>JAQPPZ010000476.1:7500000-8750000 GCA_028583015.1 Wollemia nobilis | reverse complement strand
TTCTTTTCATGTTATAGTGCTTCATTTCAAGTAATTGATTCCATAGATTGATAGTTGTATTTCTTGTTCACATATTTCCATCAATCTTGATAGGATTTGCACATGTTTAGCATAGTTTATGCATTTTCTTGATTTTATGTCATTATGCTATTCTCATGCTATTTGTCTTTAAAGGGCCTCATCATGAGAGGCTTCCTATGCTTTTGACATTCTTGTGTTGTTTCTTGATCATAGGAAACAGGTTTTAAAGGAGCTACAACCATCCATTTCCTTCCTCAACATGAAGAAGAGGGTCTACTCCACCCTAGAGCAGTTCGTGTCATCCTGAAGGGCACTTTGAAATCACACCTACCCTTGAGAGGGAAATAAAAACACGTCCTATTGTAACAATTGTATCAAGATGATTATCCCTAAGAGGGATGTACTTGTAATTTGAGTTTGGCATTGAAATATAATGGAATAAAGCATCTTTTATTGATCATTTCATTGTCAATTTCTTGTTCTTGTATGCATCTTGTATTGTTTTTGTCAATTATTGCAATAGGATACATTAGGTGTGAGCCTTTTTGGTGGTTACAAAAGGCGATCACGGTGGAACTCCATAATTCATGCGATCTAACTGTTGTTTCTTGATTTTTGAAATTGTAGGTATAGACCGCAGCTATCAGCTATGGGCCAACAATTGAACCATAGGTTCAACACATGGTTTACAGTGCAGACCATAGACCAGACCTACGGTTTACACCTGACAACATAGACAATAGAAAGCAGAGTGCAGATCAACTCAGGACCTGAGGTAGGCCCTATTTTCCACTCTCTGTTTCTTTTTACTTCTCTGTGTTTTTATAGAATGCTTGTTTTCAAATGCAACTAGGAAAAGCAAACTAAAAAAGGGAAATCAATCATGTCCTAGTTCATTTCAAATCTGCATTTGTAGAAAGGCATTGCTAGGAACAACGGATCTCTGATTGCAATCCGCCCTAGAATCCAACATGCTTGATAGAACTTGTTTGTTTGGTGTGCATGTGTGAGGCCCAAGTAGTGGCCATTATCATCGTAATATGCATTGTCTAAAAGAGCATCTAGAATAGCTTACATTTTTTGAATTTGAAATATTCTTTCATTTGCATAGCATATAGAAAATGAGCATGAGTGCTATATGATGCATTTATTTTATGTACAATAAAATGAACCACACACACCACGTCTCACTTAAACGCTAGTGAGTTGGGCTTGACATCCAACCACTAGTAGGGTTCAATGATGGTGGAGGTGATTTCCATCCGTTGGCCCAAATCCTATGTACCCTTTGATACTAGACCAATACCGGATCCAAGAACCTTTCGTACCCTAGAAAATTTGCATGTATTCTCTTCGGAGGGTATAACGTTGATTGGGGAAAAATGGGTGAGGATCTGGGAGGACTTGTGCTCCTTGTCCGGGTGTGGACTTTCATCACCACACACGAGGGATTTACATGGCCTGGAAGTCACATCCAAGTTGTCGAGCTACGAGCATATAGGTGAAAGCCAATTTAAACTAAGAATATCATTCAACGCTTTTCAAAACATGATAAGGAGTTCTATATTGATACAACAAATCATTGAAACACATCAAATAGTTTAGGGCTCACTTTTAAAAATGTAAAGGAGATAATCACATTGTTTACTTTGTATGCTTCTTTATTGCTTAATTCATCAAGATAAGGCCCTCCTTGAGGCCAAAATTTTTAGTAAGAGAGGAAACCTCTCGAGTCTTGCTTAGTTGGTTCATCATGACGACTAGGCATGATAGAGCTCAATCATGAGCTAATGAGTCAGAGAGTTCATGGAGAGGCTCTGAATGCTTCTGATGTTCTCCTAAGGATCTTTCAGACCTCGCATGCCTCCTTGCTAGGCATCACACTCATCATGCATCGGAGGATCCAATCCTCCTAGCATGACATTCTGATAGTCATCGCGAGCTCCCTTCATCACGTAGGGGGTTCACCCATATAGATCATGGGGTTTCCTCACATACAGTGAGAACCCACGTCATTAGGTCTCCACCTAGTGAGATAGAGAGTTGTGGATCTTACTCCATGAGTCAGTCCTATAGGGAATCTGAGTCTCATGCAGCCCATGAGAGGTGACTACTCCAAGACCAATTGGAGGAGGCACGTAGTGAGCGTAAGCGTCTAGAGCGTGAGTGCATAGAGAGGAAGAGAGCACATCAACAAAGGTTGGATGAGCTCCAATGATGTGAAGAGAGGATTTACCAATAGAAAGCATGTGAAGAACAATCATGTGAGGTAACTCTCAAAAAGAAGCTCATACCTAGAGTGCTTAGGCAACAAGTCAACGCGATGCACCCAGTGCATCATCAAGAGTTGCCACTTAAGCAAGTAGATAGCCATTCTTCTAGATGGATAGACATGCCTAGGGTTATCGAAGAGCAACAGAAAGAGATGTTTAAGGATCCCATGCGTAAGCATGAGGTCGAGAGTAGTCAAGTCCGATAGGTGAGCAGTGTCAATGCTCGAAAGTCATCATAATCCTTGGGGCATATACAGTCTATTCCACCATATAAGGAACCTGTGATTACTTTCCATAAATAGGAAGTCAAACCTATCCCTATCAAGGAATCTGATCCTCCATTGCATATCATAGCGAGGATAAAACAGATTGCGTATAAGCGAGTGTTGGTGGATACAGGATCATCGATTAATATCATCACCACCTCAGCATTCAAACATCTCAAAATTCCACCGTCCCACATCAAGGAAACAACTTTAATGTTGCAAGCCTTTAATGATGTGGAATCCCCTATAGTAGGCACAATAGTCCTCCCCATCGAGGTGGGACAAAATATTATTCCTACATTGTGCTACATTTTAGAGGGATCAAGATAGTATAATCTACTGCTTGGAAGACCATGGATAAGAGCCATGGAGTGCGTGCCATCAATAGTGCATCAATGCATTAAGTACACCCATGGAGGTGAAGTCCATATAGTTGAGGTGGACCCAGATCCCTTCAAGTATTATAAACTTGAGGATCATCCATAGGAACCTGGTGAGGCACCTATGCATCTGCAAGTTAAATTGGATGAGTCTATCCAAAGTTTGGATGTAGCCTTGCAGACTGTGGTGGAGTTACCATCCCCACCGCTATCACCTGTGGAGTCACCTATGACCCCTGCATTCTCAACATCACTTAGTAGGGAAGGATTGATGAATGCCCTTACGGAGTTGCTCATAGCTGCTTCGGAGGTGTCATTAGAGGATCTTCATACTCCTATCAAGGAGGAAGAACCTAGCATGGTCATGGATGCACCTGAGTGTATCACACCCTCTTCATCCATCATGTCACCAGATAGTCCTCATGAGGATGATGGTGAATATGAAGAGCTTATAGAGGCTAACATTACGATGCTGCCCACCATAGAGTCCATTGAGGATCTAGGTCAACTTTTCATCGAGTCTCTACCTGTGGATCCTATCCTGGAGACATCGTATGAGTATGAGGAAGGTTCAGTTATCATGACTGAAATAGGATAGCCTCAGTATGTTGACGAATTACCTATGATGCATGCAGTTGTGGAGTCTTCTCATGAGTTTGTGGGAATGGTTGACATTAGGCCAGAAGATCAGGTGATTCCTAATCACATAGAGCCAGAGATGGGGTAATCCAATGGTGTTTCCACATTGCCAGGGCCAGAACCTTTGAAATTAGTCACTCCTGACTCATTTCTCATGGCACCATCTCAAGAGCACAAACAGGTAGGTTCCTCACATCAGATTGGGGGTACTAAAATTGACACAGTTCAACACAATGAAGTGAAACAATAGCTTGAGCTGAGTCATAGGCATGAGCATGTGGATAGCACTGATGAAGTGTGTCATCAAGAAGCTTCCACATCAACTCAAATGAAGGAAATAGGTGATTTGCAATTACCTAATGGATCCATAGCATCCACTTTTCTATTTCCTTCAAATGACAAAGGTATTTCGAATCAGTCATTGGAAATACATATGAACTCTTTGTCAGTCTTGCGATCCATTTTAAGCCATCTAGAATGGATGGAGCATCGAATGGATGAGCAAGATAAGGCATTGCATTTTATCAAGAACCAGTTTGAAAACCTGGAATTACAAAAGCAACCCTTGTCTGAGGCCGAATCGCTTCCTATGCAAGTACAAGAAAAGCCTCAATGAAAGCAAAAGCCCATGCGGCCAACCCAACCATTGGATTCTCAAAGCAAACCAATGCGGGTCAAGAGCCCAAAATAGTCACAACATAGTGGGACTCCTTTAAAAGAGTCTATGTCTGACATCTTTCAGAAGCTACAAGAGGCTAAGGTCATCACCTTGCTTGATATCATCCCTTTAAACCCAAGTAGAGTTAAACCTATGGGTTATAGGGAGCATCACTATTGTCTCTATCATCGAATAGAGGGTCATGGCATTCGAGATTATCATGAATTTAAGAGTGTGGTGCAAAATATGATAGATAAGGGGGTTTATCATGTAGATGGTTCTCTCATAGTGCCCCAACATGCTGAAGTGGAGGTCACACTTCCTCAAGAGCGACCTCAAAGTCGTCAGTCACCTCGTAAGTCCAATAGGCCAATGCAATGAGTAGTTTCATTTTAGATGACTACTCTAACTTTGTTTCAAAAGTTACATGAGGCAAAGGCATTCATATTACCCAAAGTCAAGCATAGGGCATCCAAGACTGGGTCACCTGATGGGGGTCCCTTTTGTGTGTATCATCGAGCACATGGACATGACATTCGGGGTTGCCAATCATTTAAGAGGGTCATCCAAGACCTAGTAGAATGGGATGAGATCCATGAGGATGGTTCTCTCGTTCACCCTTGCCAAAGCATAGGTACACCGGTGAGGTCCATTCTTCACCTAGGAGAGTTGATTTCTATCACTCTTCCTAAACAAGTTGATTACTTTTTAGTGAATAGCATGCACGTTGGGGGTCTTCAAGGTAGCATACCTTTTCCACCAACCATGCCAAATTTGATAAGGAAAAATGAGGAATCTAGAGGTATTGCACCTCCCTCACCATCATCGAATGGCACACACACTGGGGGTACATAGGGCAGCATGCCCTCCCCAAAAGGCTCCAAGGGTTCCTAAAACTACTTGGTCATGTCAAAAGGCTCCAAGGGTTCCTAAAACGTTATTGTCAGTCAAAGGCTCGAGGGTTTGCTTATAATCGCTCGGTCATCCTAAAAGGCTCCAAGCTCGTTTATGAGTAGTTTGGTCAATCAAAAGGCACCAAGAGTTTCTAAAAATTGCTTGGTCAACCCAAAAGCTCCAAGGATTCTTAAAATATCACTTGGTCATCCCAAAATGTCCCAAAGGTGCTCATAAACCCTTTGGTCAAACCCAAAAGGCTCCGAGGGTTTTCTTAAAACCGCTCGGTCATCCTAAAAAGCTCCAAGGATTTTGTTGAAAAATCACTTGGTCAATCTAAAGGCTCCAATGATATTTCCTTACCGTTTGGTCACTCCTAAAGGCTCCAGAGGCATGTACTCACCGTTTGGTCAGATATGAGGCTCAAAACTCATAAAAATTATAAAATCAATAAAATCCAAAAAAATTTGGTAAAGCATAAAATCCAAAAACATTTGCATTTGCATTTGAATTTTGCATTTTCATTTTGCATTCACTCATGCATCCACTGCATTATTGCATTGCATATAGGCATTCATCATCCATTGCATTCCGTAGTAGGAGGGATTATGTTTGTCAGTCTTACAAATGACACCATGTTTGTGTCTAAATCATGCATCTCTGCATTTATCATAAATCCATCATTCATGTGAGTAATTGTGTTTTTCAACACAACCTATTTTGTTGCTATGGAGAATATACTAGGGTTTTTCGGTCATTCAACCATACCTAGAGGTCTTATCAAGAGTTGGTAGAAAGCTTGCTTTGCTTTTGTAGCTGAGGTTCAGTTAGTATAGCCCTTAGCATATCAGAATCCTATCACTAATCAACAAATTAAACAATCCTAACAAGGACTAGGGGAAGATGAAAGTCGCAAAGCAGGACCGGGTATCCTGAGGCAAAAAGAGTTATTCTTGCTTATCCCTCTGTGCAGACGGTATGGGAAATGTTGGTAGTTGGCAAAAGGACAAGTTAGTTCCCTATTTAGAATCCCTTGCTTATGATAAAATGAGCAATATCCTAGAGTGATATCCCACATCAATCCTCAAGATTGATACCCTAGATCGATATCATAGATCGACTTCCCAGATTGATATCCCATATTGATATCATAAGATCGATATCCTCAATCGATATACTAGAAATAGTTTTCCAAAGTAAATCCCCCAAAGGAAAGTTTTTGAAGAAAATTATCACATGTAAATGCCAAAAAGTGAAGATCAAATGAAGATCATAAAATAGGCTCAAATCAAGTTCAAAGTGAAGATCAAATGAAGATCATAAATCAAAGTTCGAGTGGAGATCAAATGAAGATCATAAATCCAGTTCGAAGAGAGATCAAATGAAGATCCAGAGATAGTTCAAAGTCAAGATGGAATCGACTCCCTTGCTTCACCACATATGAGCAAGTATCCCAAAAATTGAAGGATAGAAAGGAATGAGCCTGAATCCCTAGAATTGTCGGCACTACTGTACCTTACGCATGATGATATGTCTGATACACTTGCATCTCGCTCGTGGGTAGACCAATGTTTGAATGTGGAAGAGCTAGCTTCAGGTGTCCTGCATTGCCTAGTGGCTTAGTCCAACTAAAATCTAAACTTGGGATTGGATAAGACATTTGTGGAACCCCTATCTTAGCAATGGGCTGAAAGAATCCCGCCTGACATCGGGGAATGCTCGTGTCTTATCTTAATATACTCATGTGCACACACAGGGATAATGAATAGTTAGGGCCTATCCTAGCAAAAGCCTTGCACTTCAGAAGTCTAGTGTGGTTAGTATGCAACTTTTGATAAGTCTACTAGGGTGTTTGAGTCTCATGGAAAACCTCAAAAATCTCTCTAATAGCAACAAAATACCAAATATCGCAAACCATATAAAATCATCAAATTGCAAAGTATCGAGTCCATGATACATCATTATATAAAGCACAATCAAAGATATAGGATAGATACCGGATGGATATTAGAAATAATATTTAGATGACCATTGACTATATTGTGCATATTTTTCAAATTTGCAAAAGAAAATAGAATGACACATTATATCATTCGCATCATAACATCGCATACCATTGCATTTCATATATGGGTGATTAATTGATTAAATTCTTATCTTAAGGATTTTCAATTACATTCATGATTTTTATACATTCTGTGGTGTCATCCATTAGATTGATAAACATAATTGCATTCATTCCTTATGTTTTAAAGTGATTAAAGCATACAGGTTCATTTACATTAGATTACCATCATGTAAATAATGCATTACATACATTGCATTAGCATATCGTGACATCGTCATAAATTAAATGCATGCAATAAAGCAAAATCAAATATGCATTTAAGTAAATATTGCATTCATATGCATCTATCATCATATATCGCACATCTAAGCATCTAGATCACTGCATATCATCATCATCATAAATTAAATAGCTATCTAGTGCATGTCATCCATACATCACATCATATAGCATCAAATTAACATAAGCATTGCATCCATGTGCATAACATAAACATAAAATTAAAAATACACAAGTACACATAATGAGTCATAAATGATCAATCTCATATATATGTGTCCAAAGAGTACATCAAGAGTACAAAATGCTCATAGGCTACAATCGTGTAGGTCCTAGACCTTACACCAAAAAATGATACATATGCAAAAATGTAGCCTAGATCTGGTAGAGCCCTAGCTCTAGCCTGCTCCTCCTGAACTGGAGCTCTCATCGCCTCCCTCAGCCCTGTGCTCTAGAGCCTGCTCTATAGTCGGCTCTGGTGCCTATTGTGTGCCCTATTGAGGGCCCTATGTGCCACCTAATCCAAAGAGGCCTAGCACATGAGATACTGGTATGTCTATGCGGCTAGACCTATGACTAGAGGTCACACCCATCTCCCTGGCCCTAGTATGGGAGCTACCTCCATGTGTGCTAGAGGACCTATGTGTCCTCTCTGTCCTATGAGTCCATTGGCTGGAGCTCATTGTGGACTGTCCTGTAGTCTTGGACCTGGTCCTCTGAGACCCCATAGCATGTGAATCCTCTAGGACCTACCCACCAATCAACCTAATGTAGCCCTCTAACTGGTCTATGCGGGTGACCCTACTTGTATGTCTATCATTGCCCTCCTCCATGAGGGCCTACAAGCATCGAATCTCTGACATCGGGTCACGACTACCTGGTAGCAATGATAATGGTGTAGCTGGAGGTCCCATGATAGCCTGGGAGGATGAAGGATCCCCCTTATGTACCCTGAGCAAGTCAGGCTCTACAATAGCCTCACCTCATTGCGCTAGTGCCACATCACGTGCACTAGCGAGCTCATGAACTTGAGTCTCTACTACTGTAGCCCATGTTGTGAGACTCATGATCTGCTCCTGAGCCTCTACTAGTTGCCTATCCCTATGAGCTAGCTTCACCTCTAGAATGGTGATAGAAGTATCTCACTGCAACTACTGAGTCTATAACCTCCCAACCTAACTCTGTAGGTCTATGATCTAAGCTAGGAGCTGTCCTACCTCACTTTCTAGAGGTACCTCACCCTCCTTGGCCTCCTCCTCAGCCTCTACCTATGGAGCCTCCTTTGTAGTGGCCTCTATGCCCCATCCACCCTTAGTCTATTGGTGCACATTGCACCTATCTGGATCGACCTCTGCCTCTGCCTGGTCATCCACCCTACCTAGAGGTCCTAATCCCTACCACTATAATAGGGACCACCATGTGTCATATGTAGGGGTGGTCCTAGCCCTATCATCTCTAGACTCCTAGAAATCATCAGCCTCATCTCCAAGTGTTGTAGGTTGAATCCATGGTAGGTGCATCTCCAAGACTAGATGCTTGTATACAAATGGAATCTCTAGGATGTCCTACACTAGGCTAAACTATCATAGGATGTGAGAGTAGAACTGGTACTCCCTAACCTCGACCTTATGATCGAGTAGCCACCTATCTTGATGAGCCTATCATAGTCACTCGCCTACCTCTGGCTAGTCTAGGAATCCATGTAGGAGTGCCACTCAATGTCATCTGACCTGAGTACTACAAATCATGCAATGTAATGATCTACATCACCAACATGAGTCCTACTCTAGAATCCCTCCTCCTCTCGAGGCTAGCACGTGGTGTAGCACTGATGCTGATCATCAATCGTAGTAATGTCAAGGGGTAGATCTATAGGATGCTCGATCCTGATATGCTGCCAACCCTAGATCTATAGTAGTAGGCTACAACTGATGTCACGATGGCTCTGGCTAGTGATCTGGTATAGCTCCTGGTAGAGCTAGCATAATAGTGTGCTCCCCCAAGCTAGAAGTAGTGGTTGAGTAGTGGAGCTCTAAGTAACTCTCCTGACACTAGCTAGGAGGTTCTAGGGAATCCTCATACTCGAGGAGTCTGGAAGAACAATCTGCACCACCAGGTGCATAAATATCACCTCTCTCATGGAGAAGATGCACTGACCCTACCAATATCCGATATGGACTCCTCCATGGTCGATCATGCGTTGAGCCTCCTGGCTCCGATCACCAAAGATAGAATCAAAGATTGCCCCCTTGCTTCGGGAGGAGGAAGAGGTGATGGCCTCACCATCAATAGGGATCCTAAATATCTGATAGACGTCCTCGAGAGTGATGGTCATCTCACCCGTGGGTAGGTGAAAGGTGTTGGTCCGTGCATTCCAACGTCGAGCCAACGCAGTCAAGTAGGCTTGATCTACCCTAATAGTGGGTAGATCTAGAATGTAGCTGAAGTTGATAGCTCCAAACCATGTCCGCTCTCCAAGAGTGAGTTGTCTATGGAGAGTCTTTAGGATGTCTGGCTCGTGAGCTCTAGAGGTCAACCTCTAAAATAAAAGCATTGTATAAGAGAAAATCTAACTAAAAACAAGCAAAAACAGATAAAAAATGACCTTAAAAATGTCAAAAACATTTAAAAACTGATAAAAAGATAAAAACATGTCACAAAGCATTCAGAAAAATAAAAAAATCAATTAGGCAAGTCAGAATTGCATTAAATAATATTAATTGCCTATTAAACCTTAGAAAAATTAAAAATTTGATAATTTTTTCTAAAGTCATCGAACCGCGGGTCAACCCTATGGTCCGCATGCGGTCAAAATTTGACCGTTGGAATTTGAATTCCAACTGCAGATGATAGTTATGGTCCCCAATCTGACAATTGGGAACCATAGCTGCTAGCTGCGGTCTAGGAAGGATACCCATTTTGGGTCCCTTCCTAGCCTCGTTGACCAAAAAAATTAAAAACTAAACTAACCTAATCTAATGTGAGGTTCATTACCAACTGTTTAATGAAATTCATTAACCCATTAATTAATGTGGTTTATTTTAGTTGGTATTGATTGCGAGGACTCGGTTTTGAGTTACCTTGCCCGCTCCATGGCCTCCGCTAGTTGATGGCTATCTAGGATCCGCCATCGGGGTATAGGTGTGAGGTTTGGTCGAGTTTTAGGTAGCGTTCTGGATCAAGGAATGTCTTCTACCTCTCAGAGCTCTCACAATTGCAGTTGCTTTCAAGAAAATAATGAAAAATTCAAATGGGAAAGGCTATTTATAGGTCCTCCTAATTTTGGTGGACCGTAGCTGACACCTATGGTCTCAAAATTAGGGTTTTTTGCTCGTAGGTCCAACTTGCGGTTCCCAAAATTTGAAAACTTCAATCATAGACCGTACTCATGGTTCGCAACTAGCATTAAATGCACTCAAACCCCATCGTGGGAAGGTCTAAAATGATAAATTAATGACTCCTAATGGATCAAATTTCAAAAAGAGCAATCAATATTGCAAATTTGGTGATGTTCAAAGCACCAGGATCGATCAATAAATCAAAATTAACAAAAAAATCAAATAATTAAAAACCAAATGCACCTCGTATTCAGTAATTTACCCTATACACTTGGTGGTTGCAGTGACTTGCGATCCATGCAATCCGACAAGATGAGTAAATTACCATAAGGACATTTGGGGCAAAAATTGTCATCGTTGATCTGATATGCTTCTTTTCAATCCCTAAGAAGGCCTTCGCGGCCGGACTGCTCCATGGGAATGAGGCGTTTCATGTCATTTCTCCTATGACATATTTTCAGCAAATCATCGATAACTTGATTCAACACAAATCTAATTGGATTTGTATCATTTTGATTCCCTAAGATGGCTATTGCAGCCCGACTTCTCCATGGGATAGAAATGTGCAAATACTATTAACAGTTGGAATCATACGTTGAACTAGGCCTAGCCAAGGCATTAAAATGCTCAAATCTAAATTTGTTCAGATCATTCATTATGGTCAAGCGACCTCGTCGCTTCATTCATTGTCATTACCCTCATCGACTCGTCACTTGAGGGGGTAGTCATAATATCAAATCATAATCAAAATCAGTAGAAGATCCCTGAGATCGTAGATCCCTTGATCTTGTCAAAATTGTGTTCGTCCTTGCGAATCATTGTCAACAACTATCATAAGCTTACCCCTTTGCTTGGGGAAAATAGCAAATATGATAATTTATTTGTAACTCTCATCCTTTCGGTTATATAGGCCTAACTCCTATTGTAGCACCAAAGCTACTCGAATGTCTGATGATGAGTGCAAACTCTTTCAAGTTTAAGCCTCCAAAGAGTTGGAAGCAATGATTCTAGGATGCGCATCCTTTTGCAGGACCTGGGGCATCTAATGTTGATCCGACTAATGATCATCATAGAACCTTCGACATCATTTTAGGAGGTCTATTTTTTCTCAGCATTGTTCGATCTCACAATGCATCTCAAAAGGGGCATCTGTAGACACCTAAAACACGTCATGTCGATGGTGACTACTCATATGGACATGCTACAAGACCATATGGAAGATCTTGGATAGACTCCAAGATAGAGCAGTGGTTCTAACCACTCAAGTTGGGCTCCTTGGCCTAATCATTCTGAACTACAGCCTAGACCTACGGTCTACAGGCTGAACCACGGTTGAGGCCTACAATCTGGACCGTAGCTGTAACCTACGGTCTTAACTGAAGTTCAGTTGGCCTTCATCCGAGCCAAATCGGTTTGAATGACCATTTGTTCTAGAAGAAGGTGGTTAGAGGATGGAAGCTTCCAATCCAACTATCCTAACCACCCCTTCTTGATCTTGGCTTCTCCATGAAGCCACCCCTAGCCCTGGGACATCCTATAAGTACCCCTTCAAATGGGAGAGAGCATATAGAGCATTTTGATAGCGAAGCACTGTCAAAATATATAGAGAGTGCATTTGGAGATCAAAGCAGTGAAGCCCTATCAAATTGTGGACTCACTTGAGTGCATAGAGAGAGCCTTGTTGCCATCCCCATTGTCAATTTTTCAAACATCATGACGAATTAGGCCATGGATGCCCTAAGGACCTAGGAGAGCCAAGAAATGCTAATTCGGGCAAACGGAGGCCCTATTCAATGATTCAACCACCAAACTTGTCAGAGGACACCGAAGGCGACCCTTGAACATCAATTGGACAAGGAGGTCAAGCCCACAACCCTTGAATTTGGAGGGCAAACCACTTGGTTGCTCACCATGGCTTTCAGCCATGGTTTACAGTGCAGACCGCTCATCAGAGCTGCGGTTTGCAATAGGTGACATATCTCCTTACTGTTTCATTTCTAGTATGCTTAATTAGATCACATTTAGCATTTTAATGGTTTAGTTAGGATTTTAGAGACTTCTGACCAGCATAATTAGTGTTTTTACTAACTTGTTCTCATTATAGTAGTTTAGACATTAATGGCTTCTTTTCATGTTATAGTGCTTCATTTCAAGTAATTGATTCCATAGATTGATAGTTGTATTTCTTGTTCACATATTTCCATCAATCTTGATAGGATTTGCACATGTTTAGCATAGTTTATGCATTTTCTTGATTTTATGTCATTATGCTATTCTCATGCTATTTGTCTTTAAAGGGCCTCATCATGAGAGGCTTCCTATGCTTTTGACATTCTTGTGTTGTTTCTTGATCGTAGGAAACAGGTTTTAAAGGAGCTACAACCATCCATTTCCTTCCTCAACGTGAAGAAGAGGGTCTACTCCACCCTAGAGCAGTTCGTGTCATCCTGAAGGGCACTTTGAAATCACACCTACCCTTGAGAGGGAAATAAAAACACGTCCTATTGTAACAATTGTATCAAGATGATTATCCCTAAGAGGGATGTACTTGTAATTTGAGTTTGGCATTGAAATATAATGGAATAAAGCATCTTTTATTGATCATTTCGTTGTCAATTTCTTGTTCTTGTATGCATCTTGTATTGTTTTTATCAATTCTTGCAATAGGATACATTAGGTGTGAGCCTTTTTGGTGGTTACATTTATGCCATGTAAATTTCTTGCTAGTGAATACCCTTTGTATCTTGTTCTTAAATGCTTTATTTCCAAGCAAACGATGATGCTATGAGGTTGGCTCTAGCTATGGTAATTTATAGGGTGTTACACTGGAGGTTCTATGGCACTCTAATGGTGGATTTAGGTTCTTCCTCTTGTTTGGTGGTTCTTCCAAGTTATAGCTTGGGTAATGCACCTTCAGTTTAACCTAGTACCTTACTCTTCTATGCTTTACAATGTGCTATCCTTAGCACTCTCCTTTTACATTGTTTGTAATGAATGATAACTTCCTTACATAGATACTTGTGCTATATTTCAATGTAGGTACTAAGCTCCTTGCGTGGACCTTAATATTGTAGGTTGATGTTGTCGTAGGTCCTGGATATAGTCACGAATATGGTATCTTTAGACACCTTAAAACCCAACTGTTTGAGCCCTTTGTTAGCTCTTTCTCCCTTGAAGCTTGCTCCTCAAACTTCGATAATGGGCTGCTCGAAGAATGTATCTTAGCTACCTATTATAGTGTCTTCAAGACACTCTTATTTTTGTCCCTTTTTTTTGTATTTCATGTAATGCAAATAATTTTACAATAGATAGAATTAAGTCACTTAATTTGCACCAAAGTTATACATCTCCTTAAGTCTTCTTGTTGAATTTTTTCCTTGCTTCTTAGATATGGTGACTTCTTACTCTAATCCTTGAGAGAAAATAATAATGTATTGTTGCCTTCCTTACTATACAACACTAACCTCTAACTCCTTTACTTGGATAACTTAGCAACAATGAATCCAAGATCTTAATCATGCAACTTAACTTTGCACTAGTTTTCACTTCAACTGAAGTATTTAGTGCACCTTTAATAATCTTTTAGAAAGACCAATATAGTGTAGTAGCAATCTCTCCTTATTACTTATGTAAATGAACTCTTAATGCACTATAATGTATGCTTTAGAATGTAGTCTTCTTTACTTCAACTTAGACAATAGGAAGATGATATTTTTCTTTTGCTTGGAATATCTAACTCCTATTTTAATGTGCAGGTATTAACCTTAAAAGAAACTATCTTATTAACCTTAAAAGAAACTATCTTCTACACTCACTTTAAGACTCTAATATTAATAATTCTCCATGCAACTTTTAACTCTAACATGGTGCTTAATGAATCTTAATAATGAACCAAAAATCTAAAGTTCAACAAATGAACCTTTTGCACGAAAGTTGCTTACCTTAACGAACTCTGTAGATGAAGGATTACAACGTGATTATATTCACCTTATAAATGCCTTTTACTGGATGAACTTGCAACTCTTCTTTATTGTTAAAAATAACTTCTCAACACACCAATTTGTAGCTTTGTACCTCCTTATATCTTGCTAGCTGATACTATAGTTTGGTGGCTTCAACTCTTCTTGAGGATGTATCCTAAAAAATCTAAAACTTAGTAGCTATTGATGTTGCTCAAGTTTCCACTTTCTTGCTGTCCTCAATTTGAGAATTTTTAGATTGCAAAGTAGTCAATCTCTCCACTTAAATGTTGTCCTTGAATCTCAAAACTTTGGTTGGAAACTCCTCCAAATCATAGCTGAGATTTTCCTTCAAGAACCCTTTAGTTTTCTACTATAGAAACTAGCAAAATCTCCTTTCTCTGAATGAGTCTTCTAGTCTTAAAAGGTAATGTTTGGATCCTTTATCCTTCAACCTCCTTATCAAATTCTAACTTCAATCTAGGCCTTCTTCTTAAGAATCTAAAATTCTTGAGGTCTTCGCCAATCTCTTCAAAAATTTGGTAAGCTTCTTACCAAATATTTCTCCCTTGGGCTTGTTGTTGGATGGTGACAATTGTCCCAAGTTCTTCCTTTATCAAGAGGTTCTCCTTGGTGGTAAATTTCTCGAATGAGTTCTCGTAGGAACTCCTTAAATGGGCTTCTTTGAATCTCCTTCAATAAGGCTTTCCAAGCCTTCTCCTTCTTTCTCCTTGAGACCTCTTCTCTAGGGTCTTCACTCTCATAGTTTTTTGGTCTTTCTCAATGAGACTTTTTATTCAAAATTATACTATGGAATTTTGGCAATGATATCTCCCTCTTGGATCTCTAAAATATGTTACTTCAGAAATAGTAATTTTGCTAGTCTTTCTCTATTTTCAAGCTTTCAAATCTAGGAGTTCTTAAATGGACCTTTTGTGGGTCTCTTCAACTTCTTAGGGTGAAGTCCTCAATATTAAATGGAGATCACGAATCTCCTATCTTCACCAGGACCTTCTCTAGAGTCTCTTCTCCTTTAAATCTACAATAAGGTTCCTATGACCTTTTATTTGCTTCTACAATCTATAGGTTTGCAATCTCTAGCAATGGGACATTTTCTTCAGGCCTTCAAATCTTTAATCTTCCTTTTTTTGCTTCTAGTTTTGTATTAATTCTTGAAGAAGATATTCTTCTTAGCTCTTTTGTAGGAAGCTTCCCAATTTTTTTTGAATCTCTTTTTTCCTGCAAAAAAGTGTTAGGACTGTAATGGAAGAAACTCTAAATCTAGAGATAATCAATCTTAACTAGTTGATTTGTCAATATAATGGAATTAATGCTGAGATCTAGTCTTCACGGGTTTTATTGTAACCCTGTGGAAAGACTCTAGACAAATGCAATCTTAGAAATTCTAAAAATGAGATTTTTGGATTCCTCTCAATCTCACTTGTGGCTCTCCCTATCTTCTATCGATCTACTATGTGCTTTGATACCACTGTTAGTGTTTTATGATTATATGAACTACAATATGTAAGATAAGTAATATAATATATCTATATGATAATGGCACTATAATAAGCAGGAAAATAAAGAGAAACATTTTTAATAACTCAAAAATATGCCATTAATGAATGCTCATAAAAATAGTACAATGTAGTATAATGGAGGACATAAATACTCCACAAACAATTTTAAAAGGAACTATATTGTACTCTACCAATATATACTATGCACTTTCTATATTCTCTACACCTCAATTTCACTCACTATAAGGCCTATATATAGAAATATAAGTTCCTTTGCCCTCACTCTACCTTTGACTCTATCCTATGACTCGTGTATATATGGACTACATGCACATCTATATCATTGCACATTCTAACACTTGTGCAGTTATTACATGCTAAAGTAACTACCCAAACTTTACTCTAACGTAAACTCCTACTCTAGTAATGTACCAAAGGTGCTACATTGATATGTAACCAATAATATAATATACTCTTATAGAGAGGGTAAATCTCATATTGAGGCTAATCTTGCCAAGTACTTAAAGAATGTTAGGGTATCTAAATTTAGTGGAAAATAAGGGGGTGATGCAGCTAAATCTTGGTTGAATGAATTAGAGATCTACTTTTCCATGAAGAACTATTCACTTAAAACACAAATTGTTTGGGCCACCCTAGGTAGAGAAATCCAAGCTATGGATTTGAAATGGAATAAATTTGTAAGGGTATTCAAGAAAAAATTTCTAACAGAATAATTCTATGTAGAAAATTTTGAGGAATTTTCTACACTTCAACAAGGTACCTTGACTATGGAAGTTAATTACAAAAAATTTATCAAAATTCTGAAATATGCTCCTAAATGTGAGACTAAGGAACATTTAAAAGTTTAAAATTTAATCTTAGAAGTAAATCCTAAAATCCAAACAAGAATCAATTTGCTTTAGCCCAAAATTCTATAAAATGCATATGATTTGGCTTGGCAAGAGAATACAAATCAACACACTAAAAAGACCTTCATAAATTATGGAGTTGAAATAAGAAGAGAAAAAGGAGCTTTGAAAGAGAAAAAGCATTGGGTTTGCAAGATGGTCTAATGAACAAAATAAGAAAAGCAAAGGAAACCCAAGAGAGGGACCAAATTTTGGGATTAGGAACAATGAAAATAAGGATAATTACAAGATCTTTTAGAGAAAATATAATAAAAACCCCATCCTCATAAATTGAATGATCCAACACAAAAGGAGGATACAAGGGGTAGAATACAAAAGAAGTATCATGCACCTGAGAAATGTTGTTTTATTTGTGGAGGTCCTCATTTTGCAAACAATTGTTCTCAATGGGAAGATTAGAGTGGTAGAGCAAAAGAGCAACCCCATCAAATTTATGTAGGAACAGGAAATCAAAACTTGGATGGCAAGGCAACTCCTATGCTATTAAATGGTAAATTGTTTAATAGAAATATAAATGTTTTAATTGATTGTAGAGGCACAAATATTTTTATTTCTACTACTATTATTGGGGATATGCCAGAAAACCTAGATTTTTGGCACAAGAGTGGAAAGTTGAGTATGGTTCTAGGAAAACCTATTTAGTAAGTCAATGCTTGTCCAACACCAAAATTTTCTTACCTAATGGATCTATTTTTTGGTATTTATATGTAGTACCTCTACATTCCTTTGATATAATTTTAAGGATGGATTGGATGAGAGCCCATGGTACCCTAATAAATTTCCAAGAAATATGGATGGATTATACTAATAAAGATAAGCAAATATTAAGGGTTCAATGCAAGAAATGGTCTTTTTGATCCCATTTATTATCAGTATTGCAACTTAAGAAGGCAATTAAAATAGGTGGAATGTTGTATGTGGTCAAATTAAATGGAAAGGAAGGAAGTAAGAGATATTTGAAACTATTTAAGAAATATCTAATTTTGCATGAATTTAGGGATGTGCTTTTGGAAGATCTTCCAGGCCTTCCACCTCAACGTTAATTTGATCTCACTATTGAATTATTGCCTAGATCCAAACCTATTGCTAGGAAACCCTATAGAATTACCACTATTGAGTTATAGGATTTAAAGGTGCAACATTTAGACTTGTTGGAAAAGGGTTTAATTAAACCTAGTGTGTTTCCCTTGGGTTATCGAGTGTCATTTGTTAAGAATCATGGCTCCTTAAGACTATGTAATGATTACAAGATGTTGAATAAGGTGACCATCAATAATAGGTGTCCCTTACCAAGAATTGATGATCTTTTTGATCAATTAAGAGATGCCACTATTTTCTCAAATATTGACTTAATATTGGGATACCATCAGTTAAGAATTCGTGAGGAAGAGACTCATAAAATGGTTTTCAAGACAATATATGGACACGATAAATTTATAGTTCTACCATTTAGATTGACAAAAGCACCAATGACCTTTTTGAACCTAATGAATAGTGCATTTAGGAAATATTTGGACCGTTTTGTGTTCATAATTTTAAATGATATCTTGATTTACTCCCACACCAAAGAAGAACATGACCAACATTTGAGATTGGTTTTAGAAGTATTTAAGAAAAATAAATTATACGAGAAGTTATTAAAGTGTGACTTCTATGTTTTTCAGGTACATTATTTAGGATATATCATAGCTACAAAGGATATTGTTGTTTATCCAAAGAAAATTGAAGCCATACTAAGCTAGCTTACACCTACTAATATGTCCAAAATTTAGAGTTTTACGGGAATGACTGGTTATTATAGACCATTCATGAAAAACTTCTCAATAATTGCATACTTTATTACTAGCCTTCAAAGAAAAAAAAAGAGGTCAAATGGATGAAGAAGTATGAGGCCATCTTTGCAACTCTTAAGAATGATATTACTACAACACCAATTCTCAAAATATTGGATCCTTTTGGAAATTTTATAATATGGATAGATGCTTCTTTAGAAGGGTTGGAAGGATTTTTATCATAAAATGAAGCCACAGTATCCTATTAATCTAGAAAACTTAAGAAAAATGAGTTGAACTATGTTACACATGATTTGGAGCTAATAGCAATTATCCATGATATTAAGGTCTAGAGGTATTACTTATTTGGAAAACCTTTTGAGCTAAGTATATATCACCAAATTCTAAGGTGCATCTTTACCCAATCGATGTTGAATACAAGGTAAAGAAGGTGGATATAGTTTTTAGCTGAGCATGACTTTGGTATAGAATATATCAAAGGAAAGGAAAATAAGGTGGTTGATGCCTTGAGTAGGAGGTATATAATAGCTTTAACCTAGAGTTGTGTTGACTTGATTGAAAAAGTAAAAAAATGTAGTTATAGGACCCATATTGCATCAAAATTTGGACTAAAGTTAAGGTAAATTCTGAGGAAGAAGGTATTTTAACCTAAATTATGAGATTTTGTGTATCAAATATAGGGTTTTTATACCAAATATTGGAGATTTAAAGAGAATGATTATGCAAGAGACGCATTGTTATCCATATTTTTCTCATCTAGGAGGTGCCAAGATGAGAAATAATATGAAAAAGACCTTTTATTGGCCCAAAATGAAATAGGATGTCAATGGTTCCATTAATAGATGTTTGAAATGTCAAAAAGTAAAGGTAAAATATCAACATCCAGTAGGAAAATTATATCCATGTGATATACCCACTCAAAAGTGGTAAGTCATATCGATGGATTTTATTGTGGGTTTACCTAAAACTAGGTACCAACATGATGCAATCCTTGTGGTGGTGGATAAGTTGACAAAGGTTGCACACTTCATACCAAGGAACATTAAGGATGATGTACTAGTAGTGGTAGATAATTTTTTCCAAAGAAATAATTTGGTTGTATGGGTTCCTTGAAGTAATTATATCAAATAAGACTCTAGATTTATGTCAAAAGTTTAGCAAACTCTTCACCATGTCTTGGGAACCAAGTTGAATATCAGTTTTGCTTACCTTCCAAAAGTAGATGGACAAACAAAGAGGGTAAACCAACTCCTCGAATATATGCTCCACATGTATTGTATGAATCAAAATTCTAAGTGGTATAACTATTTGCATCTAGTAGAGTTTGCATATAACAATGGAAACCATGTGAAAGATGCAAAACACAACACTACAAAAAATACTTTGAACAAAATAGAATGAAAGATAACACAAGTTTGCACAACAAATTAAATTCTTTATTGATGGGGGGAGCCTAGAAACTTTGTTTTTACAAGCTAAGATCTTTGAATCCTTTTGATACAATAATACAATAATTTAGGGTTCTTAGAAACCCTAAAAAGCAAGGTCGTGGTGTCTTCAAGTGCATCTTGATCCCAAAAAGGTTGAGTGGGATTTTTGTTATCCAGGATTGGGCCACTCCATATGCTAATGTAGTGCTCTTGATTTGCATACAATGATACGAAAAATAGTTAGTAGTATATGAGAGGGCTCCACAGTGTGAGGCCCTATGTAAGCAATAATAAAACCACTAACTAAATACTATAAGTAAAATGAAAAAAAAAGATAAAAACATGCAATGAAATAAATAATTTTAGAGCTGATCTATTTTACCTCTTCACTATATTTTGACGTGTGATATCTGATGCAGGTGGCTAGTGCGACGATGTCCTAGCATCGCCTGAAGGCTAGGGGGACTTCAGTAATGGGAGCATAAAACACCCGTAGGCACCTAGCGACTACAAGAAATGCCCATGGGCACTTGGGGCTAATTAGGAGGCACCTGTGGGTGCCTGGAAGCTAATGGAGAATTTTTTTGAAGCATATTGGGTGAGGGAATAGGTTGCGGTGACAGATATGGCGAGCGAGGGAGGTGAAATGTGACAAATGGAATCAGTGTTAGGGCACTCAAGGTTTGTAAAAGACTTAGGAACTTAAGGCCCTAAAAAAATTAGGGACTTAAGAACTTAGGGGTTGAGCCATAAAAATGGCTCCTATTTATAATCTAACCTAGGGCATGCTAGGGTTTCAAAAATACTAATCGTGTGGTTGATATTAAAGCACATATAAGGATAGATAATAAATCTAAGGGTGTGGCATGAATTGATGTAAACGGATGGTCAGGATTAAATGAAATTGGATGGTTGGGATTAATTCACTTAAATAAATACATATTTATTAAATATATATTAAAATATAATATAAAATATTATATTTAAAAAATATATAAAATAAATTAATATAAATAAACGTGAATAATAATAAAAAATGGCGGGAAAATAGGAATAGTGGGCAAATTGGCTAGGATTAGGTGGTGGAAATGGTGGGAAGGCAAATATGGAAGGTGAATGGCTAGGATTTGGTGTCTACAGATGCCCCTTTTTATACTGCATTGCATGAAATACAATACAGTGCAAAAACATGAGACACATGTTTTGGCTAGGTGCAAAAGCAACTTCTCTCCCTTTTTGGAATACGAGCTTGAAGACAAAAGAATAAAAGAATTTAAAGTTTTGCGTAGCTTACCCCCTCAATTGGCGAATGATATTACGGATGAATCTCATGATCCAATTGAAAAATCTATGCAAATGAATGATGGATGATGTGATACCATTTTTGCCCCAATGGTGGGAAGGAGGTTGGTGTAAAATGTGATATCATTTTTGCCCCAACGGTGGGAAGGGGGTTGGTGGAAAATGTGATACCATTTTTTCCCCAATGGTGGGAAGGGGGTTGGTGGAAAATGTGATATGATGTGTCCATTTTTGCCCCAACATATGAAGGGTTTTGTGCAGATGTGAGGTGATGAGGACGATATGAATTATGTTAAAGTTAAAACTATTTTTGCCCCAATGGTGGAAAGGGGTTTTTGCCAAGTGTAGATGCCATGATCATGTAATATATATCTAGTTGTGGGAAAGTCATAACCAAAAATAGTTGTCCCCAAAATTTGGGTGATTCTATGTTGTTGAAACACTTTGCCTTGTTGACACCATTGATATGCAAAATGATGATGCAAAAGAAAAAGAATCAACCTTGGATGGCCTGCTAGTGGTTGTGGAAAATTCTTCACATAATTCCAAAAATGGAACCAATCAACCTAGCTAGTACCTATCTCTAAGGTGTTAAGGAGATTTTAAATGATGAAATTTGAGTTTTGTCCATGTTTTAAGCCCCATGAACTAGGCCATCAATGACATTTGTGCAAATTGTTCTTGGCAATGTTTCACTCTAAATATGAGGAAATACCAAATATTATTGTAATTTCGATCAAGGAGATAAGTGATGATGATCATGATCAAGTGTCCTTATTGTAAGTTATTCATATTATCGAATTGCAAGGACCCAAATCACTGCAATTGTCAAGTGTGTAGAATAACCCACTAGATACAAGATTCGCTTGCATGTTGTGTAAACTTAGCAAATATGGAATTGATGATGTGAAATGATGTGGAAATGATGTATGAATGATGACATGAATTATTATGGTCGTTTTGTGAATATTTGAGCTATTTTAGGTGCTTTTGGAATTAATTTGGTGAATTGTGGTCAATGTGGTCACAAATGAGATTTATGCATCCCAAGCAGTTGGAATCTTCACAAAACTTGATAAAATGATGAAATGCACTGGTGAGTGAAATTTGAAGTGATTTGGTTGGGGGTAGCTATTGTTTTTCTCTGATTGGAATTTTATCAATGCTGACACAAAATACCCATAGGCACATGCAATCTGCATAAATACCTACAGGTAATTCAGTGTGCCTAGAAACACCCATGGGTGCTTTAGAGTACCTGAAGCAGGTATAAATAGCTTGTTGGGTGCGATTCAAGCTCATTTGTGCATCTACAGAGTTTGAGAAGCTACGTCTGAGGAGTGAAGAGTGAGTGAGGAGTAAAGTGAGGTGAATTATTTGGAGCATGGAAGCTATGGTAATGGAGGGAGCTGGTGTGAAGGTCGGGGTTGCTGCTGGGGCACAGATTGTCGAGGTAAGGCATTGATTATTATGTATTGTCCAATTTTGTTTTTTGAAACTTATTAACAAATGTTTTTGTGTTGTGCTATATCTTATAGTTTTAGAGGCTTGGCACTAGTTCTTGCCTCTTATCCATGGTATGAGGAAGGATATTACAGAGGATGAATGGGAGTTGTTGGAGATAGTGGGGCTATCGAAAGTAGCCTAATTGGATGTGGTGAGGGTGGATGAGGGGTACCTCTCTACTTTAGCGGAGAGGTGGGATGCAGACAGGGGGACATTTTAGCTCCCCATAGATGAGGTGACTGTTACCCTGTAGAATGTATATCGCATCCTCAAGTTACCGGTGGAGGAGATCCAGGTTGAGGTCGGGCTCAACCGAAAGGTAGATATGATGTGTATATTTTGAGATGCATGGGAGGGGGTAAAGGTGGAGAGCAAGGGCATACCTTATTTATCTATGTATGTAGACAAGGAGTTAGACCCACTCCAAGCATTGGTGATGTTCGTGCCAACCAAAATCATGTCCCTTAATAGTATCGAGTGTAGGTTCCCTTGGAACCTGATAAGGGTGGTGAGCGATATGCTCACGATGAGGCAGGTGTATGCATGGTCTCCTACTTTGCTGGCATAGGTGTAGGGGGAGATATATGATGTGACATGACAAAGGTGGAAGGGATTGGGGTGTAGCCTATTGCTGCAATGCTAGGGATGGGAGAACTTCAAATTTTCTTGATTGGAGGGGCTACTTATGGAGGAGTTTGATAGGGAGAAGCCCTACGCTAGATGATGGGCTTTGGCTGAGTAGGTGCAGCTGCATCATCTTGTGAGGATGAGTCAGTGGTATAGGGATTTATGAATGGGATTGACATCCACCCAAGTGGTATGAAGTCCATGGTTGGGTGCCTAGTGTACTAGGTATGGGGAGCATCTACAGTGAGTGTGCTAAGATAGGTGGGTGATCAAGAGGCATAGGAGTGAGGTGGAGTACTTCCAGTTTACCCAAGTACTCTACCAATTTGGGCTAAGGTAGGATGTCCCTGATGAGCCAGTGTGATATAGGAGATGTCAAGAGGATTTTGGGCTACCTTACATGGAGCTATGGAGGGTGGTATTGGAGGACAATGAGGAGATGGACATCCTAGATGTGGAGGATGCAGGGATGATCATGAAGTACAATGCATGGTTCATGGTGTAGCCACCAAGGGTACCACTTTGAGGAGCAGCTGATGGGGGTGGTGGTTGAGAGGCTATAGATGAGGCTACCTATGAGACTTAGGATGAGGGTTCCTCAAAGATAGAGGGTGCGGGGACCCAAGATGCCTGCAAGAGATAGTGGTGCCTTCACTCTGATAGTCAAATATGGAAGGTGAAGGGTACGATGTAGTAGGTTCCCAAGGTTGGGAAAGATGACAAAGATGGAGAGGATATGGGGGAGGTTATAGATGTACCCCCAAGCCAGAGTGAGGATGAATGGGTATAGCTAGAGCAGTATGTGGTGGATCAATATGTGAGGATTGTGGCTCTCTAGGTAGAGCTAGCGGAGAGGGAGCACCGACATGAGGTCGACATATGATACCTTTAGTCTCAACATAGGTATATCAAGGTATTGGAGGGTAGGTTGATGGAACATCATATTCCACTTCCAGATCCTCCAACCTCATCTGTATTCGAGGGTGCTAGGCATAGTCAGTCTAGGTCTAGGGCTCCTACTAGGTTTGAGGCTCCTACTAGGTCACAAACTCCTACTAGGTCACAGGGGTCTTCTTGGAGGATGTAGCTAGTGCTTAGATGCACTTTTTGTTATGAGCCTTGGTTATCTATTGTATGTAGCCTTATGGAATTCATTGATATATATATATATACATGGCTTTTACATTTTGTGTTATATATTTGTGTGAATGCTTTTGTGGAATGCATGTTTATTTTTATGATTAATGCATATGAGATGTTATGGATGACTAATGCAAGATGGCATGTATGGATTCTAATGATTATTTATGGTTTAGATCTTTGTTTGGTCATTTTATAGCATTGTTGTTTAATCAAGGGTACCAAAATTGGTGGCATATGGGGTGAATGACTCATGAAATGACATGGATGTTAACATGGAAGAAGACATGGATGTTGATATGGAAGAAGATATGGATGTTGATATGGAAAAACAATTTTTTTATAGAGACTCAAACATTCTAGTGCATAAAAAAAACTCACTAAAATTGCCTAATCCTTCTAGAACCAAATGTATGTGCAGTGAATTCATTTACCAAATCAAGAGCAAGGTCATGACCCAAGACAATCAAGAACTAGTGTGTGTGCAAGTGAGTTCATTAACTCATATTGAGTAAATTGGGTAAACCTATTATGGTTGAAACCAAGAAGTTAGATTGTCCATATGAGTGATAAGAGGTTTCTTTTAGAAGAGACATATTTCCATGCATGAGCGTACTCCAGTTCCAGTCAAGCGTCTATAGCTCTGATGGAGGCTAACTCCATAATCCATGATTTTGTTTTTGAATTTTTGAATTTTGGGGATGACTACCTAACTGACTGACTGGAAAGGTAGTACAATCCTTACAACCCAATGATCAGTGGTGTGTGATGTAAAAGGTTTAGGTCTTTGGGGAATCAGATGGTCAACCTAAGTGTGATGAGAAATGTACCCTATCCTTACTACTCCATATTTTGAATTTGAATAAACTGTGATAGTGGTGCAAACCACTATTATTATGGACTATGTTGCATGATGGGACTAGCAAAGATGACCCTTTTTGCTTCAAGGTTCCTACCAAGTATGGTGTTATCCCTCTTTGACACAAGATGTTTTTAAGATGTGAGAATTGTGCTTGGTTCAAGAATATTTTTGGAATCAATTCCCAAACTCAATATTTTCTTAGTGTGTATGTGCTATGGTCCTAAAAGAACTCAACATGTATTTTGGAGGTTGCTTAAAACACTAGGAGTGGTTGAGTGACCGAAAACACCTAGGAATTTTGTGAATGTGGCTTGTGTGGATGACAATTTGAATTTTGTGGAATATCATGGATGACTTTGTGAAGGTGCCCCTAATTAAGGCAACATGACTTTTGTAGGACCAATTAAGACCTTGAATTGAATAAATGATCCCTAAATATGAAGTAATGTATGGCATGCAACTTTGTGAAATGTGACATGCAATATGAAATGTGGGTGAATGCATTGTTTTTGGAATGTTGAATGCAAGTGAAATGCAAATGTTATGAATGAATTGTGAAATGTAAGGTGTAACATGCAATATGTAAAATGAAATGCAATGTTATGAATGACATGTATGCAAATGTTTTTGTGTATTAGCCATGTATATATAGTAATCAAATCATGCATAGAATGCTCTCAAGTGTATAACATTAAGTGGTTTGGATTCTTCCTCTCCCTTTGGACTAGCAAGCCTATAAGTACTATTACCCACTCTTTGTGTGACTATCTATGGACCTAACCAATTAGCCATGAATTTATCCCGAAGATGTGATAATGCATTGGTATTTTGTTGGTTCTCTTTAAGGACAAGATATCCTACTTGGAACTCACGTATATGAACTTTGGTATTGTAAGCACGTTTGATACGGTCTTGGTAAACTTGTAAATTATCTAAAGCATTGACTCACCTCTCATCAAGAAGTGTGAGTTGGGCAAGACGTGCTTGTCTAGCAGTCTCATCATCTATGAATTCCTATAAAGAAATTTTCAAGGGATCTCGAGCTCAAGAGGCATTATTGCTTCGGCTCCATAGACCAATAAAAATGGTGTTGCCCCTGTAGGCATGCGGATGCTTGTTCAATAAGCCCATAATGCCAAGGGAATTTGTGCATGCCAATCTCTATGATTTTCTTTGATAATTTTCTTGAGAATAGAAATTAAGGTCTTGTTGAAAGCTTCAACTTGTCCATTTGCTTATGGGTAATAAGGAGTCAAGAAACTATGTTGGATGTTATATTTCTCACAAAGCGCTCGAACATCCTTGCTCTTAAAATATTTTCCATTATCTAAAATAATTTTCAAGGGGATACCAAAACGAAAAATGATGTGATGGAGTATAAACTCCATAATTCTAGGTCCTGTTGTATTGGTCATAGGAATTGCCTCGACCCGCTTTGTGAAGTATTAAGTGGATGTGATGATAAAAGTATATTGTCCTGAGGAGCTGGGTAAAATTTTTCCAATTAGATCTAGGACCCATTGTGAAAAATGCAAAATAATTTGAATATGTTGTAAAGCTTGTGATGGTACATGAGTTAAGTTAGCATGTTCTTGGCACTTTTTGCAATGTTTAACATAGGTGTAACAATCATGTTCCTTTATGGGCCAATAATAACCCATGCATAGAATACACTTTGCAATGGCCATTCCATTAAAATGACCACCACAAGTACCATTATGGGATTTAGATATGGCTCTTTGAGCTTCACTAGACTTGAGACAACGAAGGAGGACTCCATCATAACCATGTTTATACAACAAATCCCTTAAAATAATGAAATGGGCTACCTTTTTCATAAAAATGCGCATGGTAGTTTCAGATATGTCATATGGGAGTGTTCCAAACTTGAGAAAGGCTACTATTTTGTTTGACCAAGGCTCGTATGGATCTGATTGGATAAAGAAAACATCCTTTTCATATTTTGAATTAGCATGGGAAATTGCAGACTTGGAGACTATTGAAATGATAAGGGGTTGTACCTCTCCAAAGGATTCTTTTGGAATCAAGGATCCAAGAGAAGCCATCTCATTCACAAATTTGTTAGTCGAATGTGGCAAACTATTGATTTCATACCAATCAAAATTAGAGAGCAACTTCATTGCTACTTCATGATAAATATTAATGGTAGGTTCTTTGCATTGGTACTCTCCATTGATTTGCTTTACAACAAGTTGAGGAACACCAAATATCCTAATATGCTTAATGCTCATAGCTATAGTTGATTGAAGACTTAATATTAAGGCTTCATACTCTACAGTGTTGTTTGTGCATTAGAAATCTAGTTTGAATGACAAGGGGATAGGTACCCTGATGCAGGTGCATCCAACGGAAAGCAAAAATACTGCAAGGAGAAAAAGTGTCGCGATATCGCGACATGTCGACAAAGAAGAAAAAGTGTCGCGATATCACGACATGTTGCATTATCATGACCAAAAGCTGAGAGAAGGCTCAAGAGAGAGAAAAAGTGTCGCGATATCACGACATGTCGCATTATCACGAACCAAAAGCTGAGATAAGGCATAAGAGAAAAAAATGTTGCGATATCGTGACATGTCACGTTTTCATGACTCAGGAAGGAGAGAGAAGGCACAGAACAAAAATATCATGATTTCGCAACATGTCATGATTTCGGGACCGAAAGAAGACATGAAAGGCCAGAGAAGAAAATTTTGCGATTTCATGACATGTCACAAAATCGTGACCGAAGGAGCAAAAAGAAAGCAAGGAAGGAAACTGTCGTGATATCATGACATGTCGTGATTTCATGACCTGAAATAAAGAGAGAAAGCAAAGAGCAAAGCTATCGCGATATCACGACATGTCACGATTTCGCGACCTGAGAGGCGAGGAGGAGGCAGAAAGGAAAGATGTCACAATATCACGACATGTCATGATTTTGCGATCAAAAAGGAGAAAGAAGAGCCAAAAAGGAAAGATGTCATGATATCGTGACATGTCGCATTTTCATGACCAAAGGACGAGAGAAAGCGCAAGGGAGGAAAAGTGTCGTGATATTGTGACATGTTGCATTTTCACGACCAAAATACGAGAGAAGGCACATGAGAGAAAAGTGTCATGATATCGCAACATGTCACATTATCGCGACTAAAAGAGAGGAGGAAGAGCAAGAGGGAAAAGGTGTCGTTATATCGTGACATGTCGCATTATCGCGACTACAAGAGAAGAGAAAGAGGAAGGAGGAAAAAATGTCATGATATCACATGTTGGAAAAGAAGAGAAAAGTGTCGCGATATCGCAACATGTCACATTTTTGCAACCAAACAAAAGAAAAGAAAGGGCAGGTGGTTATAGGTGCTATTACAAAGGAAATTGTCGAGCGATGGGTATACTGAACGCCATCATGGGTTGACAGGTGGACAGAGTCTACCGTGGCCACACTGGAAAAGCACATGGCACCAAGGTGCAATGAAAGCAGACGAAGACCAAGAGTAAAAAAGAAAAATGTTTTGAAAGTTGAGACAATGAAGAGGCATGGGAGATGAAATGAAGGGGCCAAAAAAAGGGAGACGGAGAGTCACGCTAGAGATTTTAAAAGGGGAAGCGAATGCATGCACAAGGGGTCAGAAAAACTACTAAGACAGATTTGCAGACGTTGAAAAACTGTTGTGACAGAGTTGTAGATGTTAAAGTAAAAGGAGAGGGCCATTCTGGACCTGTTTGGGCTATTTTTCTTCCAGAGTTGGAAATGTTGTAATGTAATAAAAAAAATAAAAAAAATAAACTATCTTTTGGGATAAAGGAGTTTATTTGGCAGACTGCTGCCATTATTGTAAATTTTTCCAAGTTTAATGAATGAGATTTGAGAATTAGGGTGAGCAATTTTTGGCTCGCCATCATACCCCTTGTGGTGTGTGAAATACGACTTTGGAACCTTGAACTTTTGCGCACTTAGAGCTATCAAAGAATAGTGTGATATCAATGTCTTAATCAGGAATGACATCTTCTTATTGTTCTTGAAAAAGCAAATACTGAATCATATAGGATCTCAATAATCAAAGGATGATCACTAGGTAGTGGATCTTTCACAAGTTGATCAGCTATTACCTACCCTTTAATGGATTTTGGCTAATGAATTATAGGTCAAATTCAATGAGTAGCATTATCCATTTAGCAATGTGGGTATTATTGTAAGTGTGAGACATCATGTAACGGAGAGGATTTTCTCTAGATATGATGTAAGTTGTGTGGCTAAGCATATAATGTCAAATTTTCTTAGTGGTGAAAACCACTGCTAAGCACAATTTTTCTACATAAGCGTATTTAGTTTCATAGCTTACCAATGTTCAACTAATGTAGTAGACAACTTGCTCTCGATTTTGTTCATTTTTTTGTACAAGCATTGTCTCTAATGCAAAATCCATTGTTGAGATATAAAGATAAAATGGGACCATCGAATGAGGAAGAACTAAGACTGGTAGAGAAGCTAGGTATTGCTTAATATCATCGAAGGCTTTTTGACATTCATTTGTCCAAGAGAATGGCACCCCCTTTTGTAGTAGGTGATTGAATGGCCTACATTTTTCAGAAAGTTGTGCACTAAAATGATGAATTGACTGGATCTTTTCTTGTAAACTATGCAATTCTTTCAAGTTAGTTGGGGGAGGCATCTCTAGGATATCCTTGACCTTGTTAGGGTCCACCTCAGTGCATATTTTGGAGATAATGAATCCTAGAAGTTTTCCTGAGCTAACACCAAAGACACATTTCTTAGGATTCAACCTTACATTATGCTCTAGGAGTCGGTCAAAAACTTTTTCCAATACACCAATATGTTCTTGTCAAGTTTTGGATTTAGCCAAGAGATCATCCACATAGTCTTCGATAATCTTATGCATGTAGTCATGGAAAATGTATGTCATGGAATGTTGATAAGTGACACCTACATTTTTGAGGTCAAAGGACATCACCTTGTAACAAAAAGTTCCCCAAGGTGTAGTGAATGTTATTTTATGTTGGTCATCAAGATTTATTCTAATCTGGTTGTATCCTAAAGGACTATCCATGAGTGAAAGCAGTTCATGGCGAGCACAAGTATCAACAAGAGTGTCGATGTTTAGGAGAGGAAAGTCATCCTTAGGACACACTTTGTTAAGATCTTGAAAGTCAGTGCATACACGTATCGCCTTGTTAGATTTGCGAATGGGTACCATGTTTGAGAGCCACTCAGGATAATCAATAGAAACTATGAAGTTCATGTCTAAGAGTTTTTTAAGCTCTCTTTTTACAAAGAGGGCCATGATAGGATGAATTCTCTTAAACTTTTGTTTGACTGGCTTAGTGTTAGGTTGTAAGGTGAGATTATGGAACACTAGAATAGGATCAATATCAGGCATGTCCTTGTATGACCATGCAAATATACCCTTCTTCCTCTTAAGGAGAGCAATGAATTGCTCTTGTTCATTGGGTGATAAAATTTTGCCAAGCTTGAAAATCTGTGGATTATCTTTGTCTGAAATAAGGTCCATGTTGATAGTATCTTCAGTAGACATGTGGGAATCTTCCTCAAGCTGATGGGGTATAGGGATCAGATGAATATCATATAATATGTCATCAAACTCTTCTAGCTTATCCTCATCTATATCTACCTAGAAAACCTTAGGATATGAATGTGAAGGGGATGGCGAAGGCAGAGGGGAGGGAGGAATGTAATTGGTGAAAGCCCTTAATAGTTCCTCTAATAGGAAAAATTCAATGAAGGCTAGGTGCGAGGAAATCTGATCCATGTCAATAAGGCTTATGTCAATTGGAATTGGTTTAGTCAGATCGTATGGATTACAAAGTGGGGTGAATAAATCAATAGGATTCATGTTGACTTATGGACAAGGCAAACAAGGTTGTATAGAATGGATGGAATCGGTGCTAAGAGTTTGGTTAACCTGAACAATAGCAAGCAACACAAAACATGTTTTATTAAATGGTGTATTTACATATGTAATGCAAATAAAGCAAACATGATTTTGATTTTTGATTGATTTTTTTTGGTAGTAGTGAAAACCACTATTTTGAATTATGTATATATGTTACAAGTTGACTTATGAAATGGCTTAATAAAATGGAGGTGGAGACTCACCGGTAGGGGCAGATCACTCTTGTGGAAGAAGCAAGTGAAATATGGGCCCATGGATGGGGAACATGTTGATATAAAACTCATCTTGTTAAGTGTGGGGAATAATGACCTCTGATTCTTCTTCAGATTCATCTAAAATAATCAACATAAGTTTAAATTCGTCATAGATTTCCTCATCAGAATTATCAATATGGAGGGCTTCTTATCCTAAATTGATGTTAAACCTTTGGAAGGCTTGTTCAAAATAATATATGGTAGGAAGTGGATGGAAACCTAGACCTGAGTGGTCATGCACCTCTTGATATGGAACATCGATAGGTTGATGCATGTCTTGTTCATGCAATCCTAGGCCATGGCCTTGCCAATTGATAATGTGGAAGTATCAAGATGGAAATCCTGACATGTTTGAAATATTGACAAGTTTTGGTTCTTTGGGTTCTTCTATGGGTGTTGGACTTGATGAATATTCAACTCCCCCATATACAAAATGCTATTTGGAGTTCAACCCATATTGTGAAATTTTCTCCTATTGTTAAAGGTTGGTCATGTGGGTGACTAAAATCCTTAGCACTAGGGATGGTGAGGGGTATTATGGTGACATCATCGACCATGTATTCACCAATACCATGATTGGTGAGATGGACTTCGAATTGGGATGATATGGGAGGATCATGGTCAGGTGATGGATCAAGAAAGGATGGAAATGGAGGTATCTCACAATCCATAAATTTGACTTGTGAGACATTAGGCGAAGATGATGGATTAGATTGGGAAGGTTGTGGGATGGTTGAGGTTGAAGTGGACGACAATGATTTCGATGATGTGGATGGACCATGACCACATGTGCATGTAGTCATTAATGACGATGAGGAGGGTATGGTGGTTGATTGAGGCCTAGTAATGGGGAGCTCTTAAGGAATGGGATCCTTTGATGAAGAGATTGGTGGAGTGGTGGATGGATTGGATGATGGTGATAGGAAAAGATGAGCAGAAGGGAGCATGGACTCATAAGGATTTGATATGATATTTCAATACTTAAATGGTTCGATGTTCGTTGGTATGCAATGTACCTATCCCTCATGAACATATTTCAATCATTGATGTAAAATGGAGGGAACACATCTCATTTCCCTCATCCAAGGTCTTCCAAGGAGTACATTGTATGCGATGGATCCTTCCAAGATGTGGAACATTGTATACAACATTTTAGCCCCTACTTTAATGGGCAAAACAATAGGGCCAACTGTGGAACATAAAGCATTGTTGAATGCTTTGAGGGTGAAGGATGATTTGGTGATGTGAGATGGAGGAAGTTTCAAATGATAGAGAGAGAATGTGGTGATAATGTTGATAGAGGAACTATTGGAACAAAATCTGCCTGTGGTTGTTATTTGCGCCTTGATTTTGTCAACATTGAATAGACGAGACTGATCTTTGAGATCTTTCATCTAATCTCCAGAGGAGGTTGGTTCCTTAATGTTTTTTATGGGAAAAGGGAAAAGAGCATTACTGAAAGAGAGGGAAATATAGTCGAGGCTAGAGCTTGCTTGTGGTACAGATTAAACAACAACTAAGATGAACACATATACTTTACTTGTCAAAGCATTTAATATTATCTCCATGCAGAAATCATGAATTTCTCAATGTGATTTAGATCTCCATCTAACACATGTATATATCAGATTTCAACTCCAACAATATGATTTATGTTTTGCATAAGTCCAGATCTTAGAACAAACACAATCTATATTTCAATAATGTGAATAGAAGTGAGAAATGTTAATACATACACTTGCACACTATGAACCAGAAGCCAATAGAAGCATAATTTTATTGCTTGTATTCAAAGTACATACATCCAGTCTTGTAAACGTCCAAGAGCCGACCTCTTTTCAAAGTACGTTTACCCTTATATATACCCTATGGTGAGTATCTTTTTAAAATTAGTACATTCTGATATAGAATCAATTACAAGCAATCAGACTACAATCATGCTTCCATATCTTTTGCATGGCTTCCAACAAATAAAATCTAATAGCAGGAATCTAGGAATTGATATTTTCTACTATCTACTTCTAGTTACTGACACGGGCTCTTGGAGGCATCTTATTCATTACTAAATATATCCATGTCGATGAAAACTCATCATGTCATGAAATCATGACACTTTTTCCTTTCTGGCTCTTCAGGGCTGTTTCATCGGTGAAAACCTGACATGTCATGAAATCATGATACCTTTTCCTTTCTGGCTCCTTTGGGCTGCATTACGGGTGAAAACTCGCCATGTCACGAAATCATGACATCTTGTGTACTTTAGATTTGGTGAGCGACATGCTGGAAAAAATTTGTTATGTCACGAAATCATGACTCTTTCTATTTTTGCTTCTTCGAGCTGCTTCACGGGTGAAAACCCATCATGTCACGAAATCATGACGTTCTCCTACTTTCTAGCCTCTTCGAGCTACATATCGGTGAAAATCTGACATGTCACGAAATCATGACCTTCTTCATGCCTTAGTCAATTCTTTGCCTCATGTCTCAAAAATGAAAATACTGGTCTTCCTCTACAAAAATTTGCTATCTATCAAGGTAGTCTTTTTAGACTAACATTCTTGGCGCCTTCCGAGGAAATTTTGCTAGCAAAATATTAGAATCCAGGACCTTCATCCATTGGGAAACGGAGTTAAAAAATAATAATAGGAGAGGAGATTTTTGGAAAATAATATTCAAGAAGAAATGCATTTGGACAAATAAAGCATTACCTTTACAGGATACCCTTCATAGCTTATGGATTTTTTACTAAAAATACATTAACAACTTAGGAAACAATTTCAAATAGGTTTCATGGTTGGTGGCTCGTCCCTCCTTCTGTCAGCTACATTTGATTATCTTGTTTGGACTTCTTCATTTTTTCTATCATAGCAACTACTTCATTGTAAGTCAGGAAAATTTGCTTCTAGTCTTCATCTTCAAGGTCTGAAGAATCCATGAACAACTGATATATATACTGCAATTCCTCTACTTTATCATGTGACACAATCTTATTCCTCAGGATCAATTCCTGTAGGCAAGACTTAATTTGTGTGAGGTTCTGCACCATAGCAAATATCAGCACTTCTTCTACAGGCTCTTCCCAATTCTCTATCTCTGACTCATCTTCTATGAAAGCTTTTAGGGATAGTGTTAGCGCATCTTCACTTAACACTTTTGAATTATCATCCCACAAATATGGAAGTCCACATTTGTTTGCTAAATTTAAATGCTTCACTAATCCTTTGGCTTCAACTTCTAACTCTTGAAGGAGCTTATCACCCTGAGTCACCAGTTTAAGTCTCCTAAAGAAACTTTTAGCTACAATCTTAGCTTGAGACCATGCTTCACTATGGATTTTAGTAGCAACACTCTCGGGCATCTTCTCTGATAAAACTTGAATTTTTGTGGCCGCATCTGATCTTTCTTGAAGAAATTTTACTGAAGCTCTTAATTCTTCATCGACTACTTCAATTACCTCCTTCACTTTGGCCAGGTATAATAACATGGGCCTTGCTTTAAGGCTCAATGCCAATACATCTTCGAGCATTTATTTCCTTGTTGCCTTGGCATTTTCTTTTGAAAAATCAGATGGAGTGTTCTGCTTTTCAATCAGTTGTTGCTGGAGTTGTTGAACCTATAGATTCAGAGAGTGAATCTGTGCATCGACCTCTTTCAATTTTTCTTTGAATGTAGTTGCTTCATTAGCAGCTTCACCAAACCTATCTTCCCATTTCTTTGCTTCTAGCTTTAGGGCCTTTTCTGTCAGTTTTTGTTCTTGCAGGATGGACTCTAACTCTTTCCTGGCTTCTTGCTCTTTGACAAACTTTTCTCTAAAAAATTCTCCATGTAAATAAATAGTCCCAAAATGGGCCTGAGCTTTTCCCCACTCATCTGACATATGTAGCTGAGTAATGTCTTCAGCTGTGTCTTCTGCTTGATAATCTTCAATGGTCATATCCTTTTTTGATTTCTAGGAAACTGGTGTCAATTTTACCTTCTTCCTCTGCATTGTGGTAGGATCCAGGGAAATTATCTCTTGAATATGAGCAGGGGCTTTGGAATCTTTAGTAGAATGAGATGTCCACTAGTCTAAAGCATTTTTGTTTGCTTTCCTCAAATCTTTCAATTTTGAAAGAGTGGGGTGACTCTCATCATTTGGAGTGGATATTGATTTAATAGTTGGAATGCTAGCGCTAGAGAGAAATGGATTTGGGATCAACTCAACATCAACTTCAAATTGAATTTGAGAGAATAATGTTGGTTCTAGGGAAGAAAACATGAATCCAAAGGGAACATTACATCTTTCTTTGAACAAGAAATGGAAGGAAAATCATTGTAGGAATAAGTAGAGAGAAAATATTGAAGGAAAAGAGAAATCATACCTTTGTTTGTTTGAAGCACTTGTTGATGTTCATCTCCTTCTCCATGGTCTTGATCCCTTTCACTTATCATCGGATCTAGATCTTCATCTTGTGTAGGGACTTCTGCATTTTTGTTGTTATCAACTCGATTTTCACTATCTGTAACTTCTTCAAGATTTATAATTTCAACATTTGGGGGAATTTCCCCAGGCTGTCTTCTTCTATGTTCCACATTTTCCTATTTTACAATAACTTCTTTAGAAATATATACATTTTGATCCTCCTGAGCAAAGTCATTTGGATCATCCATAGTCCCAATCTGGACATTTTCCTGTTCAGTAAGGTCTGGATTTAGAACATTATTCTCACTATCTTGAACAATTTGCTCATTGTCTGGAGCAATTTCTAATTTATCAGTATCATCATTTTGAGCGATTTTCTCATGAACTAGGTTTTCTTCAACACTTTTATTATTTTTTGTTTTAACTTCTGCTATAGACTTTAGCCTCTTCCTCTTAATACAAAGAGGTTCTTCATCAAATTCTGTAGTTGAGCTTGATGGGGGAACAAACTTAATAGTTTTAGAAGTTGGAGCTTTACTTCTGGATGAATCAGCTCCTAAGGCTAGGTGTTTTCCTCTTCTTTCGGCCTGCAAGGGTTCAGTGATCCCTTGTCCTTCTTTTCCTAGGCCTTTGCCTTCATATCCCATTTTTAACATCATTTGAGCAGCTTTCCCATATGTTTTCCCTTGCTCTTTTGTGAAAACTTCTGTAGTGGCCCTTTTCTTTGAACTTCTCAACCTGGTCTGTGCTTGAGCCAATGGTTTTTCAACTACAACTTTCTTACCTTTCCCCTATTCAACATTTTGTTTTTTAGCAGCTTCGGGACTTGTCTCTTTGCTGCCACCAACACTACGAGGTATTTTTACAGGGAAAATTCCTAACCAAGATTTTTGATAATGGTCATATCTTACCGAGAACTCAAGATCATTTTTTATAGGGTACCTTGATTCAATCATGTCTGTTTGCACCCTCATGGTCCACCATTCATGAATTTTCCCTATCATCCAATCTGCACCTTTTTTCTGCATTCTAGAAATAGTGTTTTCATTCAACACATGCCCCTCATTATTCCCTGGGTCAAAATGCAACACATGTTCATAAAATTCATGCCAAGGAGGCAATGGCTGCATTTGTTCCACATGCCATTCTAATGGATCATTTTCATCATTATTTCTACAAGCTTCGATATCTGGCCTAACAGATGCATGATACACTTTCAATGGAACTCTGTTCAGAATAGTCTATCTTTCTGCAAATCAGTTTATAGGATCATATTTCCATATTTGAGGGATCTCTACCAACCCCAAATCCCTCAGATCCTGAGCAATTTTTTCATTTTGACCCCTTTTTGAAACCATAATACCTTCAAACTGGAAAGGTATGGTACAAGTACCAGTTTTACCTATACCCATGCCATATTTCACATTAATATGTTCAATTTGCCTTACATACTCTAATGCAAACAATCTATCAGTAACATAATGTGGAAGTAAGAAAGGTTTTCCAGTAAAACCATACAACCTAATAACAACCCCCTGGGTGAGAATAAACCAATCACCCTCTTCAACATGTTTATTCTGTAAAACCTTTTCAGCTCTGGGGGTTAACCTTCTGATTTCTCCATACATTATTTTCAAAGCGGGACCCAGAAATTCCCTATTGAAATCATAATATGACTCGGTTCTGTACAACACATTGGTCCACTCATATACTGGTAAAGTCCTTCCTTTATCATCTTTATCATTAACCGAAATGAATGCTAGTTCCTTGGCCATAAAGAAAAAGAACAACCATACTAAATAGGAAGAAAAATAGAAAGAAAACTGAGACCCCCTCTTAATGGCAGATAACCCTTCATGTATTTCTCTAAACAAATACCCTGGCCAATCAAAAAATATAGGTCGAACACTCTTATCCATAACTGCAGAGTCATAATTTTTTGGGTTAGATAGGCAATTGACTAAAGCAATTTGCCACCCATGAACTTTTTCATCAGTCTTTAATCCTACCACCATAGCCAATATGGAAAATAATTTTGGGTTTTTAAATTCAGCTATGGGAATAGGAGTTTCAGGCATCCTTCCTCCATTAGGTGGATTTCTCAACTATGTATAGAGGAAATTCTTGATTTTTTAAGAAGGAACAAAATATTTTGCCTGGTCTTCTGGGTCAAAAGCCTTGGGCTCAAGAGTGGGTACATATCCAACAACAAAAGCAGAAATAAAAGCATCCATGCTTAAAGCAAAAAGCACTCTCCCACTCTGATTTTTAACAACCCTTTTCTTTTCATCATAAAAATTTATGATTGCTTTAACTAATTCAGGGTAAGGGTGCACAGGAATATAAACATACCAGTATAGCAATGAATGAAAAGCAAAAGTGGCAGGAGAAGACATAGTAATCCCAGTTGCCATTCTATCTTCAATATCTTTTTGGATCTTTGCTGGGTCCTTCCATGTCACTACTGTATCACCAATTCTAGCATCTCGATCGATAAATTTTTTGCTCATGTCTTCTCCACGTCTTGTTGTTGAAGGTGAAGTAGACGGACCCACCATTGTTGTTTTCTGAGTATTCCTTTTTGGAGCCATGAGATTTTTGTCACACTAAGCCCTTTTTTTTGAACTAAACTTGAACTAGGAAAAGTAGGAATAGAAAGTGACGCAACGGATTTCACTCAGGAGCAAAATTAGGGTTTTACATCAATTGGAAACATATGCATGATGTGCATTAATTGTGGTTGGTGGGCTGGATTTGCTCGGATCCCCTTGTGCCTTGTTTCTGCCACCCTTTCGAATGTTTCAAAACCCTGACCAATGATTATCCATTATGCAAATTAAAATTACACTTACCAAAGCTCTCCCCATTTACAAAGGTGGTTCCTTTATGCAATTACTGAAAGGCCACATGGAAAATTTCAAATTCCTACCGACAACTGGTCATTCACCCTATTTAATAAAAAGAACGCTTATCAAAGTTCTTTAAAAATGATTTTCTCCTACCAACCGTCAGAAAACCACGTGGTAATTTTGAATTTGAACCACTATATCCGACAATATAGCACTTTCTAATTTCATCTCTTTCTTACGGGTAACTTCTGATTGGTTGCAGGATGATGACAAAATTTTTATGAACTAGAGATAACTTTGGAAATATTTACAAACTTATCATAATATACATTATATACATAAGACCTATTCACTTTTCTATTTGAAATAGAGCTTTAAGTGAAAAGCATTCACTGTTATGGGTAGAACCATACCCTGCTAATCCTTTAGTTGAAAATAATTAAATTACCTTTCAGAAACTATCTCAAAATGGCCTTTCCAAAAAGCATCAAATTTGTCATGATTACCTGGCTTAGCTTTTCTCACATTCCATTTCAAAACTAGATCTCCCACTTTAAATTTTTTGTAGGTTGTCTTTTTATTAAACCATCCTTCTGTGTCTGCCATATGTTTCTGGTGATGATTATAAGCCTGTTCTCTCTGTTCTTCTAATTGTAGAAGTTGCATTAATCGGGCATCCATAGGTTGACCTCCTTCTTCATTTATCTGATTTAGCAACTTTAGTGTTGGTATTTCCATATGTATAGGCAAAATAGCTTCTTTACCATAGACTAAAGAATAAGGTGATGTATTGATGGATTTTTTTATTGAAATCCTGTCAGCCCATAATGCTTGATTGATCAAGGAATGCCAGTTCCTCTTATTATCTTCTAGTGTTCTTTTCAAAATTTTGAGGAGATTTTTATTTGTAGACTCAGCTAGACCATTACCCTATGGGTAATAATTGGAAGAAGTCTTCAAATATATGCCATATCTTCTAGTAAACTCAATCATTTTTTCTCCGATGAAAGCTGATCCATTATCTGTAATTAGTGAATCTGGTACACCAAACCTTGTAATCAAGCTTTCCACAAATTCAATCACCACCTCTTGATCAACTTTTTTAGTAGGGATAGCTTCAGCCCACTTAGTAAAATAATCTGTGGTAGTAAGTATATACTTATGGCCAGCTGATGAATTGGGTTCTATTATCCCAACAAAGTCTAACCCCCACTGCTGGAAAGGTTCTTCAACTTGGATAGGTTTTAAGGGCATAGGAGCATTTATGTTTCTCCCTACATATCTCTGACATTGCTCACAACTTTTGGTGACCTTGTAAGTATCTAAAAAAATGGAAGGCTAGTAACAACCTGCTCGAAGTATTTTCAAAGTAGTGGATCTTCCTGAATAATGTCCTCCAGAGAGACCCCCATGGAATTCTTTTAACACCTTTTGTTTCTCATCTTCTCTTATACATTTCAAAAGTACACCATCTATATTTTTTCTGTACAACCCTTCTGATTGAAGGGTGTACTTCAAAGCTTGTGCTCTAAATATTCTTCTTTGTGAAGCATTCAGATTTTTAGGACACATTCCAGTCTAAAATTACTCCACAAGATCATCAATCCAATCAGTGTTTCTTGGATTTGGATCTGATTCTGTATTAGCCATTACACCTTGGGGTTCCACATGCTCATCTGTAGCTTGTTTGGCCAATTCTTGACATAGGGCTCTACCTCTTACTATATTTGTTGGATGTATTTCTACATCATATTCCTGTATCTTAGTCACCCAACCAACTCTTTTTTTGCCAAGTTCTCCTTGTATTATAAAGTTTCTGACATCAGGATGGATCACATAAACAATGATTTTGCTCTGTGATAGAAAATGCTTAAATTTTTTCAAGGATTTCATGACAGCATAAACTTGCTTTTCAATAAAATTGTATCTCTCTTCATGATCGTGCATGGTGGAACTCAGAAAAGCTATGGGTCTTTCTTCATTGTCTACCCCCTTCTGTGTAAGGACTGCAACGTAACTTTCTGGTTCACCAACAACATATAGAATAAAATCTCGTGAGTAATCAGGATTAACTAGTACAGGTGCTTGTGCTATTTCCTCTAGGATTTTTCTGAAAGCATTCTTCCTTGTATCGGTCCATTTGAAAGGTGCATCCTTTTTCAATAATTCAGTCATTGGCTTAACAATCTGTGCAAAATCTACAACAAATTTTTGCACAAAATTTATTTTTCCAAAGAAATATTGTAAACCTTTCTTATTAACTGGTAGGGATAGTTCTAGAAGTGCTTTCACTCTATCAGGGTCAATAGCTAATCCAGATTTAGAGATGACATGACCAAGTAAGATACCTTCTTCTATAACGAATATGGATTTCTTTGGGTTCAAAGATATTCTAAATTCTCTGCATTTTTCAAATACTTGTTCAAGGTGTGTTATATGATCTCGCTTATGATGAGAAAAGATAGTCATATCATCTAAATAGATAACTATAATCTTGCTAGCAAGTTCACCAAAAGCTACATCCATTGCTCTTTGGAAAGTTGCTCCAACATTAGACAAGCCGAAAGGCATTCTCTGATAGGCAAATGTTCCCCATTTTGTGGTAAAAGTGGTCTTGAATTGATCTTCATCTCTGACCCATACCTGATTATACCCTGAAAAACCATCTAGTAAAGAAAACCTTTTTGCCCCTACAATTGTGTGTAAAATTTGATCAATCTGAGGAAGGGGATAATGGTCTTTGAGTGATGCTCTATTCAGATTCCTGAAGTCTACACACAATCTAATGTCTCCATTTTTCTTCTTGACTGGTACCAAGTTTGCCACCTAGGTAGAATGTTTAATAGGATACACTATTTTAGCTTGAAGAAGTTTTAGCAACTCCTGCTTCATCAAAGACTCTATCTTTGGATTTATCGGTCTTTGCTTTTGCCTAAAAGGCTTGGATCCTTCTTCTAATTTGATGGTGTGCTGGATAATCTCTTTTCTATACACCTTTAGATCACTGTATACCCAAGCTATGATATCAGGAAATTTCTTGCATAATTCTCTGATTTGGTTCAATTCTTCTTCTGTACAACTAACCCCAACTTTAATCATCTTTCCCGGTTCTAACTCCACTTCTTTATACCGATGCTTATCAAATTTTATTTTATGGCCTATAGCCCTATCATTGTTATCAAATAGACTTTCAAGGGTGATAAGTCCCTTAGGGATATGATTATTCTTCAATTGAATCATATCTTCTTCTTCTTCATCTTGTAGATTTCTATCACTTGAGCAGTTCATTTCATAGATTAAAAAATCTAATATTTGCTCATCATTTTCAAAAACTTGCCAGAAGATATTCTTGTCTAGCACTGAGGGTCTATATATGAGTCTAACCATCTTGGATTTCTGAATAACATTACTGATAGGACATAAATTAGCTCCCACTGATGCCAATAAATCTGCATGGGTATTCTGTTCTCTAGGAATAGACTTCATATTTAGAGCCTCAAAGGCTTCTAAGAGATCCCATACTTTATTTCTATAAGCCTTTAAGTAGTGTTGTTTACTGATGCATTTTTTGTGACTTGATTCACGATAAGTTCTGAGTCTCCATAAATGAGTAGTTGTTTCACTCCTAGTTTTTTAGCTTTCCTCAGTCCTAAACAAAGTGCTTCATACTCTACCGCGTTATTGGTGCAACTCCATGTCAACCTGTAAGAGAAAACTCTTTCCTTCCCCATGGGGGAAATCAAAACTATTCCAGCACCAGCTCCATTCTTGCACCTAGCTCCATCAAAGAAAAGCTTCCACAGTTGATTAGTAGAGTTATTTTCTTCGAGAGCAGGTGTCAATTGCTTTTTTGGTTTTTCAATGGAATAACTTCCTATTTCTGTTTCTATCATGGCATTGAAATCCTTCAGAGAAAACTGATCTTCTGCTTGAAGATCTTCTAAGGTCTCTTCCATTAGATCCACTTCTCCAATTTCTTCAGTCATCATATTCACGGTGTCAGCTTCCCCTATCTTTTCCACATGAAAAGTAGATGGTTTCTCATTAAAGATCTTAATCCTCCTACCTTTGAAAGGTATTTCTAAATGTGAGTAATCCAGGGATAGGTATCCTCCTATTTTTTTCATGAATTCTCTAGATAAGCACATACCAAAATATGGTGCCAAATCTACCACTACTACTTCTTGTATAACCACCATTTGGGGCATCCTGTGAAGTTGTATAGGAATGTCTTTAATCACTCCTACAGTTTTTACTGGAGTACCATCCAACTGTAGGACGCCTGGATTGCTCCTAGTGTACTCCATCCCCATAATGTCACATACTGCTTTGGGTATTACTGTAGTAGCAACACCTGAATCTATCATGCAATTGTGAACAACCCACCCTTCCATTTGAAGAGATAAATAAAAGGGAGGAGGTCTATTCTTTCCAGTAGCAGATGTTAGATTTTCTTGGACTGTATTTGAAGAGGATATGTTTTTACCCTTATCTTTCATTGTCTTTAGAGATTCTTGCAGGAGATCAATTTGACCAGGGAACTGAAGAGCATCATACATACTCGCCTTTGAGGGAGTCTTTTTCATTTCTTCAACTATATTGAATGTAGGTGATTCAACAATTTTTTCTCTTTCCTTGGTGAAAGTATCATACCTATTTCTGTATCCCTGGGTAGCTTCAGTCCTTTGCCTTTTTGTTAATGAAGGAAATCTCAACCTTTCCTTAGCTTGGTCTTGAGTCTCAGTTTCCTTTCGTGGAGTAAATTCTTTATGTATTTCTTGCCCTTGGCTTTGGGCTGGAACTTGAGATATTTTCTCATAAGGTAAATTTCCTTTGGGAGTTGCTTTGGGAGCTGGGGAAAACTTAAAGGTTGAAGCTCTTTAGGATCTACTTGCAGAGGTTTTTTACCTGATCTGGTTAGAACTGCAACTTGCTCTACTATAGGCATCATGAAATTGTGGTCTGTTTCTCTAATCATATTTACATGACCTTTCATGCTTTTCTCTACTTTCTCAATAACTATACTCTATACATAATGTTGATGGATCATACATGAACTCTCTCCATGTGGATCATTACACGTGGTGCACCATTAATCAAAATTTATAGAAGTCTCAGCGACATCTTCTGTTTCATTTGTATAAACAATATTTGATCATTCTTGTCCCCTATTACTTGACTGTATTGCATCTCTTGTTATCTGAGGGAACCTTCTTGGTTGAAAATTCCTCTCAGCTTCTCTTTTCTTCATTGAAGTCATATCATTTGCTATATTTTTCATTGTATCTAGTATAAGAGTGAGCTGATTATCGAGGACTGACTGAGGCTGTGGTGCAGGTAATGCGAGGATTGTAGGAATAGGAGGTAATGCCAGAGAGTTATGAGGCATATGTATGGTAGGAATGGAAGGTGGCCCATTCCATTTTGGGAGATCTACATTTGGAAAATGAGAAGAGCTAGAAGAAGTAGCATTGGGAGCTTGGGGAATATCAGGAAAAATAGGCATTATTGCTTTAGGTGGATATCTCCCTATGGCAATGAGATCTCTTTCTGCTATAGAAGCTTCTTGATAAATGGTAGGGAAAGTGAATATTCATGATTGTCGTATTATCATACTGATATCTGTATCAAAATCTCTTAAATAATAATATACTACTTGCTCCATGGTTGGTTTTAATCTAGTGGGTACTCTTTCCTAGGTGCGACTGAATCGAATATTAAAATCAATAATTTCCTCTTGAGGATGTTTTCTTATAATGGTGAACTGGCTGAGTAGGGAGAATGGATCTGCATGTTGATTGAACTCATCTACAAGTTTGCCAGTGAGTTCTACCCAGGTCGTGATCGATTGAGGAGGAAGTGCTCTGTACCAATAGAGCATTTTTCCTTTTAAGGAAATAACTAGCAATCTGATCATCACATCTTCTTGAGTGATGTTATAAGTTGTAGCCAAGGCTGCAACATCTAAGCAATGTTCATATGTCATTTTACCTATTTCATCATATGAAGGCAATGCCTTCAATGTTGTTGTAGGGATCAGATTCTAGGCCACCAAGTTTAGTGGACCTATGTGGTTCCATGTAAGATAAGTTGGTGGAGGAGCAACCATTGTAGCAACTGTACTTGCCTATACTATAGAACTACTGGTAGTCATTGAAGATGGATTAATAATAGAAATAGGCAAAATATAGGGTACAAGGGTGGTAATATTGGTAGCAGGTGGATTTGATCTAGCAGATAAAATTGGATGCACTTTTAGGCTACTAAGATGTAACTCGAAGAACTCAATGGGTTCTTCTGAGTTTCTTGCTTTAGATCTGGTTATCATATAAGTAAATAATCATGAGTCTTTAACCAGATAAATAGATAAGGTATTTCTTGGGTCTATACCTTCGGACGGAGTCACCAGGTGATTTGATTTAGATTTTAAAATATCAAAGGCAAACACCAAACCTTATAGAATATTATGGGATTTAGGGTCCCACCAGGCATGCCAAAAATTGTTGGAACAAAATCTGCCTATGGTTGTTATTTGCACCTTGATTTTGTCAACATTGAATAGATGAGATTGATCTTGAGATCTTTCATCTAATCTCCAGAGGAGGTTGGTTCCTTAATGGTTTTTATGGGAAAATGGAAAAGAGCATTACTGAAAGAGAGGGAAATATAGTCGAGGCTAGAGCTTACTTGTGGTACAGATTAAACAACAACTAAGATGAACACATATACTTTACTTGTTAAAGCATTTAATATATCTCCATGCAAAAATCATGGATTTCTCAATGTGATTTAGATGTCTATCTAACACATGTATATATCAGATTTCAACTCTAGCAATATGATTTATGTTTTGCATAAGTCTAGATCTTAGAACAAACACAATCTATATTTCAATAATGTGAATAGAAGTGAGAAATGTTAATACATACACTTGCACACTATGAACTAGAAGCCAATAGAAGCGTAATTTTATTGCTTGTATTCAAAGTACATACATCCAATCTTGTAAACGTCCAAGAGCTGACCTCTTTTCAAAGTATGTTTACCCTTATATATACCCTATGGTGAGTATCTTTTTAAAATTAGTACATTCTGATATAGAATCAATTACAAGCAATCAGACTACAATCATGCTTCCATATCTTTTGCATGGCTTCTAACAAACAAAATCTAATAGCAAGAATCTAGGAATTGATATTTTCTACTATCTACTTCTAGTTACTGACATGGGCTTTTGGAGGCATCTTATTCATTACTAAATATATCTATGTCGGAAAAACTCATCAGGTCATGAAATCGTGACACTTATTCCTTTTTGTCTCTTTCAGGCTGTGGGTGAAAACCCGACATGTCACGAAATCGCGACACCTTTTCCTTTCTGGCTCCTTCGGGCTGCATTACGGGTGAAAACTCGCCATGTCATGAAATCGTGACATCTTGTGTACTTTAGCTTTGGTGAGCAGCATGCTGGTGAAAACTTGCCATGTCACGAAATCATGACACTCTTTCTCTTTTTGCTTCTTCGGGCTGCTTCACGGGTGAAAACCCGACATGTCATGAAATCATGACGTTCTCCTACTTTCTGGCCTCTCCGAGCTACATACCGGTGAAAAGCCGACATGTCGCGAAATCGCGACCTTCTTCATGCCTTAGTCAATTCTTTGCCTCATGTCTCAAAAATGAAAATACTGGTCTTTCTCTGCAAAAAACTGCTATCTATCAAGGTAGTCTTTTTAGACTAACAGGAACCGATATCAATGCGGACTCTTTTGAAAGGTTTCTTGTCAATTAGAGCCATGATATGCAATGGAAGATCTACTGATATAGATGAGATTGGATTAATATCAAATTCGTAAAATGTTATGGAAGGCTCCATGTATGTTTGAATGCTCCGCATAAAGTTGTTGAAGGCATTAGGATCTTGCGATTGTAATTCGATGGATTTCAAAATTTCCATTAATGCCTCCTGATGTGGGAGATATTGTTGGATTAGCTCATATATTGAAAATTTAGCGGATGCATTTTTCAAAGTGGTTAACCAGTTACTCAATGATATGACTGGTCGGGGTGGACGATTGATGGATGGATATGATGGATTCGATTGACTAGGTATATGGATGGGTAATGATGGATTAGGGGAAACTTGGATGGGTGGCAATGTAGAAGGTTGTGAGACACTTGCTTGAGTTTTTTTCCTTTATTGATTATTCTACTGACCTCTAGTGACCACATGAATGGACCCTACAAACCCTTGGTATTGTTGAATATGGTTGACTTGGTTAGGGTTTACTCCCACTATGTTTGATTGCACCTACTCGTGGTGAGGAAGTGGTGTCTAAAATATACCAAGGTATTGGTTTTGTTGATCAAGGGGACTATTAACTTTAATTGCCCCCAAGTCAATAAGGTCTTGGACTACATTTTTAAAGACATTGCAATAGTTGATATCATGCCTGTTTTGCCTATGATAAGGGTAAAATAAGTATTCTCGGTAATTTTTACCACACTTGGTGGGATCATTTGGTCTAATGTTGGGCAAAGAAAGTTTGTTTGTCTCATATAACATTCTAAACAAAGAGGCATATGATTCATCTAGTGGGATGTATTTGTGATTTTGTTGAATAAATTGTTTCCAGGGACGGTTTATCCATAGGTGTCACTATGTTTTGAACTATTGGAGCTTGTGTTGTTGAAGGGACCTCATGATAGAAAATTTATTGTGGTGCTTTTTGCACAGGATGTTTTTGTTGAGCCATTACTGGCTGGCTCATGACCACTTGATTGACTTGATTGGATTGGGTCTTTGGGGTAGCTTGTGTTAATTTTTGTTGGCTTAAATAATTACTTTTGTATTGGACCTTGTTTTACCATTCTTTCTTCTTGGGCTTAATGATGCCTTCTTGGATTTTGATATCCTCAATGACACTAGCCTAAGCTAAAGCTTCTTCAAAAGTTTGATAAGTTCTTAATTGGAGCATCCAAGAGATGGGTTTTAAGTAACTCTTGGTGAATAGCTTAATTAGCTCATCCATTGGTAGGTTGAATGGCAATTTTGTGGTGATAACCCTCCAACTATTTCCATAATCTCAGATAGATTAATCATCTTGTTGTCTTAATGCATAGACGTCATATAATGAGATATTGTTTTTGACATTCAGGATGAAACGATCAAATAATTATTCAATCAATTGGTCAAAATTATAGATACTATGGCTTGTAAATTGATTGTACCATTCTATGGCATCCCCTCTTAATGTTTGAGGAAAATTTTGAAGCATGAGAGCATTATCATCTTGAATTCTAAAGCATGCATGAACAAAGGTTCTCACATGTTCTTTAGGATCATTAGTTCCCTTGAATTTGTCAAACTTGGGTACCGTAAAGTCTTCCAGATATGGCAGGGTTGGTACCGAAGGATGAATTGGTAGTTTGATCAATTATCATAAATTTAGCTTTTGATTTGAAAATCTAGGAGTGAATTGCATCAATTGATCTATTTAATTTTGCATGGCCTTAATTTGAGGGTCTTCCTTAGGAATTTGAAAACCCTAAATTACCTAATGGGTTTGTGGTGGCATGGAAATATGTTGTGGAGTGACTAAATGATGAGGATATTGGTATTGATGATGAGGTGAGTTGGATGGAATATAATGAATGGGGGATTGTTAATGAAAATATGGAGAATTATGGAATGATGTTGATGGATGAAATGTATAGCTAGGCTGGCCAGTGGAAATAGGATGGGTAATGGTATGAGTTGATGGGGGAATTAGGATAGAGACCACCAGATACTGAGGTGCCTATGATGGACCCTGGTTGACAAGGGGAGTCTAGGTAGAGTTATGTAAAGGCATAGGGTTAACATGTACTTGTTGAGTACTTTAATGCTATCTAAGCATTTTTTTTAGGTGTTCCTATGATTCACTAATATCTCTATCAGAGGCTAGGGGTATGGAGGTAGATGACATGGCAGATGTGGCTGGGATATAAGTTACACTAGGTATGGCAACTTGTGAGGCTGGAACTTGTGAAGCAATATTGACTTGTGCTTCATACAAGGGATTGGTGTAGGTGGAGGTATATGAGGTGCTAGGATCACCTGAAGGTTGAGGTATGGATGTATGGGATGAAGGTGCAACTGATGCCTCAAAAAGAGGGTTGGTATACACCTGTGTAAATGTGGATGGAGGTTGGGAATAGATAGGCTCCTGTTGTAAATTAAAATTCTATCCAAGCAAGTTTGGGATAGACTCTAAGACATAGTTAGAAGACTTCATGAAGGATTCTACTTTTGCCATGTCTATATGGGTGATGTGGTGGTTTATGGTAGGGGAGTTTGAATCCTCTTGGGGCATGGCCATATGATAGGATGTGGAATATTTGGGACCTGCAGATAAATCTACCTATGTCATATTCAGGGAATCTACCATTAAAGTGGTGGGGAAGGTGGATGAAAGTTCCACTATTTTTTCTTGAATTATTGCTTTCTTGAAATTTTGAGTTAATACCATAATAAAATTAAATCAAGATGCAAATTAGAAATACCAAATGTAACACAAGAACTAGAATTCTTAAGGAAATAAACAAATAATGCTAAGGCTCAACCAATATGGCTTACCTCGTTCATTAATTATCTCCTTTTAATGTGTGTTCATTTTATGTGCCAATTTTGTGTGTTTTGATTTTCTAATATTTATTAATGCAACAAAGGTGAAAAACTATGGCGAGGATAGGGCAACGAGATTATTGTTGGTGATGAAATCCAAAAAGTTTGCTCAGGGGTATTCCTAGGGTGTCTAAGGGCAGATATTGGTGGAAGGAGATGAGTACCGCCATCACCAAATCTCAAGCAATGGTTGGTGATGAAATCTAACCATTATTGTTTTGCATGTGATGTGTGTGAATTTTTTTTAAGGTTTATGTTTTCTATTATCTACAAACAATGTCAAAAACAATTAATTTCGTAAAACTAAATCAGAAGCCAATAAAATATTGTTAATTTCTCCAAAGGGTGTGAAGTACACCATTTAATACCCCCTACCTAAATAGCAACCAGAGAGTTTGTCCACCCCTCTACCTAGAATCACCCAACTGGAAGGAATACTTTTGGAAAATCCAATATTATTCCAACTTAGATATACAAAATAAAATGTCTTTAACCCTAATATGCAACACTAAATTATGTAGTTTTAGTTTAAATGTAGACAAAATATAGTAGTTTACACCCAGAAAACAAAAACCCTAATCTGAATGTGTAAATGAATGCAAATCTAAAAATGCAAAACTAATATGCGTTCATTTTCCATATTTCTTAATGATAATTCATTTTATTTCTTTAAATCTGAAAAATACAGAATATACCCAAAATACGTAAGATAAAAATCTAGGGTTTTAAGCAGTCAACCTATTGAAAAGCCTATGTTTTTTGCTCCTAACTCTCTGTAAACTCATATGGGTGCTTCTGAATGCTGCTGAGATGCCTATGGGTTCTTTTGGATGGCTTGAAACACATTTGGGCATTTCTGAATTACCTTTAGACATCGTCAGGTGCTTCACACATATTCTGCAAACTTTTGTAGACTTCAGAAACCCTAGATCTAGTGAACTGCAAAATTTGAGCTTTTGAAAAATCTGCAAGATGAAAAAAAATAGAAAATGAATTAGTAAAACAGATCATAAATAGGAACCCTTAGGGGGTCCCACCGTGATCACCATTTGAAATATGCAAAATACAACACTACAAACAATGCTTTGAACAAAATAGAATGCAATATAACACAAATTTGCACAACAAAATAAATTCTTTATTAACGGGGGGAGCCTAGAAACTCCATTGTTACAAGTTTGGATCCTTGAATCCTTTTGATACAATATTACAATAATTTAGGGTTCTCCAAAATCCTAATAAGCAAGGTCATGGTGTCTTCAAGCAAGTCTTGATCCCAACAAGGTTGAGTGGGCTTTTTGTTATCCAAGATTAGGCGACTCCATAGGCTGATGTAGTGCTCCTGATCTGCATACAATGACATAGAAAATAGTTAGTAGTATATGAGAGGGCTCCACAGCGTGAGGTCTTCTATAAGAAATAATAAAACCACTAACTAAATATTGTAAGTAAAATGAATAGAAAAAAAAACACATGCAATGAAATAAATAATTTTAGGGTTGATATGTTTTACCTCTTCGATGTCTTCTAACGTGTGATGTTTGATGCAGGTGGATAGTGTGGTGATGCCCTAGCATCACCTAGAGGCTAGGGGAACTTCAAAAATGAGAGTGTAAAATGCCTGTGGGCACCTGGTGATTACAAGAAACACTTGTGGGCACTTGGGGTTGATGAGGATATGCTCGTGGGTGCCTGGTGGCTGATGGAGAATTCTACAGAAGTAGATCAGATGAGGGTGCAAGTTGCGATGGCGGATATGGCAAGCAAGGGAGGTGAAATGTGACAAATGGAATCGGGGTTAGGGCACTCAAGGTTTGCAAAAGACTCGAGAACTCAGGGCACTCAAAAACTTAGGGACTTAGTAACTTAGGGGTTGAGCCATCAAAATAGATCTTATTTATAATCTAACCTAGGGCATGCTAGGGTTTCAACAACACTAATCGTGTGGCTAAGATTAAAGCACATCTAAGGGTAGATAATAAATCTAGGGTGTGGCATGGATTGATGTAAATGGATGGTCGGGATTAAATGAAATTGGATGGTTGGGATTAATTCACTTAAATAAATACATATTTATTAAATATTATTAAAAAATAATATAAAATATTATATTTAAATATATATAAAATAAATATATATAAATAAATGTGAATAATGATCGAAAATGGTGGGAAAATAGGAATAGTGGGCAAATTGGATAGGTTTAGGTGGTGGAAATGGTGGGAAGGTAAATATGGAATGTGAATGGCTAGGATTTGGTGTCTATGCCATGCATCCTTGGGAATGGCTCCATTTGAAGCCTTGTATAGAAGAAGGTGTAAAACACCTCTATCTTAAAACAATCCAAAATATTGGGTGGTGATCAAGCCATACACTATCAAGGAGATGGAGGAACATCTCAAGGTGATTCAGTAAAGGCTCAATGAAGTAATTGATCACCAAAAGAGTTGTAGATTTAAAAATATCACCAAGAAAATTCTCTATAGGAGATAGAGTCTTCTTAAGGGTGCAATCTAAGAGAAGTGACATCAACTTAGCTAAGTTAGATCCTCGATTTGTTGGGTCATTTAACATATTGATAAGATTAGTTCAATAGCCTATCGACTCGTTCTATAGTCCAACCTATAAAAAATCCATTACACTTTTCACATATCCTTGCTTAGAAAATATGTTGTTGATCCCTTTCATGTTTGGAATGTATCTAAATTGAAAATAGTAGATTCCATGAATATGGAGGCGTGACCTATCAAAATGCTAGGGTTTTACTCTAAAAACCTAAGAAACCATACTTTAGATCAATGTAAGGTCCAATAGGACCATTTTTATGAGAAATGTGCTACTTGGAAAGATGTTGATGTGATAAGAAAACAATTCCCATTTTTGTTCGAATAAAATATTATGTTTTCATAAAACACAACGGACTGTGTTTAGTCCTAGGGGGAGTATGTAATGGACCATATTGGTAAAACTTCCTTTATTATTTGATTGATGTATTTATAATTAATACATGATCTTATTTTGTTCTATCAAGATGAGTTGATAGTTATACTTTATGCTTACTAAATTTGGATTATGTTATTTTTATAATATGGTACTATTAATTAATTTTGTGGTTGTAAGACCAGGTATTCTCATGGGTGGATAGGTATGAGACAACCACTAGTGTTGAGATAAATTTGAAATGGAAAGTGATGGATTTTTAGTTGATAGTACATAGGAGTAAAACAATCATGTAGGTGCATTTGCATTGTGTGTATGTAGGATTAAATGCGTCATCAGGTAAGGAAGTTGCTATAAAAAGCAAAAGAGCCCTTACCTCTATGCTTAGGGGTCCTTCATGGGTGGTTGATAACCTTGTAGTTATCATAATACCTCATGCTTAGGGAATAGTAATATTTGTGGACATATCTACTTATTATTGATTTGCATCTTAGTTCGGGCAATGCCAGCTTTTAGCAAGAGCCCTTATGTTGCTTAGGCTCTTGATTTATCTTTAGGATACATTAGCACTTGTGTTTTGAAGTATAAATATTAATTGGTTGATGAATTAAGGTATTAGTAATAAATTTAGTATTTGTGATAAAATTAGTATTATTAATACTTTAATATATATATATATATATATATATATTAAATAATAATGTTAATAGATAATATTAACATTAGACAAGAAAATAGTATTAATTAATTTAATACTATGAAAGAGTAAATAAAATTATTTAATAATACCTTTGCTAAAATAATATTAGAAATTTAAATATTAATCTTATTAAGTTAAGGTTTTAAATAGGAGCATATTTAATTAATAAATATTTTTATAAGAATGAGATTCACATTTCTAAAATGGTGAACATTGGTAAGTAATGGAAGTTATAACATACAATAAATAAAGAAGCCACACGACATTTGAAATTTTGTCTCTCCATTTCCTTGATCATTATTTTCTTCTAGAAACACTATTTATTTTGGGTGGGTTGCCAAGGTTGGGAGAAAAATGGCTGGAAGAAACTTGTGGAAAGGTTGATTGTTGGTTGAGGAGAAGAAATATTATAATTTCTTTCATCACAATAAACGAATTGATTTTCCAAAGTTGATTTCAGTTCCTATGATGTGATAGTTGTATGTTCCATTCTTTGGTTTACATTTTTAAAAATAATTTATGGCTATGAAGTTATGAGAGGTATATATGTTTTTTTTATATTTTGTTGGCAATTTTGCACCCTGCCACATTTAAATTTTGATAGCATTTTGTTGAATGATTTTTATTGTAAAATCAGCAAATACAGTAAATCTAAGTTGTAGCACTTTCTATAATATGATGTAGTTATTTTTTGTGTAGATTTATCTTATTTTATTTTACATAAATTCTTGTGCTTCGAAATAATGAATGTTATGACGTATGGTCATGGAATTTTGGAATCACCCAAAGATGTCTACAACAAACAGTACCTAAAAGACTAAGAGTAGTTAAGAAAAAGAAGAAATGTGGGAGCCTAATCGCCAAGTAAACAGAGCATGATTGCGTTCACACCAAAAAATTGAGCGAATGTTTAAAAAATTATTTTCAAAAAGGAAATAATGTTAAGTTGGTGCAAAATACTTTCACCCCAGGCGAGGGGCGAAAATCCCTTTCACCCCTCCTTGGAGAAAAAACAAGCTAAAAAATGGGGGGTGTGATGGCCCAAATTTATGGTAGTTAAAAGAAACACGCTCACCCCAAAGCTGGGGTGAAAGCATCATTTACCCCCACTTTGGGGTGAACTTCATTAAAAGGGCATTGACAAGTCAAAACAACTTTAGCATTAGGTGAGGGAAAAAAGTAACTTTTACCCCTCTCTAGGTTGAAAGCTTGGAAAATGGTGAGTTCGAGCGAACACAAGGGAAGTAGTAAGGCACCAAGATGACGTTGAAAAGTCAACTCTACATTCACCCCAAGAGAAGAGAAAAAATACCTTTCGCCCTTCCTTCAGGTGAACATATATATAAGATATAAGATGTGGACCCCACTTTAGTGTGCATTGAGAAGAGTTAAGATGAAAGCGCTTTTTCCCCAGGTGAAGGGTGAAAGTCCCATTTGCCCCTCCTTAGGATGAAGCTACAAGAAGAATGGCTCGAAAATGAGTTAAAGGTTTTATTTTTGTTTTGGGTGAATATTAAAATATTGGGCATTGAAAAGTCAAAACTACATTCGCCCAAGGTGGAGGGCGACAGTGCCTTTCACCATTTTTTGGGGTGAACGTATATTTTGGGAAATAATGTCTTATGTAAAGTGCTTTCACTCTAGGAGGAAAGGTAAGACTTTTAGTTGTCTCTTTCAGAGGCAAAGCAACACAAGGATGATTTGAAGCATCAAGCATAAAACTAAAGGAGTAATAAGATGTTTCTTCCTAGATTTTCTCTAGAGTTGAATACTGCTATGATGAAGATATGAATGCAATAAAAAGAGTTTTAATTCAAGTAAATTTTGGGGCTATATATTAAGTGCAATAATGTAAGAATCATGAGAAGTGATCCAATTGATGAATAAAGTGTTTTCGCTTCTCTCTTAGGCAAAATTATGAGCAATAGTAAAGGCACAATGCTAAGTTGTGAATGGGATGAAATTATGAATATCGTCACTTTGAAGGCTCCCTTTCCACCAAGGAGCATAAATAGAAGGGAAATGATGTAATTTAAAGGATGCGCTTTCACTCATCACTTTTATGCATCAATGGAGATTTTTCAAAGGCACCCAGGTTGTACGAGTGATGGGAATTTAATGATTGGGGTGAAAAGTGACTGAAATTGTCAATTTTGATCTAAAGAAGTTGTACTAATAAAATAACAGGATGATTTTAATGAGTTCCAAAACATTCTAAACAAGAGCAAATTTCCAAGGCGCAATGGGTGCACCAAGTCAGCGACCATATTCGTAGTTTTCTATGCACCAACACCCGAATGTGCTGATTTCCTAGGGGTTTTTCCTTAAAAGCTAGATCGTTATCTCAAAAGAATGGATTTTCAAGATTTCTAAGGAGGAATTTCCTCATCAAGGTTCTTGATCTGTAAGCATTTTGTCTTCTATATATTAAATAAACATAGGTAAAAACCTCTATAAATACTAGACATTTTCAATGTAAAGAGGAGGATAGACACTCTGCAGAAAAACTATTCAAGTTCTTTGCATAAATAAGAGTTTTGGCTTATGATTTTGCAAGTAGTCTTTGTGTGATTTCTTTCTATTCAAGCATTTCTATTTTATATCCATGTCTGTTATTTGTTGTTAAGTTCAAATTTTGCATCTAGATTTGGGCACTACTAATGAAAGTGTGAGTACTAGAATGTGATTCTGGAAGTTGTCTCCAAGGAACTGTAAGTGGATTCTATTGCCTCCTTCCTATTCTATGTTGTTGTGACACTTAGGTGGAATTATTGCTGTTAGTCTGTCCCCAATCCTACATATTTATCCTATGGCTATATTCCCCATTTCTTTCTATTATTTCAATTTCTTTCTTGCAACTCTAGACTTTAACCGGTGTAGGATTAGTAAGGGAGCCAACCCTCTCTAAAGATTGGCATGGAGGACATTTATTTCCTTCGGCATTTCAATTTTGGTCATGTCTAGGGTGCACAAATGCATGTTTGTATTTTAGGCAAAAATTTGACCAACAGATTTATTCATGATTTATGAAATCTTAGTGTGCCTTTGGTTATTTAATTTTTATGTGAAAATTGGATATTATGTGCCTATGATGTACCGCAATAACTTTCTTTCCTACTATCTTTTGGGGCTGGTATAGTCACAAGACTTAATATGCATTTAATAAAATTTTCTCTCTTTTTCTCATTGGCCAGATGTCCATAACCATAGGATATTTATGCTTTGTTTTTTGGCCTAGGTTGTTGTTCGAATATCCATAAGAAAACATATTTATATATTTATTTTTATGTTAAACCTGGAATATTAGGTTAACATGTTTAATTCTAGAATGGTCTTGATAAGCATAGGATTTATAATTATTTATTCAATGTAAAAGTAGCTAAGTTTCTAGTGAGTAGATAGGGGGTTCAACTTTATGTTGCTCTGGTGAAAGGCAGACCTTTTGATAAAGCTTGGTTGTTAATATTTCTTTTCATTGACTGCATCAACACTCAATCCTACACTTATTTTGTGGTTCTTATCTTACAAATTTATGAATTTTTATGTTGTAGTTCACTTTCACTTTGGCATTAGCAACAATACTTTTTATTTATATTGATTTAACAAGGTGTTAAAATATTAATCCATAACAATTTTATTAATTAATTAATTTAACTAAGTCATATTTAATTAATAGGGTTAAACCTATTAACTAATATTATATTTAAGAATTTTATTAATATTGATCAATTAATGTGTACTTCTTTAATAATCAATTAATAAGATTACGATGGGTTTATTAGAAGAGTGATAAACCCATATTAAAGAATATTGGAAGAATTATTAATAGAGACCACATATTAAAATAATTTTTTGTTTCAAAAAAAGAGGTGATTGTTTTATTCTTGAAGAGATGAATATTATTCTAAGAGTTAGATGTGGCTTATGTAGCAAGGAAGTCAAACTTGAGTGATAAAAGTATGGACTTTTATCGTTTATGATTTAAGCGTTGAAAGAATGTTGAAAAAAATATCATTGGCACCTTGCATTGTACTTACACATTTTTATTTGAATGATGCATGATAGGCCTACATATTCATTTTAAAGAGTTGTCATAATCCCTATGCTCTTGCTCATAAGCCCGATGGAGGAAAATATCTATCAAGTAGAAGACATTGAAGAAGAGGATGAAACTAGTGACCATTATGTATTTATTGTATTGTAGAAAAATATTGCATTTGAAAATGAAAGATATAAAAAAAGGTTTCATGTGTAGAAGCTATGTTATGCAATGATTATGATGAAAAAATAGAATATCCTTGTAAGCATTCTTTATGTATTTTTAAAAGATAAAGCATGAATTATAGCTTTTTTTCTATGTTAAGTTCATTTCTTTAAATAATCATAGATAGAAAGATAGATGAATTTGTATTTACTGGAGAAGATGATGAAATAATTGAAGGTAATTAATGAGATTTAGTTGTAATTTCTAGAATATTATTTCCTTCACTTCATGTAAATCAAGGAAATAATTATTTCTTTTGTTATGTTGGAATGAAGTATCTAAATTTTCTAGTATTATCAATATGATATGTTGATGTTAGTATTGAATTTTTTGTATGATTTACTATAGCACTTTATTTATATGAGTTGTCAAAATGATTGAATATGAGCCTTGGGTTATGTTGTGGTTCATCCACAACACACCCCAAAAGTGGGGACCCACCTTTGTTTTTGCAGGTTTTAGGGAAGATCTCAAAGACCCGGATGCTAAAAATGAAGAAAAGAAGAAAAATGCCTAAGTGTTGAAAGGGTCGCGAAATCGCGACATGTCGCGATATCGCGACCTGTCTCTCCATCGCTGTGAAAAATTGAAATCGCGACGCATTTTTTGGAAGCGTACGGAAAGTTGAGAATGGTAGCGATTTCGCTACAAGTTGCCGAAAGAAAGGTGGTAGCGAATCGCTACCACTTCGTGAAGCAAAGGCGTGAAAGAAGAGTGGTAGCGATATCGCTACCACTTTACAAAGCAAAAGGCGTGAAAGCAAGGTGGTAGCGATATCGCTACCACTTTGCGAAACAAAGGCTCGAGACAAAAGTGGTAGCGATATCGCTACCACTTCATCGAAGGAAGGCTCGGAACCAAAGTGGTAGCGATATCGCTACCACTTCATCGAAGGAAGGCTATCGCTACCACTTTTTGAAAAGAAGGCAAAGCAAAGTCGGTAGCGATATCGCTACAACGAGCTACTGCGGGCGTACGGACCAAGAACATGTCGCGATATCGCGACATGTCATGATTTCGCGACATGTCGCGTTATCGCGGCTAGGAAACGAAAGAGGCCAAATGCAAATTCTATCGGGATTTCCACGGGAAAGCGTTACGAAAGGTGCAGGAGACGCAGGACACGTGGCGGAAATGATAGAACCAGAGTAACGTTTCATAACAATAGTTACTGGCCGCAGAGATCGAGCGTTACGAATGCACGCAAAGGTTAGAATACCAAAAGGCGGGAATTGAAGCGAAGGGTCCCGGGAGTCGAAACGAAGCATCATGGAACAGCCGAGAACACGCGATAGAAAGGTTAAATAGCAGAAATGTAGATGGATACGAGGTCGGAGACTCGTAACAAAAAAGCATTATTTATTGAAATAAAGGATTTTTCTTTGGTAACACGACTTTTGTGTGTAAAATCAAAAGGAGATCGAAGCCAAAACTATTGTTTTACCGTCAATCTTTCCGTTGCATCATTTTGTCTTGTATCTATTTCGTTTACGCCATGGGATGGGTTACGATAGGTGAATGGTAGAATGATGCAATTATATTCTTTTCCTTAGAGTCTTGCATCTGATCTGATTAGATTGTGTGTTAGTACAGATCTGATCGGTTGGGTTGTTTTGGGGACTTCATCTCTTAACTTGGGATTTTGCAGGGAGGAGATCGTTAACCATTTTAATATCCTTCATTATTTTCCAGTTGACTCAAAAATAACAGTTTCTATTTTATTCCTTGATATGCTTAATTTCATGTCAGAGACTAACATTGAAATAACAAAACTATTGAATAGAGATAAAACGAACAGGTTAACCTTAGAATAAATTGTGAATATTAGAACATCAAAAGGATTTTTGTTTATTTTTGATTAATCAAACAAGTCAAGATTATAAAGTTCATTGAGAATCAACAAAGGCCCCTTGTTAACAACTATCTGCAGGATTTGAGTTATTCTGGGATATATCAATTGTATGTATTAAATTGAAATTCATTTTTATATACGTAAAAGTTGTTTCACAAAGAAGCTTGGAGAAATAATAAAAGGAAGGAAAATAAAATAAATTATTTCTTTGCAAGAAAGAGTCTTTTGTTCGAGACTCTAAGTTGCGTGTTATTATTTGTAATATGACAAATTAACACTCAACATTTTGGCGCTAGAAGGAGGGCCTTCTGTATTGCTTTGCAATTTTGATTTGTTCTAACAATTAACGTGGGTAGTTTTGTTTCCACCTATTGTGCTTGCAAGTTGGACATTTAGGCGGTGGTGTTCCTTTGATTTCCTTTTCATTGCCTTAAAAAAAAAAAAAAAAAAAAAAAAGGGAATAAAAGCTTGATGTTGAACGCATGCCTAAGATTGGGAGAATATGAAACATTGGAATCATGTTGTAAAAGCTCCACATGTAATACAAAAAGTTAATTTAGATCATTTGAAGCTTGTGATGCATGAAAAAGTCAGTTTTGCATGACAAATCATCTCATTTGCAATTCAAGAAATAATGCATTCATGTTCCATCTCACTTTTCATACATTTCACCGTAGTGGCATATGCATCTTAGGTGCAATTCATTTGAGTATGTTGAATCCTCTTAGGGTTATGTTATAACATAAATCTAAGTAAATCCTAAGGTTGGAAACAGAGTCTTGAAGTATCTAGGACCAAGCACGTTTCATACATTAAAAGGGATCTTGAGCAAAATGATCAAAACCTAACTTGGAGGAAAAGGTTGGGCGAAAATGGTTTTCATGTCTATCCTATTATGCAACATGATCCTAAAAAAAAGTGGTTTTGACCACTTCCATAGAGCTTAAAGCCTAAAATCGTAGTAGTAAGGATAGGGTTAAATTCTCATCTCGGTTGGTTGAGAATCTAATTCCCCAAAGCTTTGATTGGACCCACATGGAGTAGTAAGGATAGGGCATAAATTCTCATCTCGGTTGGTTGAGAATCTGATTCCCCAAAGCTCTTATGTTTCATTTCGTATTAAGTCTTAGATTGTAAGGATCGTACTATTTGTCCTCTGCAAAGGATGGGTAGTCATCCCCAAGGTCTAAGTAACAAGATTAATATTTTCCATTTACATTTAAAATCTTGGGTTGTAAGGATCGTACTATTTGTCCCTAACTAGGATGGGTAGTCATCCCCAAGGTCCAAGAAGTAAAATAAATAAATTTTTCCCATCTCATCCTTATATTGGATTGTAAGGATCGTACTACTTGTCCTCTGCAAGGGATGGGTAGTCATCCCCAAGGTCCAAAGAAATGAAGATAAGTTTTGGATTATGGGGTTAGATAGGCCCATGCATGGCATCATGTCTTGCCTAAAAAATAAGACCACCGATTGTCTAGAGGGTTAGACTAGCATGACCATTTCTTCCATAATTGGTTTAGTTATTTTGCTCAAAGTGAGGTAAAGAATTCTAAATCAGAATAGTAAGGATAGGGTTAAACTCTCATCTCGGTTGGTTGGGAGTCCGATTCCCCAAAGTTCTGATTTCACATCCACTTGCACATGGGTTCAAGATAGTAGGGACTCATAACCAACTTTGGGATATAATGAACCGTTCACTAGTGGATCCTAAGAGGGTTTGGCGAGTCTTGAATGTTTGCACATAATACTACAAGAGTGACTATGCATTTTCTCATGGCATATTCGAGTAGGATACACAAATCATTCACAATTTTGCATATGCATTCATGCAAAACCGATGATGGAATGTGGATCAAATTCAAATGATAAGGAAAGGAATTCATTGCACACACCGAGCTAGTACTTGATGATTCTGATAATTCATGTACTTCTAATTTTGGGCATTAGTTATATTGATTATGGGCTAACCCATGTTTTCAAATTTGTGATTTGTGTTAGGTTGGGTTCTTACTAAAATGCTCAAGAGCATTTGAAAGCAGAGTCGCCATTTGTTGTGGTTCATCCACAACACACCCCAAAAGTGGGGACCCACCTTTGTTTTTGCAGGTTTTAGGGAAGATCTCAAAGACCCGGATGCTAAAAATGAAGAAAAGAAGAAAAATGCCTAAGTGTTGAAAGGGTCGCGAAATCGTGACATGTCGCGATATCGCGACATGTCGCGAAATCGCGACCTGTCTCTCCATCGCTGCGAAAAATTGAAATCGCGACGCGTTTTTTGGAAGCGTACGAAAAGTTGAGAATGGTAGCGATTTCGCTACAAGTTGCCGAAAGAAAGGTGGTAGCGAATCGCTACCACTTCGTGAAGCAAAGGCGTGAAAGAAGAGTGGTAGCGATATCGCTACCACTTTACAAAGCAAAAGGCGTGAAAGCAAGGTGGTAGCGATATCGCTACCACTTTGTGAAACAAAGGCTCGAGACAAAAGTGGTAGCGATATCGCTACCACTTCATCGAAGGAAGGCTCGAAACCAAAGTGGTAGCGATATCGCTACCACTTCATCGAAGGAAGGCTCGCTACCACTTTTTGAAAAGAAGGCAAAGCAAAGTCGGTAGCGATATCGCTACAACGAGCTACTGTGGGCGTACGAACCAAGAACATGTCACGATATCGCGACATGTCACGATTTCACGACATGTCGCGTTATCGCGGCTAGGAAACGGAAGAGGCCAAATGCAAATTCTACCAGGATTTCCATGGGAAAGCGTTACGAAAGGTGCAGGAGACGCAGGACACGTGGCGAAAATGACAGAACCAGAGTAACGTTTCATAACAACAATTACTGGCCACAGAGATCGAGCGTTACGAATGCACGCAAAGGTTAGAATACCAAAAGGCGGGAATTGAAGCGAAGGGTCCCGGGAGTCGAAATGAAGCGTCATGGAACAACCGAGAACGCACGATAGAAAGGTTAAATAGCAGAAATGTAGATGGATACGGGGTCGGAGACTGTAACAAAAAGCATTATTTATTGAAATAAAGGATTTTTCTTTGGTAACACGACTTTTGTGTGTAAAATCAAAAGGAGATCGAAGCCAAAACTATTGTTTTATTGTCAATATTTCCGTTGCATCATTTTGTCTTGTATCTATTTCGTTTATGCCATGGGATGGGTTACGATAGGTGAATGGTAGAATGATGCAATTATATTCTTTTCCTTAGAGTCTTGCATCTGATCTGATTAGATTGTGTGTTAGTACAGATCTGATCGGTTGGGTTGTTTTGGGGACTTCATCTCTTAACTTGGGATTTTGTAGGGAGGAGATCGTTAACCATTTTAATATCCTTCATTATTTTCCAGCTGACTCAAAAATAACAGTTTCTATTTTATTCCTTGATATGCTTAATTTCATGTCAGAGACTAACATTGAAATAACAGAACTATTGAATAGAGATAAAACGAACAGGTTAACCTTAGAATAAATTGTGAATATTAGAACATCAAAAGGATTTTTGTTTATTTTTGATTAATCAAACAAGTCAAGATTATAAAGTTCATTGAGAATCAACAAAGGCCCCTTGTTAACAACTATCTGCAGGATTTGAGTTATTCTGGGATATATCAGTTGTATGTATTAAATTGAAATTCATTTTTATATACGTAAAAGCTGTTTCACAAAGAAGCTTGGAGAAATAATAAAAGGAAGGAAAATAAAATAAATTATTTCTTTGCAAGAAAGAGTCTTTTTTCGAGACTCTAAGTTGCGTGTTATTATTTGTAATATGACAAATTAACACTCAACAGGTTAATAGGAGGTTTTTATGGGTATGATTGTTAGCACTATATTAGTAATCCCTAGAGTTGATTTGCACCCAATCCTAGTTGAGTTGTGGGAAAACCAACTAGGTAAATTTGGTGAATGATAAACCCTAGTGATGAGGCTTGGGTGGATCCTAGTGGTGAGACTTAGGTGGTCCCAGTGGTGAGGCTTGGGTGATCCTAGCAGCAAGGTTTGGTTAATCCAAGAGATAGACTGGTAGATTATAAAGTGGTGGTACCTTATAGGTAGGCATATGTTACCATGATCATTATATATTAAGTGGTAATGGTCTTAGTTAGTCTCATGGGTAGATGAAACTAACTAATCACTAAGGGATTATGTCATAGTAATCCTACACAGATGCTAGTATGTAGGTTTAGGGAATAAACATCACATTTAAGTGATATGGGCCTTAAAGGGTAATCCTTATGTCATGGTCGAGTTGTCTCATATAGGGTAGTGTAGGGAAATGGAGGGAACCACTAATGGTATATTTTCTAATGGTGAGGTTAGAAGAGTGAACCTTATAAATTATAGAAAGTTGTCCTCTCCTATCCACTTGAGTTTCATATACAACAACAATAAAATTAATAGGGTTATGCCTCAATACTTATGAAAATATTGGGTCTTCTTAGTGAGTTAATTAATTCTTATGGAAAAGAAAAAAAATAACTCTCTCCCTTGGGTCGAGAAAGTGGGTCATTACAAAACACATATCTAGGAAAATATTCATGACTATAACATAGGGTTTTTGAGAATATTATACCTTATAACTCCTATTATCCAACCATCAAATGAACAATATTTTCCATACTACATAAAATAGTTACAATTATATTCAATCTCTAATAGTCTAAAATTCCAATCATGGCACTTTGTTTGGAACCTTTGAGGTCCATGCAAAAGGTATACTCATGTAGGTTAATCAATTACCACCAAATCCACCTATGGCCTATGTCACATACGTAGCCCAAAATCAAATACCATAGGTACAATACCCTCCCCTCATCAAATACACCAATCCCAAACCCTTAAAATTCAACCTGATCAATATTACCAATCTATACAACTGAATACCCCTCAAGTAACATGGTTACCACCTAGTGTACCCACATATCTACAAGCAAATACTCCATATGTGGAATTCTTTCTTGGCAAAAATACTTCCAATATTGTTGCATTCTAACCATAACATGCTAGAACTACCATCCACATCTCAAGTTAGATTTCATAATACTTTCTAGAAATCACATGAAGCATAACATTCACCATAAGTCATATGCAAGATAATAAATAAGTGAAAGTAGAAATACCAAGAATATAAAAGAATATGGGAGGGTGCCCATAGGCACCCACTAATATAATAAACCACTCACTAATAAATAAATACAATGGATCAATTGTAGGGGTATTTATAGTAGATACAATATTAAAAAAGAATATGCTTTATTTTTGTTGAAAGAATGATTTATTGAGAATTCGGTGGAGGGACATTTTTTGTAGGACTGCCCAAACTATCGAACTCGTTTTGGCCATATCTCACTCATCCGGACTCGGATTGAGCTAAAATTTTGAGGGTAGATGCCTAAAAACCCCTAGAACGTCTCCACCAATTTTCATATCATTTGGAGCAACACAGATCCTAGCACATCCCTATGTGTGAATGAGATATTTGGCAAGCGGCTATGCGAGGGTTTCATCTAGGTTGAGTGCAAGCAGCTCCAGAGGTTGGTTTTTAGGGCCTTCGGGCCCTAGCGACCAATATTTTTGTGGTTTATGCTCAATATTTTAGCAGGAAATGTTGCAGGGGATCCAATATGGGTTAGAAATTTGTCTTTCAACAGATCATACTATGAACTTGAGTGACAACGACTTCCAATTTTTTGCACAAAAGAAAAGTGAAAACCATACCTTTCCACGATGTCTAGGGCAAGGATTAAAGAGATCACGAAACAAGTTTCAAGCAGTTGATCAAAAAATGGCTCATATCTCAAGTGAATCTGGTGCTAAGGTGCACCCACAAAATAATTCTACTATGAAAACCCCTATCAAGGGTAAGAATTTCGAAGACTCAGCCCTAAAAATGAATTTTAGGGATGCCCTTCGTGGTGGACAGCCTCAGCCCAATGCTAATATCAATCTTAGGGCTTCCCATAAACCTCTAAGAATGCCTAAGATTGATCCCAGGAAAATGGAGTCAGGATGTCTTAAAGCAGCTGATGGAACTCCTATTGTTAAGCTTGATATGGGTAACATTCAGATTGGCATTGAAGATTTGGAAAAAATAGGACTAATTTTTCGGTTCATGGGTTTTCGTCCGAGTCTATCTGCTTTCAAATTCGGGCTGCAAAAAGCTGGAAAACTAAAGGTGAGTTACAAATCTCTATTTATCCAAATGGTTATTTTCTTGTTTTATTTTCTAATAATGAAGATAGAGAGAAAACTTTTCAAGGGGGTCCTTGGTTTTTTGGAAGGGTAGGGCTTTTCATGAAGCCCTCGCATACTAAATTTAAATTCGAAGAAGAGATGCCTTCTATAGCTCCCGTGTGGGTTAGACTCTTTGGCCTCCCTATTGAATTTTGGAATCCTACTATTTTTTCTTCAATTGGAAACTCTTTAGGAACTTTTATGATGACTATTGATTGTACTCAAAATTTTGAACATATTATTTATGCTCGGATTTGTGTTTTAATGGATTTTGACAAACCCCTACCTAAAAATATCACATTACAATTTGGGGAAGACACTTGGGAGCAAGTAGTGGACTATGAGAACATTCCTTTTCATTGTAGAATTTGCCATGAATATGGTCATTTGGCCAGTGCTTGCCCAAATAAAATTCCTGATCAAAAGAAAGAAGATATAAACTCAACGAGGTTTCCAAATACCTAAGAAGAAGAACACTCAAAAAAAATAGTTATGAAGGATCAATCAAAGTCATCTCGCTAATATGTTTGAAATCCTTTCCACAAATGATGTCCCAAGTGAGGAAGAGGAAATAATGGAAACTGAAATCTTAGAAACACAATTTAAATATGAAGGGAAGAACTCAGAGACAAACCAACAAATCAAAGGTTTTCAACAGAAAAAAAGGAGAAAATTTACACAAGAAAAACAATCTTTCAAATGTCAAAACTTCAAATAATGCAGGTCCCAATATAGACTCCGTTGAACCATCTAGTAAAATTTTGGCTGTGTACGAGCATTCTTCAAGGTTAGAAGCCATCTCAGATTCAATTGGAATAAGTCAAGAAATAGGGAAAAAAAATTGAAGATGGATTCTAATCAAAAAGTAGGTCGCAAGACCAATCAATATCATATGGTAAAAGAAGGTGAAAAGCTTGTAGAGGAAGGTAAGATTAATGCCCTTCCCAAATTTTTTAGCCCTGGTATTAATGAAGATCATCACTTGGAATATTAGAGGACTCAAAGGGAGTCTTTCAAAACAAAATGAAATTAGAAGAATGATTCAGATAAATCATCCACATCTTGTTTTCCTTCAAGAAACAAAGATGTCAATGGAGGATATGGACTCAATTGCCAATAAAATTTGGCCAGTTGGAAAAGTGGTTTCCCTCAGTTCCCAAGGGACTTCTGGTGGCATTGCTTGTCTTTGGGACCCAAAAGAGGTAGTTATTCACCATATGGTTGGCAGTTGGGGTTTGTTGGCTATAGCTATTCAAAGTAGACATTCCAACCAAATTATGCTCTGCATTACTTGTTTATGGTCCGACTTCTTTGGAGGAAAAAAGAAGACGATGGAAGGATATTACTCATATTATCTCTCATTTTCCTAAAGCTTGGATCTTGATCGGAGGAGATTTCAATACCATCCTCTCTCTGGATGAGAAAAGGGGGGAAATAGAAATTTGGACAAAAGCACCGACCTCATGAGCGAATATATTGCAAACCTCCATCTTGTGGATATCCAACCTGAGATAATGGCCTTATGACTTGGTCTAACAGAAGGCAAGGCTTAGCTTGTATAATGGAGAGATTGGATAGGTTTTTGCTCTCTGAAAATTTCTTAATCCATGGTCACATTCCTAAAGTGAAGACTCTTAATAATGTTGGTTCGGATCATTGGCCAGTCATGGTGGAAATGTGGAAAACCAATGTGAGTTTCTCTCCTTTTCGTTTTCAATTAATGTGGCTTAGAGACATTTCCTTCAGACCTCATGTGCAACAATGGTGGAAGGAAGGTAAACCTAGGCATGGGACTAAGATGTTCTGTTTTGCCAAAATACTGCAATACATTAAATCCAAAATCAAGACTTGGAACTGGAAAGAGTTTGGGGATGTTCATAAAAAAAACATGAAGTTATTGCTCATATTGAAAATTTGAATAAGAAAATCCGTTTAGATGGCCTCACAGAGAAGAGAAGTGCAGATGAAATTAAACTCACAACTCAGTTAGAGGAATGGGAAAAAAGAGAAGAAATCTTATGGAAGCAAAAATCTAGAATTCAATGGCTCAAAGAAGGAGATCGAAACACAAATTTCTTCCACAAATATCTTCTAGCTCGAAGATCTCACAACTTTATTTCTTCCTTAAAATCAGATTCTGGAGATGTTGTTTATACTTGGGATGGCATGAACTCTATTGTTGTTGATTACTTTTCCAATATTTTTGCTGCTACTCCTCTTGACTCAACTTCACAACAAAATGTTCTTCAAGCAATCCCTTCTCTTATCACTTCTGAGGAGAACTCTATTTTGACTACTCTTGTTACTATCAATGAGCTTCAACAAGTAGTTTTTAAAATGCAAAAAGGGAAAACCCTAGGTCCTGATGGTTTTCCCATTGAGTTCTACCAAGAGTTCTGGGATATCCTTCATGTTGATTTATTAGAGGTGGTGGAAGAAGCCAGGAAAGCCAAAGAAATTTTGAAGGTTATCAATAAAACTTATATTACTCTTGTTCCAAAAGCTCAAGAGGTTGATCATATCTCAGCTTTTAGACCTATTGCTTTATGTAATGTTCTTCTCAAAATCATTACTAAAATCATGGCAGAAAGGTTGAAGCCTCTTTTGCATAAGATTATTTCCCTAGAGCAAGGGGGTTATGTGGAAGGACGTCAAATAGTAGATGAGATAGTTCTTGCTCAGGAAGCCATCCATTCCATGGATATGCAAAAATCTCCTTCCATGTTCATTCGGTTAGACTTATCCAAAGCTTATGACAGAGTGGATTGGCACTTCCTTATCAAAGTTTTGAGGCAATTTGGTTTCTCTAAGGATTGGATGGATTGGATTATGGGATGTATCTCTTCAGTTTCCTACTTAGTTCTTATCAATGGCAGGCCTTCTCAGTCATTCCCAGCTTCCAGAGGTATTAGGCAAGGTGACCCGCTATCCCCTTATTTATTCATCATTCTTGTTGAATGCTTGGGTAGGACTATAACCAAAAAGAGGGAAAACAAAACCCTTGAGGGAGTTACCATTGCTCATGGAGCTAGACCTATCTCTCATCTTCAATTTGTGGATGACTCTACTCTTTTAGGTAAAGCTACGCTTAAGGAAGCTTCTAATATTAAGCAAATCATTAGCTATTTTTCTAAGGCTACTAGGCAGTTGATCAATGAAGACAAATCTAAAGTTATTTTCTTTCACTGCTTTGCTAGACAGGAATCCATGGTCTTGGATAAATTAAGATATAAGAAGACCTCCCTTCCAATCACTTATTTAGGTATTCCCATAAATATTCAAAGGCAAAAAAATAAATATTGGAATTGGTTGTTGGACAAAGTCAAGAAGAAAATTGGAAAGTGGACCAACAAGTGGCTTTCTTCTGGGGGTAGAATCACCTTGGTAAAATCAGTCCTTCAAGCTATTCCTATTTATGTTTCTTCCATTTTGAATATCCCAAAGGTTGTTCTTCAAGAATTGGATCAAATCAGTCATCGTTTCCTTTGGAGTGGTACTAAGGAGAAAAGAAAATGGGCCTTGGTGAAATGGGATACTTTATGTCTTCCTAAGAGTGAAGGGGGGTTAGGATTCCGGTCTTCTATTAATAACAACAAAGCTTTAGTTGCTAAATTATATTGGAGGATGTTGCATAACCCCAATGCTCTTTGGGCCAATAATCTCCGTGCTAAATATGTTGAGAACAAAAGTCCTGAAGACCTTGTTCGCTATCAACTTCCTACCAAAGGTTCTCCCATTTTAGCAGTTCTTAAGACTGGTGAGGATTTGATAAAGAAAAATTTATTTTGGATCATTCATAATGGTCAACAGGCAAATTTTTGGATAGATTCTTGGGATGGTCACAAGCCTTTGATAACTCAGTTTCCCGATTGGAGGCCTTGGATGGAGGAGCTTCACCGAGCTAATTGGATAAAGGTGGCTAATTACTAGTCGGTACCATACTCGGTAATTCAAAGGTTGGTAGATATTGGATCCCTATTGAGGACTGGCCTATTCAAATCCCATAAAGGCAAAGACAAGATATCCAAGGCATCCTTCATATGAGATCCCTCTCTTGGTCCCATGAAAAATATTGTTTTGGATGGAACAACACTACTAAGGGTGAGTATTCAGTTGCTCAAGGTTATTTGACCTTATGCCATAATAATCCCAACCATTCTTCTGACATATTTTCTCGATTGTGGGCTCAAAAGCTCTGGCCTAAGGTGAGGTTCTTTAATTGGCTTTTATTGCATCGTAGGGTGCTTACCGGTGAGCAACTTATGAAGCATGGTTTTCATGGCCCTTTTAGATGTGAAATGTGTGAAGAGAATGTAGAAACTCTCAACCATATTTTTATTGAGTGTACTTTAGCCTCTGAGCTATGGAGGAGAATGGCCACTTTACTTGGCTTACAGTGGTCCAATTTTTTTACTTTTGAACAGCTTTGGAGGGATTGGCCTAATCAAGAGGGTGTTGATCATTTTATTAGGCAATTAGTTTGGATGGGTTCTACCATTCTTCTTTGGAATATTTGGAATGAAAGGAACAACCAAATTTTTAATCAAGATAGGAAGGATATTCACTATATTTGGCAAAAGACCATAGCCAACTTAGTTGAATCAGTCCATCAACTCCTTAATCACCCCCAAAACTCCCACCAAAGATGGGATCAAGTGATGCAAATATTGAAGATTAAATCTTCTAAGGGCAACCAACTTAAAGGGAATGTGAGTATTAGTAAGATGGATAGGACAAGAAATTGGCAACCTCCTCCTAAGGATTTTGGAAAAGTCAATACCGATGGAGCCTCTAGAGGGAACCCTGGAAAAGCCAGTGTGGGAGGAATTGGTAGACTTTCAGATGGCTCCCTGGTTTTTACTTTTGCTGAGAATTTGGGTATTCTTTCCAATAACCTTGTTGAGGGGTATGGTATCCTCAGAGGCCTTCAGGAGGCTACTAAGGTTGGATGGGAAAAGGTGTTAGTTGAGTCCGACTCTCAACTTATGATTAATCTCTTGAAGACTCCTTCTAAGAATCATAAGGTGGATTGGAGAATAAAAATAATTATTGAGAAGATTCAATTAATCCAGATGGGATTTTTGAAAGTTGATTACAATCATGTGGTCAGAGATCAAAACAAGAGTGTTGATGCTTTAGCTAATTGGGCTTTGGACAAAGGTGATCTTACTTGTTATGGCCACCCTCCTAGATGGTGGGCTTCTCAAATTAGGGAAGCTCTTCTTTCTATCATTTCTTTGGATGGCTCCAGCTCTGAAGGTACCTAGTTTCTTCTTGCTTTTTTTTTTTGCTTCTCTTTGGTTCATTCAGTTTTTTTTAGTTCCCTAGCTCATTCTATTCTTTATTTTGTTTCCTCTGTTGATTCTTGCCTTAATAGTCTTCTGGTCTAGATAGGTCATTGTTATGTTCATTTTTTTTTCTTTTTTCTTTTTTGTTTAGTTTTTTAAGGTGGGTGGGTTCTTTTGTTTTGTTTTGTTTTTGTGTTCTTTGTGTTGTTTTTTGTTGTTCTTGTGTTTTTGTTGTTTTTTGTGTTTTTTTTTTAATGTTTTTTGTTATTGTTCTTGTGTTTTTTTCATTCTTGTTCTTGGGTTTCTCTTTGTTTGTGTTAATTCGTGTTTTTATGTGTGAGTGTTTTCTATGTTTTTTGTTTTTGTTTATTGTCTGTTGTTGGTTGTTTTTTATTTTTATTTTTATTTATTTTATTTTTATTTTTAGGTTTTGGTTGTGTTTATTTTTCATGTTTTTTTTGGGTTATGTCTTTGTAGTGTTCTGTTGTTTTTGTCTTGTTTGTGTTTTGTTATGTGGTTCTTGTGTTTTTCTATGTGGTTTGTGTTGTGGTTTCTTTTATCTTATTGTGCGTGTTTGGTTGTGCTTTTGTTTTTGACACACTCAAGGAGCATGTTTTTTATTTTATTTTATTATTTTTGTTGTTATTTACTTATTTTTAAATTGGTTTTGTGTGTTTGTTTGCTCCTTGAGTATGTCAAAGGTGGTAGGCCAGGTCCGAGTCCTGGGCATTTTTTGCGGAATGGATACCCCTGCCTCCTTGGGTCTTACCCGAAAGTGGCATCCCTTTTGGGATGTTTTCCACAAATAAAATAAAATAGTAGATACATATTCCCCAAATATTAATTACAATTATAGTAATCAATTTTAATATAAGAACCAAGGTTAAGTCAAGCTACTAAATCTTTAATAAAGGTTTAGTTAAGATTAACCATCATGTGGTTTAACCAATCTAAATAGGGTTGAATACATAAGCATATACGTGGTTTTACCAATCCCACTTGGGATGAATACAAAAAGATTGGTTATATGATTATATAAGATTACCCATAGGGTTACATCATCCTCTATTAAACCTGGCCACTAAGGTTAAATTTTTATATCTTCCAACATCCTCCATAATCTAATCTTGGGGTCAAGGAGAGAATATATTAAATATGTTATCATTACCCCATATAATAAATTCTTCATTGTACTTAATAATATATAAACCACTAAGCCTCTTGCATCATCTAGAAGACTATCAAGTCACCAAGCATTGAGCCTCCACAACCATCTAGAAGACTATCAATTTTTCAAATCCAAAAGACTCCTACAAGCATTGTCATGTCACTTTAGGCATTATCTAAATAAATTTTACCAACTAATTATGAAAAAAAGTAATGAATACTATTCCCTTCTCTTGCCAAGGTACATGAACTAGATCAACAATTTCTTAAACATGGTTGTCAATCCAGATTTTAGACCTAATATGTTGAGCTTTCCCTAAGAAGATCTTTAACATGCAATATAGTGAGAATAATTTTTCCTCTGATCTCAAAAGAAAATGGTTAAAGTATTAACAAATAGGTAGTTCTCCAAATAATCATCCCCCATGGTTAGAAAGGGACCCATAGGAACAAGGCATACATTGTGTTGATTATCCAAAACCTACTCTTCTTACAAACCAAAAAACTCCACAAAATTGTAATAGGTCCTTAAATGCAGCATATGTGGTCCATGTTGCTCTTGCAAAATTAACATATTTTATTGGAAAAATAGAAAAAAATATCTATAACACTTACAAAGAGATTAAAAGAATCTTGTGATTTTAAAAAGAGTCTAGAAATGCTTTCATATGCAAAAGTTATGGCCTTTGGAATTTGTCCCTCCATGCATTGACAAAGATATCAAAATTTGAAATTTGAAAAACTTAAAATTAAAACATGTGACTAATCTAAAGGTGCCACATATCACAATATTATTCAATATAGAACTACCATCGAACCTCCACATATACTACTAATCGGGATAATGACTTGGAAGAAAATATCTCTCGTCTACTAATAGGGCATACACAACAAGAGCATAGACACATAAAAAAAATTGTGTTGAATCCTTACTTATAGCAAAAGGATTTTTTGACAACCACCTAGGCACCATGTAGTTGTTACACTTATAAACACATAATCATCAAAATTGGATGGAATCAAAGTGAAGAGCCAAATATTTGAATCTTTAACCTAAAATATGTCATACCTTAACATATGTTTACCTATCCAAATGGCCATACAATGGTTTTGAAACTAAGGACTTGTCCTTCACATAAGTCTTCTCTCAATGTGATTATAATGCTTCTCATAAGACAGGTTCAAAAAATACTCCTACCAATATGAATGGAATACATTTTGGTCTAATTCCCTAACTTGTTACAAAGATTAATGAGTTACCACCAAGACATCAACTTCATTGAATAGAATCTTTAATTTTCATGTATGTCCCAAACTCTCCAATTTCTACAAAAATATGGATTTAAACCCATGATGCCATGGGTTTAAATCCTTTGCTTTCATGATCTGATCTATCTATAGTATTCACCCATCATTTGAGAATAAACTAAAAATTAGATACATAAGGTCATCAATAAAAATACATGGCTCACAAGCCATCTAAGTACATTTCCTTTGTCAAGACAACTTAAGAGTCAAATAACACAAGTGAACATAAATCTAAGATCTTATCCATAAAACAACTTTACTTTGTGATTCAATTCCACTACATGAGTCATTTGTCATAGAGTCTAATATGGCTATGTAGGGACTCCCTTACCACTTAGACAATCCAATGCCAATGTAGTAAGGATACTACCATTAGTACACCATCATGTCATGGGTTGTTGAAACTATGACCTCTTTGATTCTACCTCCCCATATATTTTATGAGTTATCAATGTTTTATCTCCAAAAGGATCTACAAGTGCCAAAATTACATCTTCTTGCTTTGGAACATCTTCAAATATCTTGACATAATAGTCAAACCTTGGATTTGAAAGCTTGACCACTATCTTTGGACCCTTCACATACTTTGTGTAGTTGACTAGCCTATCATGTTATTGGAGCAAAAGGAGAAATCCAACTACTCAAACCATTATTTGGTTCCATGCAACTTCATACCTTCCTCTAGAAATTTGATTTAATAGCCTAAAAAATAACTTGTGCAAGCTAAAATTGTTATATTTTATAGGATAGAAAAAGCCTTACCGTTGCACTAATTCACATAGTTTCATTGTAAACCATCATGCCTTTATAAAATAATTCAAATATAATGCATCAAAGACATTGAATTTTATGTGTATACCAAAAAATAATCATCCCTATCCTTTCTTATTGCTAAAAGAAATATCTAGAAAAATATTCCATCTTTGAAAACATAATTTTTTAAAAGTCGGATGAAAACTACCTTTTTTAATGAAAACAAGTACCAAAATAGTTAAATCACCAAAAGCGTTGAACAAAGACCACCCTAAATTTTTTTAAAGACTTCAAAAATGTTGATATTCTATCCATATCTATTATGGTTTGCCCTATAAAACTCTTTTCTAGAACATAACTTAGTAAGTAATCCTCTCTCACCAAAGCAGCATACAAGCTTGTTGGACGATTCAAATAACTTGTCAAATAGCTTAGAGGTATTTTACATTTATTTAAGTTTGCCCAAGCCTTATCTAGAAACTTGGGATAAAGTCTTCTTCTCAATTTTGAAAACCATGCAGACTACCCTCCTATTTGTGCTGCACTAGTGCCGAAATAAATTCCTAAGTAGCGAAGGAAATCTATTTTTTATAAAATTTCATAAAAGACAAGGTTTTTGGAAAATTACTAAAATATCAATCCACCAAATTCACTAGAAATTTATTCTTCAAGGGATCACTATAATCATCAATTAATAATAATTAATTAATCAAGCATATTGAATGTAAAAATAGAGAACTATGGTGAACCTATCAGTGAATATTTCTCTTGAGCCAATCAACCACTACTACACAATAGATCCTCATGATCCAAGTTTCCACTAGATTTTTTAGAAAAAAGTCCTAATTAATGTTGAATAATATATTTCTTAGAACTACTTTAGTAACAATTTATCCATATATCTAGGGTTATGCATAAGGAGTCGGACTTGAAATGTACTTGTTAAAAATATGCAAATCTGTTTCGAAACTACGGTGAATCCTGTCCAGCCTGACGTCAAAGGCAATGGTGAATTACCTTAGTTTATAGAAAAAAATTGGGAAAAAATTATGACTTTGATAGTTTTTTCTGGAATAGATGCAAAAAGAGTTTCGAATCAGGTCTTATGCATAACTAGGTTTGGATTTGGTTTGATGCATAACTAGGTCCTAGTTTGATCTGATGCATAACAAGGTCTAAATTATGTCTGGTGCATAACTAGGTTCGGATCCATTTTGATGCATAACTAAGCTTGCATCTAGTCTGATGCATAACTAAGCCCCAATCCGGTCTGATGCATACTATGATTCGGGATCGGGTTTCATGCATAATAACATCTAGGGGTCAAGCCTAATGCATAATAAGGTCTAGGTATCGAGTCTGATGCATAATAAGGTCTGGGTGTTGGGTTTTATGTATAATAAGGTCTGACTATCAGGTCTAATATATAATAAGTTATGGGGTTAGGTCTGATGAATAATAAGGTTCGAGGTTAGGTCTAATGCATAATAAGGTCCAAGGACTGGGTATGATGCACAATAATATTTGAGTGTTGGATCTAATGCACAATAAGTTCTGGGGTCGGGGTTTGATGCCTAATAAGGTTTGGTATCAATCCTGATGTAAAATATGGTTCAATATTGGGCCTGATGCAGTTTATGGTTCGTTATTCGACCTGATGCACAATATGGTTTGTCATTGACCACCTACCACATGTCACACAATCGGTCACCCATACTGCATGTCAAATAAAATTATTTCATGTGTTGACTCTATCCATTCTATCTATAAAATGGCATCACTATCATTTTTTGAGTTCATTTTTGTGACTACACCCAACCAAAGTGAACCGTTACTGAGCAACCAATTTCTCTTGTTTTTCTTGTTTCCAAGTTTCCAAATTCTAGCAATGGCCACCACTTCCACCCCTATTCCAAATTTTAAGAACCCTTCTTGCATGTTAACTTTAGATTTATTAATAACCCTAGGTACAAACTTATTGTGGTTAGAAGACGTAGGTTTGACAACCTTGGTGTCAATGCCACATTTCAAAATTGATAAAGTCCTCTTGCAACATATTATTAGTGGTTATGACCATGACAAGGCCATTGTCAAAATGAAAATACGAAATAGAAATATATCATTCACCATCACAGCTGAGACATTAACAGATTGACAAATCTTCCTTTCGATGATTGTCCTCCAATGTCAACAAAGTGCTAGCTCTCTGCAAAAGAGAAAGGCTACCTCAAGAAAACATACCAAATCACCACAGAATATTTGGAAGGTATAATTCTTGTGTCTTAGAATCTATTAATGATAAAAATTTCAAATTTATAAATTGTTGTCTTAATTTTTTTTGCAGCTTCCATCACCAAGTTAAAAAGAGGGTTAACAATCACCAATATTAAGAATCCAAATCTGAAGGCCATTATTGAGTTCTTCCAGGCAAGACTGATTTTGCTTGGAAGATCAAAAATTTCATTTTGGGTATTTTTGTATGTTATTCACTGTAAGCATCATGAGAGGTTCGATTAATGCACCTATATTATAGATCGCATCAGGGTCGAGCTGCATGCGATGCAATTGTAAAACAACAACACATAGCCCATTGTGGGCACTATTAATTATATTTTAGCTCTTTATTTTGAAACTTTTTATAATTTGAAATATACTCTTGCTCCTACTATAGTGCATGCAACACTACAAGACATTACCTTGACACCAAATGAATTGAAGGTAATCAATCCATCTTTGACAATCAAAAATTATTTTATATTTTAGTACATTTTTATTTTTAAATTTTTCTTTTCATCTAAATGCAGGGTAGGGCAGCCACAATAAGGATTAAACAAGATGTTGCCAATAGGATTTATAGATCAGAGCAAATTGGTGATTCTAAGGACATTGGATCATAAATATCACCATTACAGAGGGCACCAAAACATCTAAGGCAAGCTCCTTCACCTGGTGGATCTCGTATGCCTAGGTATCCACAAAATGTGTAGGCTGAATCTAGTGTGGCCACACCCTCCCCCATTGGTGCCCAAATTCAACATATTTCATTTTCTTTAGGTAAAACAATGTGTTTTCACTTTGAATTAATTATTATGGATGTTTTCTATTTAATTTTTAAAATAATGTTAACAAAACTTTTTTATGTTTTCAACTGCCTCTCAATGACAAACTATGAGAATGAGAGGCCATATGGTGTTATTGCTTCCACCACAATAGTAGCACCAACAATAACAAAAAAAACAATAGTTTCCACTACAGTAGCATCATGTTCCACCGCAGCATCCGCGTTCACAACAAAAATAGGCATAGGCACAACCTACACAGATGAGAGGCCAAACACAAGTTGGAGGTGGAAAACAATTTTTTCATAGATATCACAGTAAAAACAAAGTTTTGGGATTGGTTTCTCATATTTTTCATTTCAAAATTCTACACTAGAAGTTTCATCTATTGGATTGGATAATATCCAACTTGATGATGATTTTTTGTTGTAGGGTAACATTTTAGGTTTGAAGGCAACATATGTGCTTAAAGATCCACTAGGTGAAGCAAAACAATAGGAAGCCCCTGCACCTGAGCATAGATCATTCCCAGCTCTGGAAGTAAATGATACTCATCCTCAAACTGAGGATGACATTGTTAATTTTGATGAAAATGTTTTAATGGTTGAAAAGATGGAAGCAACAATAAAATAGATTGTACTTCATTATTTGCAAGAAATGAAGGATTGAGAATATCGGGCCAAGGTTCTAATAAAGCAAATAAATGCTCTATATAAGAATTATGTAAAAAGAGATTCAACCTATTCTTTGGTTCAATATAAACTTGAAAATCTTAGCAGCCTATTGAGTCAGGCCACAATAGGAATAGTAAATTCTAAAATTGTTTATGATGATGATATTTTAAATGTTGTTAGTAGATTAGAGAATATCAATGCTAAGGCCCAAGATTTTTATAACCAATGGGCTTCTGATAAAGAAAAATTTGCACTTGCTGAGCCTGCCAAGGATATGGTTGAGGTAAGAAAATCTTTATTTATGTTTCAATTTTCTTTTGCAATTTATTTTTCATATTTAAATTTTCTTTAAAACAAGCAACAATTTTTTATATAGCTATTTTGAATGATTTCCCATTTTATTTTTGCAGTCAAATTTTAAAAACCTAAAAAAAACAAGTTAATAGCATGCAAGTTAATATCAATGCAACAAAAACTATTTTGCTTAATGCAATGGAAATGAAGAAAAAAATACAATTAAAAGTGGCGAATAATAATCATTTGAGAAAATATATCAGGGAGAAGCTCCATGAAGATCTGAACATCGTACTATAGCACCAAAAAGAAAAATAAAAACTCCCAAAAATACTCAAATATCCTGTTAGGACTATAATGGAATGAAACTGATGAGATATTTTATTGATACAAAAGGTTACAATATATAGGCATAAGCCTATATGACAAGTGTCAATGATGATGACAAGTGTCAAAAATTAGGTAGGCATAGTGCACATTAGAATACATTAATTCTAACATTCCCCCTTAATGTGCACTATCCTAACTATAGAAAAACAAGTCAACATTAGGTAACATTCCCCCTTAATGTTGACTTCTCTAAAAGAAACCTATCATCCTCCTTTATTGCTGATTTGGTCTAGGCTCGTGTTGTTTACACTTGAATCTCCAACTGTGAATAATGCTAGATCAACGGTGTATACATATTAGTCTGTTGTCATAGGGTCAACCACTTCCATGAGTTTTTTGCCACTAGGTCAGCTGTCTAAGTGCCTCAGGATCAACCACTTCTGGGTCTGTTGCCTCTAAAGGCCATCCTCAGAGGATGTTGCCTCTCGTAGGTCACTGACTAGATTCACCATGAATATTATCCCCCCTCATGGTGAACTCAATATAGAAGGTGTTGGTCTCTGTCAAAAATGCACCTTACTATAATAGAAAAAATGAGCCATGAAATACAATATATATGAGCCATATAAGCCAAATGTGGAGGATAAGAAAGAAGAAGAAGAGAATAGAATCTTCTGAAGTGTCTTTGTCTATAGTCTTCAGAAGTAGATCAAAAAAAAAACCTTGGATAGATTCTAGGGTGTCTATGTCTGTATTCCATAGAGTAGGTGTCCTTATGGTGACCTTTCATCCTACCAGAGTGCATGGGTAACCAGTCGCTGCATCTTCTAGGTCTATAGATAATGTAACTAGGTACAAGGATCACATATAAATTTACCTTGGGAGTGTTGGGTACAACCGAGAGTGCACTCCAAGGTAAAAAAATTTGAGGCTAAAAAACTCAAATGAAATAGCCTTTGAATTACAAATGGAGAGCACCATTGTGTCCGTCACGGAAAAACGTTTCCAACAACTATAAATACCTCTATGTTTCATTATCAATGGGGCTTCATCTTGCTGGAAAAACAACAACATACCTATCTAGGTAGCAAATAAACCTTACACTATGGCTGAAAAAATAGTCTCAATTTTCCCTCGTAGGGTAATTACATGGGCCATGTGGGCTGCACAGGCAGGAAATGACCGCCACCTCTCATATCTCTTCAATATTTATAGCTTCTTTGAGGGTAATGTTCACGTTATTCACCATAGTATTATAGTGGGTACAATTTTTTTGTCAGCGTGCTCTCTTGAGGATGTTTAAAAAAACATTGGGAGCTCTCAAATAGATATGTCTACCAAGCAGACATTAGAGAAATAGTCCGCAAGTGCTCTTTTTTTTAGGTCTCTACGAAAAAATAAAAAATAAAAAATAGCACTTCATAGATGATCTATGGGTCCCACCGCTATCACTACGCGTTGGCATGATGCAATCTCCATATAATTGAAAAATAGGTCTGCAATACAGAAAACATACGTCTTCACACAACGTCTATGTCTTTTAGACACACTATAATCAACCTTTCTGTTAGAAATAGTTATAGCTTCCAATACTCTGCCATGAAAATCAACACAGTCAACACGCAGTCTTGGGTTAAACTGGTTCTCTATGCGCAGTCTATTAGGGCATGAGGTGGACATCAACACAAGGAAGATCTACAATCTATGCATACATAGGAGCAAGCAATCAAACACCAAATTATTTATTCCCTCCAACAGATAGAAACAAGCTCTGGCAGACACCAAAAATACAGGCAACTTTTCAATATAGAAAAGATATAGCCAGTACTGTAAGTGTTGAGACCTGTAACTATGGCTCGTGGTCTTCTCTCCATGCACATGAATGGCACATGGCGCATTCACGATGCCTCCCATGACTGCTTCCTCATACCTATTAAAAATAAATAAATAAATAAATGCATCGACAACTTCAAAGACGAAATGTAATATTTAGCCGCGACATTTAGTACTTATTTTCCTCATGTAACCAAATGCATCCAATGAATAAATTCACATCTATGCATTCCAAAAAATATACCTGTTAGAATCACCCACTTTATTTCAACTACACATACTCAACATCTCATTGTACATCCGCCTTCTTGGGATGTATTCTCGTGTTTCACCATAATCTTCGGGATTCATATTTAACAGATAATTTGACACCCACGCTCCATGACATCAGCTTCAAATAAAAAATATGCAAATGCACACTATCACTTATTTGTATTCGGGCACCAAGTCAAATCTAAAATAATAATAGTCCACTGCGAATGCGTTCTCTATGATACGAAAGAACATTTGGGCATGAGGATCGCTGAAAAGACACTTGCACACTCATGAGCAGATTTGTCTGGCTTCAACAACTATGGAAAAATTAAATGGGACATTCATCTTATGAGTAGCATTGCAGCCAAAAAATAGGAGCAGCAGATGAGCAACTAATAGCACATAGTCATCTAGATCCATCACATCATAGCGATGTATTGCACCAATAAAACACTATCATCTTTAAGAAATAAACATCTTCGTTTGTAGCTCCCAACAATATCTAACTTCACCATGCGACATCATTGTTAGTTCACCCAACACATCTCCAACAACAACATCCAAAATTACTGCGCCTCATCCAGTCTGTAAAAACACTAACTAGAGCACAAACAAAGCTGCACTCCATCACGAAGACAACAAATTGGCCTAGGAAAATTTTGAAATTTTTCAAAATCCATTATGGCAAGGACATGCTTCTAGGACTCCATTATCGATGATTTCTATCAATGGAAATTTTTTGAGACTATTCTTAAAATAAATAACGGCCATGATGTCAAACAACAAGGTATGAAAACAAGTTCTCCATATGCTGCACATTTGGGCGTGCTTTCTTTAGTCTGATGGATAGATGCATTTCTCACACGTAGTCTTCTATTACAACGTCACTAGCATGTTGTTTTATTTACCCTCTTGTGGGCTCTCTTCCATGTGCACGTTGGGCTCTCTAATCACGATCTAGGCTTAAGGGGGTAGTTTGTAGATATGTTGCCAATCACTGTTAATATCGCCACTCTTGCAATCTGCATAATGACATCACTATAGAATCGTAACTCCAATGTGTGAGTGGGAAAAAAAATCTCGTTGCACGTTCAAATATCAACACACGTACAAAAAATGCATCAATCACTTCTCTAACAAGTAAATCACTTATTTATCCTTATGGCCATCACACATCATGTTGAAAGACGCGTGGGGACACCACCATATTTTTTATTCAAATTGGGTTCTGCAAACATGAATCCGGGTTATGCTGGTCTTCCTTGTTCGGCTTCTATGCCTTATGTTGGTCTTCCTGAGAAAAAACTTATAATATTTACTATAGACAACCCTTTGTTACATGGATGTTGACATCTTCCTCTATTGGATAATGGGTTTGTGGTGGCACTAGTTACGTGGCAAGATAACAAGTAGTGGGAGGCCCTTCACCGAGCTCTGCTAGAAATCATGCACTCGCTTTGCTTTGCTTCTTCTTCTGAAATGAACTTTTTTGAGCAACGAGAACTAAAGACTGCTCCTAGAATGAAGTTGAAGAAATCAGCCATATCTTGAAGAAAATCTGGTTTCCATACCCCGCTTTGCTTGAGAAATTGTAGAAGAAGTTGATGTCTGTGGTTTTATTTTCATTTTCAGACCTGATCCACGATGCTACAAGGATGAATCGCTATTACTATTTTGAAAATACCTCCAGTTGGATGCTACACTCCATGCTCATGACTTTGAAGTGGTTTTTTCAATGGCAATGATCCAAAGGTAGAATATCTGCGAGCATCTCAATCTGAGTGATGTAGCAAACTTCATCCAGGCCTTTGTGGGAGACACTATGTTTTTTGGGGTTCTTCAATAGAACTGGTATCTCCAAGCTAATTTTTTTGAGATCAATTTCCTGCAAAACAAAACCCAAAAAATAATTTTCTGCTGCTCACCAGCTCGCAGTGATAAGGAAGCCCATTCACACTAAAAAAAAAATTAGCAACCAATACTTTGTCATGGCCCCAAGCATTGAAGCTTCAGGGGCAGCCATGAAACCCTCTCTTTCTCCAATCTGGATTTCTGGTTTCTGATCCACAAATGTGGAGAGCATACTCCCTAAGCCATGGAGAAAAAAAATGTGAGGAAGGGAAAAAATGAGGGATAAAAATGGGGGAGGTAGAATGGGGGGATTTCCATGAGGGAAATCCCCCTTCAAGCTCACAAGACCAGAGAAAGCCTGGAGCTCTAATCCAAACCAGCAAGAAAGTGCATTGTTGAGAAGTATTGTGAAAGTTCAAGAAAATCTAGTCAAACTTGGTGCGCTACCAAAACAAGGAGTAAAGCAAGGAGATAAAGGAAAAGAAGTCGTTGTTGCAAGCGAAATTAATGTAGCTATTCTAAAATAAGATATTTTACGATGTAGAAATATTTTGAAGTTGACTGTAGTCACTAATTTTGTACAATGTAATATATTTTCAATCATATTAATGAAAACTATATTTTCTAAATTTGTATCGCCAATCATTTAAAGGTTGTTTGCAATTATAATTTTGTGTTGCTTTTCTAGTATTAATTATCAATATTATTTACTATCTTCATCTCAAACATCAAAAGATTTTTTTTTTTATCAAAATTGATACATTAATAATACAATACCAATATTATGATATAAAAAAGACAACAATTTATTAAGGTAGTTGAAATAGTATGATAAAAAATATTCAGTTTTTAAAAGCATAGTGTGATATAAAACGTACAATTTTTATAAGCATAATGTGAAAAAAGTAAAATTTTGAAATATTGTACATCTGAAAAAACATTGTGAAATCTGGAATGAACAGTTCTCAACTTGTGAAATAGCATTGTGAAATCTATAATGAACAAATATTGTGAAATATGATAACAAAGAAAGTCAAATGTTACATTGTTGTGAAACATTAGAAAATCAAAATTTAGGTAACTGAAATGAACATGTTTCAACTTATCCATAATCAATCTGTGAAGACACCATTTTATCACTAAAAGCATCATTATCCTTCTTATCGATCATATTCGTAATACCCCTTCTATCTGCAATTGAATTCTAGTATGATAATGCTCTTTCATATGGAAATTTATCCAGCTGATATGATGACACATAAATTCTTAAACAATTTTCTAGATTTTTGTCTAGTCTATTGTGAAGCTTAGATTTAACAAAAGATAGTGCACTAAAAACCCTCTCATCTTCCATAGATCCTAAAATCATTGTTTGACATAATTCATATAAACAAAATTATTCACTAATAGTATCTTGTAAGATACTACTTGGATACAAATTTTACCACAAATGTGTAATGGAACCAGTCTCATTGATATTACTCAAAAGTGATGCTTGATGAACCATTGTTATTCCAAAATGCTATGATTGTTGTCTTAAAATATCTTTGTTGAGTATACCTTGTATTTCAACACCATTGACTTCCACACTTTTACTGAAATGCTCAATAAGGTTTCCCATATATTTAATAAACAACTCTTGTGTAGATATTTTATCATTGCAAGAATCCCAAAACAAAGGGTTAACAACACCCATGGCCTCAAGCAACTCATATCTTTGAAACCGATCTCTTATCTCTTTTGTCAATGATTTTGCTATGTTGAACAATTTTTTTTGTATTATGTAATACAACTTCGTACCTATTATGTGTTACACAAACTCTTTCAATATTATCATTAACTACACTTGAATGTCTTTCATAACAATATAAAGATATCATATTTTCATGAACATTAATACAAAGATTATCTTCAAAAAACTATTTGTATCTTTCACGTTTGTCAATGTTTTCCAACTTTCAAATAAGGGTGTTGGCAATTTTGGGTTTGAGATCCTAGCTTCTTGTCTATGAGTTGTCATTGATGTCAAAAGGAAATGACATTAATGTTAAGAGGATGTGTTGGCTTCAAAGGTGGAAGATTCCAAGAGAATCTTTTTAAGAGAATCCGGAGAGATTCCATTGGCAATGGTTTTTATTAAAACCAATGGAGGTTCTCTTTATTATTTATTTAATTATTATTTAAAACCCTTCAAGGTTTTAATTAATTAATTATTTAATTAATTAAGGGAGAAATTATTTTTAATTTATTAAAAATACTTTAAGGGTTTTTAAACCCTTTAGAAAGCAAATTTCGATTAAATTCGAAATTACTTTTCTTTGCAGTCGACGTGTTCTAAAGTCCACGTATGGACTATAAATATGAGAAGGTTCCTAAGGTTAAACCCTCTTGGAAAATCGAAGGCAATTAATTGGTTTGGCTGCGATCGAATGTTCTGTTTACGTTGCGAAAGAGGAGAGCTCGTGGTTTGAAAAGCTTTCGGAAAGCTTGACCGTTTATGTGGAAGGAAGTCCGTCTTGGACTTCGTAAGCCCCTTGTGGGCTAGTGGCAGCGAAGGCTGCATTTGGGCCTTGCGTAGGCGGAGGTCTGCGTTTCGATCCCCGCGGAGGGAGTTGTGCATGGATTAGTCATGTTTTTATTAAAACGTGTTTTGTGCCGCGAATTTCGGATTCTTCAAGGGCAGCCAATATAAGGTGTGATTATTTTCTTGATATGATTTTTGGCATTGTTTAGCATTGTTTAAAAGACATAGGAGAAATAAGGGGATATTTCTTTGGTTGTATTTTTGAGATTAGTCTTTTGCTATGCTAAATTTAAAAATGGAGATATAAGGTGTAAGTTTTGGTTGTTGTGTTTTTGGCTTCTTTGGTGGTTGTTTTTAAAGAAGAGAAGCTAAAAGGTGTATTAAGGAAAGTTTTTATATATGCTCATTTATCTTGGTTCTAACCCTAACTTGGTTGGAAGTTTGAGGGTTGTGTGTGGTGACAGATTTAAGGATCAATTTTCTTCTACTCCAAAAAGGTATGGGCACATTTTCCTTATGAGTATGATTGGTGTATGTTTTTCTGAAATAAGGTTGGAGTGAAAAGGTTTTCAACTAGGTTTCCTTTGGTTGGGTGTAAATCCTATTTTCTGGTTTGTTGAAGACTACTTATGCATTGTTATCCTTAAGGAGAGTTTTGGTGAATGCATAATTTCTGGTTTGAGATAGTGGAAGCTTTGTGCACTAGGGTTTATATTTGTGAGTCTAGCTACTTGCATTGAGTTGGTGGAACCCTTGGTTGGTTGTTTTGAGTTTGATGGTTGAGTTGCTTCCATAGAGGTTGTTTGATCAAGTTATTGCTTTACTTGATTCATGATATTGGGCTTACTCCATTGAGTTGATTTGAGCAAGTTATTCTTTACATTTGGTGATATTGTGTTGGTGGTTGTTTTGTTCAAATATCTTTGGAGGGAAAAGGATTTCTACTTGTTTCCTTTTCTTGTGATGATTGGTTGAATGCTTCAAGGTTGATGTTGAGTTGAGTGGTGTTGGTTGACTAAACCTTGTTTGATGAGCATTGTTGTTGAAACCCTAATTGATGATGAAAAGAACATGAGTATCATTGTTATGTGATTCTTTGCATAGTTGGCAATTATTGGGGTTTCATGTTCTTGAAAGAAAACATTCTATCCTATCCATTTCAGATATTGAGTTGAGTTTTCAGATTTGAGATTGAGATTGAGCTGAGTTGATTTGAGTTGAGTTTTGAGATTGGGATTTGAGTATAGAACATATTGAGTCTCTAACAATTCTCTTTATGCTTCTATGAGTTTGACAAATCACATTGGGTCTCTAACAATTCACTTTGTGATTTCCTACTAAGAAAGTTTTTCTTGGTGAGCTTGCTGAGTTTTTGGATAGGTTCCAGTGGGGACTTGTGAGCAGTTTTGGATAGGTTTCGATGGGGACTTGTGAGAAGTTTTGGATAGGTTCCGGTGGGGACTTGTGAGCAGATTTGGACAGGTCCTAGCAGAGGACTTGTGAGCTGAGTTTGATAGTTCTATCAGAGAACTTGAGGACAAAGGTGCATTGGTTCTATGAGAAGAACCTGAGGATAGATTTGGCAAGTCTTTGAGAAGGCTTGTGTGCAAAGGATTGATTTGTTCAAGAGTTGGATAGATCTGATAGATAGAGGAAGACTTGTACTAGACCGACTGACTGTGTTTGGTACAGGTTGTTGAGTTGCTATGGACATGATCATAGAAGGCAGAGGTCTCTTAGGCTAAGCATTGAGGACAGGAGGTCTTCGGTGGAAAGGAGTTCCACGTGTTCGGCAAGAGGTAGAGGCAGTTGATCTTCTAAGGGATCATTTCCAGAGCAAGGGGGAAGGTATCTCCTTTGAGCAGAGGCTCATAAATTTTGATTGGGGGAAGGTATCTCCTTTGAGAAGAGGCTCATAAATTTTGATTGGGGGAAGGTATCTCCTTTGGGCCGAGGCTCATAAACATTGTAATTGGGAAGGATTCCCAAAGAACTTTGAGATAACTTTTAGAGAAAATTTTTGTGGACGTAGCCCAACCATTCTAGGTGAACCACGTTAAAATTGGTGTCACTTTGTGGATGATATTGTGCATTGCTTTGATATTGCTTTGGGTATATTGCTTTACTATTTTGAAGTATAAAGGAAAAAGTAAAAAGAGGTCTTATACTGTTCACCCCCCCCTCTCAGTATAATCTTGTGTTCTTCAATTGGTATCAGAGCGAGTGCCTTCGAAAAGTTTAATAGCTTGAAGGAAAAGCTAGTAAAGAACACAATGGATTATTCAAGTGGCAATGCAACACCTATTCTTGATGGGTCAGATTTTGGTCTTTGGAGTGCAAGGATGAAGGTTCATCTAATGGCACTTGGTAATGAGGTATGGGAAGTGATTGAAGATGAGTACACTATTCCTGAACATGGTCCTAATACTAAAGAAGAAAGGCTCCTACATCACAGCAATTCAAAAGCAATGAATGCAATCTTGAAAGGCTTACAGAAAGCGGATCTCACCAAAGTGATTCACTGCAAGACAACTAGTGAAATGTGGAATCAGTTGAAGGTGGTTCATACAGGTGATACAAATGTCGGAAAGGCCAAGTTGAGACACTTCAAAGGTATGTTTGAACAACTCAAGATGAATGATGATGAAAATATTAGTGACTACATGCTTCGTATGGATGAGGTTGTTAACTCCATGAAAGACTTAGGTCTTGAGCTTGCTGAAAATGATGTTTGTGATAAGATTTTAAGATCTCTTCCTAATAGATTTAGTGAAAATATTTCTGCTATTGAGGAAGCTAAATATTTGGATAAGTTGAAAAAGGATGAGCTCCATAGTATACTTGCAGCATTTGAGTTGAGAACTCAAGTGAAGGTTGATGTCAAGAAAGAGGCGACTTTCAAGGCTACCAAGGAATCCAAGGGTAAACAACTTCAAGATAGTGATGAGTCTTCTAGTGATGAAGAGGCATATTACGACAAGAAAGGCAAGTTCTCTAGAAAGCACAAAAGTATGAAAAATATAAGATGTTTCAATTGTGGAAAGTTTGGTCATTATGCTACTTACTGTACTGTTCCCAAGAATGAAAGTGATGAAGATAAACAGGATTCTAAGAGCAAGGATTCTGAAAAGCACAAGCATCACAGGAAAAAAAAAGATGAGCACAACAATCAAGGAAAGAGGTATTCTCACAAGCACAAGAAGAGTTTCTACCTAGACAAAGCAAGTAAGTGTTCTAGTAGTGATAGTGAAAGTTCTTCAAGTGATAATGAAAATGAGATGTTGTTCATATCAAAAAAAGAGGAAGAACCGAAACATAGATTCATTATCATGAAATGTCTTAGATGTGGAAATTTTGGTCACCTTGAGGATGATTGCACAAATAATGATTTGGTTTCTAGTATGTATGAGGATGCTTCAAAAAACTATAAGGAAGATGCATGTATGGTCTTTGAAAAGGGTAGCACCTCTAGTGATAAGAAATCTGAAAAAGGTTTTGATGATTCAAAAGGAAATCAAATAAAGGATCTTGAAAGTGAACTTATTAGTGCTCTTAGTGCTTTGGAAAAGGAAAGAAAGAAGAATGCTAGACTCAAGGATAAGTTAGATGAATGTTGTATGGAGAGAGATGATCTTATAGAAAGTCTTGACTTCTCTATAGCTAAGACACAAGAACTCAAGGATGAGTTAGAGTCTAAGGTTCTTGAGTATAATGAGTTAGAACAAAAAATGGCTTCTTTGAAAGAGGAAACTAAAGAGTACAAGGATAAGCTTTACAGGTTTCAAGATAGCTCCAAAAAGGTTAAGTCACTCATCAAAGGTCAAAGAAAGACAATAGATAAAACAGGCCTTGGTTTTGTTAAGCCACACAAGGAACAAGTTGGAGAGTCTAGTAAGAGACTCCAAAAGGAAGAGAGTTCTGATGAGGAAAGTATTTCAGAAAAGGAGTCCTTGAGTGATAGATGCACAGAAACAGAAAATAGGAAACAGAAAAAGGGGAGAAAGTTTACAGGACCTAGAAGGTCATTTACAGGAAATTTTAATGGCAGATGTTTTGCTTGTCACGGGTTTGGTCACATGGCTTCACATTGCATGACTCAAGTAAGGAAGGTAAATGACAGTTTCAGAGGTGGTAATTTCTTTCAAGGGTATTGCTACTCTTGTAAACAGTTTGGGCATAAGGCAATTTTTTGCAAGGCTAATAACAGGAACAAGGTTAGTCAGAAAATGTGGATTCAAAGAACAGGTATGCCTAAAAGAAATAACATTGTTACTTGTTATAAGTGCAACAATGAAGGTCACACAACTAGACAGTGTAGAGCTGAACTTCCAAGGTACAGGAACAGGAACAATGGTATGAATAGGTCCAAGGATCAAGGCATGGATAAGAACAGGAATGATAACAGGAATAGGAACAGTGACAGAAATAGGAACAGGAATATGGACAAGGAGAACAAGAGAAGACATGGTAAGGCAGCTATAGACACTGATGATGATCAGTGCCTGTTGGGAGTTTTACTCCCACCCCAAAATTAAACACCTCAACAGGAGGTGGGGGAGGGACTAAGCTAAGAGGCTCATTCTTAGTCCCAAGCCCCAAAGGTGACCCTTTGCCATTGATGACAAAGGGGGAGAGATATGAGTAAGGGGGAGAGCCTCAAGACAGGGGGAGCTGTTTATGTTGAGTTTCGTGTTGTTGAGAAGCATGGTTTGCCATCAATGACAAAGGGGGAGATTGTTGGCAATTTTGGGTTTGAGATCCTAGCTTCTTGTCTATGAGTTGTCATTGATGTCAAAAGGAAATGACATTAATGTTAAGAGGATGTGTTGGCTTCAAAGGTGGAAGATTCCAAGAGAATCTTTTTAAGAGAATCCGGAGAGATTCCATTGGCAATGGTTTTTATTAAAACCAATGGAGGTTCTCTTTATTATTTATTTAATTATTATTTAAAACCCTTCAAGGTTTTAATTAATTAATTATTTAATTAATTAAGGGAGAAATTATTTTTAATTTATTAAAAATACTTTAAGGGTTTTTAAACCCTTTAGAAAGCAAATTTCGATTAAATTCGAAATTACTTTTCTTTGCAGTCGACGTGTTCTAAAGTCCACGTATGGACTATAAATATGAGAAGGTTCCTAAGGTTAAACCCTCTTGGAAAATCGAAGGCAATTAATTGGTTTGGCTACGATCGAATGTTCTATTTACGCTGCGAAAGAGGAGAGCTCGTGGTTTGAAAAGCTTTCGAAAAGCTTGACCGTTTATGTGGAAGGAAGTCCGTCTTGGACTTCGTAAGCCCCTTGTGGGCTAGTGGCAGCGAAGGCTGCGTTTGGGCCTTGCGTAGGTGGAGGTCCGCGTTTCGATCCCCACGGAGGGAGTCTGTGCATGGATTAGTCACGTTTTTATTAAAACGTGTTTTGTGCCACGAATTTCGGATTCTTCAAGGGCAGCCATTATAAGGTGTGATTATTTTCTTGATATGATTTTTGGCATTGTTTAGCATTGTTTAAAAGACATAGGAGAAATAAGGGGATATTTCTTTGGTTGTATTTTTGAGATTAGTCTTTTGCTATGCTAAATTTAAAAATGGAGATATAAGGTGTAAGTTTTGGTTGTTGTGTTTTTGGCTTCTTTGGTGGTTGTTTTTAAAGAAGAGGAGCTAAAAGGTGTATTAAGGAAAGTTTTTATATATGCTCATTTATCTTGGTTCTAACCCTAACTTGGTTGGAAGTTTGAGGGTTGTGTGTGGTGACAGATTTAAGGATCAATTTTCTTCTACTCCAAAAAGGTATGGGCACATTTTCCTTATGAGTATGATTGGTGTATGTTTTTCTGAAATAAGGTTGGAGTGAAAAGGTTTTCAACTAGGTTTCCTTTGGTTGGGTGTAAATCCTATTTTCTGGTTTGTTGAAGACTACTTATGCATTGTTATCCTTAAGGAGAGTTTTGGTGAATGCATAATTTCTGGTTTGAGATAGTGGAAGCTTTGTGCACTAGGGTTTATATTTGTGAGTCTAGCTACTTGCATTGAGTTGGTGGAACCCTTGGTTGGCTGTTTTGAGTTTGATGGTTGAGTTGCTTCCATAGAGGTTGTTTGATCAAGTTATTGCTTTACTTGATTCATGATATTGGGCTTACTCCATTGAGTTGATTTGAGCAAGTTATTCTTTGCATTTGGTGATATTGTGTTGGTGGCTGTTTTGTTCAAATATCTTTGGAGGGAAAAGGATTTCTACTTGTTTCCTTTTCTTGTGATGATTGGTTGAATGCTTCAAGGTTGATGTTGAGTTGAATGGTGTTGGTTGACTAAACCTTGTTTGATGAGCATTGTTGTTGAAACCCTAATTGATGGTGAAAAGAACATGAGTATCATTGTTATGTGATTCTTTGCATAGTTGGAAATTGTTGGGGTTTCATGTTCTTGAAAGAAAACATTCTATCAGGTCTTCGATGGAAAGGAGTTCCACGTGTGCGCAAGAGGTAGAGGAGCTTGATCTTCGAGGATCAATTTCGAGCGAGGGGAAGGTATCTCCTTTGAGTAGAGGCCTCATAAATTTTGATTGGGGAAGGTATCTCCTTTGAGGAGGCTCAAAATTCTAATTGGTGGAAGGTATCTCCTTTGGGCTGAGGCTCATAAACATTGTAATTGGAAAGGATTCCCAAAGAACTTTGAGATAACTTTTAGAGAAAAGTTTTGTGGACGTAGCCCGACCATTCGGGTGAACCACGTTAAAATTGGTGTCACTTTGTGGATGATATTGTGCATTGCTTTGGGTATATTGCTTTACTATTTTGAAGTATAAAGGAAAAAGTAAAAAGAGGTCTTATACTTGTTCACCCCCCTCTCAGTATAAGCTTGTGTTCTTCAATTGGTATCAGAGCAGGTGCCTTCGAAAAGTTTAACAACTTGAAGGAAAAGCTAGTAAAGAACACAATGGATTATTCAAGTGGCAATGCAACACCTATTCTTGATGGGTCAGATTTTGGTCTTTGGAGTGCAAGGATGAAGGTTCATCTAATGGCACTTGGGAATGAGGTTTGGGAAGTGATTGAAGATGAGTACACTATTCCTGAACATGGTCCTAATACTAAAGAAGAAAGGCTCCTACATCACAACAATTCAAAAGCAATGAATGCAATCCTAAAAGGCTTACAGAAAGCAGATCTCACCAAAGTGATTCACTGCAAGACAGCTAGTGAAATGTGGAATCAGTTGAAGGTGGTTCATACAGGTGATACAAATGTCAGAAAGGCCAAGTTGAGACACTTCAAAGGTATGTTTGAACAACTCAAGATGAATGATGATGAAAATATTAGTGACTACATGCTTCGTATGGATGAGGTTGTTAACTCCATGAAAGACTTAGGTCTTGAGCTTGCTGAAAATGATGTTTGTGATAAGATTTTAAGATCTCTTCCTAATAGATTTAGTGAAAATATTTTTGCTATTGAGGAAGCTAAAGATTTGGATAAGTTGAAAAAGGATGAGCTCCATAGTATACTTGCAGCATTTGAGTTGAGAACTCAAGTGAAGGTTGATGTCAAGAAAGAGGCGACTTTCAAGGCTACCAAGGAATCCAAGGGTAAACAACTTCAAGATAGTGATGAGTCTTCTAGTGATGAAGAGGCATATTACAGCAAGAAAGGCAAGTTCTCTAGAAAGCACAAAAGTATGAAAAATATAAGATGTTTCAATTGTGGAAAGTTTGGTCATTATGCTACTGACTGTACTGTTCCCAAGAATGAAAGTGATGAAGATAAACAAGATTCTAAGAGCAAGGATTCTGAAAAGCACAAGCATCATAGGAAAAACAAAGATGAGCACAACAATCAAGGAAAGAGGTATTCTCACAAGCACAAGAAGAGTTTCTACCTAGACAAAGCAAGTAAGTGTTCTAGTAGTGATAGTGAAAGTTCTTCAAGTGATAATGAAAATGAGATGTTGTTCATATCAAAAAAAGAGGAAGAACCGAAACATAGATTCATTATCATGAAATGTCTTAGATGTGGAAATTTTGGTCACCTTGAGGATGATTGCACAAATAATGATTTGGTTTCTAGTATGTATGAGGATGCTTCAGAAAACTATAAGGAAGATGCATGTATGGTCTTTGAAAAGGGTAGCACCTCTAGTGATAAGAAATCTGAAAAAGGCTTTGATGATTCAAAAGGAAATCAAATAAAGGATCTTGAAAGTGAACTTATTAGTGCTCTTAGTGCTTTGGAAAAGGAAAGAAAGAAGAATGCTAGACTCAAGGATAAGTTAGATGAATGTTGTATGGAGAGAGATGATCTTATAGAAAGTCTTGACTTCTCTATAGCTAAGACACAAGAACTCAAGGATGAGTTAGAGTCTAAGGTTCTTGAGTATAATGAGTTAGAAGAAAAAATGGCTTCTTTGAAAGAGGAAACTAAAGAGTACAAGGATAAGCTTTACAGGTTTCAAGATAGCTCCAAAAAGGTTAAGTCACTCATCAAAGGTCAAAGAAAGACAACAGATAAAATAGGCCTTGGTTTTGTTAAGCCACACAAGGAACAAGTTGGAGAGTCTAGTAAGAGACTCCAAAAGGAAGAGAGTTCTGATGAGGAAAGTATTTCAGAAAAGGAGTCCTTGAGTGATAGATGCACAGAAACAAAAAAAGGGGAGAAAGTTTACAGGACCTAGAAGGTCATTTACAGGAAAGTTTAATGGCGAGATGTTTTGCTTGTCACAGGTTTGGTCACATGGCTTCACATTGCATGACTCAAGTAAGGAAGGTAAATGACAGTTTCAGAGGTGGTAATTTCTTTCAAGGGTATTGCTACTCTTGTAAACCAGTTTGGGCATAAGGCAATTTTTTGCAAGGCTAATAACAGGAACAGGGTTAGTCAGAAAAGGTGGATTCAAAGAACAGGTATGCCTAAAAGAAATAACATTGTTACTTGTTATAAGTGCAACAATGAAGGTCACATAGCTAGACAGTGTAGAGCTAAACTTCCAAGGTATAGGAACAAGAACAGTGGTATGAACAGGTCCAAGGATCAAGGCATGGATAAGAACAAGAATGATAACAGGAACAGGAACAGTGACAGGAACAGGAACAGGAATATGGACAAAGAGTTCAAGAGAAGGCATGGCAAGGAAGTTATAGACGCTGATGATGATCAGTGCCTAATGGGAGTTTTACTCCCACCTCAAGAATTAAACACCTCAACAGGAGGTGGGGGAGGGACTAAGCTAAGAGGCTCATTCTTAGTCCCAAGCCCCAAAGGTGACCCTTTGCCATTGATGACAAAGGGGGAGAGCCTCAAGACAGGGGGGAGCTGTTTATGTTGAGTTTATGTGTTGTTGAGAAGCATGGTTTGCCATCAATGACAAAGGGGGAGATTGTTGGCAATTTTGGGTTTGAGATCCTAGCTTCTTGTCTATGAGTTGTCATTGATGTCAAAAGGAAATGACATTAATGTTAAGAGGATGTGTTGGCTTCAAAGGTGGAAGATTCCAAGAGAATCTTTTTAAGAGAATCCGAAGAGATTCCATTGGCAATGGTTTTTATTAAAACCAATGGAGGTTCTCTTTATTATTTATTTAATTATTATTTAAAACCCTTCAAGGTTTTAATTAATTAATTATTTAATTAATTAAGGGAGAAATTATTTTTAATTTATTAAAAATACTTTAAGGGTTTTTAAACCCTTTAGAAAGCAAATTTCGATTAAATTCGAAATTACTTTTCTTTGCAACCAACGTGTTCTAAAGTCCACGTATGGACTATAAATATGAGAAGGTTCCTAAGGTTAAACCCTCTTGGAAAATCGAAGGCAATTAATTGGTTTGGCTGCGATCGAATGTTCTGTTTATGCTGCGAAAGAGGAGAGCTCGTGGTTTGAAAAGCTTTCGAAAAGCTTGACCGTTTATGTGGAAGGAAGTCCGTCTTGGACTTCGTAAGCCCCTTGTGGGCTAGTGGCAGTGAAGGCTGCATTTGGGCCTTGCGTAGGTGGAGGTCTGCATTTTGATCCCCACGGAGGGAGTTGTGCATGGATTAGTCATGTTTTTATTAAAACGTGTTTTGTGCCGCGAATTTTGGATTCTTCAAGGGCAGCCATTATAAGGTGTGATTATTTTCTTGATATGATTTTTGGCATTGTTTAGCATTGTTTAAAAGACATAGGAGAAATAAGGGGATATTTCTTTGGTTGTATTTTTGAGATTAGTCTTTTGCTATGCTAAATTTAAAAATGGAGATATAAGGTGTAAGTTTTGGTTGTTGTGTTTTTGGCTTCTTTGGTGGTTGTTTTTAAAGAAGAGGAGCTAAAAGGTGTATTAAGGAAAGTTTTTATATATGCTCATTTATCTTGGTTCTAACCCTAACTTGGTTGGAAGTTTGAGGGTTGTGTGTGGTGACAGCTTTAAGGATCAATTTTCTTCTACTCCAAAAAGGTATGGGCACATTTTCCTTATGAGTATGATTGGTGTATGTTTTTCTGAAATAAGGTTGGAGTGAAAAGGTTTTCAACTAGGTTTCCTTTGGTTGGGTGTAAATCCTATTTTCTGGTTTGTTGAAGACTCCTTATGCATTGTTATCCTTAAGGAGATTTTTGGTGAATGCATAATTTCTGGTTTGAGATAGTGGAAGCTTTGTGCACTAGGGTTTATATTTGTGAGTCTAGCTACTTGCATTGAGTTGGTGGAACCCTTGGTTGGTTGTTTTGAGTTTGATGGTTGAGTTGCTTCCATAGAGGTTGTTTGATCAAGTTATTGCTTTACTTGATTCATGATATTGGGCTTACTCCATTGAGTTGATTTGAGCAAGTTATTCTTTGCATTTGGTGATATTGTGTTGGTGGTTGTTTTGTTCAAATATCTTTGGAGGGAAAAGGATTTCTACTTGTTTCCTTTTCTTGTGATGATTGGTTGAATGCTTCAAGGTTGATGTTGAGTTGAATGGTGTTGGTTGACTAAACCTTGTTTGATGAGCATTGTTGTTGAAACCCTAATTGATGGTGAAAATAACATGAGTATCATTGTTATGTGATTCTTTGCATAGTTGGCAATTGTTGGGGTTTCATGTTCTTGAAAGAAAACATTCTATCCTATCCATTTCAGATATTGAGTTGAGTTTTCAGATTTGAGATTGAGATTGAGCTGAGTTGATTTGAGTTGAGTTTTGAGATTGGGATTTGAGTATAGAACATATTGAGTCTCTAACAATTCTCTTTATGCTTCTATGAGTTTGAAAAATCACATTGGGTCTCTAACAATTCACTTTGTGATTTCCTACTAAGAAAGTTTTTCTTGGTGAGCTTGCTGAGTTTTTGGACAGGTTCCAATGGGGACTTGTGAGCAATTTTGGATAGGTTTCGATGGGGACTTGTGAGCAGTTTTGGACAGGTTTCGGTGGGGACTTGTGAGAAGATTTGGACAGGTCCTAGCAGAGGACTTGTGAGCTGAGTTTGATAGTTCTATCAGAGAACTTGAGGATAGAGGTGCATTGGTTCTATGAGAAGAACCTGAGGACAGATTTGGCAAGTCTTTGAGAAGGCTTGTGTGCAGAGGATTGATTTTTTCAAGAGTTGGACAGATCTGAGAGATAGAGGAAGACTTGTACTAGACCGACTGACTGTGTTTGGTACGGAGTTGTTGAGCTCATGTGGACATGATCATAGAAGGCGGAGGTCTCTTAGGCTAAGCATTGAGGACAGGAGGTCTTCGATGGAAAGGAGTTCCACGTGCTGGCAAGAGGTAGAGGCAATTGATATTCCGAGGGATCATTTCTAGAGCAGAGGGGAAGGTATCTCCTTTGAGCGAGAGGCTCATAAATTTTGATTGGGGGAAGGTATCTCCTTTGAGTAGAGGCTCATAAATTCTGATTGGGGGAAGGTATCTCCTTTGGGCCGAGGCTCATAAACATTGTAATTGGGAAGGATTCCCAAAGAACTTTGAGATAACTTTTAGAGAAAAGTTTTGTGGACGTAGCCTAACCATTCTAGGTGAACCACGTTAAAATTGGTGTCACTTTGTGGATGATATTGTGCATTGCTTTGATATTGCTTTACTATTTTGAAGTATAAAGGAAAAAGTAAAAAGAGGTCTTATACTGTTCACCCCCCCTCTCAGTATAAGCTTGTGTTCTTCAAAGGGATCTATAAAATCTAGTTCGGACACATAACCTGTCAATAATCACACATATTTGCTTTCTCATCCTCATGAAATCAACGATATAGATGGATCTCTCTTGTGTAAGTTTAGTCAATATGTCCATTTCTTGTAACATTAGAAGAATACCACATAATGTTAAAAGAGTTTTCAAGTTAGTCAAATGAAACAACATATCATTTGCCTTATTAATTGCTCTACTATTTGCATACATAAACCCTGTTAAAGATTTATATTATGTAAAAACTCTAAGTGCAGGTTGATATAATGAAATCCACCTTGTATCCACATCTTTCAATATTTTTTTCCTTCTGTAACTCCTAGTGCAAACTATTGAAACTCTACAAATATTTTAGGACTACAAGAAAAATAAGAATGTATTTCACAAATGAGATCTTCCACTTTAGCAACATTTTCAAAAGTGCTCACAATTTTATAAACAAGATTCACTCTATGAGCCATGCAATTAATGGGTATCATATATGGGGGAGCTAAATTTTGGAGTTGAACACATAGGTCATTCATGTGCCCTTGCATTATAGCAACACCATCAACTCCAATGCAAATTAACTTTGTGGCTATGTCAATATCATTCATTCCTGCAATTTCATTTAAACTAGTCAAAACAACATTATAGATGTATTCTGCATTTGAACTTTCAATCATATTATGTAATCCTAGAAAAATAGGCCTTACATGATTTTAAAATGTGTACACATGCATGGAAATCCAAGATGTGTTGTCCATAGTCGTCACCTCATCAATAGAAAGTGAAATGAATCAGGCATGTTTTACCTTCTCCCTCAGGTCTTCCTTCTCAACTAATGATAGAAATTTTGCTATTTTCCAACCACTTCGATCTAACCAATGGAAACTAGGAAAGTTTTGCACATCATCTAGTTGATAAAGGTGCTTATAATCAATAAAATCAGACATGGGTCTACTCTTTTTGAGAATACTAAATACAACAACAAATTGTAAACTTTTTGAAGTTAAAATGATCTTCTGCATTTTATGAAATTGGGTTTCAATCATTCCACCTTTCTCAACAAGGGATTTTTGTTGCTTTAAGTAATTCTCATAATCTATTACATATCTGATATGCATACATTGTGATGAATCCTCACACCTAACAAATTTTGTAATTTTACCATCACTTCCTATAACTTTTACATATACTTTTCCAAGTTTTTCTATTGTATCTTTCTTAGTTTATAGCCTGTGATCCTTACCTAGTTTCCAACTACAAATTTTGGATCTACATTCTTATTTATTGACTTGGTTGTCTTCAATCAAGATCACCTCAATCCAAGGAAATTTTTCTACCCATTCATTCTAAACTGATCTTCCAATAATCCAATTAGAATCTATCTTCCTCTTTCTAGAATCTTTGCTTGAAGATTCATAAGAATTTTGTAGTGTATTTGATTTATCGCTTTCATTTTCAACTTGCATATCTTGGTTAGGAATATCTTCAAGTGATTGTTGGATGTCATTGGTAATAATTCTCTTTAGAAGGCATCTCCTGGTCAACAGGGTATTCTGCATAGTAGCATACAATAATATTCTTTATCATTTTTGGATTTAAAAAAACTAACTTATAGACAAAAAAAAAATTATGTCATTAAGCACATATTGACAACTAACTATTTGAGGAAGAAAGTAGTATTGAAAATTATTACAAAATATACAACTAACTATTTATAAGTCAAAAATAATTTGTACCTAGAATTTGTACCGATGTCAATGGCTTGTTTGATTTCGGTGTATGACTAAAATATTTAAGGATACTCTTTTCAGCAGAAGATTTGGCCTCCATTCCATTGTTGGTGGGTGACATTTTACTTGTAAAGAAAGTGTTTTTCATTTTAGAAAAGTAATAAAATATTAAAAAGATGTTACTTCTCACAAGCCTCAAGATAATATTGTAATTAGAATAAATAGATGGTTTTTTTTATTGTGATTTTGTTAGTGTATACCACTACTACATTTCTGGTGATAACACTTGTAACTAATAAGAGCAGACAAATATGCAATATACAAATTCAAATTAAATTCAGAAAATAAGTTCTCTATGCGAAAAATAACTAGAGATACATATATTCAAAAAATAAGCATTTACCAAAGTATTTACCTATTTATAATCTTATCACAGAAGCAGATCTAAATAGAAACAAATAATCAAAGAATTTTCATGGGATAAAAAAATAGAAGGAAACATTCAGACAAGGCAAAATAGAGAACCTGGTGTAGAACGTGGTTTGATAATCTATTATAGTACATAACAAGGTCCGAATATTGGTGCTAAAGACATGCAGAATAGGGGAAAATAGAGAAAAACATGGGAAACAGAGCATTGAAATATTTTCAATAAATGATCGAAAAATAGCATAAAAAAAACCTACAATTAACTGACAAAAAAAAATAAATCTTATTACTATATTTAGAATGTCTTAAGAGAAATAGATAACCTATTACAGAACATAATCTGGTAGTCAATCCTGGTGCAGAACAAAGTCCAAAAAATAGCCTTGAGAAAACAGGGTCCGGTCTATTGCAAAACTAGATCCGTTCTATTGCAGAAATGGGTTCGATCTACTACAGAACTAGATCTGAATACTGATTTGTTGCAGAGCTGGATCCGGTCTATTGTAGAAATGGGTCCGGTCTACTACAAAACTAGGTTCAGACATTGGTCTATTGTAGAAATGGGTTTGGATGTCGATTTGTTGTAGAACTGGGTTTGACCTATTGTAGAACTGGGTCTGATCTATTGCAACACTAGGTCTGGATGTTGATCTATTGCAAAACTGGGTTTGGATATCGATCTATTGTAGATCTAGGTTTGAATGTCAGTTTGTTGTAGAAATGGGTCTAGTTATCGGCCTGTTGCAAAACTGGATCTAAATATTGATCTGTTGTAGAACTGGGTTTGGTCTGTTGCAAAACATAAATCGAATGTTGATCTGGAGTAGAACAAGGTCTGATTTGGATCTACGTAGAGTTTTGTTCTGGATCAACTGGTTTTTGCACATGGCCAAAGTTTGGTGGAATTCTCGATTCTATAATAGTTTGAATTTTTTAAGTGGAAAAGTATCGCTATCATGTTAGTTTTATATAGTGGTATACTTGGCAAACTTGGCAGGATAATTTTAAAATTTTAAATTTTTTGGGTGAAAGTGTCCTCATTCTGGCAAAACATGATGGCGAAGTTTTATAAAAATCCATAATACTATTATCAATGGACAGCAAAGCAACACCTTAAAAAAAATCCAAAAATTTTGAACGAAAGGGCTGACATCTGGGTCCCCCAAACTCACCAATTTGAGTTTTCAAAAATACAAATATTAGCCCAAATGGTGAATATTCATCGCTATGCATAACCCTACATATAACCAAGTGAAATAAACTACTCTAATATCATATTGGATTTCATAATATGTTCTAAAAATCACATGAAGTATAACATTCACCACAAATTATATGCAATAGAATAGAGAAGCAAAAGTAGAAAGATGAAGTTGAAATAATATGGGTGGATGCTTATAGTCACCCCACAATATAATAAATCATCCACTAATAAATCAATACAATGTATTAATGGTAGTATTTCTAGTAAATACCAAATTATCATATTACAAGTATAATTATATTAACCAATGTTGACATAAGAATCAAGGTTAAGTTAATAAATGTTTATTAAATGTATAGTTAAGGTTAACAATCAAGTGGTTTAATCAATGCCACTAGGGGTGAATATATAACTTAAGTCATTTTACTATATCGATAGCAATGAATACAACAAGATTTCTCATAGGCTTACATAAAATTATTTTTAGGATTACATCAAAGGTTGTTCATAATCTTACATCATCATCTATCAAGTTTTTTCAATAAGGTCAAATTATCATATATGTCAATGTCTCAACCATCTAACATAGGTATTACTTCTTTTTTCATAAATTCAAATGATAGAATAATTTGGTGAACCACACCAATATAGAGAAGAGGAAGAAAAATAGTTGGAAACATATAGGAAATTAGAAACAAAGGAGGAATCCTTATCTCATGAAGGATCATGTTCCTTTTCAAGCTAGGAAATAAGGGGACCAGGTACAAAACAACATGGTTAGTATAAATTTAGAAATAAACACCTTATAGTATTTTACTTATAACACCAATCATGGTCTAGTAGAATTCATTGTGATGATAATAAATCCTTAGTTATGATATATAATCAACAATGCTAGACATAACATGCCATAATTATGGGTCTACCAATGATGAACCAATCACCAATTCAACTAGTTATTGTAGACCCATTTGTAGTAATACAATAATTGCTCTTAGTTAGGCCCAAACCAGAAAAGTATAGTTTTTATCAATTTTGACATCTAGAGGATGATGAAGACTCATCTTCTGAAGACCATGTACTATTGATCAAGCAACAACAAGGGGTATATACAAGAAACAAAAAGAAGACCATAGATGAACAATCATGACCAATAACTTCTTAGACAAGAATACAAAAATAATCTAATTTTGGTATACATACTACTATTTTGATAAGAGGGTTGCCATCATTATATTTAAAACATAAGGGACTAATGCCATCTAGTCAAATTTCTATACATAAAACACTAAAAAAAGTTAAATAATTCAAGCCTTGTAAATTAATTCTTTACAAACAAAGAGATGCAACAATTTATTATAAGTATAATGAGAAAGAAAAGTTGTAGATGGAAGTTACAAATAACCAAATATATCCATCCTTAACTAGTAAAGGTCATATTGTTATAGCACATTAATATTCAAAGTTTATCCCATGCAATGATTGCATCTTAATAAAATTAAAATTTAATATTGTTGAAGAATTAAGAAAAACACCAATAAAAGTTAGCATACTATAGGTCTTAGCCTTGCAAGGATAGAGGGACTTGCTACAAGAAACTCTCAAAGAGTAAGAAAGTATCTATGTTAAAACTAAGACAATTACACAACAATACATATAACCAAATCTAGCTTAACATCAAAACTTGATAGCTCATGATCCATTTGATATCAAGGTGAATGTATCAAACATATTGAATTCTCTTAAACCTAAAATATTGAATCTATTTCTATTTTATATCACTTAAAAAAATAAAAATATGTATTGCATAGCTACATTGTAAATTTGAGGGTCATCATGATAGTAATATTGAAAGTGGCATAAGAAGAGATGGGATTGCATTATGCTAAAACTACCAAGTGAGCATTCAACTAGATGGAATGAGAAGAAATGCTATAAAATTAGTAAAGGACTTTATCATAACAAAAAATAATCATCTATAGTTGGTTGTCCTTCAAGAGCTAACTATAGTCGATCTCCCCATACTTTAGAATATTGATGTCAATAGAATGGACCAAGAAACTATCAAGGGATGGGTACTTGGTAATGGACTAAACTCACATGAAGTTTCATAGTTATGGAAAAACCATAAGGATAAAAAACAAACCTCCATGTAGTCACCTCTTACACAAGTTGGATTATGATGAAACTATTAGCTAGAATGAGCTTCTTGACTTTGTAAATGAATAATTGAATGAAGGCAAGTTCATCTCCAAACTAGATAAGATCATTATATTCTTATAGAAAAAGTAAGGCAAGGGTTTGGAAGGCACATATAAGGAAATTGAGCTTGGAAAATACCTAGTATCAATAGCAACAATCCATTCCTAATAAGTAAACAAACCCATATATTATAAGGGACTTGGATATTACAATTTAATGGAGCTAAAACCATGACTAGAATCAGTATTGATATATAACTCATCAAATCATAAAGGGTAAAAAATAACTATGCTTGTAGGATACTATTTAATTGCATAATTAATATAGCAAAATATGAAGCATTATGTAGTAGGTTGCAAAAGGCAAAAAATTTAGGGATCAAAAACTTCAAAGTCTTTGATAATTCTAAACTTATGATAAATCAAATCAATTCAGCATAAGCTATCAAAAATAAGCACTTGAAACTATATAATCATCAAGTATGGAACTTTCTAAAATATTTTTATAATTATGAAATTGTGGTTATACCTAGGAACTAAATTTTAAGCAAATGAACTAGACACCCTAGATGCAAGGTTTGACCCAACTATAAATATGTGGAATAAGCCTCTGGATTTATAGGTGGTCTTTGGGACCATAATTTCTATCTACTCCTATCATTGGTGTTTTATAATAATGAACATATCATTTACTTCGTATTTAGAGAGCCTCAATGTTGATGGAAAGAATGAGTATGGGGATGACATCAAAGAGGAAGTTATTTTGTTGAAAAAATTAGTTATCCAGAGGCCTAATCACATTGAAAAGCTTATTCAATCTTGATGACAGTGTGAGAAAGGATAGAATCAATGTAAAATATTTATTATGTCAACCCATTGAACTTTCTCAAAGGTATAAATTTGTTGATGGGTAAGAAATGTACAAAGGAAGAGGTTCACTTGTTCAAGTAGTTGTGAGGAAATAATGATAATGTTATTTTCTTGGGATATGAAGACCTCAAGGTTTACAATAGGAACATAATTAAACATACAATCAATATTGATCCTAGGGATAGGTTGTACTATTGAAAATAAATACTTGCTAATCCAAATATTAGAGTAGTGATGAAGGAGATTCTTAAATTGCTAAAGGCATAAATTATCTTCCCTATTAAGCATTCAATATGGGTAGCACACTTGGTCCTAGTATGCAATAAGAATGAAGATATTAGATTATGCATGGGCTTGATAAACCTAAATAGAACATCTCTAAAGCACCACTCTTCATTTTAATATATGGATTAGATATTGCAAAAGGTGGTAGGATCATAAATGTTGTCATTGCTTGATGATTTTTAGGAATACAATAAAATATGAGTCAATGATGATGACCAACATAAGACAATATTAATGACTAAATGGGGTGTCTTTGTTTATCAAAGAATACCTTTTGGGTTTTCCAATGTAGAGGTGAATTATGGACTAAGAAAAGAGCAAGTAAACACTATCGATGAATGCATGAATAAGGTTTTTCATGTATAAAGGAATATGATCGGTAGTAAATTCCCTTTCTATTTCCCTGCTTGTAATTCACCCCATATTCCTTCTATGTGTGCCATCTATTTAGCTTCACATCCCAGCATGAACCTTAAGGAACATCCTAGTAAATAAGTCAAGACCAATTTAGATTGCAAGGATAAACACCCTAAATATAAAGGAGATATTGAGGTCCATCAAGAATAGAGAACTTTAATATCTAAAAGAGAAGAACATTATCCTAGAACCTTTGATATCAAATTTGATGAAGTCAAACAAGAACCACTTGTAGCAACAAAAGTTTTTCAAGAAACCCATGCCATGGATTTTAAAAGTACAATAGGTAAGATGAATTTTTTTTATATGGATTGGGTGTGATAACTACATTCAAAGGAAAAAGCAATGTCAAACAAAACAACGCAGGTTGAGGAAGAAAAAGTTGATAAAGGGTCAACAATTGAGAATGATGAGTCTGAAGATGAGGGTATCAGGACCAATTTAGAAGATACACATCCTAAATCTAAAGAAGATATTGAGGTTCATCAAGAACATAGAGCTTTAATTTTCAAAGGAGGACATTGCCTTGAAACCTCTAATGTCATACTTGATGAAGTCAAATGGGAACCGCTTATAGCAACAAAATTTTTTCAAGAAATCCATGCCATGGACTTTTAGAGTACAATAGATGAGATGAATGTTCCTAATATTGATGAGATGCAAGGACAAAATTCAAAATAAGGGGCACTATCCAACAAAACAGTGCATACTGAAGAAGAAAAAGTTGATAAAGGGACAACAATTGATAATGATGAGTCTGAAGATGAGGGTATTTTTCAGTCCAATGCAGAATATAACCATCAAACAGAATGGATTGATCACAAGTTTAAAAATATAATTAAGTCTGAAGAAGATATCAATGTATGTCTTATTAGTCATGAGCAAAGAACTTTATTTCTCAAGGAAGAACATCATCATCAAGCTCCTGATGATAGTTTTGATAAAATCAAACAAGATCAATCTATAACAACAAAAGCTCCAAAAATCCTTCAGATTGATGATTTTGATATATCAGAAATACCAGAACAACATTCAAAAGAAGGGTCACTATCCAAAAAAATAATGCAGGCCAAAGATGCATTTTTGATAAAATCTCAACAACTGAAGATGGTTTATCCGAAGATGAAGTTCTCCTTGAGAAGCCCAATGTAGAGGAAGACCGTAATACATAACTGACTAATCACGAGCTTAAAAGTATAATTAAGTCTAAAAAATATTTTTGTCAGACCATCATAACACAAAAAGAATTAATAACAACTCTTGAAAGCATAGATGACTTTTCTAAATATTTTAAGCTTATTGATCAGTCAAAAAAATTATCAAGTAGACCTCCAAGCCTAGAAGGTTACAAAAAAAAAACCACATCTGAAACAAAGCCCCTCCATGATTTCCAAAGATGTATATCAGATTCAATAAATGGATACTTTGTCTGCATTCACCCACTTGATAACAGAGCTTCATATAACATTATAGCTGATCTATTAAATCTTTCTTATACAAATAACTATTTCCTTATTTTTGTTTTAAGTGTGAAATTAGTCAAATTAAAATAGGTCAAATCATATAAAATCGATAAATTCACAGTACTCATTGGTCTAGAAAATGATGTTGGTCCCTTTTCTGACTTCTCCATCATGTTCATTAACAAAGCTTCTATCCTAGGTAATACCACATTTGTTACCTCTTTTCAGGGCAAAATCCCCAATACCCAACCCATCATCAGGAGCCCCACAAGAATTGGCCAATCTAACAAAAAAGACATCATGATAAGAATTGATGCACAAAGCTCAGTTGTGGTTTGTTCTTCTCTAGAATCATTAAGAATTGAGATTGTATCCCAGACCATTTAAACAAAAATGAAAGGAAATTAAATTCACTCTACATCTTGAGATCATAAATATGTTTTTAAAAAATAGGAATATTGACCCCCTCTCAGCTTTCATGATACTTTATTTTTTACCTCATCACCATCTGTATCCATCAATGGCTATGTTTTTTTCTCCTTAAAAGGTTTTATTTTGTGTCATAATTTTGATAGACTTGTTCTAATCGGTTAAATAAAGAGAATCCATAGTAAGAACATATGACACTGAGATCTTATAGGCCAGGTTTTAGGCAATTGTTCTATAAGTCTGGAGCTACAGTAGATTAAGCAAAATATATTGTGCATTATACTAAAGCTTCACATCTTCCACAAATTTTAAGGTTATTTCAAGGTCAAGAAGAACGAAGTCATCATTGGCAGGATGCTTTGAGCCAAAAATATATACACTCTTCTTTTTAGCCTTATAGATTTCTAACCTAGCATGAGCTTTGTAATTCATCATAATTATTCTCAAGTAAGAAGAAAAATATAAATAATGCAAAGCAGCTATGTGTTTGGGGTATCTGGATAACCTCTACTAGGGCTATAGACATCTGGATGGCAATAGAGAAGGTCCAAAGGAAATCAAGGTCATCTCCACTAGGGCTATAGATGTCTGATTGGTAGTGGAGCAATGCAAAGGTGAATATCATTCAGAGTGAAATACTTAATAGGCTCAACTCCTACCAATATGATAAAATTATGACTGATCAAGGAATGAGAATGAATACACAAAACACACACAAGCCAAGGCATGATGACATAGTAACTTCCAAATAAATCTACCTCAACTCTATCTTAAGACATTATCAAAAGATCTATTGCCCCATGAGTCAAAGTTCATTTGTTTTTAAACTAGGTCATCTAATTTTACTGATTAGAACCAAGGTCAATCCTTTATTATTTTTCAAAATCAATGTCGTTGTTTTCCTTTTTAGATTGCAGTTCAAATTTTTGTGGCCTCTTGATTGTTAACCGAAGATTCTTGAGTTCTCACGAACATTCATGCACTGTTAAGGTTATTCATGCTACCTATCCCAGTCAGAGCCTATGTTGTACCCCATAGTTACAACTCGGTTTTCACCCCAATTTTTCAAAAAAAAAGTCAAAATTGATGTCCAGGTGAACTTAGGGAGCAAGGGTCAATTCTTGAGAATTGAAGTTTTGAGTTTAATCTAAAATTTTGTCTTGCATCAAGATTGTTTAAAAAAAATTATTACATTGAGGTTTCAAAAGTGTTGAGATTTGTGCATCTTGAAGACCTGGATCTAGTTGCAATAATTTGGATTGAATATTTTTGAACATTTGCATCTTAATTACATTATTTCAAATTAAATGTTTCAGAAAATGCAAGTTCTAAGGTTTTTCAAAGGTCTAAATAATTAAATTTCATTTTAGGGTTACTCCAATCTCGTCACTTTTGCCCTACATTTTGATGTGAAATTAAAATGGACATAACTTGAGCTAGAAAAATTTGTTTGAGCTTATTCAAAAACTAGTGGAAATAGCTTGAGCTTATCTTCAGAATAGTGCTTTACTTGTAGAAAATTGGACATCAATTATCTCCACAAATAGCAATTTTCCAAAGCAGCTCGAGAATTTCTCATTGAAATATCTCATTATTAAAATTGAATTTTTTATTTTTCTCAATGTATTTGGATACCCATTTGCCTCAATTAGAAATATGGGATATTTTATAAAAATTTGGGTACTTTGAATTTCGACCCAATTTTAGTGTTGTGATGCCAAAAATCGATCAGATGAGTCCTTCGACGTAACCCCAGTAATTGGCTAGTGCACCTGATGAAATTCCATTGAAATAAATATCTCCTAAGTCATATTCCAAACCATTTACCATTTCCTAAATCATTCGCTCGATTATCATTTCCATCGGCCATGTTACCGGATTGCCTCCATAAAGTCTAAAATATCATAAAATTTGTTGTCCCTAAAATTTTTTAAGTCTACCCAATAAAATCTTGTCAACCGTCTCACCCAATGAAATAAAAGGTTGCGGTTGTCTCACCCGACACCCCCTTTTTCTTGCCCTATCATCCATGTGTCCACTGACCACAACGTCTAAGAGTCATCGTCTATATTCCCACCTTAAGAACTCTATCAGCTACTTTACCCGACGCCCCTCCATTTTCGTCCAATAGCCCATATACCCTTCGTTATTATGTGCACCCATAATCAATAGTGTCTAAGTCATCTGAAATTATTTTTTTCATCACCCATCCCAACCTATAGCCCCTTTCACTTACCTGACCATGCAAGTCAAATCATATTTCTCATCCGATAGTCATTTCCATTATGCGCACGAGGTGGATGACTCGAGCAAATTTAAATTTTGAATCTGAGGACATAATTAAAAATTATTTAATCGGGCAAGCTTGGAATATTGGATCTGAAAGCTTTATTAAAATTCATTCATGTTAGACAAGTGAATTGATTAAACCCCATCGATTGGATATCTCACTCGATGATGCTCCATTGGTTGAAAACCGGAGGAAGATTTTTTACACTTTTCCCAAGTCTCAAGGGTTGGTCAAAATATATTCTATTGGTCGGCTATCTCAAGCGATGCAATTCCATTGGTGCGGATGAGTAAAATGATCAAACCTAAATGGCCAAAAATTAACTTTCATTCGAGGGTTAAGCTTTAATGTGAAATGGAAGATAAATTGATCGAGAAGGATGATAAATAAATAAATATATTAAACCATAGAGATATAAAGATATTATTAAAGCCTAAGTATAGAATATTAAATTGATATAATATAATATAAATAAGGCGATAATAATAAATAAATGTATGGATATAATAATGATAATAATAACAAAGGTAAATAAATAAAAATGAATTAATATTAATAAATTTTTGACATTAGAGTTGATTTAATACATTGAAATTAAAATTAAAATTTAATTCTAATATTTTTTTTAAATACATGGTGGAATCGGTAGCCGCCACAAATCTGAGCAAGTTGTCTGGCTTTTATGGCTGCCACAGTATTATGCATTATCCACCCCAGAAGCTGCCACGCAGATCTTTGTGCATTTCGCCTCTATAACCACCATACCACAATAATTTTAAATCTTTTACCCCGTTGAAAGCACTAGGAAAGGGATAAGCATTTACTCCAACAAAAATTTAATTCTAATATTAAAACATTATAAAATTTAAAAATTTAAAATAAGATATGATGTTAAACCTTAGGAAGTATTTTAATTAATCTAAAATATTTGATATTAATAATAATAATAACAACCCACGTGTTGTAGGTGAGTTGGAGAGGGTAGGGCAATCCTCCAAGGGAGGTCCCTAGTTCGAATCTCCACCCTACCAAATGCACATCGGGTACCCAAAATCTAGTTGATAATGTTGGTGTGGTCAGGACCGAGTGCGACTCCTGGGTGATTTTAACAGTGTAGAACTCCCTGGTCGTGGTTTCTTAGACCAAGGCAGCCCCGCAAGGGGTTTTTTACTAAATTCAAAAATAATAATAATAACAAATTATGATTTTATTTTTACCAAAATAACTAATATTGATTTACAGGTAATGGATGAAGGTCAAACACTAAAAGCTGAAGAATGAAGAGGTCTTACAGGTGACTGAACCAAACTGTGAAAGATTGAAAGCTGAAGTATTGGGGTTACATTCATTTAACCTAGAGTGGATTTCACTCACTTGTTGCTGAAGAGTTGGATAAGCTCCAATAATTGAATATGGGTGACTCAACTCACTTAGCTTCAAGGAGAAGATACCAAAATAATTACAAAGATGAAAGGTTAAAATTATATATTTGTATCAAGAAGAACCTCAAGATGACATCTCACCTAGGAAGTAGCTCATCAACCCAACTGTAAAATACTAAAGTGCAATTGTAAACCACCATATTACAGCATCAAATTGCAAAACTATTGGGAGTTGAGATTACAAGAAAGGGTAAAATAAAAGTTACTTCAGGGCCTCCTACCATCGAAGGAGAAAAAAATTAGAGCCAATCACGAAACAAGAATGACTTGAATAATCATTTTGGGGACAGGTGGCATAGTTTCTCCAATTTTGATAGTCTGTGATAGCCTAGTTTTTGTTGTAATACATTCACAAAAATTAGTGGTAGAGAGGATGCCAAGTGGTTGCATATGCACCAAGTATTCAAAACAAAATTATAGAATTCAAACTATAAAAGAGGCCTTTCAAGCCAAAATTAATCATCAAGCATCCATTGTAAAACTTTGCAAGCAAGGTATACTGTGTTTCTTGTTTAGGGTTGTCGTATTTTCCCTATGTTAGTATTCCTTTGTTCCACTCTTATTCTTCCCATTTGTGTAGGAATTTTTGAAGGTATATCTAGCCAGCTGAGATCATTTCCAATGACTGGATTAGAAATCAGAGGCTCTCTCTTACTTCATTAGAATTGAGAGTTGTATTATTCTATTACATTATTTGAGCAGAAAGAACCAGTATATTGAGTTTCATTGGGTCTTGGAACTCTGCCAAATATTTTTTGTAACTTTTCTATGAAAATTTGGGTCTCATCCATCAAGCAAATTTTTTGTACAAATGTATGTGTTGTTTTTTTATGTGTTACATTATTTGAACATATGAATAGTGGTTTCTTTCCTTGGTAAATGTTTATATCCATTACATAATTTGAATGTATGTGAAAAAACCAATTATCTCTTTCTTTTTCTAATATTTTTATAAAGATCTAAATTCTTACTACGATTACCCAATGGACAAGACACAAATTTGTATTCTTGAAGCGTTATATCAAGCTTGGTCATCATCAAAAACTGATTCAAACCTATCTGATCTCAAATAGATAAAAGTATAGAGCATCTATGTTTAATTAGGCTCTTATTAGGGTGTCCAGACCTGACCTAGTATTTCATGAATTTGCTTTAACCCCCATATAGGTCGAAGAAGCAAGTCCACTAGAGCTTGCATATTGTTGTGATTTTGAAATTTTTGGTAACGTGACAACCATATTTTAAGGATATTAAAATTTTCCACAATAGAACCCCATTCTAACAATGAGGTTTACACATTATTAGGAAATCTGTTAGGACTCCATCCTAACACTATGATGTAATGTTCCTTGTTGAACATGGGGGGACACTCATAATAATATTTTGTAATGTTTTGTAAATGTGGGGAGAACCCATGATAATATTTTGAAATATTTTGTAATATTTGTGGCTCTAGCAGCACTTAGAAAAGTGGTGCCATTATATGTAACTATTATCAAGAATGTAACTATTTTGTAGGTAGGAAATTCTAGCTTGGGTGTTATTTTGCATGTAAGCCAACCTTGAGAGTTAGGTGGTAGATGAAATCTTAAAAACTTTGAGGAGTAGGAATGTATGTATACTTTTTGCATAATTGAATGAAAATATTAAAGGAGGTTGCCTCCTCAAAGTAACCTATGATTCTGTGTTAATTGTGAGATTGTTCTTTTCTGCATTTATACTTCATAGTTGTGTTGTGAGCATTTATGTCTATTTACAATATTTGTGGGAGTGTGCTTATTTTTAATATATAGTAGGTTCCTAACAAGTGGTATTAGAGGGGGCTCTGGCGATTTGGCGGGAAATTTTCTGTGACGGCGTCTGGTGTTGCTCGAGGGATTCTGGCCCGAAGATCTTGCCTGGGGCATTGGGGGGTTGATTTTGAATTCGTCTGAAGGTTCATTCGTGGTCCCGGGAGGGACCGATGGGGTCTCCTCCAGTTTCTCCTACTGGGAGAAAGACTTCATATGCAGAGAAGTTGAAAGATAATCCCTCGCCTTCCACTGATGGAGCTCAGCGAAATGCTTTTCAAACGATACTCAAGAATGTTGGCAATGGCCCAAATGCTCACCGCGTTAATGGATGCCTCCCGCAATCCACTTCCAGGCCTAAGATTGTAATAGAACCAATGCTGGTCGAAGATACAATCGTCTACCGAGCTAATCACGACTTGATCTGCAAATTCATGGGCATCCGGCCCACACTGAATTTTTTGCATACCTGGGTTCGCCAGAACTGGGAGCCACACGGTGAGTACTCTTTATGGCCTATAAGCAATGGGTATTTCATCATAAGTTTCTCTTCTTTAGTAGATAGAAACAGAGCATTTGAATCAGAAAAGAGAAACCACGGACCAGCAGGGTTATTTGTCCAACCCTGGAGAGTGGGTTTCGACCCCCGCATCGAACCCACGGCTGTCCCGATCTGGATTCGGCTGTACGCTCTCCCGATGGAGTTTTGGGGTGAGCAGGTGTTGGAACTAATAGGTAATTCCCTAGGCAGATTTTTGGGAGTCTCCAAAGATACCATAGAGGGAAATACTGTTGTCTTTGCTAGAATATGTGTAGAGATGGACATTAGTCAGCCTCTACCAGCTGAGGTGGAACTCGAGCTAGCAGGAGTACCCTGGATCCAGCAGCTAGACTATGAGGCCCTACCTTTCAGGTGCCGAGTATGCCATAAGCATGGACATTTGGCAAGGTTCTGCCCAAACATATTGAGCACAAAAACGGAGGCTCCGAGCGGAATGTCAAACCGCCCTAGAGAGGGTAAGTCCAGTCCGGTCAATGAACCTTCTAGCAATTCTCCAGGTCCTGATGCTCAGCAGGATGGCTTTGAACAGGTGAAACGAAAGAGAAACAAAAAGAAAAATGGCAAGGAGCAGGGGCAGCTCAAGCCAAACAATCGGTATGAAATTTTTAAGTCATTAGTGGATCAGGAGGACCATTCTATGGAAGGAGTGGATGGGAATGGTGTGAATGACAACACTCCACCTCTTGTTTCTCCTTCCTTCACTCCTGTAGTAGAACAGGTGACTGTGCCAGCTGAGAACCTGCAGTCGGAGAATCCAGGGGCATTGGTTATACACTCCCCAAAGACACGATCGGCTATCAAAGATGTCACCATGGGAAATGCAGATAAAAATAGAGAAAGGCCTGCTTTAGGGATTACCCAGGTGGAGAAGAGATCTAGAAACAATAACTCTCAAGGAGCGGGAAGAAAATCCAATAAGGATCTACTAACAACAAGCAAGGAGATAAGCTAATCAATGGAGGATTGGTGAGGACCATTGATTCTTACTGCTCTCAAGGTTTTCAATGATTATTCAATCTTGGAATGTTAGGGGTTTAAACAGTAGAACCCATCAATCTGCTGTTCAAAGACTCTTAGAAAACCGTAAAACAGACTTTTTGCTTCTTCAGGAGACCAAAATGTCTTTAGATATTATGAGTAAAACTGCTACTAAAATCTGGCGGGGAGCTGGACATATGGCTGTGGCTGCCCAAGGGGCTTCAGGTGGAATTGTTACCCTTTGGAACCCTCTGGTCTGGACTGCTTTAGAACATATAGCTTGCAGGGGTGTTCTTACTTCTCTCTTCAGAAATAACTTCACTTCTGAGCAGGTCCTAATCACCAACTTTTATGGGGCCCAAGACCTTGATGGCCAGAGGCTCCAATGGGACGCTGTTCACAACATGAGAGCTTACAGGGAGTGTTATGACTGGATTATTGCAGGGGATTTTAATGCAAAATTATCTGTTCGTGACCAGGAAGGTGGCACCCCTGTTTTGGATCCAGGGGACCGGCTACTGATTGCCCAAGTTCAGGCCTTTCATTTAGTGGACGTTCAAGGCCCTAGTGTTTTTTTCACTTGGACAAACAAGAGAAAGGAGCCACATAGCAGGAAGGTCAAGTTAGATCGCTTTTTGGTCTCGGAGGAGGCTTTTGTTAAATGGTCTTTTAAGTTCCAGATTTTGGAGGGCCCTATTTCGGATCATTTTCCCATTTTGCTAGAGGGAGGGACTTCGAGAGGGCAGCACCATAGGCCTTTTAAATTTGAGAATTTTTGGTTACAAAAGGAGGACCTTCGACAGAAAATTACTCAATGGTGGACATAAGGCCGTCCACCTTTTGGGACAACAATGTTCAAATTTCATAAACAGCTTCAATTTGTCAAAATTCAATTGAAACAGTGGAGGAAAGGAAACAAGTCGGATTTCCAGTCCCAAAGGGCCCCCTTGGTGGCTAGATGGGAGGAGGTTCAGAAAATTTTTAGGGAAGGATCAATTACTGAGCAACTCAAATTTGAAGATGATGAACTGCGTAAAGCGGTTGAGGACATTGACAACCAAGAGGAGATATACTGGAAACAGAGGGCTAGAAATACTTGGTTATTAGAGGGGGACAGAAATACCAAATTTTTTCATCGGTCAGCTTGTGCTAGGAGACAGATGAACAATATGGAAGTTTTCAAAGATGAACATGGAAATGTCTTCGATACTCTTCCTGGCATGCATTCCCATGCTATCGATTACTTTTCTAAACTTTTTAAGGAAAGTATGCAGCAAGATGTTGAGGCTCATAACGAAGTTCTTAATGTTATTCCTTCTATTATCTCTGAAGAAGACAATCAGGCCCTGCTTAGACCCATTGAAAGGGATGAACTGAGAAATGTGGTCTTTGGTATGAGTACTGGAAAATCTCCTGGTCCAGATGGATTTCCTATTGAATTTTTTCAGGCTTTCTGGGACACCTTGGGGGAGGATGTTCTGGCTGTTGCTGAGGAATCCAGATCCAATCGAAGAATGCTCCGGGCGATCAATCACACCTTCATAGCTTTAATTCCAAAAGGGGAAGCGGGGACTCATATCTCTGATTTCAGGCCTATTGCTTTATGCAATGTGATTTACAAAATCATCACTAAGATAATGGCTGAGAGGCTTAAACCCCTTCTTCACAACATCATTTCTCCTGAACAAGGGGGCTTTGTTGAGGGAAGACAAATCTTGGATGGGGTGGTTTTGGCCCAGGAGGCCATCCATTCAATGCAAACTTCGGGCAACAAAGGAATGTTCATCAAACTGGATATGTCCAAGGCTTATGACCGGGTGGAGTGGTGCTTCCTGTCGAAAATGATGGCTGCCTTTGGCTTTTCTCAGGATTGGATTGATTGGGTTATGAGTTGTGTTTCTTCTCCCTCTTTTTTTGTTCTCATCAAGGGCCTTCCCTCGCATCCTTTCGGTGCCTCACGTGGTCTCCGCCAGGGAGACCCTTGTTCTCCCTATCTCTTCCTTCTCTTGGCTGAAGGTTTGGGCAGACTGTTTCTGAGGAGAAGGCAACAAGGTCTGCTTTCTGGTATCAAGGTTGGGGAGGAAACTCTGACTCACTTGCAATTTGTGGACGATACGGGCCTGGTTGGTGCGGCCACTCTTCGGGAAGCTAGAGAAATCAGAGATACTTTGAATTTATACCTAAGGGCTTCAAATCAGGTTCTAAATGACAGGAAGTCCAAAGTGGTCTTTTTCAATCTTGACCAACGGCTACAGGAGCGGGTTATTGAGATCCTGGGCTTCACAAGGACTTCTCTTCCTATTGTTTACCTGGGCGTTCCCCTTCATTTCAAAAAGTTAAAAATTGACATCTGGAAGAATCTGTTGGCAGGCATCAAAGACAGAATGAATCATTGGGCCAATAAATGGCTAAGCTATGGGGGTAGATTAACCTTCCTGAAGTCGGTTATACAGGCTTTGCCGATCTATAAATTCTCAATACTGGCTGCCCCTCATACCATCTGGAAAGAGCTGGACAAAATGGCTAGAAGATTTTTATGGGAAGGCGCAAAAGGGAAGAAAAAATGGGCCTTGGTTGGGTGGGACAAAGTTACCCAACCTAAGGACAAAGGAGGGTTGGGCTTGAGAAGTTCTATGCTTAATAACAGAGCTCTGGCTGGAAAACTGTATTGGAGGTGGATTTCTCAGCCAACCTCCCTCTTCAGCAGAATTCTTTCCAATAAATATTTGGGGCATGTTCTTCCCAATGAGGTGGGTCGCTTTCCCTTGGAAGGTACTGGATCCTTAGTGTGGCATACTCTCAAGCTTGGGTCCCAGATTATCAAAGATCAATTATTCTGGAAAGTGGGGAGAGGAGACAAGGCTCGTTTCGGACCGACTCTTGGGACCAACATCCGCCCATTATTGTCATGTTCCCTGAGCTACAACCAATCATGACCGCCTTAGAAGCCCAGGGCTGGATCCATATTGATAATTATCTTCTTACCAGTCAATTGGGGGGTATAAATTTAAAAAGTTTAAGCGGTGGGAGGAGTGGCCAATTACTGTCTCTCCGGAGTTGGCGCCCATCCTGCATAAAATATTGTCAGAAAGGTTCCTCATGGGGAGGGATGAGGAAGATGAATTAGCCCGGGGCTATGGAAGCCTTGGGGTCTACTCAGTTAAGGCTGGATATGAAGAGATCCTCCCTGAGCCTCCCCCACACTCTTTTCCGGTTCAGCATTGGAGAAGGATTTGGCATTCAAAGGGTTGGCCGAAAGTGAATTTCTTTGCTTGGCAACTTATGCATAATGGTCTTCTCACCTTCGACAATCTCAGACGTAGGGGTTTCAATGGCCCTTCTCAATGTGCTTTATGCCTCCAACATGAGGAAACTGCAGATCATTTGTTTTTTGAATGCCCTTTTACTCATCAGATTTGGGAACGCTGGTTCTCTCAATTTAAACTCCAGGCTAATGGTGTTTTCAATCGTACCAATATTTGGGAAAAATGGAAAAGGGGCAGGTTCAATTCCATAGCTCTCCGAACTAGCTGGCGAGTTAGGCTTTCTCTTCATTTGGTGGCAAGTTTGGTTGGAGAGAAACGCCCGGATCTTTAGAAACACTTTCTCCTCGATTGACGGCGTTTGGCAGGTCATCTGGAGCAAAGTCACAGAAACTGTTGCTATTTTTGTTGATAAAGAGAATCAGGCTGCTCTTGGGCATCCTGAAGAGGGGGTTGAGGGACATGAGAGGCAAGGCAGAGCATGCTGGAAACCTCCCCCTATTGGCTGGATCAAGATCAATACTGATGGGGCTGCAAAAGGCAACCCGGGCAGCGCAGGAATTGGTGTTGTTTGTCGGGATCACTCGAGTGCGGTTCTTTACTAGGAATTGCAGGGATTGGGCAGAGCCACGAACAATGAAGCCGAAGCCTTTGCCATTAAGTCTGCGTCTATCTGGGCTATTAAGCAGGGTTACCGGAGGATAATTCTTGAATCAGATTCTCAAGTCCTGATCGGCGCTCTAGATTGCTTGCGGAATTTCTCATTAAAAGCCTGGAGACTACGGATTTTGATATCCCAAATCAAGGAGTTGTGGAGGGAGTTAGATGATGTTATCCCTGTGTATGTGAGTAGAAATTTGAACACGGTAGCTGACTTCCTTGCGAAGATGGGTGCTGAGAAAGAGGTAGGTGTTCAGCTACACAGTGATATGCCTATGATAGATGAAGAGATTCGGAGTGGTCTGGAACGATCCCTGCATCAATGAGCTCAAAAATGACTAAGGTTAGTTTCTGTCGCGATATCGCGACATATTGCGCCGTCGCGACTTTGTTTGGAAATCTGTCACGATTTCGCGACATGTTGCTCTGTCGCGACCTATCCTGGACAACTGTAGCGATTTCGCTACCCTTTTTGTTGCCGCGGCCTTGGGAGGAAAATTGTAGCGATTTCGCGACGTGTTGCGTCGTCGCGGTCTTTGATGAGAAGGTGTCGCGATGTCGCGACCTTTTTTGTTGGTTCTGCTGCTGGAGGAAAAGTGTCGCGATATCGCGACGCTTTGAGAAAAATTGCGTGAAGGGGAAAAACCGTCGCGATATCGCGACAATTTTTGTGAAAAGCTACTCTAAGGAAAATTTGTCGCGATTTCGTGCCTTTTTTGAGGAAAGGACGCAAAGGGGCATTCCTGTAGCGATTTCGCGACGTTTTGAGCAAAATTACGTTAAGTGGAAAAACCGTCGCGATATCGCGACATTTTTTGTGAAAAGCTTCTCAAAGGATAACCTGTCGCGATTTCGCGACATTTTTAAGGAAGTGAAGCAAAGGGGCAAACTTGTAGCGATTTCGTGACAGTTCTGGAGAATAAACTGCATGAAGGATAAACGTCGCGATTTCGCGACTAGTTTAAGAAAAGGGCACCATGGGGGAGAACATGTCGCGATTTCGTGACACTTTTGCGGAAGGAGCGCCCATTGGAATTCTTGTCACGATTTCGCTACACTTCCGGCCAACTGGGGCTTCAAGGAAAAGCCGTCGCGATATCGCGACACTTTCTCAAAGTTGCTGTTTAAAGGTGAACTCGTCACGATTTCGCGACAATTTTGGGGAGCAGGTGCCTTCTGGCTTTCTCGTCGTGATTTCGCGACGTTTTTGGCGTTTGGGTGCCTTGGTGCTGTGCTGTCGCGATTTCGCGACATTTTTTGAGTGTTGTGGCCTCGGCGCTTTTTTGTCGCGATGTCGCGACATGTCGCGTTGTCGCGACTGGTTGTTGTGGCGCGACGGTTGTTAGGTTTGGTGTCGCGATTTCGCGACGTGTCGCGTTTTCGTGACTTGTCGCGTTTTCGCGACTTGTCGCATTTTCGCGCCCTTTGTTCTTCTGGTCTCTTTGCTCTTGGTTGGGATGCCCTTTCTCCCTCTTGTAACTGTTATTTGTTTTAATGCAAGCTTTTTTCAAATTTTTCAAAAAAAAAAAAAACAAGTGGTATTAGAGAACTTTCCAAGGTCGTGTTTTTCTACGATTATGATAGTTTTTGCCATTTCAACTATTAGGTATAAGATTTTGTGTTTCTATTTTTTGCTAGTTTCCTTATTTAAAAAATCTAGCCTTGTTTCTTGTATTAGTTATCTAGGTTAGAAACCCTGTGTTCAGGGTTTTAAAATATCATGGAGGAGCTATCATTATTGATTAAGCTATATTACCTATAAAGCATTGAGTGAAGTGAGGGGTGATCAAGCTCCAATACCTAGGCCCTAGAAAACACCCATTTATGGAATTGATCTCCCACATATCTTTGGTTATATTGGAAGACCCCCTAGGATTAGGAGAGTTTGATCTTGTATTTTCTATAGTGCATCAAACATAGCATGCAAGAATATTACCCTCTTGTACTAACAAAGAGGCAGGTAGTGTGCTCAAGGGTAGGTGTGGAATCCTCCTTTAGTAGTGGCTAAAAATATTGGTCTCAACATTATCATTCATCATTGTGGTATAATAGAGAGCCTATGAGTAGTACATACACTCTAGCTTAGAATGCATTTTTATGTTGAATATCAAACCTGCAACAAAACATTATTTGTAATAAAAATCTTGTTCTATGAATCCCAAACATGTTATCATAACCTTGTCATAAAAATTAAGCATGCAAAGAAGACATCCATATTCCAAAATTATTGCATGAAAAATAGTCTAAAAATTTACAGAAGAATATAACAGGTGTACAAAAACCACCAAAGTAAAAAATAGTGGGAAAATGGGGGGTCAATATCAGTAACTGTTAGGAATTTCAGTTAGTAACAAATAGTATAGGGTCATCAATGTTAGTGTTATAGTTTTGGCTCTAGAAGCACCTAGAAAAGTGGTGCCATTATATGTAACTGTTATCAAGAATGTAACTATTTTGTAGGTAGGAAATTCTAGCTTGGGTGTTATTTTGCATATAAGCCAACCTTGAAAGTTAAGTGGTAGACGAAATCTTTAAAACTATGAGGAGTAGGAATGTATGTATACTTTTTGCATAATTGAATGAAAATATTGAAGGAGGTTGTCTCTGTAGCACCCTAAAATTGGCGCAGTCAAAATTATAATAATTACATTCACCTTAGTAAATAATTTAAAAATCAAATTTAACCTCCCAAACCGCCCGTTAACCGTCGGGAAATCCGTTTCCCCCTTTTTCGCGCCATTTTTAGAGGTTGTTTTGACCGTTTGACGATATCGTCGCCGATCAGACGATATCGCCCCAGATTTGACGATTTCGTCTGGACTAGGTCGTCCAGACGATCTTGTCGCAAAACTGAATTTGCATAGTTGGAATCCATTCCAACGGGTCTCCAATCCGGGTAGAAGCGTGTCTGCACCGTTGGGACCCTCCCCCGTTGGAGATCTCCCAAATTGGGATGATCTCCAACCTCCCAACAACTCCCTCTAAGCCTATTTAACCTCTAGGATTTTCCCTCCCCAACCCCTGGCTGAATTTATCTGCAAATTGAACCCTTCTGCGCTAAAACATCATAATATTATTTTTGCATTAGTCCCATAGCAATTTTGATGCAGGTATATCATTGATTTTCAACCGGAGCCAGCACCCATCGTCGTCGACGAACCTGTCCAGATCGGAGGCGATCCTGTCGAATTCGAGACGATTTCGTACTGATGCGAGACGATCTCGACTGCAGCCCACATCGAGGCAATCAGTGCTTGGAGTTTGCTTTTCTCAACTTTGTCTCTGTTATTTTGTTTTGCAAATTAGATAATATATTCAGTTTTTATCCTATTTTGCATCTGGAGTTCACCCATTTAGCTTAGATTGCATGCTAAGTTTATGATCTGCCATTTAAGCACAATAATTTGCATTAATTTCTGTTCTTGAATAGTGTTCAGCATTCATATTATCATTTGGTGTAATTTGCCTCTGTTAGCATAGTGTTATTTCTTGCATTTTGCATCTATTCTCTGTTTTGCAGGTTTCTGACGAATCTTAGACGATCTCGTCTGATTGCAGACGATTCTGTCGAATCTCATACGATCGGGACTGCTTCAAAATTAGAATCTTCTTCGGACATCCGGATCAGGTATTCTCTGTTTTCCTCCTATAAATTCTCTGTTCTCTGCTTTCAAATCTGTCTGTTGTATTCATGAAAAATTGCATTTTCATATAGTTTAATTTAGTTTCATTCGGCCAAACCTAGGATGAATGCTTAAGGTTAAAACGAACTCATTAAACACATTCCAAAACCTAGGCGTGGAAACTGCCATTAAATGTTTCCTGGTGAACCCACCATCCGTCGAAAAATCACCAAAATACACCTCCCTTGAGAGGCGGGACCTTCGCAAAGTCCTCTCGTCCGAGGTACCGCATCATCCTTTTCCCATCCTCCTTCCGGGCGCGGATCCTATAGCCTGAAGGTAGGGATGCGAAAAATTTGGAGCGATACATTTTGGTGAACCCGACGTGAATGCATCATAACCTTTTGAAAACAAAAACAAAAACAAAAAAAATTAGAACAACTAAAACTTAGATGCATTTTAAAACATTTAAGGTTTAAAGTCATGTTTAGATGGTAGCTCCTAAAAAGAGGTTAGCAGTTACTATAAACGTAGAAAATCAATTGGCAGCTATAGAAGTTAATTCTGTCCTTAATATCCCTGAAACAAGTAGAAATCAATCCTTGTGGAACGAACTTGACAGGAGACTTAGTATCATTTCATCTAGGTCCACACAACTTAAACAGATTAAGAGGCTAGTCTTGGATAGAATCCTGGATCCTCATCAGTTAGTTTTTTATCATGAACTTCAGAGAGCCTGCCATAGATGGTTAGCCTATAGGAGAGCTTTAGTATCTTCAGAATTATTCAGCTTCGAGGAATACCTCGAGAATGCAGACATTGTACACCGATTCCTAGGCCTTGTAGAAGACCAAGAGGTTGTTCTTACAGATAGGGAAATATGGAATAGAGTTCCTCGTGCTGTGTTATATCGAGAGTATTGCCACGAGCTTTACTTCTATCAACCAACATCTGAGACAGATAATATTACCATAGCCCTTTTTATCAAATTCTTAAAAGAAAACTTTCAATTTGAAGCAGAACATTTCATGACCCCTGAAGAACTAGAGCCTATTAATGATGTTTATAAATTGTTCTTAGAAGACTAGCTCATTTACTTTCAGTCTTGTTATTGCGTGCATTTTATTGTTTCATTTGCTGTCTTTATTGTATTATTTCAAAAATTTAAAGAAAAACTAAAAAAATCAAAAAACTTAGCAAAAACTTAAACATTTCATTTCCAATATTGCATTAGGTATATAATAAATATATACCTTTTAATTTGTTGCATATATATATATATATATATATATATATATATATATATATTTGCTGAAATCAAAACTTAGCACCATGCCTAAACTTAGGAATGGTAAAGAAACTCTAGGAGAAGGAGAAGATTGGTTACAAGATACAACTGAAAACCCAAATGTCCTTCTTGGAGATACAAATCCGGAAGGAGAAACTCTAGGTCAATCAGATGAAGACTTAGGGGAAGATAAGGAACAAGAAGCAAATGTTAGAGAGGATGGATCCTCATCCCCTAGAATAGCTCCAAATGGAAATATTGCCTTTGACAATGCAGAGCATTTCAAGAGATTTCTCATGGAAAACATTGATGACCTTAATGTGGCCATTCGCCTTGATAAAGGGCAAATTAGTAAAACTCAAGCAACCATGGAATATATGTGCAATATGCGGACTAATCCCTTGTCTTTCATTGATCAAGAAAGTGACAAGGGTGGACCATCCAATGCGGATATGGTCACTATAGCCCAAAGCATGTCAAAACAACAGGTTACCCAACCTCCTAAGGAACCTGTTATTCAACCTAAAATCACTCCCACACAAAAGAAGATTCCCTTCACTACTTTATTCCGCCAGACTATTGAGCAAAATGCTTTAAATAAACAGAAACCTAAAACTAAGCCAAATGCAAACTTTCAACAATCTGGAATACAACATAATACAAACTTCCTCCATAATACTTTTCCTACCAATAATTTACACAACAGTAACATGGCATCTAATCTGCATGTTCCTCCATCCTATGCCCATAACACTTATGTCAATGCCCTACCAAACCAATATGGGGGGCAAACTAGTAATCTGGAAGCCATGGTGAAACAATTGGCTTCACGTATGGACCAGATAGATCCCTACCGTCCCTCGTATAATTATCGAGAGATCTGTAGTCAACCTTTGGATCCCATAGTGGTAGCTCAACCATACCCTAAACATTTTCCCATGCCCGTCCTGCCTATATATAAAGGAACCGAAGATCCCATAGAGCATCTTCGCATGTTTAGGATAGCATGTCATGACATATCGCATGACGACTTGCTATTACTAAAAATGTTCCCCAAAAGTTTAGGTGGAATGGCATTAGAGTGGTACTATCAATTGCCCACTCACTCCTTAAGAAACTTTGAAGAAACAACTGAATCATTTGTTCATCAATTTAGTGCCTACATCGAGAGGCATGTAACTATTAAAGACCTATACAATTTAAAACAAGATAAAGACGAATGCTTTGCTGATTTCTTAGCTAGATGGAGACAATTGACAGGAAAACTACACTTTGTGCTACCCCATAGGGAAATGTTAGACATTTTCATCAACAATTTACAAGAACAACTCTCTTATGAGCTATCAACGACTACTTTGACTACCTTCGATCAAGCTATAGATTTAGCTCGAAGAGTAGAAGATGCCCTCATTAGGAGAGGCCAACTTAGGAAGAAGGATGATGAGAAAACATCTAGAAATCAATATAAAAACAAACAGGTTGTCGGTGATGGAGTCACTGACAGCAGAAATGTTGCTAATGTCAATGCAACAAAGACAACAGAAAAATTCATATTGAAACCTCCTGATAAGCCTCCTCGAGAGTTCACTAGATTAAACCAACCTTTGTCAACTATTTTACCTCAATTGCTTGAAAGAGGTTTAATCCAACTGCCAGCTATCCGGGAGCCTGACCCAAGTATACCCGGATATAGAGCTGATTTGCACTGTGATTTCCATAGAGGACCTGGACATTCTACCAACGCTTGTAAAATATTGAAGCATAAAATACAAGATTTGATTGACAATAATGAAATGGAAGTGCAAGCCTTCCAACCCAAACAAAACCCTCCTAATAATACTCAAAAGACTGTTCCCCAAAATCAAAATCAAAATGCCAATCAAACTTTAGACATATTTCAACACCCTTTACCAAGACATGGTAAAGAGGTGGCCAATCAAATCGAACATCATAATGTTCCCCCTCCTACTCGATATGTAGGAACCATTAGCGGACAATTACCTGTTCAGGATTCTCAAATATTTGACACAACCTTATCCCTGGTTACGACCAGGACCTTACATAATTTTCAAACTTCTGATTCTAGTGATATAGAATCAGATAGTGAAAGTGAAGTAGACACTATTCAATCGAATAGTTCTGAAAATGAATCAGATCCTATTCAACCTGTCACAGATGCTAATGTTCCAGAAGAACCATTTCCTAGAAGAGTCACTACTCGACCTTCTTCTAATATAGTCCTTCCCTATGAACAAGCCATAAATTCTCAACCAAGACCGTTTCAACGTCGTCACTATAACATTGTAGGTACCATCGGAGTCGTCACCCGACAACAAGCTCAAAATTCCCAACAAGAACCAAACCAGAACGATGGATCAGCTCCATTCATTCTAAAAAATCCCAATAAAGGGAATCATGCTCCTATTGTTCAACCTAAACCCCCTTACAGCATTAATGAGCAATTGTCTAATACCACGGCCAGAATTTCCCTCTTAGATTTATTAAGATCCTCTCCCACCCATAGGGATGAGTTGATGCTTACACTGAGCCAAATGATGGTACCTCAAAACATTCAACTTGAAGCTATGGCCAATACTATCATCACTCGAGAGATTGATTGTATTGACTTTCGGGATAAAGATATCCCACAACACACTTTACACAAGGATAATCCCTTGTATATTACTGCTTTAATTGGGGATGTAGCTGTCAAACGAGTCTTGATTGATAATGGCTCATCTCTAAACATTTGCACCTTTGACTTCTACCAACGATTTGGTTTTAGAAGTGATGAAATGAAGAAAACTGATATGATTATCAAAGCTTTTAATGACGAAACACAAGAAACATGTGGAGTTATTACCCTCCCATTGCAAGTTGGTCCTAGAACCCTAGAGACAACCGTGTTTATTGTACATTGTCCAACATCGTACAATATACTTTTGGGTCGCCCTTGGATCAACGCCATGCGAGCGGTCCCATCAACTTTACACCAATGTGTTAAGTTTGAGTTTAAAAATCAGTTGGTCACTATTCATGGTGACCCTAGACCTTTTGATATGTGTGCTTTGGCAGAACCAGTTGGAGTGCAATTTTGCCCTACTCTGTCATCCACACATTCTAGTTCTTCTTCTTCATCTAAAACTGTGAAACATAAACCCATAACTTCACCGAGTTCCCCTCCATTAACTTCATCCTCCTATATAGATCAACAACCCTCTAAACAAATTATTTTAGAACCTCAAAAAGATTTTAAAACTACAACCAATCCTTCAAGTTCTATTCCTATAAATTCAAAACCTCTAGACACATCTATCATCCCTTCCACATCTCAAGACATAGGTAATAAACCTTCTACATCTTATGCCCTTTCTGATGACCTCTTACCAGATTTATCTACAACTTTAATATCAGAAAAAATGAATGCTTTCATGCACGATTCAAACCTCTTAAATAAATTGCCGCCATCTCCTCGCACTTCAGGCCTCCCACAACCTATGGGAAGCACCTACCAAGTCGGGAGTTGTGCCTTCATTTATAAAGGATATGACTGGGGAAGAATCCCTCGGAATATCAAAACTCACCATGAAGGATACGCTCGGTGCTATTTTACCAATGATTATATTAAAGCTAAACCCATGATGCTTAAAATGGGATATCAAGGGAAAGGCTTAGGACCTTTCCAAAATGGCATGAAAGAACCTTTCGAGGTAGAACCGTGGCCTGCCCGCTGTGGTGTGGGTCTATTTCCTAGTAAGGGACAACCCTTTCCTTTTGAAGAGGATGATCACCTCATATCCTATCAAGATTATTTGGATAGACATGTTGATTTGCCTCTCCAAAATCAGTCATTTTCATGCAACATGCTATCCATAGCATACCCTGAAATGATTGCTGACCCCGATGAAGAGTTGGAAGGAGATATCTTCCATGATGTCTCTGTTGAAGAGATGTTGCATAATGGGTTTTATTTTGATGGTTCTATACCAACTATAGCCCAACTTGAGGCCACTGATCCTCAGAATGAATTATCTAAATTAACCTTACAAGAATTACAAGAATTGGGCGTTTCACCCGCCCCACCTAACTTTGAAAGAGATCTACACATGGAGGTAGAAAATGTCATTAAAATTAATATTGGAACTGAGGACAATCCTCACATAATCAATATTGGATCAGAATTAAGCCCAGACAAACAAGAACAATACATCGCATTCCTCAAAGAGTATGAAGATGTCTTCGCTTGGACATATGAAGATATGCCAGGTCTAGACCCTTCTGTCGTCATGCACCATCTAGTGGTCCATCCGGATGCTAAACCTGTTAAACAAAAACTTAGAAAAATGCATCCCAAAGTGGCTCTGCTAGTCAAAGGGGAGTTAGAAAAACTCCTGAATGTTATCTTTATACAGGCTATTGATTATGCTGAATGGATCTCAAACGTAGTTCCAGTCACCAAGAAAGAAGCTACCAAAGTTAGGGTTTGCACTGATTTTAGAGATATTAACGCTGCATGCCCTAAAGATGACTTTCCTCTTCCAAACATGGATCAAATTATTGACTTTACTTCCGAAGTGGGATGATGTCCTTAATGGACGGATTCTCCGGTTATAATCAAATTCGGATAGCTCCTGAAGACCAGGCTAAAACAGCCTTTATTACCCCCTGGGGTACCTTTTGCTGGAAAGTGATGCCATTTGGCTTAAAGAACGCCGGTGCAACTTACCAACGAGCTATGACCTACATTTTTCATGATATGATGCATGATATCCTACATGATTATGTAGATGATATTATAGCTCGCTCTCTTATTGAAAATAATCATTTAGATGATTTGCGAAAAGTTTTTAATCGATTACGAGAATATCTCATTCGATTAAATCCAGCAAAATGTATATTCGGAGTTAAATCCGGCAAATTATTAGGGGTTTTAGTTTCTTTACGTGGTATTGAAATCGACCCCCTCAAAATTGCGGCTATCACTGATATGCCCGCACCTACTAATATATCTGAATTACGAAGCTTACAAGGTAAACTTCAAGCTATCCGTCGCTTCATTGATAAGCTGGCGGACAAAACTGGTCCCTTTCTCAAACTTCTTAAGAAGGACGTCCCTTTCAATTGGGACACAGAATGTAGAGAAGCTTTTGAACTTCTCAAACAATACCTCCTTAATCCCCCGGTGCTTTCACCGCCTAAATCTGATCGCCCATTTCTTCTATATATTTCCGCTTCAGATTCTGCCTTAGGAGCTATGTTAGCTCAACTCGATGATGAAAAGCGAGAACGTGCTAATTATTATATTAGCCGCACCTTCATCAGTTATGAAACCCGTTATACAACATTAGAGAAACTATGTCTCGCAGTCGTGTTTGCTACGCAAAAATTACGACATTATATGCTTAGCCAAAAAACGTATGTCATTGCCAAATACGATCCCTTAAGGTATCTCATGAGTCGACCTTATTTATCGGGTCGCACAGCCAAGTGGGTTCTTGCTCTGAGTGAGTTTGATCTCACATTCATAGGACAGAAGTCTGTTAAGGGTCAAATCATAGCAGATCAATTAGCTGCTGCACCCTTAGAGTCTACTCATCCCCTCATTATCGAGTTTCCTGATGAATGCCTTCAATTAGAGGCAGACCTTGTTGAACAATGGTCCTTATACTTTGATGGAGCCCGATGCATGAGTGGGGTCGGTGCGGGTATTATTTTAATATCTCCGCAAAAACATCTTATTCCTCCGTCCTTCAAACTGACCTTTGCTTGCACCAACAATACTGTTGAGTATGAAGCTCTAATCCTTGGATTACGAGCTGCTTTAGCGCTAAAAATTAAAAACCTCTTAGTTTTTGGTGATTCCCAATTGGTTATAAACCAAATTAATGAAGTTTATCAAACCAGAGATGATAAACTGCGCCCATATAAGGCCTATGTTTTACAATTAATGTCCTTGTTTGATCAAGTTACCTTGGAAGCCATTCCTCGAACTAGCAACCGTGCAGCTGACGCTATGGCCGCCGCTGCATCTCTCCTGCCCTTGGAGTTAGATGATGAATATGCGACTATCACTATTCGTCGACTCCAGGAACCCGCTTCCAATAAGTCATGCTTAGAGCCTTTGGATGTGTTTCTAATCAATGAAACTACTCCCGAACCTTGGTATACAGACATATATGATTTCCTCCAAAATGGGACTTTCCCTGCTAATTCTAATAGAAACCAGCATCGGTTATTACGTCGACGAGCAAGTCGTTTTGTAATAATTGGCAATACTTTATATAGGAGATCTTTTGAAGGTATCCTATTAAGATGTTTAAATTCAGAAGAGTCTAAATCAGCCTTGAGTGAAGCCCACGATGGATCTTGTGGAGGACACTTTAGTGGTAGTGCCATTGCTAAAAAGCTCCTTCGGATAGGATACTTTTGGCCTACCATGGAAACGGATGCACATGAGTATGTGCGCCATTGCGACAAGTGTCAAAAACATGCTGACCTTGTCCATGCGCCTGCACAAGAGCTGCAAGCTATTTCATCTCCTTGGCCCTTTTCTAAATGGGGCTTGGATATTATTGGCAAAATCAATCCTGTGTCTTCTGATGGACACAAGTTCATCATAACTGCCACTGAGTATTTCACGAAGTGGGTTGAAGCTATGCCTTTAGCTTCTTGTACCGGCTCACAAGTTTCTAAATTCATTTTTAATCAAATCATTTGCAGGTTCGGAATCCTCGCCAACCTCATCTCCCGACAATGGAACTCCTTTCAAAAATAAAGATGTTAAAAAATTATGTCAAAAATATAAGATTCAACATCGCTGGTCCACCCCTTATTATCCTCAGGGTAATGGTCAAGCAGAAGCATCTAACAAAACTTTAATCAAAATTCTCAAAATATTGGTCAATAAAAATGGCCGTGACTGGCATATTCAATTATATCCAGCCTTGTGGGCTTATCGAACTAGTGTTCGAACCCCCACGGGCACTTCACCATTTGTTTTGGTATATGGTGCTGAAGCAGTTTTTCCATTTGAATTGGAAGTTCCTTCTTTGGCTCTGCTACTTCAAGATACCGAAGTAGGAGATGAATATCGTGCTGGCAGACTCAGTCAGCTGGAACTCCTAGATGAAAAATGCATCAATGCTTTGGAGCATCTCCGTGCTTACCAAAACAAGCTTAAAAGATCATATGCTAAGAGAGTTCGTCATCGATCCTTTGAGATTGGCGACCTTGTTTTAAAAGAAAATCAAAAAAATACAAATGCAACCAAAGAACTTAAAGGTAAATTTGAGCCCAACTGGCTCGGACCATACATCATTACTCGCAAAATTTGAATCAGGAGCATATAAATTATCTACCTTAGATGGTAAAGAACTTAAAGAACCTATGAATATTTTACATCTCAAACGTTACTATGCATAAATTTGGTCATTTCATCCATGTATATATTTGTTCAAAATTACTATCTTGTATTTCTTTCAATTTATTCAAAAACACCCAAAAACATTCATAAATCTCCAAAAATCTTCAAAAACTATCTATTGCATTTATTTAAAGCACTTGTTAAATTGTTTGCTCAAAAACTAAAATCAAAAATCAAAATCTAAAAACAGCTATATGCTTGACTCTTTCGAAACCAAAACAATATACAGAAGAAAGAGAGAGTCAACATTCTCAAAACTTCTCCAAAGTGTTTATATATATTTTCTTACAATTATTGCAGTTATATGTTTCAACTTATTTTGGATAAATTAGCATTTATTTTGAATCCCTCACTTGCACACTCACAACAAATAAATATCTTGATTTTATCTGGCATGATTACTAATCTCTCTTATATCAAAGTTCACAAAATTCAATTAAATAAAGTTTGAGCATAGAGAATTGATCTTGTTATTTACTTAAACCAAGCACATCTTTCCACAATAAAATGATTATATTTGTAATTTCCATGTTTTGCTACATAGTAGAACTGATTTCTTGAGTGAAAAGTTTCCCCTGCTATCCTATCATGCACATGGTCTAGAATCTTTGAGAATTGGCAAAAGGACAAGCTCACCCCTACCCAGAATAAAAATCCCTTGCTCTACAGCTAATCCGAGCAAGTATCCCTAGCAAAGAAAAAGAAAAAGAAAAAATTCAAGAAAAAAGAGAAAAGAAAAAGAAATGTTCTTTTATATCATTACAGCAATGTTCCAAGCATTATCAAGCAAAAGAAATACAAAAAGAAAAATAAGCAAAGTTCAAAAGAAAGCAAGAAAGCAATAAAATCCCTTTCCCTACCCTTTGAAAAGAAAAGAAGGGTTGATGAGCTTGAATCCCTGGAATTCTCAATTATTCGAAAACCGTGAGGTAAGCCCCATAACAGGTGGTTTGTGCCCAACCCGCTTGGCCTTGGGTAACTCCTAGCGTGGCGATATGTCCGTCACATTAGCGACCTTCTTTTGTACGGACCTATGTCCGCTTATGGATTAGCTAGCTCTTGATAATCCGATCTACATAGTGGTCTAATATGGTTATATGCATCTACATCATGGTTAATGAACACTTATTTGGTTTCTTCAAATCACTTGTATCATAGTATCTTGCTCAAAACTGGTAAATGAACAATGCAATTGCACACACATTTGTATTTGAGAGATTTTGTCTATCATTATGATAAATCAAGATCGGAAATGAATTCACATATGCACATGGGATTCCTTATAAATCTAACTTTTGTCTTCAAAATACTTTGAAATATTATTTTTGCAACTTGTTTGGGAATAAATCAAGTACAATTGTTTACACAAAGACAACTATATCATAGAAAAATCAAAAATTTCTTTCAAAATACACAAATCAAATCATATATATCTGGTTGACTTTCGCGACGATGGTATAGTTCCACAACCAAAATTGGAATTGTATGCCTAGCGCAAGTCCTCATTTTCATATTTCCTATTCATCAAACATCAATCATGCAATAAAAATAACCTTTTTTGGATTTTCGCGATGATGGTATAAGTCTATACCTACATATTCTATGCCTAGCGCAAACCATTGTAACAATTTTTATTCCCCATTTATCAAAAATCATAAAAACCATATGACTTCATTATGTTACACAAATTATGCTTTTCAAAATCAAACCCATTTTCATTATTTCATATCATTATGTCAACCTTTAACTTTGCAATGATGGTATAATTCCTAAGGAATTATTCACAAATTTTATCACACTTAGGAATTTATGCCTAGCAAAAATCATTTTAAAATATTTCATGTACAAATATTTTTCATGAAAATCTGAAAACAAATCATTATCATCACCATCATTTTTCATCATTGCACCAAAGTCTTAAGACAGTCTCTTAAGCACTCTTTTACTTTTCGCAATATTTCTATCCTGGGATTAGCTTGACGACCGAGTGAGCAGCGACTCCATGAAATGGTCTATAATAGCGACAATGTCCTTTGAAATTATTGTTAGAAGTCTCTTTTTATTTTTATCACATTTCATTACAAACAACCAATTTGTTACATCAGATTATTTCATTTAAAATCTTACAACATGACATCAAAATTATAATGTTTCAAAATGACATAATTACATGAGTCATCGAATCAATCAATCAAAACATTAAAAGCATCATAAAAATACATAAGACACAAGTCATATGATCAAAAATATCTCATCTATATATGTCACAAATATATGTACATCATCAAAACTGGATTGGTATGCCACAATCTATACCTCGGCATACTCAATCCTCTATCAAATAAAAAATATATATAATACAACATCAATGTGCAGCCCTCTAGCCTCGAGAGCCCCTCGAGCTCTCTGCCTCATCTCCTCCCCCGCCCTGAGGTGGACGAGGTGGCCCCATCGCAGTCTGTGTCGTCCTAGTCCTCGATCGGGATGTGGTCCTCGATGACCCGATCCTGATCGGATCTGCGATGTTAGCTGGCAGGGGTAGTCTATCTGCCTCTGGCACCAGCTGGTGATACAGTGTCTGATAGAAAGTCAACTGGGTGATAGCCCGTGTCAACTCTCCCGAGCTCGCCCCTCTGCCCCGTGCCCTAAGGCATGCAATCTCATCCCGCAGCTGTGACACCTCAGCATGGTGTCGTGCAACCGCATCCTGTAGCGTCTACACCTGAGCCTACAGACGATCTCTCTCCGCCCGAAGAGTAGCCATCTCGCTACTCTCTCCTATGTCCACACCCTTGCCCTTATCGGGCGATGGTGGCCTCTATGGAGATGGGGGTCTCTCCTCCCTCCTCTCCCACTGTCATGGCCGCTCCTGTGCCCGTGGCCTCCTCTGCTCTCTCCCGCCGTGACCCTGGGCCGCCTCTATCGCTGCCTGGCACCGCCTCCCTATCCGACGCACGACCGCGTGGATCGGACCCCGAGCCCTCGTCATCCGAGGAGGGCGGATGCCTGCGTACCAGGCATCGTAGCCGTCGCCTACCCCTGCGTCGTCTCCATCCACCGGCCGGATGGGGGCATCATCCGCGTCCCGACTCCAGAATCGCCGCATGTCCGGAGCCCCGCTAACCGTGGTGTTATCCCGGACGATCCGAGAAAACTCATAATCCCCGAGAGATGGGATCCCCCGTCGTAGACCGAACCGCCTCAAAACTCGGTCGTAGCGGTGGAGCTCCACCTCTCCCCTCTCCATCCGCAACCGGCAGACTCGCCTCGATGCGAGCCAGCTCCTGTCCATCCTTGGCCCACCCTGGGTGCCCTCGCCATGGCCTCCAGGTGATCTGATCCGGGATCAACTCATCAAGCAGTCTCCGAGACATAGGCAAGTCGATCCGTCGCTGTGCCCCTCTTCGGAGCCACCGATAGAAGACTCGGGGCCTCTCCCCGTCTACCCCTATCAGTGGAAGCCCTACTAGCCTCCGCACCGCAATGTGCTCCCAACACCAAACCCGTAGTAGCGATGTCATCACCAGACATCGGCCGCCCTTGTACACGACCCCATACAGGATCCTGTACAACCGGCATAGAACAAAGCTGCCCCAGCAAAACCTCGTACCCATGGTCCCGCATATCGTAGATCACATCTACGAGCATCCATGGTACCCTGCACCCGCTCTGGTGGCACAGCAGAAGTCCACCAACCACCCCAGATAGTACCCGTGTGAGTGTAGATGCCCCAGGCATCTGGCGTAGTGCCTCGATGTTAACTCCGCCCTTCTCTAGGGCGAAGCTCGGGTCACCGCACAGCCGTCCCATAGCGTGGCCCTGGTTGGCCGCAGGAGTGATCATCCGTCCTTGTATGGGGATTCTCAGAATCCTCCATACATCCTCCAGTGTGGGAGTCATCTCCCCTGTCGATAGCCAAAAACAGGAAGACCCCGGATACCATCTCTCTGCTAGGGCTGTCGGTAGCCCCATATCTATGGATATTTGTGGCATCTCCGCCACATGCCGCAAGCCGGCCTCGTGCCGAGAGATCCCGCTCCGCCCCGTGTGAGCGCGGCCAAGTCATCTCTCAATCCTCCATATTTCCACTCCCTGCTCTTTAGTAATCCTCTCTCGCAAACATAAACAACATAAACAATAAACAACAAATAATCATTAATCAATAATTCACATAATCAATAATGCAAGTTAAAAATTCAATTTTTTTTGCAATTGATGATATCGCCCACTATTGGACGATATCGTCCCAAATCTGAGCATAATCGTCTCCGATTTCGCAGTTCGAAATCGTCCCTAATTTGACGAAATCGTCCCCCTTTCGACGATTTCGCCCTCGGGCGAAATTGCCGAAATTGAGACGATTTCGTCGAAATCGGGACGATTTCGTCCCGACGACGTCGACGGCCCAAAAACGGCCGCGATGCTCAAAATTCACCTAAAAACTATCTAAAAAGCATGTAAATTCAAATTAAATCAGTTCTAAACTAAGTTTAGACCCTTACCCGTAGACCGCGTCGGACCTCTGCAGATCTGTGCGCTGTCTCGACCATTTTTGCTTCAGAGCTCTAAAACAAGAAAAATGAACAGTAACAATGAATTAGGGTTTTACCCTATTTTTCTTAATTTTATTCAACAATAATTTTTTGCTTTTTCGCGTTTTTACCTCAAACGTTCGATTTGGGTAAAAACACGGAGGGGGCACCATAGTAAGCTGTCGTACGATTCGACCAAGAATCGTCGCCTAAAAATGGGTATAATTTTTTGCTTTCTCGTAGATCGAGAAGAACTCATCTTTAACGCATTTTCTTCGAAAAATTCGCTAAAGAGGGGGCAAAATGTAGCACCCTAAAATTGGCGCAATCAAAATTATAATAATTACATTCACCTTAGTAAATAATTTAAAAATCAAATTTAACCTCCCAAACCGCCCGTTAACCGCCGGGAAATCCGTTTCCCCCTTTTCCGTGCCATTTTTAGAGGTTGTTTTGACCGTTTGACGATATCGTCGCCGATCAGACGATATCGCCCCAGATTTGACGATTTCGTCTGGACTAGGTCGTCCAGACGATCTTGTCGCAAAACTGAATTTGCATAGTTGGAATCCGTTCCAACGGGTCTCCAATCCGGGCAGAAGCGTGTCCGCGCCGTTGGGACCCTCCCCCGTTGGAGATCTCCCAAATTGGGATGATCTCCAACCTCCCAACAACTCCCTCTAAGCCTATTTAACCTCTAGGATTTTCCCTCCCCAACCCCTGGCTGAATTTATCTGCAAATTGAACCCTTTTGCGCTAAAACATCATAATCTTATTTTTGCATTAGTCCCATAGCAATTTTGATGCAGGTATATCATTGATTTTCAACCGGAGCCAGCACCCATCGTCGTCGACGAACCTGTCCAGATCGGAGGCGATCCTGTCGAATTCGAGACGATTTCGTACTGATGCGAGACGATCTCGACTGCAGCCCACATCGAGGCAATCAATGCCTGGAGTTTGCTTTTCTCAACTTTGTCTCTGTTATTTTGTTTTGCAAATTAGATAATATATTCAGTTTTTATCCTATTTTGCATCCGGAGTTCACCCATTTAGCTTAGATTGCATGCTAAGTTTATGATCTGCCATTTAAGCACGAGTAATTTGCATTAATTTCTGTTCTTGAATAGTGTTCAGCATTCATATTATCATTTGGTGTAATTTGCCTCCGTTAGCATAGTGTTATTTCTTGCATTTTGCATCTATTCTCTGTTTTGCAGGTTTCTGACGAATTCGTCAGATCTCAGACGATCTCGTCTGATTGCAGATGATTCTGTCGAATCTCAGACGATCGGGACTGCTTCAAAATCAGAATCTTCTTCAGACATCTGGATCAGGTATTCTCCGTTTTCCTCCTGTAAATTCTCTCGTTCTCTGCTTTCAAATCTGTCTGTTGTATTCATGAAAAATTGCATTTTCATATAGTTTAATTTAGTTTCATTCGGCCAAACCTAGGATGAATGCTTAAGGTTAAAACGAACTCATTAAACACATTCCAAAACCTAGGCGTGGAAACTGCCATTAAATGTTTCCTGGTGAACCCACCATCCGTCGAAAAATCACCAAAATACACCTCCCTTGAGAGGCGGGACCTTCGCAAAGTCCTCTCGTCCGAGGTACCGCATCATCCTTTTCCCATCCTCCTTCCGGGCGCGGATCCTATAGCCTGAAGGTAGGGATGCAAAAAATTTGGAGCGATACAGTCTCCTCAAAGTGACCTATGATTCTATGTTAATTATGAGATTGTTCATTTTTGCATTTATATTTCATAGTTGTGTTGTGAGCATTTATGTTTATTTACAATATTTGTGTGAGTGTGCTTATTTTTAATAGTAGGTTTCTAACAAGTGGTATCAGAGCACTTTCCAAGGTCGTGTTTTACTACAATTATGATATTTTTTTTCATTTCAACTATTAGGTATAAGATTTTGTGTTTCTATTTTTTGCTAGTTTCCTTATTTAAAAAATCTAGCCTTGTTTCTTGCATTAGTTATCTAGGTTAGAAACCCTATGTTCAAGGTTTTAAAATATCACGGAGGAGCTATCATTAATGATTAAGCTATATTACCTATAAAGCATCAAGTGAAGTGAGGGGTGATCAATCTCCAATACCTAGGCCTTAGAAAACACCCATCTATGGAATTGAGCTTCCACATATCTTTGGTTATATTGGAATACCCCCTAGGATTAGGAGAGTTTGATCTTGTATTTTCTATAGTGCATCAAACACAACATGCAAGAATATTACCCTCTTGTACTAACAAAGAGGCGGGTAGTGTGCTCAAGGGTATGTGTGGAATCCTCCTTTAGTAGTGGCTAAAAATATTGGTCTCAGCATTATCGTCCATCATTGTGGTATAATAGAGAGCCTATGGGTAGTACATACACCCTGGCTCAGCATACATTTTTATGTTGAATATCAAACTTGCAACAAAACATTATTTGTAATAAAAATCTTGTTCTATGAATCCCAAACATGTTACCATAACCTTGTCATAAAAATTAAGCATACAAAGAAGACATCCATATTCTAGAATTATTGTGTGAAAAATAGTCTAAAAATTTAAATAAGAATATAACAGGTGGACAAAAACCATGAAAGTCAAAAATAGTGGGAAAATGGGAGGTCAATATCAGTAACTATTAGGAATTTTAGTTAGTAACAGATAGTATAAGGTCATCAATGTTAGTGTTAGAACAGTTACCTATGACAATCAAAGTTAAAAAATAGATTAGGAATATATGTGATAGAGTTAGACCAGGCAGGTGACGACATAGTGTCAGGAGTGGAATGAGCCTCCAAATGAAAGTTCGAGTTGCCATCAATGGACTATACCAAATAACAATGGCTTCAAGTTACCCAAATTAGACTTTCCAAAATTTTATGGAAAATATCTAAAGGGGTGGATTTTTAAGGTAGAAAAATATTTTAGTCTTCATAATCTCTCATGCTATATGTGATTGGTAATTACCTCTTTCAATTTGAATCATATGCACTACACTAGTTTTTGTGGCTTTAGAAGGCTAAACCTGAACTTTATTGGTAAGAATTTGAACATCTACTTACTCTCTTTGGTCCTAGTGAGTTTGAAAATTTTACAAGAGCCCTTTTTAAACTAAGATAAACCTCAACCATTTGAGAGTATCAAACTCAATTTGAAAAACTTGCCAAGTGTATCACTGATCTAATTATCGACTCTTTCCAAAGTTGTTTTATGAGTGGTTAAAGGATGACATTAGGGTTAAGGTTAAATTGTTGAGACCCCAAACATTACCACAAGCAATCCAAATGGTTAAATTGGTAGGAGAAAAATCCAAGACTTTAGGATGCACCTCTAAATTTTCTCAATATCGACCATATTTTCTATACAAGCCTATGATAAGTCCTACCACTAAATCTCCAACTATAAAAAATTGACTCGTGAAGAGATGGAGAGTAGAAGGGCACAAAGGCTATGTTATAATTTTGATGAAAATATTCCCAAGGGCACAAGTGTGTGTAACAAAAATTATATCTACTAGATATGAATGAAGCACCAACCACATAATCTTCAAAGGAAGAATACGATCCTCAACAGGAAGAAACCATAGATCAGACAACAGATTCAACGGTCTCCCCACCAAAAAAAATTGTGCATGCTTTAGTGGGAGCCTCCACTCCCTAAACAATGAAAGTGATTGGCTACTTCAAGGGACAAGGGGTTATCATCCTCATTGACTCTAGAAGTACATATAATTTCATTGATCCACATGTGGCCAAACAAGAAAACGGTTACATTACTACATGCAATTCCTTTGAAGTCATGATTGCTAATGGAGGCACCCTACCATGCAAAGAAAAATATCGTAATGTCAAACTTCAAACTCGGGACTATAATCTCAAGATATACATGTTTGCCCTACCATTAGGTGGGCGTGATATATTTTTGGGATCATAACGGTTGCAAATGTTAGGACCTATTTTATAGGATTTTGTAGAGTTATGGATGAATTTTAATCAAGACAGGAAGTAATATACCTTACGTGGCATGAAGGTTGATGTGGCTCAGTTCATTTCTATCCATAAGATGGAAACGTTATTAAAAAAGTCTTATCATGGAGTGGTGGTACAAATTTTTGCTATTAGTGGCTTTGTGGAAGGGGAACGGGACCGTACACTACAATTACAAGGATTATTAAATAAATATGCTCAATTTTTTTAGGATCCCAAGGGACTACCTCCTTATAGCTCACATGTGTTAGAATTAAAATAACAAAACACGTGCAATAATTAAATGCGAAATAAAACACAGAAGAATAATGTAATACACAAGAGACACAGATTTAATGTGGTTCACCCAATATGGGCTATGTCCATAGAGAAAATAACCAGGCCTTTTATTCCATCCAAAAAACCCTTCTTTACACAGCCATGCACTGAAAATTACAATCAACCACCATACAACATCCTATTATAAAAGTGCATTACAATTTTAGGGCAAAAAACCTACCTAAAATCAACCATCCAATTTGTGACCTAATAACAAACGATCCAAATTTACATAGAGTAAAAAACATCTATTTTTATCTTTTGGGGGAACTGCCCCCGAAACCCCCCATGGCGAAACTAGTAGGGGGGCTGATGCTCCCCCTACACATCCCTCCTTCGCGGTGTGGGTCCAAGTGTGACTGAAAATAAATTCTCTAAATTAATCAGGCTTCACAACCAACAACATGATCATGCAATACAACTTTTTCTAGGTAGTCTTCCCCCTAATGTCCATCCATACAGGTATCCTTATGCTCAAAAATCAATGATTGAGAAAATTATGTAGAACTTTGTGTTTTCAAGGTTTTCCATTCCAGCATTAGCCCCTATTCTTCTCCAGTGTTATTAGTACAAAAAAATGATGACACTTGGCACTTGTGTGTATTATAAGGACCTCAATAAGATCACTATTAAATATTAATTTTCCAATTATAGTGATTGATGAACTGCTTGATGAGTTGCATGTGGCTCAATATTTTTCCAAGTTGGATTTGCGGTGTGGGTATCATAAAATTTGAATTAGGGATGAGAATGTTCTAAAAATAGCTTTCAAAAATCATGAATGGCATTATGAATTCTTGGTTATGTCATTTGGATTAACTAATGCACCTTCTACCTTTTAGAGTCTGATGAATTCTATTTTTTACCCTTTCCTTCACAAATTCATTCTAGTTTTTTTGATGATATATTAATTTATAGTCATTCATGGGAGGAACACCTTCAACACTTATATCAAAGACTCAAACTTTTGTCTAACCATCAACTTTATGCAAAGATTTCCAAATGCTCTTTTGGCTAGCAAGAGGTTGAATAATTGGGTCACATTATCACTAATTATGGATTTCACTTTGATCCCAGTAAAATTTAGGTTGACCAAGATTGGCCTAAGCCTCGTACCTTAAAATACTTCATGGGTTCTTGGACCTCATGGTCTATTACATGAAAATTGTGAAGAATTATGGCAAGATAGTGGCCCCCTTGTCCGCCATGCTAAGGAAGAATTATTTTCTATGAATAAAACCTGTTGAAAATTTTGTTATCGATTTGAAGTATACCATGACCACTACTCCTATGTTAGCAATGCTAGATTTCTCAAAACCTTTTATCATTGAAAGTGATGCATCAGGAACTGGCATTAGAGAAGTTTTAATGCAAGAAATTATACCTTTGGCCTTCACTAACAAGGCACTCTTAGGCCAAAATTTGGGTAAGTCTACTTATGAGAATTAAATGCTTACCATTTTACATGGGGTCAATCATTGGTAACCGTATCTTATTGGGAGAATTTTTTCATCAAGACTGATCATAAAATTTTCAAGTATTTCTTAGAACAAATTATGGATACACCAGAACAATAAAAATGGGTTTCCAAATTATTGAGTTATGACTACAACATCACACATAATAAGGGTAAGGAAAATATGGTGGCAGATGCGTTGTCTTGACTCCATGAAGAATAGGCTATGCTCCATGCTGTCTCCAAAACACATCCTCAATGGATTCATCAACTACACAAGGAACTACTCAAGGACTCCTCTTTGGCCACTCTCATCTATAAAATTCAAGCCGATCCTCATTCATACCCTAGCTATACTTGGGATGACTAAGATTTATGGTATCATGATTGTATTGTTGTACATAATAAATCATAAATAAAGGACCTTGTTCTTCAAAAAATGCATGCTTTCCCAACAACTAGCCATTTGAGGTCTCTCAAAACTTATACAAGTGTTCGTATATTTTACTTATTACTTTATTTTAGTTACTTTATTTTGTCGGCTAGCATTGTCGGCCAATATCTTCGACGATATTTGTAAAGCATTGTCGATAAATATTGTTTGGGATATTGCACTAATAGGGGGGATATTATTTTATTAGTTATTAGGCTATCTTTAGCCTTAGCGACTTGTATATAATAACATGCTTTATCAATAAAATGTTAATGGTTATTCTACCTTTTATGGTATCAAAACCCTACTTTTCTTAGCTCTCGTACCTTTGATGAGGACCTGTTAACCTGTTTTACCTCGACACATTTCTCAAGGTAGATTGAACCTAACAATATCTCAGGTATGCATCTCGAGATAGATCTACCTGGGCACATATCCTGAGGTAGAGCTATACCTACATCTCGGGCATGCAGATCGAACAACTCAGATGCTGATGACTCAGACACTAACATGGATAGACCGAACGACTCAGACGCTAATGACTCAAATGCTGATGTGGATAGACCAGATGACTCAGATGCTATAGACCTGACGAGATTGATGTACCCCTAACCTGTGATCCAGACACGTGGTAAATAACCATTGGATGTAGATGAGACAACCAGACACGAATGGGACACAACCAGACCAATGGACAATGTGGCAGACAACCAATGGACATAGACAACATAGAGGTAGCAATCAATAAAAGGTCGACCACCAATAGGTGGTCGATAAGAAAATGGATACGTATCCCTTATAAAGCATGAAATGTTCTTTCCACATCCCATGTGAGACTTAAAAAAAAATGTAAAAAAAAAATATGCTGCTCATCGAAGGAGGTCGTAACGCCATAGGGAGATCATCTACGTGTGTCACAAATTTGTACTGAAGAAATTGTTGTTGCAGCCATTGCATCACACCCCATTGTAGTAACTCTCGATGGACAATCAAGTACCATCACATAGTGTTATCACTTTCATCCATAGCAGATAGAACGTGGAGTCGATCTATAAAATATCCTCGATGATAGATGATCTATCAAATATCCTTGTCTGTAATAGTGAATGATTTTTGGATTTGAAGGTTTTAGGCCATTTTACTGCAAAACCAGGCGATTCTGGAGGTAGTGGATTTATAGCACAGAAAGCATGTAGGCGCCATCACAATGCCATCACATATAAAAAAAAGAATCAGATGATCAATCAAATTTGACTCACTCTCAGATGATGTTGGTTTGACCACCTACGCACAGTCGCAGACACACCTGCAAAATGTGTAGTTGCAGAATATTTCATAATTTTAATCTTCTACCCAACCATTGGGAGGAGGTTTATCGAGAAATAATTATGGATGTAGGAGGTGTCTATTTACTGGTAACATCGAGATAAATACGAGCTCACAAAAGAGCCAACACTGCCCGTAGACGGAAGCGCCACCCTCGACGATGGCAGCGTAGTAAGGAAGAGGAAGCACTGCCGCCCGTTGGAGTAAATTTGGGCGTGGTAAGTCTTTAACTAAGGGTTCATTTCCCTTAGTACTCGTCGAAGCTAGCAGCTCGGCCAGTTGGAGGCCGAGCGTAAAGATGTTCACGACCGTGAGGTCAGGGGTTCAAACCCCCAAATGTATAAAAAAAATTATTTAAGTTTGATTAATTTATTTTTTAAATGTTTTAAAATTTAGTTTAATTAAATATTTTTTGCTTTTCTTAAATTATTTTTTAACAAAATATTTTTAAGAAAACCTTATATTTAATTATACTATAGTTTTGATTCATTAGAAATAAAATTTATTTTCATACTTAAATTTAAATTACCTTTGACAAACCTTTGGAGCAAATTTTCTTTCATCCTACATTTTGTAAAAACAAGGGGGGGCATATATTTTTTATGTCCAATTATTGCAAACATCAAAAATCAGGATGAAAAGGGGGGATAGAGAGTGAATTTTTTAGCTTTGAAATACAATTTGGCATTGTAATTAGATGCATTTTCGATAGCGACCGACACCTAACATTTCAATTTTTTGTGGGCACTTTTTGTTGTTAGTAGCATTTACATTTTATTTGCACTACATCATTAAGTAAAAATCAAGCACAATTAAGTCCCCAAAAATTGAACTCATCTGTGCAAATTTATTTGCATCGCAGTGTTCGGTATTTATGATACCTCTAGCCCACACTTACAGGTAATGTTGTCATGCTTTGGGCTACTGTATCTATCACCTAACATAGCTACAACAACGATGTCTGAGCTTATTCTCTATAAATCGTCAAGGAGATATAAGTTTACCATTTTATCATTATTTTCACTCCATTCATACCCTAATCATTATTGTTGTTAGATGTAAATCCTAAAAAAGTGCTTTTCGAAGTGTTTAGGGGAAGTTACACCCCAAGCATGAGGAAAGGCATTCTATGGTAGGTGTCATAAACAAAACAATTTCCTTTTGGTATTTCCTATGTTCCACGTATCTTTATGCTCTCATGCACTTATACTCTCCCTCACGTAAGGGTGGGTATATAGAGATTTTAGGTATAAAGACCTGGAAAATATATAAAGAAAGGGGGACATTTTGGTGTTATAATGAACCCTCACTATGGCCGCTATTCACAAGTACCTGACAGATTCTCAGTTACTGAAAGGTTCCAATTACACACCATGGAAAACAAAGATGAAGGTTATTCTACAAATGGAAGATTTGTGGGATGTTTTTTCTAGCACAATAACAAGACATTCTCCACCAGTTGGCTCAGCAACACCAACTGTAGATCATATTGTATTTGAAAAGAAAGACAATAAGGCAAGAGTTCTCATCTTGTTTGTTGTTTCATATGAAGTTCAACCTCACATAGTTGATATAGAACATGGTAAAGAGGCATGGGATGCCCTTACAACCATCTATGAGGGTAAGAATGAGTCCACCATTCTTCACCTTCAATCTCAACTTTACAGTTTGAGTATGAAGCATGGAGAGACAGTTGAACTATTTCTTTGCAAAGTGGCTGAGTTGAAGTCAAAGTTGAATTCTCTGGGAGAGACTGTAGATGATAAGCTCCTTACTTCAGTAGTAATGAGATCTTTACATGATTCATACATAATGTTGATTTTCGTGTTGAAGATGGTCAGAAGTGTTGCTTTATCACCAATAGGGGTAAAAACATTGCAACTACTTCATACAAGCATGGCTTGTTTGCATTGGATGTTATATCCACCCCTCATGTAGCCATGACAGTCTCTACAAAGGAGGTAAATTCACTTTGGCACAAGATATGCAGGCATCTCAGTTATGTATATTTACTTGAACTGAGTAAATATGAGATGGTAAAGGGTCTTCCATCCCTTTCCTCTACATTGCCAGTATGTTATGACTACTTAGAAGGGAAGCAACATAAAGTACCTTTTGAAAAGAGCTCTACACGAGCAAAGAAACCTTTGGAGTTGATTCACACTGATCTGTGTGGTCCTTTCAACCCAAACAGTTTTAGGGGCAAGAGGTACTTTCAGTTATTTGTAGATGACTACTCACGAAAGATGTGGGTATTCTTTCTTCATATGAAATCCTAAGCTTTTAGTTACTTCCAACAATTCAATAAATTTTTTGAGGAGTCAGGGACTTCAATAAGAACCCTCCACTCAGATCGAGGGGGGAATTCACCTCTAAATAATTTTTTGCATATTTGACCGTACATGGGATCAAAAGACAGCTTACTACTGCTTATACTAAAAAAAATGGAGTTATTGAGCGAAGGAACCATTCCATCATGGAAATGGTTCATTGTATGCTAACAGGAGCGCATATAGAGCAATATTTTTGGGTAAAAGCTGTCACCACAGTAGTGTATTTGTTGAATAGGGTACCCACAAAGGCCCTAAATGGAATAACTCCACATGAAGCATGGAGTGGTCAAAAACCCTCCATATCTCATCTACGTGTTTTTGGATGTAAAGCTTTTATGCACATACCCAAAGAGAAAAGGAAGAAGCTATATGAGAAGACCTTGCAATGTGTTCTTCTTGGATATGATGAGCATTCAAAGAGTTATCGATTGATTGATACTTTGACAAAGAAGATTCATACCAGCAGAGATGTTTTTAATGAGGCTTTCACATCACAAAACACATCAGATATATATCTAGATTTTGAGAATCTAAGGATGAGAAGTCTCCTTCTTCATCATAGAAGGGAGGATCTCCTTCTTCTCCACATAATTATATTCCTCAGTGGTATAAGAGTACTATCAGAGACTCAAATATATCCACTCCACCAGATATGACTCTAAATAGACCTCATACTCGCAGTATGGCTCGTCAAGAGAAAGTTGTAGTAGAGACTACTAAGGTTGATGAAATTTATCAATATTTTGAGGAGATTTTTGTAGATCCTGAAGATATGGATGTGGATTATGAAAGGGTGTTTATGTCTTCACTTTATGAGCATGAACCCACAATAGTACAAGATGCCCTTGGTAAGCCACAATGGAAGGCTTCTATGGACACAAAGTATAAGTCTCTGAAGAAAAATCAGACATGGAAGCTTGTTGATATGTCGCATGGAAAGAAACCCATTGGTTGCAAATGGGTGTAAAAATTCAAGTACAAGATATATGGAATAATTTATAAGGTCCACATTGTGGCAAAGGGTTATGCACAAAAAGAAGTCATTGACTACAAAGAAACTTTTGCATCTACTGCTCGGATGAAAACCATTCGATTTCTTTATGCTATGGCAGGACAATTTGGGTGGAAAGTTCATTAGATGAACGTCAAGAGTGCATTCTTAAATGGTGATATTAAAGAGAAGGTCTATATGGCCCAACCAGAAGGATTTTAAGTGGAAGGCCAAGAACATAAAGTTTGTAAATTGGTCAAATCCTTGTATGGTTTGAAATAAGCTCCCAGAGCTTGGTATATTAAGATGGATGATCACCTTATGCGGTATGGATTTAAGAGAAGTCCAAAAAATGCAAATATCTATTTCAAGAAACAAGGTTCTAAAATAGTTCTACTTGTACTATATGTGGATGATCTGATTATCACAGGAAACTCTAAATATTTGATAGTTGCTGTCAAAAGTGACTTGTGCAAATATTTTGAGATGAAAGATCTCAAACTTCTCCACTATTATCTTGGCTTGGAAGTGAACCAAAAGAAGCATCACATCAAGGTGACCCAGCAAAATTATGCCAAGATATTGTTAGAAAAATACCATATGATTGATTGTAAACCAATGGTAAATCGAATGGAGATAAGACTTTAGTTATTGTGGTATGATGATTCACCTTAGATATGTGGTACTCTCTATCGATAGTTGATCAGGAGTACCATATATCTGACAAACACTAGGCCAGATATCGTGTTTGTTGTCAACTATCTTTCGAGGTTCATGCAGGAGCCTAAGACCACTCATTGGAAAGTAGAAAAATGTGTTCTTCACTATGTCTATGGTACTATTAAATATGGCCTAGAGTACAAGAAGAATGATCAATTCTTATTGCAAGGATACATGGAATCTGACTATATTGGATCATATGATGATCACAAGTCAACTTCAAGATATATCTTTCAACTTGGATCTGGTCCTGTCTCTTGGCACAACAATAAGCAACATGTTGCTATCTCATCTACAGAGGTTGAGTATCACACCACACAAGAAGTAGTGTGTGAGTTGATATGGTTACGTTGCATCTTGACAAGTACGGGTCATCCATACAAATCTCCAATTCACTTGTTTTGCGACAACCAAGGTGTTCTGAACCTAGTCAAGAATCCATTGCATCACAAATGAACCAAACACATTGATACATAATATAACTTCATTAGATATGAGGTTTCAAGACACAAAATTCAGCTTCAATACATTCCCACCAGTGATCAAGTTGCGGATATTTTCACCAAGGCCCTTGCATGCATCAAGTTTGAGTTCTTTCACAAATCACTTTGTATTGCAAAATAATGTAATAAGGGGGGATGTTAGTATATTTTACTTATTACTTTATTTTAGTTACTTTATTTTGTCAGCTAGCATTTTTGGCCAATATCTTCTACGATATTTGTAAAGCATTGTCGACCAATATTGTTTGGGATATTGCGCTAATAGGGGAATATTATTTTATTAGTTATTAGGCTATATTTAGCCTTAGAGACTTGTATATAATAACATGCTTTATCAATACAATGTTAATGGTTATTCCGCATTTCAACAAGGACAAAGTGTACTTTTTTTGCAAGGAATGAAAAATATATTCAGACTTTTATAGCTGAATGTGATCATTGCCAACGTATGAAAGGTGAAACCATGAGTTCTCTTGGTCCCTTCAGCCCTTGTTGATTCTTGAGCATGTTTGGATAAATACTTCTATGGATTGCATTGAAGGGTTGCCTAAATTTGGAGGTAAATCAATTATTTTGGTGATAGTGGATTGTCTTACGAAGTATGCTCTTTTTTGTTCCCTATCCCACCCATACACTACATTCATTATCGCTCAAACATTTCTAGACTCTATATTTTGTCTCTATGGTATTCCTTAATCCATTATATTTTATAGGGATCCTACCTTAACCAATTAGTTTTGGTAGAAATTGTTCAAGTTGCAGGGAATACAACTCAAGATGAGTTTGGCCTATCAACCCTCAAATGGATGGCCAAACTAAAATTGTGAATAAATGCTTGGAAACATATATTCATTGCTTCATCTCTAAATATCCTTCACAATGGACCAAGTGGCTTCCTTTAGCTGAATGGTGGTATAACACAACATATCACACTACCACTAAGATGAGTTCCTTTGAAGCAGTTTATGGTTAGCCTCCACTAGGGCCATCTTCCTACATTCCAGGAAGTTCCAAAGTTCAAGTTGTGGATTCCACTCTTTGTCAACGTGACTCCATTCTTTTCCAACTCAAGATAAATTTGGACATGGCTCAAAATCAAATGAAATAATAAGTTGATCACCATTGCACTAAATGTAGCTTTGATTTTAAAGATATGGTTTTTCTTCACTTGTAGTCGTACAAATAGTCTTATCTCTAACTTCATGATTGTCAGAAACTAGCCACCAAATATTATTGTCCTTATCAAGTGTTGCAATGGATCGGGTCAACAACATACAAACTAGCCCTTCCAACTAGTTCTAACCCTCATCCATTATTTCATGTATCTTCCCTCAAGCAAGTTATTGGTAACAGGGTCTAGGTGTAGTCTACACTTCCATAATTGAACAAGGAAGGTTCCATCATTCTTGAACCTAAATGCATTCCTAACCATGAATCGTATACCTTTGCCAACATATCATCATCGATGTTCTTGTCCAATGGTGTAGCTTACAACCTGAAGATGCTACGTGACAACCTCTTCACCTACTCCAGTAGCAGTTTCCTCATCTTCGACTTTGAGGAAAAAGCATTTCGAAGGGGAAGGGCATGTTAAGACCCCATCCTAACAATATGATGTAATATTCCTTAATGAACGTGGGGGGATACCCATAATAATATTTTGTACTATTTTGTAAATATGGAGAGCACCCATGATAATGTTTTGAAATATTTTGTAATAGTTGTGGCTCTAGAAGTACCTAGACAAGTGGTGTCATTATATATAAATGTTATCAAGAATGTAACTATTTTGTAGGTAAGAGATTCTAGCTCGGGTGGTATTTTGCATTTGAGCCAACCTTGAGAGTTAGGTGGTAGATGAAATCTTTAAAACTACAAGAAGCAAGAATGTATGTATCTTTTTTCGCATAATTGAATGAAAGTATTGAAGGAGGTTTCCCCTCGAAGTGGCATGTGATCTTATGTTAATTGTGAGATTATTCCTTTCTGCATTTATACTTCATAATTATGTTGTGAGAATTTATGCTTATTTGCAATATTTGTGTGAGTGTGCTTATTTTATAGTAGGTTCCCAAAAAAATCAAACCCTTATCTAGTGTAGGACATGGAAATATTTTAACTTACTATAGACTATTTCACCAAATGGACTGAGGCAATCCCAGTAAAACCTACAAATAAAGAGGTAAACATCCAATTGCAAGAAGATACAAACATTTTTCCAATGCAACCTAGGTTGAATGCCTTTCTATTCTTAGAGGAATACAAAGAAAATGAATTTGAAAGACTCATCCAACATCAGATGGCTATGAAAATATGGTTTGAAAATAGGATGATAGACTTATCGTTTAATGAGGGGATTTGGTATTCAAGAGGGATGAACATAGGGTGAAGCTAGGAAAACATAAAAAGTTGACTCACTATGGAGTGGTCCATATCAAATTTACAAGATTAATGGCACCAATTCCTATAAGTTGATCATAATGGATGGGAGGCCATTGTCTATTTTAATGAATGGGTAACATTTAAGACCCTTTTAAATCTAATAAGATGAAAATTCTTGTAAATACACATATCATTTATTTGTTTTCTTATTTTTTGATATTTCCACTTTTTGTTTTAACCTTTCCCCAAAAAAACCCTTTATACCTAATTGAAAATCCTTAGGACCCTAAGTCTCTCTCTCTCCTTTCTCTCCATTCCCCACAAGCACCCCCTTAGTTAGCAAGCAGAACAAAAACAAAAGAAATTTTTAAAATTTTCACTAAGTGATTAAGCAAACGACATGCTTGCAAGTTCAATGATTTCTTGACCTAGAAAATGGTATCACGTTGACATAAGGGTGATTGGTGATGAATAAGAGTAATTTTACCAAGTTGTTAATCTATAATTTCCTTGCAAAAATATGATTTGTCAACAAAAATGATGATGTCATTTCAACATAAGCAATAGTTACGTGCACTTGTTGATAAAATTGGTGAAGTTTAAGATCATGTAATTTTCTAAAAAAAGGTCGATATCATGTCGACATATGCAACACTTAATGTACTCAAGCAAATTTAACCAAGGATGAAGACCTGATTTGTTGACATGAATGCAATTTGTTAACAAAAAAATGATTTACTTATAGGAAATATGGGCTAAGGCAAGTCGATGAATCAATCCTACATCATATTGTTAATATAAGAACATCCAATCCATCGACACAAAAGATGTCATGTTAACGTAACTAGTGATCCTAGTAAAATTAAAGAGAAGGCACAAAATGAGATTAATGTCATATTGACATCAACACAAAACCCACAATTTGTCTGTATAATCCTGCACTCTGCAAATTTTTTCATATTCATAAGTTTGTACCACTTAAACCCACATTTTTCATTTTACATTCTATAAGATTTGAAGATTGGAAATCGAAGTGTTATACTATAGACCCTAACCATAAATTGTTAATACTAGAAGCTTTCTCAAATTTAAAACTTAGACTATAGTATGCAATCCAGTATTATAGATGAAATAATTATAATGAATGACCTTGTACAAATCTCTAGGTTTCACTTTTTATCAATGTATTTAGTTTTGAAATTTGAAAATTGGAAAAATAGAAATGTTGTACTATAAACCCTAACCATAAATTGTTAATATCAGAAGCTTTCTCAAATTTAAAAATTAGACTATAGTATGCAATCCAGTATTATAGATGAAACAATTATAATGAACGACCCTATGCAAACCTCTAGGTTTCACTTTTTGTCAATTTTTTTAGTCTTGAGCCTGAAAGTTGTGAACTGAAAAAGTACCTAACAAAGACCATGAACTAAAGAATACCAATTGAACAACTTCCTAAGTTAAATCAACCTAAAATATTTTGGCTAAAATTTATAATATTCATATTAATGTTTAAATTACACGAATCACACTCTAGGTCTATTAGATTTGGAATAGGAGTCAATCAAAACAAGAATCCAAAGCCAATATTTATATATATTTACTATTTTTTGTGGTTTAAATTAAATTTTTTTAAATCTAAAACTAATTTTTTTTAATAAATAAAAGTTAATTATATTATATTATTTTTAATAAGTGTAAATTGCTTCCAACAAACTTATACTAACCCCTTCCAACTTATACTGCACACCCGCCTGTACTACATGTTATGCTGACCAATTCTTAAAAATGTGACCAGTAGTTTGTTTTATTGTTCACATTCGCATGCACGTGTGGTCCACGGTCTTGTCGGTGGTTCCGTCCTTGATGACTTGTATTCTTGGGAAAATATTGTTGCAATTCTGAAGTACTGCTCTCTAGAGTGTGCAATTATATGACCATGTGTCGGGTGGCTTTTTTCTCTTTATAAGCTATCCACCCGTTTGTATTTTGGAGTGGCTCATCCAACTTATGTACTTGCAAATAAGTTAATTGGACCACATACCTCTACGGATTCAATTTGTATTTGCTTAACACCAAAACTAGAACTCTCAATGGAGTCAATTTTTTGTTTTTTTCAATCTGGACAAAATATCTACCATTATTTCTTTTACTTTAATACCAAGATTTACTTGAATAATTAATTGAAGTATTCAGTTTGACTAAAAGAATTATATTCAAATTATGAGGAAGATGTTCTATTGTATCCCACCTACATGTTTAAAGCATGTTCAACAGAGGAGACGGACTGAGATTTTAAAAAATATATAATAAAATTTACAGTTGTATGTTATATGATTTGTTTTATTAAATGAACATACATTTACTTTTTCACATATTCATTTTTCATTCATGTTACGGTTTGAATTTTGGATTTCCCTAAGAAAAACCAAAGTCCAATTTGTTGCCCAGTTCCCCATGGACTATTATGTAATTTATATGGTTTGTTTGTATTACATCATAATATATATATAATAGTATTACAATAGTTTAATAATTATGACTGATTTTTTTGAGATTAAATATCAAGTTATTTTTTTGTAATATTAAGTACTTCTTTGTTGTGTTTTTGCTTATATCATTTATTATTATATTTTTTTTACTTATGAGAATATATTAGCTAATTCAACATTGAAACAGTTGATAAAATGTTGGATTAATTATTTCAAAGTTAAAACATTGTATATTATGTGAAGGATTAGTTCTATATTATTTGCTAGAATTTATAGGGTGAAAGGAATAATATAAATCTCAAAATTATGTTCAAGTATAAAAATGTATTATAGTCTCTTTTGTAGGATAATTATAAATATGGAGCTTATTATAGGACGCATCTAATTTGGAAAAAGAAGCCTTAGCCTTTTAGTTATAGGATTTGAATATACATGAAATGGTTTATTTACAACAACAATGTTAACACAAAAGATTTGTTCTGATTTATGGTAAAATAGAAATATCAAAATTGTATTTTATTAAAATTAATTTTGATATTAGTTTTAAAGAAAATCTAAGAAAAATTAATGGAGGTGTATTTAATTAATACTATCAATAAAAATAGATGCGAGGATAGGATAAAAAATAACATTATTGTTGATGTTATTAACTATTGTTGAAGGCAATCTCTTGGAAATGTGAGCATATCTATATAGAAGGAAATTGAGTAGCAAACAATGTAACCAATTGATGTGTTAATATTCATTTAAGTGAGATTTTTATCTCTTAATAAAAATGATGTTAATGAGGTGATTTAAAGAAGAGGAAGAATATTTTTAATATAAAAGGCAATGAAGAATATATTTGACAAGAAAACAAGTTGAATATATTATCATTGACCTAAGAACATGTAATATTTTGTTGTTCTAATGAGAGTGACCCTAATAAAACCACATGCACTTTATTGAAATAAATAAAATTTTAAATTATTTTTAATGAATTACTATAATTTTTAATGTAAAAAGCATTATATTAAAGAACAAAATTCATTTTTACAAACAAAAAAGATGCAGATAAACACGCCACGTGGCTAACGTCATCAGCCAAAAAAAACATCCCGTCAATAGAGCGGGAATCCAAGGAAATAAATTACAGTTATTCAACACCCCTTTGCAAAACGAAACTATCCTCTAAAGGGGTGAATACACAACATAATTAGGTATAGCAAAATAAACTAGAAACCCTAAACTGTAGAACTGTAAAACTATAACTCTAGGCACCAGGTAGCCTTGCGTCTACCCAACGCAATATTATTGAAACTTTTGGGCCAGATGGATGTTTACCCAACATAAAATTATTGGAAATTTTGGGCCAGATGGGTGAAACTATTTTTTAGGTGAAGTGTCTTCAGCTTCTTTCCCTTGTCAAGGACTACAAGAACGTCGAAACCGCATAGAAGGGAAGGGAACTTTAGATTTTGCTTCCTCTAGAGGAACTGTCAATTCCATCGATGATGACTCTACATCCAATGGCATATCCTCACCACCATTAAGATACTCCAACACACTATAGTTGTTGCCCAACTGAACATTGGTCATATGAAGTCGCTTCTCTAGAGCAGCATCTTCTTTTGCATATCCCTTTCTTGGAATGTGGGAGTGCCTAGTGTTAGTTGGGGGAAATATATTGGAGGACTATAAAGCAAGCACTACTGCAACCCTCTGTTGAGACTAAGGAGCCTCATTGTTGGCAGTTTTAGCTACAAGATCAACTTTTTCCTTTTCATATATTTTTTTTACCGGTTGTGAGACATGTGCCGACTTGGACTGTGTGCCTTTATAAGTAGCCAAATATGTATTTTTACGCCCTACCACAGTCATCCAACCATCCTCCTGAGGTTGAGGAGTGGGAGCACTCGGTGTGGTGGGGCTCTGCTTATCCTTATTATGCGACATCAAGGGATAGTCTTTAATATTGTGTGTTAAGGATTGGCACCGAAAACAAGTGTTGGACAAATTAATGTAGAGGACCCGTTGGGATAGCACAAATATTTTTGAGGGCATGCATGGAAAAATTGTTGAAAATATTGAGTTTTCATTGATGTCAATGTGAATGAAAGTCAAGGCAAAAATACTCTCCATGGTTTTAATGAATAGCAAGCAATGGAAAACATTCAAAAGCAAGGTATATCTCCAAAATGTTTATCTAAGAGAAGGATTAATAATATTTAAATGATAATTTAAATATTATGAAGAAGAACATGTTTAAAATATTTTATGATAATTGCTTTTAAAAGTTTAAAGACCACAAAAGGATGCAAATATTTAAAGATTCAAAGTTTCATTCCCAAGGGCCAAAGGTTTAAAGTTTGTAATATTTAAATATTATAATCAAAATAAGCGCCAAAGGTTATTAGAAAGTCAAAAATCAAAATGAAATATTAGCGCTAACGTCAGTGTAAAAGGAGGCCAATGCATATATAATGCAAATAAACTTTGGTTTAAAGAGTGTGAGTGGAGCGTGCATTCGAATTGTTTTCATGGAAGTAAGGGTGAACTACAACGATAAGGAGAAGAGCGTCAGACCCTTTGACATCATCCACCAGGTAGCTCAAATGGTAGTTTGACTTGTGCCAAAGTGTTGCGAGGAGGAAGGTGCAGGGTTCGAAACTCACTGATGCCAGTTTTGAAGTATTTTATTGGTTGGAAGAACGCTATGAAGAAGATGAAGTTGAAGCACTGCATATTTTTTTCAATCAATTGGCTAGCCCAGTTGGTCGTTGAGCTAGCGCTAAGATGTTGGGGGTAGAAAGGTCGTAGGGTCGATTTCGGGCAGATTCAGTTTTGGGTGACAGAGTTTTGTTTTGAGCGACAGTGAAAGAACAAAGATTCAAAACCAACATCGTGCATTATGGTTGCTACCCACATGGGTAGCGCATCTAGTTACCAAGCTTTGGCTTGGGAGCTGCATGGGCAGAGGTCACAGGTTAGATTCTCCTACGCTCGTGGGATGTGTTGATTAAGGTATGAGCATGAAATTTTTGTTTAAATTTTGAAAGGTTAGAGTGCGCTTCTCTTGTGTAGAATGGAGTAAAGGACATAGTAGTGTAGAATGGAATAAAGGACATAGTTTACTGCATTATGTTGATTTAAATAAAGATAAAGGAGATATATTTGTTGGCTGGTTATTGATTAAAAGAAGGGCACAATATTTGTTTTAAGTTTGATTTAAAAGGGAGTCATAAGGTGTAATAAGAATTATTTGATATTGTAATTTTTGCATGAGGAAATTGACATAAGGTGATTTGAGTATTGTTTGAAAGTTGTGATATTTCATCCTTGTAGGAGTAATAAGGTGTGACTATGTTTTAATTCACAAATGTAATTTTTACATGATATGAGAGGAAAATTTAAGGGTTTGGTTTACCATTAAAAGATCTATCTTTAAAAAGACTAAAAGAGAGTTATAGAGAATTATTCTTTAGCATTCTTGGGCACATCTTTTGAAAAAGGATTTAGAGGTCTACTAACCCTTGAAGTGGCATAAGAAAGAATATTTTGAGACAGTTTTTTGAGGGCACATCTTCATCAAAGCAAGTTAAGATGTATGGTGATTTATTTCTTTCTTAAGGTGTTTGGTTGAGCAAATATTTTTGATGTCATAAGGAGATATAAGGATTAAGTTCATGTGCATTGTTGGAAATATATGTACTTTGATTTGAAAGCCAAATTTTGCATTATTATTGGAAGCATATGTGCTAGGATATTTAGAACAAAGTGTGCATCATTATTGAATGAAAGTGGAAACACATGTGCTAGGGTTTGAGAACAAGTTGTGCATGATTTTTGAGTAATAGTGGAATGAAAGTGCAAGAGTCATAGACCAGTTTTGTGAAGCAAATTTGAGCATTGGTTTTGAGTGATATTGGGAATGAAAATGCAAGAATTATAAATCTATTTGTGAAAGCAATTTGTGCATATTCATGATTGATTGGGTGAGTATATTAAAAGGATTTGTGCATTGTGATTGGTCTTGAAATAAAAGTGCAACTCAACAATAACCAAGTTAGTTATTAAGTGCTAGACTAAAGCTACCTTTAGAATACAATAAATGTGAGACATGTGAAAGCGATAGACTTAATGAATGTGAAGAACATATTGAGCATTTGTTAGTGCATATCATTCTCTATATGTTCAAAAGGTTAAATAAATTTTGGGTAGAATATTTTTAAACTGCTTTAGTTAAATAAAGTACATTGAAGATTAGATAAATCACTTGACATAATTATGCAAGATTTGAAAATAGATAAATATTGTTTTGTATGCAATATTTGAAAATATTAGAATAGAATTGTGAGCAAGTTTGAGCATATTATTTGAGGCAGGATTGAGCAAGCCTTATGAGTAGGCTTGGATAAGATTTGAGCAAAGTTGAGAGTAGGTATTGGTGAGCATATTTGAGCAAGCCTTGAGTAGGCTTGGAGTAGGATTGAGCAAGCCTTGTGAGTAGGCTTGGAGTAAATTTGAGCAAAATTGAGAGAAGGTATTGGTGAGCATATTTGAGCAAGCCTTGAGTAGGCTTGGAGTAGGATTGAGCAAGCCTTGTGAGTAGACTTGAAGTATATTTGAGCAAAGTTGAGAGTAGGTATTGGTGAGCAGATTTGAGCAAGCCTTTTGTAGGCTTGGAGCAGATTTGAGCAAGCCTTTTGTAGGCTTGGAGCAGATTTGAGCAAGCCTTGGGTAAGCTTAGAATGGGATTGATCAAGCTTTGTGTAAAATCTTAGAGCATACCAAAGCAGTGGGACAAAGGTCTCTTGTGGATAGAGGTCCACAAACCAGAGTAGTGGGGACAAAGGTCTCCTATGGATAGAGGTCCAAAAACCAAAGAAGTGGGTACAAAGGTCTCTTGTGGATAGAGGTCCACAAACCAGAGCAGTGGGGACAAAGGTCTTCTATTGATAAAGGTCCACAAACCAAAGAAGTGGGGATAAAGGTCTCGTATGGATAGAGGTACACAAACCAAAGCAGTGGAACATAGGTCTCATGTGGATAGAGGTCTACAAACTTGAACATATGGGATTGAGATCTCATTTAGGTTGGTGCCCATAAACATTGTAATAGGGAATTGGTTCCCAAGATATTTATTGAGAAAATTTATAAGAAATATTCTCCATGGACGTAGCCCACATTGGATGAAACACGTTAAATTTGTGTCTCTTATGTGTGTGATGATTTGTGTATTGTTTCATTATTGTAATTTATAGCATTGGATAATATTGCTTTGGAAAGAAAAGTAAAAAGTTGAATCTTATACTGTTCACCATCCACTTAGTATAAGCTTGTGTTCAAAAAAATTTCCTCCTACACCAAAACGACACACCTAAGAGGGGCTACTATGTGACTGAGAAAGGGCCAAAAAGGTAGAGGGAATCCTAGGAATTCCACCCACACAAGGAAGGTATATCTTTCCTCAGAAACAAAAAAGTTGGACAAGAAAAAAAACAAGTAGAGAGCTTCTCATGGTACACCAAGGACCATGTTCGTAAATCACCTTAGCATGGGTTGTTTTCGCAAAGTGAAATAGAAAAAATACCTTTGTAAGGTTTTGAACCATCATTAGCTTGACTCCATGAGGATTCCAAGCTATGTTAACCTAGGCCCTAAGGGAAGCCTCATTAGGGATGTGTCCAACAAAATACCCGACAAGGGTGAGATATTCTAAATGTTGACATGCAAAATCAACTTCAGACAAAGAAATAATTACATCAGGAGAACGAAGGTTACCTTGTGGACCATTCTCAACATAAACCTGCACAGTTGAATGAGAGGAGCCATTATCACATGCATTCTCTTCTACGGTTCCAATGTTGTGCATTGATCGGCCAGATTTGGGACCATAATGATACTCTACTATAAATTTTAGTTTATAGTAAGACCAAAACAATTCACTTGAAATTAAACATTTAAAAATAACACATTTAACCCTTATATTTATTCAAACTTAAACTTAAGTCTTTTCAACCACTCAAAAAACTATATTAAATATTATTTACAAATATTTTCCATTAAAATTTTAAAAAATAATAGTAAAATTTAAATATTTTTCATTAGTTAAATACTATTATCTTGTGTTGAAATGGAAATGTATGTGTCACATATAAGGAGAAGGTGGTTGTATGTTTTTTTGAATATTAGTGAAAACCCCTTGTTGGGCTGCCTTGGTCTGAGAAACAACGACCAAGAGTTTCTACACCGTCAAAATCATCTAGGAGTTGTGTCTAGCCCTGACCGCACCAACATAATCAACTAGATTTTGGGTACCCAATGTGTATTTGGTAAAGTGGAGATTCAAACCAAAAACCTCCCTTGGAGGATTGCCCTACCCTCTCCAACTCACCTACAACACTTAAATAAAAAGTAGTTGTATGTAATTAGATGTATCCTTCATAGTTTATAATATATGTTTAATTTACATTAATATTTTATTAAACTACATATGCTAGAAGGCAAGCTCTTGCTGATTGTACCGCTGTTGTCCCCAACAAGCTTTCTCCTGAGCAAATGTTATTTTGTGACACTCCTCTTTCTCTGGAAGATCTAAAAACTGCCTTGTCACTTATGGCCAATGATAAGGCGCCTGGGCTTGATGGCTTCCCATGTGAATTCTATAAAGAATTTTGGGATATGCTTGGTTTTGATCTCCACAAAGTTTATCTTGAAGCCCTGCAATGTGGTTCACTAGGTTCCATTATTAACAAAGGCAATGTTAAATTTATTCCTAAGTCTGGAGATCCTGAGCTCATCACCAATTGGAGGCCGATCACCCTGCTTAATGTGAGATACAATATTATTGCTAAAGCCCTTGTGCTTAAGATTAAATCTATTATGCCTTTGATTGTCAGACCTGAACAAACTGGCTTTGTTAAGGGAAGATACATTCTTGATAATGTTCTTGTTGTTTGGGAAGGTATGGAGTGGGCAAGAAATTTTGAACAAGATGCTTTATTCATTAAGATAGACTTTGAGAAAGCCTATGATAATATGGAGTGGTACTTCATAACTGCCATGCTTCGAGCTCTAGGTTTTGGGCCAGTATTTGTGAGCACCATTCTTATGTTATTTCAAGATGCTTCAGCTGTTCTTACCTTGAATAATAATCAATCTCAGTCAATTTCTCTTGGTCGCTCTGTGAGATAGGGGTGCCCTCTTGCTCTATCTCTTTTCATTCTTGCTACATAGGCTTTTGGCTATTTGTTGGCCCATAATATGGATCAAGGATTAATCAAGGGTATTGCTCTCCCTAATTCTGACCGTCAGTTGGTCAATGGTCATTTTGCAGATGATTCCTTCTTAACACTTCAAGAAGATGAGAAATCCCTTTCCTCGACTATTAGTTGCTTAGAGGTGTTATGTTTAGCCTCTGGTTCTTCTATACAATGGAAAAAAACATCCTATTTTTGGCAATCTCAATCTCAACTGCCACACTGGTTACATCAATTCCAATGGACTTGGATTCATCCAGGTGAGGTGTTTAAATTTCTTGGAATTCCTTTTGCATTTCATGGTTCCTCTTGCTCAATTGTGGCAGTATGTTATTGATAAAGTGGAAAAGAAGATTTCTTATTTGGACTAGTAAGAAAATTTCTCTGGTAGGAAAATTTCAGATTTGTTCTAAGGTTTTATCCACTACCCATGTCTATTATTCATCTTGTTGGGTTCCATACAAATCTTGTTATAAAAAGCTGGATAAGCTTCTGAGAGACTTCTTGTGGGCCAAAGACTCTGTCAAGCAAGGTTTTCATCGGGTAGCCTGGGAAATTTGCTATTTGCCCAAGGATTGTGGAGGCATGGGTTTGTTTGATTGTCACCGACAAGGTCTTGCCCTTTGTGCTAAATGGATCACCCGATATTTAATTGGGGATGAATCTTGGAAAGTGTTGGTCAGGCATTGTATTTCTTCTGGTTTGCTTCAGGGGAAGAAAATTTGGAAAGGGGTGGGGTTGCAATCCATTCTTACTACCCCTATCCCTATTAAAGTTAAAGGTTCTTTTGTCATTCCAAGTATTTGGAAAGCCTGGGAGGCCTTCAAACCCTAGCTTAGTTGGAAAGGGAGTTTTCGCAAAGCAGGTGCCTCTTTGTCTTCCATGAATATTTGGTGGTCTTCTGTTATCATGTGGCAAGGTTCTCCCTTAGCTCTGGTGCAGTGGGTTAGAGCCCAGAGGTTCTATAAGCGTGGAATTGCTTCCATTTTTTATTTCTTCTCTCGACATGCCAGGTGTTGGATACCCTAGGAAAGTTTTCATCAAATTCACAATTTAAATCCTAGTGATAAAGACATTTATGAGGTGGTTATTGATAGTATTTCATTTTCTATTTGGAGCAAACTACATAAGCATTTTCAAAAACCCTGGTGGTCAGATTGGTATTGGCCTGGGGAGCTTCTTGTTTTGCAATATAAAGCTCATCTTGGTTACAAATGGCTCACCCCACAAGTTCCAATGGTTGATAAGCTCACTTTGAGATGGAATTTAGTCTCTCTTCCCTCCCAATGGAATAAGAGGTTTCAGATTGCTTGGGCTACTTATATTGAACCTAAACAAAGTTTTTTTGCTTGGAGTCTCTTACATCAAGGGTTACCTATTGGCAGTAGGCTCAAGCATATGGGTGTTCATAATCTCATTTGCCCAATTTGTGGACAAGCGAAAGATTTATTGCATGTTTTTTTGGTCTTGTGATCGGGATCAGTCGGCTTGGGAGTGGCTTCTTGAATTTTTTAGACCTTTTATGTAGGAGGATTTTACTTGGGTGCATGCTATTTTGGGTGACCCTATTGCTTTTTCTTTCAACTTGGATGTTGTTTGGAATATTTTTAGAATTGGTACCTTGTTTTATCTATGGAAGTCCCGGAATAGAGCTATTTTTTCTCAGCAAGATGTCGGACATGTCTTCTCTGTTGCTAATAAATATGATATATTCTTTGATTGTTGGTTACAAATTCAAGTACAGGTTAAAAAGTTACAAGTGGAGCTGCAGTACTTGCGTACCCTCATGGATCATTGGGGGAATGCACCCTGCATTATGAGTCATGTGCATCTTCCTTCCCCTTCCAGGTGGCAGTAATTTCTTGGCTTCTTTCTTTTCGAATGCATATTTAATACTATTTTGGTAGTTGTTATTGGCAGTTTGTGGGTTGTTTCTGACACTCTTGTATACTCTTAACCACAATGGTTAATGTATTGGTTTACGGGGTGTGTTAATCCCACCCACCCTTTTTTGTATGATTAAACATTATTTTATTAATATAATGGCTTTTTCATCCAAAAAAAATACATAAGCAAATTAAAAATCAAGAAATAAAGTATACTTTGCAAGTCTCTTGTATAATCATTTCCCATGCCATCACATGGCATTGGGTGGGATAAATTGTCTGGAACCTCTAATAAATAGATTTCAAGGATTTCAATAGTTATATTTTGATATAAATAGGGTCCTTATATTGTTGACAAAGAAGAATAGAAATAATAAGATATTAAATCATGATCCCTTAAGGAGAGAGAACATAAGAGAAATTGTTTATAGTGAGTTATTGTGTTTAATGTTATATGAATTTCCATTCCATTAATTGTTAATGAAAAAAAAATCCTTTTGTTGTTTGAGGTTTTATGTATGTTTTTTTATCATCTTAGAAAACATATTTTCTTTGTTAGAATATATAATTTTGTGAATAATATTGTATATTGGATATTAATATATTGAAGAAAAAATATGGATTTTTTTTAATTTATATTTTAATAATAATTAGCAATGGAGTGTTTTAAAAAATATATAAGTAGTTTAAAAAAAATTATAATTATGGTTAGAATTCTTTTAAGGCATCATATTTTGTATCCATTATGTCACATAAACATATATTTTTGTAGATAAGGATAATGTTAATGTATTAGAAGGCAAATATGGAGAATTTTTAAATTATATTTCAAGTAGAATTAGCAACATAAAAAATAATCATAAGTAGCTTTAAATAAAACCTATAATTATGGTTAGAATTCCTTTTAAGGCATCATATTTTGTATCCATTATGTCATCAAAAACATAACATTGATGAAACTTACAAGATATTTAATCAAGTGAATTTTTTAAGGAGAATAAATTTTATATAAGATAAGAGGTCAAAGGATCAACTAAAGAATATTGATATGAAATTAAATAATCACTAGAAAATGTTTCTAATGATTGTGTTTTGAATTGAAATACTTGCCATGTTTCTCCATCATTTATGTCACAAACATTAAATTATAAGGGTTCCACTTCTTACGAGAAGATAGTGGAATATACCTAGTACAATACAATTTGAATAAAAACATTATTAAAATCTAAGACCTTAACCTTAAATTGACCATCTCTAATAAGGGATTGCGGTGTTCAGGAAGGAGAATATGATTGTTGTATTTGATATGCGTAACATCTTTTAAAATATGGTTGATAAAATTCTCGACACCAAAATTTGATTTGAAATAGTATAAGGCTTTGTAAATTTGATTGGCAAAAAGCTCTAACCTTTAAAGGAGATTAAGATATGATTTTTATTAATATCGATGGAAGAGGAATGCTTATAAGTATTTTGTTCTTTTAATGGTGGGTTTCAAAATTGGTTCTTGCTTCCTTTCTTACTTTTGGTTAATATATTTCTTTCACTATATTTAAGAGATTTGACATTTACTTTAGTCATAGTTTTACTCTTTTTTAATTATAACAAAAATATGTTTGCTTCCCTAGGCATAACAACTAGGTTCCCAAGGCAAAAGTTAGAAAATAAGTGCTCAAGGTTATACCAATATTTGTTGCATTCCTTTTGTTTTGCTTGATATTATTGTATGTATTTGTATAAAAACTTGTGAATTTGTGCTACAATATATCTATGTTATAGTTTTCCATGTGGATAGAAGATATTACAATATTTCTATTATAGTTGGTTTCTATGACAAACTTGGGATTATTTTCTCAAACTAACTTTTAAAAAGTGAGAGTCTTTAAAATCCAATAGAAAGGTTGGCTTTAAAACAAGGAAATTATTTTGAATATTATTTATTAAAAAGAGTTTGAATAATTTAAGCTAGTTAGAAAATCCAATACATCAATTTGTGGTCTTAGCTAAATAATGGCAACAAACAAATATTTCTAAATTTTTACCATTCAAGGAGAAATTTTATGTTATTTTGTGATATATCTGATAAAAATACAATATGCATATATAATCATATTATCACATAGAATGATGCTTGCAAGTTGAGAAATTTTGGTACTAATATGTAATGAATGGATTAAAAAATAAGCAATTTATTAACTTGCATTATAAAAAATATTCATTAACCATTAATTATTCATAAAAGAAGGCAACAAAGAATATTTGGAAGGATTTCCTAAGAAAATAAAACTTTACAAATGTGGGATCAATCCAATGATCATCTACGTAGAATAAACTTACCTTTAAGACAAGGTCTCAATGCAAAAAAGACATATTATTAATTAATATAGACTAAGATTGTACTATCTTGCAAGTAAGATAGTAAGATGGAAATATTAATTGAGAAGAATCTCATTGTTTACTCTATAGGGAAGAAGATGAAAATGAGAAATATTTAATATTATATTGTCCTACACACCAATAAGTAAGATAAACACACCTGTTATAATATGACAAGATGAATAGTTTATGAAAAACTATTGAGTTTATAGTCTAAAAAAATTTATAGCTATATTAAACACATTTTGGAATATCAAAAAATGAATGCAAATTATACAAGTGGTTCCTCTTTGCTAACCTAATCAATGGTATCAACAATTTTAAGTGAGAAGATAAAATAATCCTATTAAGTAATTTTCACGATTAAAGGACAAATAAATATATTTCTATTCTATCAAATATAACTTATCTAGAGATCTATACTAAACTAACCTCATGTTTTTTGGAACCTATGAAGACCATGTAGAAAATAATGTTGGTGAATAAATATTTAAGTTATTTCCATGGGCTAGTAATTTTAAATAGACTAATATATTGGCCCAATTCATGATAGTCATATCTATGAAAGACTAGTAACATTTAATATTATTCCATTGCCTCAATTCCACTAGTCAACCTAACTTCTAAATTAAAACCAATTAAAAACATAAATTAATTTCATGTTAATTTTCCTAACACATTAAGATCTCCAAATAATAAACATATAATGAAAGTTATATTTAACCAAAAACACATTAAATATTTCCTTCAAGACCTTCATAACATTGTCTTCCATCAAAGTAATACCTCTTTGATGGGGGTATCTATTTGATATGTCTTTCTCAAAGTTATCACAATGTATGAAGTAGTATGAAAGAGAATTTAGACTCAATCCTTCTAGTGTAAAAAAAAATTAGAAAAACCCTTGGTATGATTTTGAATTGCTAAGTTTCTAGAGAGACGTTCAATTAAACCTAAAAATAAATAAATAAATAATTAAAAGAACTAAAAAAACCAATTAAGCCAAGAAGATAAAACTCTTGATCCTTTATAGAATAACCGTGGGGATTTATTGAAAATATGTTGTTTAAGAAAGGTGTGGAATCCATTTATATTGACTTGAATATCTAAACAAATATCTTCAACAAATATGTGTTCTACAATCCTCACAAATAAGATACTAATATAATTAAGATATAAAAATAAAACCATTTGCAATGGACCTAATCATTGTCTTGTATAATATGTTTATATCATATTGTAGTACAAGGTACTACTTTTAGTGAAAATTTTATAATTTTATGGTAAAACAAAATGCGTTAGGTGAGGGAGATGGAAAATCTTAGTAAGAAGAAGCAAGAGTTTAAGTTTTATAAGCTTAAAAATCCTAACCCTCTACCACTTTTTCAATCATTAGGCAATAAGCAAAGTAAAGGATCTAAAATTATCTAAGTATTGAAAGCTATGATTCATTGACTAAGATAGAATTTGTTGAGCAAGTTACAACCCATCAACCAAGAGGTGATCCATTGACTAACCAATGATTTATCGACCAACAAGCAAAATTGTAGGATATAATGGCTTGAAAGAGATAATTTTTGTTTTTTTGGTTATGTAAATATAAATCATAGTTACTTAGGCATAAAGAGAGTTAAACCCCTATTATAAATAAGAGCCATGGGATCATTTGTAATATCTTTTATCCATTTTGAGAAAAACTATATCTACGTTTTGTGATTGTAATTCTATTTTGATTATTAATAAAAAATTATGCATGATGCTCATGTTCCAATGATGTCTCTCTTTCTGACCTCTTAGTGCATGATGAGTGGCATTTGTGGCATTGTCTTCTCTCCTATTGCTAGTCCACTTTTTGGGCTAATTTACACACTAAATGAATGGTAATCACATTGTCATTATTCAATTTAATCATAATGGCTCAATTGATACCACACTAGCCTCACTATAGTATTGGTTGTATTCATTTTCTTGTACTTTATTTTCATCTTTTGCACCCTTACCTTCGTTGATATACTTATCTGCACTTAGATTAGCTTAGGTTACAATAGGTTAGTAGGGATTTGATGTAAATTTGAAGGTTTGGAGGACTTAGACCTTTGCTCCTCTAAATTTTGATGTGGAGTGTGGGTGCAAATACGATCAGATACTTCATGCAATAAATGCATTTGTTTGCATACCCAATGGGACAAACAAACTTGTCATTGTATTTTTTATGATTTTCGTATCTACATTAATTTGCTATAAATTTTATCAAAATTGAAAAAGGGTTAGTTGAGGATCTTAACCCTAATAAAATCCAAAAAAATATCTAATATATATACTATTTGCTCAAATTTGACAATTTTACAATTTGATCCTAAATGTGCATGCTTACAAAATTTCTTGATTCAAGTGTGAATGTCAACTTTGTTAGTGATAAAATATACAAGACTATCCAAAGTTATTGAATAATATCATAAACATATCACCATACTAGAAATTTATTGATCTATAGATCTATTTTCTCAAGAAAACTTGATAAGACTCGTAGTTTTTTTAATTCCATTTCCTCACAATTTGTTAATGAATCAATGATTCATCAAAATTCTACATGAATTCCATCAACTCAATAATACAAAACCCACTCAAGTCCCTACGCTACTAACTTACTGACTCAACCTATAATTTTCTGATCAACTTATATTTTCATTGTATCACTAATGTTTGGCAAGCTTTTTTAGCTTTCTAAGTTAATTTTTGTTGATTTAGTGGAAAGCTAACAATTCATCGATATTAACTAATGAATAAGTGATGTCATCCATACCCATCAAGACCTAATACATGTTAACTTACCAGTATAGTGATTAAATAGATTCTAGTGATTCACCAATTTAGGTAGTGATTAGTTGGCTTTTCCCTAATTTTGAAAATTTTACCAATTTGATCTATTTTTCAAGTGGTTTTTCTTGTTGTAAGTACATAAAATATTTACTAGGGGCCATTATCAATGAGTTACTTTTCCTATGAATAAAAAATCTAGGTCACATGGTAAGGGTGAGGAAATTGAACAAGTAAAACTAATTGAACACAAAAGGAAAGGAAACAAATAAAAGAAACCTACAACAACAATTAGGATTAAAAATTCAAAAGAAATTTATCTCAACAACTTCAACAAAAATACCCATAGAAAATCCTACTATCTTAGCTCAAATTCTTCCATCCCCACCATCCTATTAGATGAAACAAATAGGTTTCCTTAACAACCTTTCAATATATGACCACACTCTACTCGATGCCAACTAGACTTGGACTATCACTCCAACTACTATCCTAACATGTTTCCAAATTTATTATATAGCATATTTCAAATGTCACAAGACTTACCTAGACTCAGTAATACCCAAGGATTGGTTTTACAATTTCTTAAGTAAACATAAGCATAATGAAATTGAACAAAGTTAGTCAATTAACATCTCAACCAGGTTAAGGATTACAAGCTAGCTCTATCTAGTAAGCCAAAATAAGTCATTCATAAGTTGGGCTAAGCTAACATTTTATCCCGTAGAGTACCTCATCTCAACCACTAGGGGGTCATCCCAACAAATGATGTAGAATCCTTTTGGGATCCATGGTTCACAAGGACTACCAAACCTTAATGTGTAATAGAACTTGTAAAATCTATCAAAACCTAACACCATGCAAGGTCAATTGAGCCAACCTCCACCAAATTTGTAATCAAATCCATGTATCACATAAAATGGATAAATTCTTCCAATACTATAAAGAGACTAAATGAAACTAGGGTCTATAAAAAGTCCATTATTTCCTTCAAGTGATCATCATATGAAATATCAACAACTATTACCTCTCAATCAACCATTCCACTAGGAATTCCAAGGTCCTCCAAACCAACAAGTGGTTCCTAATCTACCTATATTTACAAATCCTTACTTTCAAAATTAAATTCTTCCTAACCTACCTCTAGTTCAAAATGTCAATCAATAATATACTCCTCAATGACCTATGGTACCATAAAATCAGCAAATGACTTCAAACTAGTATATGGTTCAATTCATGTAGCAATCACAAGGGTACATGAGACCTTCTCAATACCAAATGCCTTATACCCCACATATACCATATGGAAAATCATCTCAAAATTATCATTTAAAAATTTTGATGAGGTCATAACAATAATTACCTTATTGAACCTATTAGGGACCTTTAAACTTAATGGTTTATTACCAATTATTTTCGACACTATGAAATATTTACCAATATTTGAAGATAATGTAAATAAGACTACTATTAATCATTTAAATAAATTATCAACATTTAAATCCATACATTGTATCTAATAAGAATATATTATGGTCTAAGTATTTATATATTTATTGAAATATAAAGCTATTGCATGGTGTTGAAGTGCTAAGTATATAGTTAATAATTAGGCTTCTATAGTTTAACCATTCATAAGAAGAATTGGTAACCCATGAAAAGGGTACTATATTATCTTCTACCTAAATATTATGCTAAGTCACCCTTAGGATAATATTCCCAATTATAGTATAAGGTTCATGAGAATACTATACTTGATACTTCCAAATATTAGACCATTAGATAAATAAGCTTTACCTTGCATCAAAGAATTGTAATAAAAGTTAGCTTTAACGATTTGTAATCCTAATCATGTCACCTTGTCTAGAGATTTTGAAGAAGCAACATGATCAGAAGACATGTTAGTTAGGGTTGGTAAATTACCTCTTGATCTACCTATGTCCTATGCTACTTATGTGAGTCCAACTCAAAATCTGTAGATATAAAGGCCTTGTTTGGTTATGATACCCATTGCAAGTGTTCAAATCCAAATTTTTTAAGTTGCACTTAGTACATCCACTTATTTTTTGATCAGTGCCCCATAGATGGTGATCTTTCCTAGCCAAATTATGCCAAATATCATTGCTTTTAAACCCAAATTACCGACTTTACCCACTTCACCCTAGTCTTCTAATTTAAATTCAATTTCAACACCTCAAAATTAGAATGATATGATCCAAGTCTAGGTAAATGAATTGAGGAAGATGATAATTTTTTTTATAATCATACTAATATGGATAAGATGTAAAATTAGGGTGGGAAATAAGTGTTTGGATGTCAATATTCACAAAGTTAGCAACAAAAAAGTACATTCTATATCATAAAGGATATATACCTTGACCAATTTGTAATCAAGAATGAAATAAAACTCAAAACAACATAGTGAATGTCAATTCAGAAATAAACACTTTATGGTGCCTTATAATGCTAGGCATAATCCTATATAATGCATTGTAGCTATAAGAAATGCTTCAACTATCATATATAATCAATAACCTCAAGCACAATAGAATAATATGTTGAGTCAAGTTATAACCACTCAAGCACCAAATGTTGAGCAAACCATAATATGGCAACCCAGAATTATATATTCCCCAATGATAGTGTAATTATGTATTGTAGCTTCCTAAATTGAATAATGTTATCCTAAAAAACTTTGGTATCTCAGAATATCTTGGTGACTTTCCTTTTTTTTTTTAAATTGAAAAACCCCTTGTGGGGCCGCCTTGGTCTGAGAGACCACGAAAAAGGGGTTCTACACCGTCAAAGTCACCCGGGAGTCGCACCCGACCCTGCCCGTACCAACATTATCAATTGGATTTTGGATACCCAATTCAGATTTTTGTGAAGAATTTGACGAAGCACTCAACTCATTCTCATTGATTTGCATATAAAGATTACAATGTAGTTGATTAACCACCAAGTTGGTTAATCAACGAACTCGGAGAACGCCTATGAGCGTTATTTTAATATAGTTGCTAATAATGTGATATAACATAACAACATATGCTAACATCCCCCCTTATTACATTATTGGCAAATTCCAATAGTATCACGAAATTTTTCATATTTGATACGTCCAAGTGCTTTGGTAAAGATATCTGCAACTTGCGCATCAGTAGGAATGTATTGAAGTTGTATATGGTGCTTTGGAACTTCATCTCGAATAAAATGACATCTGGTATCAACATGTTTGGTACGTTCATGAAAGATTGGATTTTTGACAAGATTCAAAACACCTTGATTGTCGCAAAACAAATGAAGAGGAAGATTCTTTGGAAGGCCCATGTTTGTAAGAATGCGACTTAACCACATTATCTCGTAGATTGCTTCACTGGCTGCACGATATTCTGCTTCTATAGAAGATAAAGCAACCACATGCTGCTTCTTACTGTGCCATGAGATAGGTCCAGATCCTAGATGAAAAACATATCCAGAAGTGGATTTACGATCATCAATAGATCCGGCATAATCTGAGTCTGTGTATCCCAGTAAGAAAAAATTATTATTCTTTCTATATTCCAGACCATAATTTGTACTACCATGAACATAATGAAGCACTCTTTTTTTTGCTTTCCAGTGTGTCATCTTAGGCTCTTGCATGAACCTTGAAAGATATCCCACAACAAAACTGAGATCTGGTCTGGTATTTGTCAGATATAGGAGACTCCCAATCAACTGGCGATAGAGAGTACCATCTACCTGAGGTGACTCATCATATCGAGATAACTTAAGTCCTTGCTCCATGGGAGTTGCCTTTGACTTACAGTTAGTCATCCGATATTTTTCTACTAAAGTCTTGGCATACTTCTTTTGTGTTACTCTAATATGAAATTTTTGTTGAGTAACTTCTAAACCAAGACAATAGTGCAGAAGTCCTAGATCTGTCATTTCAAATGATTGCTTCAAGTCATTTTTCACTAAGTCAATCATTCTTTCTAAGCTTCCTGTAATGATCAGATCGTCCACATAAAGTACAAGAATCACTATATCAGAACCATTTTTCTTAATATAGAGATTTGCATCTGAGGGACTTCTTATGAAACCATGCTGCACAAGGTGACTGTCTATCTTGATGTACCAAGCTCGAGGAGCTTGTTTTAGCCCATACAATGATTTGATCAACTTGCATACTTTTTGTTCTTGTCCCTCAACCACGAATCCTTCTGGTTGAGTCATGTATACTTCTTCTTGTAAGTCACCATTCAAGAAGGCACTTTTAACATCCATCTGATGTAATTTCCACCCAAACTGAGCTCCCATGGCACAAAGTACACGAATGGTAGTCATTTTTGCGAGTAGGGGCAAAAGTCTCTTCATAATCTATGCCTTCTTTCTGAGCATATCCCTTTGCAACAAGCCGGGCTTTATGCTTATCAATAGACCCATCTGCCTTATACTTCACTTTGAACACCCATTTGCAGCCTATGGGTTTCTTCCCTGTTGGCAGATCGACTAACTTCCAAGTATTATTTTTAAGGAGAGATTTATGTTCTACATCCATGGCCTCTTTCCACTGTGGTTCATCAAGTGCAGATTGAACCGTTGTGGGTTCGTTTGTATTCAATGTAGACATATAAATTTTTTCTCCATCCTTATCTTCCTCTCTATCATTTTCTGTACCCATTGACAAATCATCAAAGTGTTGACAAAGTTCGTCAACCTCTGAAGTAGATTCTTCTGCTCTCATCTGTTGAGTCATACTACGGAGTACATGGCCTATCAAGAGATAGATCTAGAAGGGATTTCAACTTAGCATCTCTCAAAGTGCTAGTATACCATTTTGGAACTTTCTGTTTTTGCTGTGGAAGTTGAACCTCCTTCTTAGGCTCTTCTTCATCTAGGTATACAGTTGTGGATGTGTCTTTTGATGTGAGAGCTTCATCAAATATAACATCTCTACTTACATGTGTCTTCTTGGTCTTAGGATCAATCAATCGATAACCTTTTGAGTACTCATCATAGCCAAGAAAGATACACTACAGGGTTTTCTCATCCAGCTTCCTCCTTTTCTATTTTGGAATGTGCATGAATGCTTTACATCCAAACACCTTCAGATGAGCAATGGAAGGTTTCTTACCACTCCATGCTCCTTGTGGAGTCTTCCCTTGTAGAGCTCTAGTGGGTGCTCTATTTAGGAGGTATGATGTTGTGTTTACTGCTTCCGCCCAATATTGATCCTCAAGATGTGCTCCTTTTAGCATACATCGAACCATTTCCATAATGGAACGATTTCTTCTTTCTGCAACTCCATTCTGTTGAGGTGTATAGGCTGTAGTCAGTTGTCTTTTGATCCCATGTTTCTTAAGAAACTCTAAAAACTCTTCAGAGGTGTATTCCCCCCCTCGATCTGAGCGGAGGGTTTTGATCAAACATCCCGACTCCTTCTCAACAAGTTTCTTGAACTGTTGAAAGTAGAGAAACGCTTCTGATTTCAATTGAAGAAAGAAAACCCACATCTTCCGTGAGTAATCATCAACGAATAGTTGAAAATACTTTTTCCCACCATAGCTGGTTGGCATAGGACCACACAGATCGGTATGTACCAGCTCTAAAGGTTTTGTAGCTCGAGAGGAGCTTGCTTCAAAAGGCACTCGATGTTGCTTCCCTGCTAAGCAATCCGAGCAAACCGGTAAGATAGATGAGAGGGGTGGAAGACCTTTCACCATCCCATATTTGTGTAATTCAAGCAAATATCCAGAAGCGAGATGCCCATAACGCCGATGCCAGAGAGAGGTGGCCTCCTTTGTAGTTGCAGCCAAAGCAACATGTGGAGTGGAAATAGCATCGAGAATAAACAAGCCATGTTTGTAAGAGCCGGTTGCAACATGTTTACCATTGTGTGTGATAAAACATCTCTTCTTGCCATTGACAACTCGAAACACGACTTCCATGTTTCTATCCAACATTTGTGTGACTGAAAGCAGATTATTGGCTAGGCCTGGAACATAGAGAACCTTTTCAATCTGACAATTACCATCAGGAAGAGACACAAAAATATCCCCTTCTCCTTTTACTTGATATACCTGATTGTCAGCAATTGTGACTGGCTTACCCTCTTTCGCCACAAAAGTATCAAACCAGGATTTATCCCCAGTCATGTGTTTGCTAGCTCCTGAATCAATATACCATACAACATCTATCTGGGAAGACGAAGTATGAGTCATGAGCACCTTGTGTGCTCTTTCAAAGTCAGAATCTGAATCGGACTCAGGAGAATTTGAGTCTGAGTTGGATTCAGCATAAGCAACATGGCCTTTAGATTGCTTATGCTTATTGTATTTTTTCTTGTTCTTGCCCTTCTTTTGTGGACCTCTGTCATTTGGTTGCTTGTTTTTGAACCAACACCTGTTGGTGTCATGGTTATTCATGTCACAAATTTTGCAATATTTTGTATCTTTTTGCTTGAGATTGCTTCCCTTTTCCTTTGGAAGAAGCACCTCCTTTTTGAAACTGGCCTTGCTTTTTACCACTTTGTTGTGTGGAGAGAGCATTATCGGGCATATCATCTTTCTGGACTCGAGTTGCCTCCTCTGTCTTCGAAGCAAGTTTACCAGTTCCACAAATGAGACTTGTCTACCGAGAAACATTGAGAGAAGTGATCAACATCTTGTAGGAACTTGGTAATGCTCTCAAGATAACAGAATTCAAGACATCATCATCCACAGGTTTTCCCATAGCATTCAATTTTGCTTTCAAGTCTGCCACTCTGCAAAGGAATATGTCAACTGTTTCTCCAGAACTCATACTGAGATTATGTAGTTGAGTTTGAAGATGAAGAATAGAGGATTGATTTTTGCCTTCATATACTATGATCAGGGCATCCCAGGCTATCTTACTAGTTTTTGCATCACAAATATGAGGCTGCACCTCATCTGTAGTAGCAAGCAAGATAAATACGAGACTCTTCTTGTCTTTCTTATCCCAAGCATCTTGATCTGGTCCTGTTGTCTGAGGACGTTTTGCAGTGCCAGTCACTACCTCCCATAAATCTTCCAACTGAAGTATGGCTTTCATCTTTGTCTTCCATGGAACAAAGTTAGGACCTTTCAACAATTGTGAATCTGAGAGATACTTATGAATTGTGGCCATTATGAAGGTTCCTTATATCACCAATTGGTCTCCCTTTCTTTATACCTGCCAGATCTTTATACTGTAACCATTCAATATACACCCGCCCTTACGTGAGGGAAACTATAGGTATATATGAACAGTATACTACTCAATATGTACTCGCCCTTACGTGAGGGAGACTATAAGTACAAATGAGAAGCACAATATATTGAACATAGGCGATACTGAAAGGGCATCGTGTTGTTAATGACACCTACCATAGAAAGTTTTATTCCGCATGCGTGGGGCGTAACTTCCCCTAAACACTTTGGAAAAAACTTTCGTCAGGATTTACGCCTAACAACAATCACGATGTGGGTATGAAATGGAAAAAAAACTGGTTTGCCTTATTTCTCCCCGACGATTTATAGAGAACAAGCTCAGACGTCGTTGTTGCAGCTATATTAGGCGGCGAATACGGTAGTCCAAAGCACGACAACATTACCTCGTAAGTGTGGACCAGAGGTATCTCAAATACCGAACACTGTTGTGCAATAAATTGCACAAATAGGGTATAAATTTGGGGTCTTATATTTTGTTTTAATTTATGATTGTGAATGCAAGAAAACAAAATATTTAAATGCAAAAAAAAACAATCATAAATGCCCACAAATTTATAGCTCCTATTACCAATCTAGCAATTATTCTGCCAAATGGCTTGATTTCCCCCCTTTATCTGACAATTTTGCAAATGAATCATGTGAAATCTTCCCCCCGTCAATTTGCAAAATAGACAGAAAGTGGGAAATGAATACCTGAAAAAACCTCAAAAACAAAATTGAGCCTTCAAGGCATCAATTTTTGCTGCTGTGGGGCGTCAATGTGGCCTTGCAGGCGTCAACTGAATAGTGCAGGCATCAACTGAACAGTGTAGGTGTCAACTGGCGGCATTCTGCATCAAAAACGCATTGCAGGTGTCAATGGCGCCGTGCGGGCGTCAACAGTGTCGTGCGGGCGTCACAGAACTTGTGCGGGCATAAAAAAAAATGAACCCGCCGTCACAGTATGAAAAAACCCCCGAAGAGATTTGAAACCACGACCTGCCACCAAACAACGTCCGCACTTGCCACGGGAGCCAGACGGCCCGATGAAACAAAACATGCAACAGGGAATGATGAAGAGCGTTGCGGCCTGGGAAGGGAAAAAAAATAATAATCCCACATGGCCTGTGCGGCCACTGTGGGAGGTTTTAAATTTGGCAGAAAGCACTTAAGCTTTCGGTTGCCTTCGGGCAACCAACCCCGCCCTTTTTGGCCTCCGCAACCGTTGACCCTCGTCCCTGAACCGTCGTCTGCGTCCTCTGTCTGCGTGCCACACGCGCCTGTGTGCCTTGGTCTGCGTGTTCTGTCTCTGTTGTCTGGTCAGTTTGCTGTCTGTCGTCCGTTGGCTGTCTGTCGTCCTTCGTCCGCCGTCCTCAGGTCTCCGCAGGTCCCGTTGGCTGTCTGTCGTCCTTCGTCCGTTGGCTGTCTGTCATCCTTCGTCCGTCGTCCTCAGGGTTGTCGACTGTCTTGTCGTCCGTAGCTCTGATGCCATGAAGAATTTGATGAAGCACTCAACTCATTCTCATTGATTTGCATATAAATATTACAATGTAGTTGATTAACCACCAAGTTGGTTAATCAACGAACTCGGAGAACGCCTATGAGCGTTATTTTAATATAGTTGCTAATAATGTGATATAACATAACAACATATGCTAACATTTTGGTAGGGTGGATATTTGAACCTGGGACCTCTCTTGGAGGATTTCCCTCTCCTCTCCAACTCACCTACAACACCTGGGTAGATGACTTTCCTTTTGAATACCACAAAGTATTGATAAATAAAATAAGATATTGCAACTTGAAGTAAGAGAAAAGTGGTAGATGAACAATTTGGGCCTTCATATGCTCAAGCAGAACCACCTACACTACATGACCCTAATATGAATGTTAGTGTTTCTTAAAGTAGAAATCCATTCATTGCACCTTAAAGATAAAGGGTCAACTACCACTAATCAATAAATGGTACCTCAAAAGGATAAAGAAGTACAACACCATGGACCCCATAAGATGCTCAAAAAATAAACATGCTCTTAGCTAAAAAGGAATCTAATGCAACAAAAGAATAATATAAAAGGTAAAATTTGTAGATATAAACTAGAGGGATCTAATCCTTCCCTAACTAGTGAGGGTAGGGTAGTGGCAACATGAAAATTTAGAAAAAATTTCAATCCAAAATGAAAGTAATTAGTGGTTATCAAGTTCAACATTATTGAGAAGTTAAGGAATACACCAAAAAAGATAAGCATATTGTAAGCATTGATTGTGAGTGAATATAGGGATTTATTACTAGAATCATTGAAAGAATAAGAATTCTAAAATGAATACAATCATATCTCTAAGTACTCAACCTAATCCATCTGAAGTAGCAAACTCTCATAACTATCAAGCTAACAAACTTGTAAGAGGAAGGGATCTCTGTGAAAATCTAACCATGTCCTACCAAAACAAACAACTAAGGTAGAAGAAGTTGACCAAGAAGGGAAAATTGGATAGTTGGGTGACCTAAGGAGATATATTATGATTGGAAAAGTAATAAGAACTTTTATGAGCAAGGAGAGAGACATATTCAAATGAAAGTTTATGAATTATACTTTGGCTCAATAGAATCTTGTTATGATAAGGATATGATGGTGTGATCCTAAGTTGTATTGAAGAGGAAATGGTTAAGAGCCTATTGAAAACAATCAAGATAAATAAGTTCATTATTCAATGTAAACAACTACCCACAAGATTATGAGAGCTACATATTATTGGCTCATCTTACTAACTACTTTCAATGGGTTAAAGAATATAAAGGATGTTGCATATTCACAAGTTATAGAAGAAAATCACCTATGACCCTACAACTGATAGTCATGTCAAATCCATTTCAATAATGAGATATAATTTTCATTGGAAATATCAATCTATTATCTATCATCAAGCATGATTGGGTATTGACTTCCACAGACTATTTCACTAGGTGAGTTGAAACCATTCTAGTTAAACTTCCTATCAAAAGGTAATTATCCAGATTTTAAAAGTTTAATCACCAAATTAGGGATGCCTTAAACAATAATTATGAATAATATCACATGTTCATAAGGGCTAATTTGTTACAATTTTTACTAGAATGTGTGTTCATACTAATGACATCATTGAACTACTACCCATAGGATAATAGTTTGAAAAAATCTATAAACAAAAATATTGTCAAAATTTTGAAAAGGATAATTATTGAACCAAATTAAAGGTATTGTAGGTAGATAGAGTTACCCCAAAAGCCTCTATTAGGACCTCATTGTACAAATTAATATTTTCGAGAGAGATGGTGTTATTCCTTTCACTCTAAACATCTCAACAACTAGAATTGAAAGACACTAATATTCCTCTTATGTAGGCTCATTTGAATGCCTTATTATAGTTAGAGGAAAATAGAGAGATCCTTCCAAAGTTTTCTGTAGTATTATAATATTTTCAAGAAGTGGTTTGACAAATAAGATACAGATGTAGAATTTAAAGAAAATGATTTGGTGATGAAATAGGACAAATACAAGGTAAATCCTAGTAACAAAAAAACTGCATTCCTTTTGGAGTAAGCCATATCAAATTTTTAGGGTCTAAGCCCCTAATGCTTATAGATTGGTCATAATGGATGGGAATTTATTAAAATCTTAGGGAATAGGTAGCATTTATGTCCTCATTTAGTCTCTAAAAATGAAGCTCTTGTAAATATGTTAATGAATGTCTTTTCTTTTTCTCTTCTTGTACCATTTTTATTTCTTAGTGCTTTAAAAATATTATTTCCACCCAAGTTAAAATCCTGAAAGAGACACTTAGGTTTCCTCTTTCTACATCTCTATCTAACACATATTGGCTTGATCAACAACATGAACTGAAGGAAGCTAAGAAAGATTATAAAAAAAATTATTAAGGAAAAAGTTATCATTTTTTTAGAGTATCCTCCAATTCACTTAACTAGGGAGTTGACATAAGCATACATCACTAGAAAACATGCCTAATTATTTTAAGTGTGAAAGCCTCTAATTTGCTAGTTTTGTAGTGATTCATTAAAAATCATGTTGACTTCAATATGTCAAAGAGGTTGATTGTAAGCATAAGGATAAAAAAAATGGTGAGCATCAATCCATTGACAAATGACATAATCCATCAATATAATCATGAAAATTCTACATGATGAAGTTATATCGATGTAGGCAGTGATCTCAATGCCAAGGCAAAAGACAAAGAGGTAATAGCGTTATGATGACATTGACTCTAATATGTCTAATTTGTTAGTGAGGGTAGAAAAAGTAAAAAAATATTATGTCATAATGACTCAAGCATAAAATCCTTCAACTTGTCAACTCTACAAGCCAAGCAAATAACATGGCATGTCATCATAACTTTAGCTTAACAAAGTCCCAATTCATCATACAAGAGTGAAATGGTTTGAAGGACTAGATGACATTGGCATGATGTAAGCACAAAATATCCCAATCTATTGACTTGAAAAGCATGGCGTAGGGAAGATAATAACATCATTCTAACATCACTCCAAAAAAAATCAATTTTTCGGTTTGACATACATGTGCTATGAATTTATTTTGCATTTGCACGGGTAGTTCAAAGAAAATTGTAAGTGCCCTTATTCTAAACTCTCATTCCATATTTATATGCACATGAATTGACCCTTAGGGAACTTTGTAATATTTTATTACCAATTATAAATGCAAAAAAGACCCTATTGCATACACCATACCAAATGAAAGAAGCAAAACCCTCAATTTTTGTGCATGTGAAGCAAAACTAGTATAAGGAGATAGCAAAATATTGAATACCATGAAAGTGAAACTAATTGGAGGTTAAGGGTTTTCACTACCCTAATGCCTCAAAAAATACTCCTAAACTCATGTCATGCATCCTATGACCATTTTCATACTTATGCATACCTATTCAAGGTATATTTCTAGATAAAGGGTGGTGACTATTGATTGGGAACCCCATAGAGTCCTCCATCTCAAGAAAATTTTGACGCCTTTCCATCCTCAATAACCCACAGGTACCTTAGTGACCCCATTTTTCTTACTTTTGGATAAATAACCTAGTTCAAGTTTAAAACTCTATGATTCATCGATGCATCTCTCATATCATTAAATCCCTAAGGTAGTGGCCAATATAAGGAGTTGTTTAAGAAAATAAGATTTTTCCTAGGTACAAATGTTGGCAATTTGCCAACAAAGCTATTGATTTGTGGATTAGTTAGGCAAAGTAAAAGGATGAAAATGTTGAAGTACTAAAGTCGGTGATTCAATGACCTTCCTTTGATTAATTAGATAAGTTGGGCAATAAAGGGGAAAGAAAATTAGAAAATCTCAATCTAGTGATTTTCCTACAATCCTTTGATTCAATAACTAAGACAACAAATTATTGATCTCAAGACTTGATAAAATTTTCACTCTTCTATAAAGACAACTTGCTTGTAATTTTGATCATGGAACCAACAAGCACAAGTCCAAGCTGGTAATATAAAACTTCCATAGAAATATTCATGCAGGAACAAACTAAACATCCCATGACCTTAGGAAGGGAAATAAGAATAAATCCTCTTAAAATTACTCAAAAGAGAATGATAACTCCACAATAGCCAAAACAAATAAAGAATAAGAAGGGGTCCACTAAGAACTTCTAAATAGTACATGATTTAGTCAAGATGGGGATTTGAAATTCAATCCATAATAACCTAGGAGACTATCCATCAAGAGGTACAAATTATATCCCAATGATTTCTATATAGTGGTCATATTATGGAGTTTTATATTAGGACAATTTTTTGTGCCTTGTGTCTGGGACTTTCTAGAGTTGGTGCATGCCTATGCCTCCTTATACAACAAGAATATGAAATCATTCTAAGGTAGTGGGATGTATCTCCCATAACTATTATCGTCATGGAAATAAGGAAGATGGTGCATATTCTAGACAACAACACTGAGTAGATCCCTTGCTCTTCTAAGGTATATGCTACATTTTACAATAGGAATAGCAAAAAAGGAGAGGAATTCCTAGCAACCTAATTGAATAAAAATATAGATTCCCCAAGGGTTTAAACTACCACTAAAATTATATATATTCGAGGAGGTATAGAGGGCTCTCTCATTAATTGATTTTGTGCTAGGTCGCAATTCTAATATTGTGATTAGAAAGGAGCAATTGGAAAAATTTTACATAGTTAGATATGTAGCCCATTTCCATCAACTGCTCGATTGTTCCACCTACATCTCTAAGGAAACTAACTAGTAATTATAACATTTTTAGAATATGAATATTTTTACTCTCTTCATATCTAGTGTGGCTGGTCATGCACCCAAAGAAATACTAGTTCCTGAATGTGAATCTAGGTAAAACTAGAAAAGATGGTCAACCATTAATCTCACCCATTTTTTAAAGAACTAAGATCCCCTATATAGGTGTGGGGAGGTACTATTATAATTATAATACTAATATCTATGCCATAATTATATATAAAATGACATATGGGTTCCTTAGGTTATCCCTAGAATGTGGGACCCTAGTATAAGCTAAAAGAAACAAGAAGAATTTTTTTACTTGGGATCATATTTATCATTTGTGAGTTCATAAGGGTTTTCTAAGGAGGTATTTAGGTAGTCACCCATCTAAGGATATTTTCTAAGGATCCATTTGGTAGTCACACATCTAAGAAAAGGCAAGACTAAGAAAATTGAGAAGAAGCTCAAGAACTACAAGTTAATGTTGATTTAGGATAGATGAACCTATAATCATGAAGTGGTATTCATATAGATATTAATATGACTTCCAAATAATTGTATGCATGAGAATAAAAGAAGCATTCAATCCTAAAGGATTTTGAGAAAGGAGTGGGGCTTAAAAATATTAGATGCAAAGCGTACTTGGGAAGACAAGTTTAAGGCACTACCAAAATGACCCTTTCCTTGGTTCTATTTCTATAGGGAGATTCCGAAAAAGGAGAAGAATATTTATGATAATTTTAATCCCAATAAATACATAGAACACCAAACTATCAACTCACTGACTAGGAAAAATACTTATTTCATTTGCATGATTGATTTTAACATCCGCTTAACTACCTTTTACATCTAGAAAATATTAAGGTTGAAAATAAGAAGAAAATCAAAACAAGTTTAATTGGACTAAATAATCTTATGATAAGTCATTCATAGAAACATTTGAAAATCAATGTTATTCTTGTATGAAATGTAAAAGCATTTTTATATGCATTTATTTATTTTGTATATTTAAATTATTAAAATATTCATTTTTATTTTTAAACTTCATGATGATTTTTATAACTAAATTTGTAAAGATAATTTTTTGTTCTTAACTTTTTTGAACTTGAACATAGTAACTTTTTTCTTAATAAGCTATGTGTGGCTTCTATTGGGGGCCACTCCCATTACAAAAATAAAACAATACATTGCTCTCATTACATTTTTAACAAGTTAATTAAAGCATACCTATCTTTGCTTTTCTATCAAATATATTCTCCATCTTCCTCAAACTACTAAGTTTCCATAATCAACTCTCTTTTTTTAAAGGAATTAACAACAAAAACAACCCTTACAAGACACATAACTCCAATAGATAGAAATAAAACAAACATTACAATCATTCAGTTTGATTATTTTTCTTTTGTAGCAGAGGTTCTTCCTCCTATAAAGTGGTAAGATTTGAGAATGCATTTTTGCACTTCAAGCTCCTCAGATAATATCTAGTTGTAACACATTTTGTAGGATCTTCATTTTTATAAAATTGATCATCATCGATTATTTCATAATTAGCTCCAATAATACCATCTGATGTGCTAATATTTTTCATGAAACCATCTGGATGATCTTTAGTAACCATTTGGTTTTTATCAATGATCTGATTCAAATTCTCCTTTTGGGGTTGAGTCTTTTGTTGCTCGCATGATTTTTGCTAGACAATTGGTGCATCTAGAGGATGAGCTTCTTTATTTTGAACTGGGACATTTGAAGGTTTTGAATAATTCACATGCAAGGCCTTCTCCTCCACTAAGGAGGAATCAGAGCATGATCGGATGACTAGGCATCTCTTCTTTAGGTCACCATATTGTTGATAATCATAACATCTTAGGGAGAAGATTTCATATTCAATATTTTGAATCCATTCCCCTTTGCTTAAAAATATAGTAATGGACTAAGGTCTAGGAACTAAAACATCCATCCAAATAGCCAATCTTGCTTTACTCATATTAATTTTTTTGGACAAATTTTCCTATGTTTGGACATCCATATAGTGGAATGCACTAATGACATTATCAATTTTGGTAAATATCTTCTCTCCCCAAAACTCCACAAATAGAGCATAAATTTCATGACCCACCTCTGATAAACTTTTCATTTTGATTAGTTTATGCTTTATTATGTGGCATTGTTGTTGAAATGAATGGCTATTTCAGACTTGTTATGCAAAATATTTACGTATTATGGAAAATGTAATATGTGGATGTTATTGATCGATGTTGGTTAATTCCATGCTTAGTTTGGTGAAACATGCATTTTGTGAAATAATATGATGTTGCTAATGAAAGAACACTTTTGCAGGAATAGGTCTCTTTACGGTGGCAGAAAGAACTAACCACTGAGTATGGGATTGCCTAAGGGAAATGATGTGATGGGAAAATTATCGAAAAATTTAGGGGCAACATGAATGAATGCTCCTTGCATGAAGTTGCATATCATATTTTGCATATATTAAAAAGAAATAGAACATCAAGCTTTCGTTGAATTGGTTTCTGCATAGTAAATTTCTTATGAAGGAATTTCATTGATATGGTATTATTGCTAAAAGAGTTAGTCTACCATTCTTATTTTATTAAGTGCTTTTATACTATGCATTATTAAAAAATATTTTGAATAGGAATCCGATGTTCCGGAATGATGAATTGCATGTTAATGTTGAGTTTGTGAGTTTCCTAACTAAAAAGGGGAACAACTGTTTGTAATCTTTAATGACGCTCGAAGTGGACCTTTGATTAAAACTCAACTTCGAGTTGGTCGAGACGTTCTTCAAATGGTAAGCGAGTGGAGAAAAAAAATGGAGGGAACTCATCGATAAAAATGGGTAATGGGAATACGGTTGGATCTCTCTCAACAAAATGAGGAGAGGAGACATTGGAGAGGTTGTTGGCATTTTGGATATCGAGAGAAAGGAAAGAAAGGAGCTAGAGTTCATTGGTAAGAGTATTGTATTGAAGGACTGCGGGCAGAACTAGGTAGTCTCAAGTATTATTTTTACTTGTTTTGTAATATTCGGTTATACGGTATTTGATAGATGTCTAGCTTGCTTTAGATTTTTATAGATGTGTTCGATTGTGATAATTATGAGCTTTTGTTATTGTTATGGAAAATAGATACTCTCTTGTATGTTCTAGCTGAAGGATAGAGAATACTTTGGTTTTTTTGAAAGAGTAGAAGCCTGAATGATAGTCAAAGATAGATACTATAGTTTCCTATTCAACAAATGTTTCTGGTAGGTTTTAATTTTTAATTGTAATGATTAGATTCAAAAGACTCTTATTGCCATAGAATAATTTTGCATGAGAATTTTTGGACAAGTGGAGATTTTGGTGTGTGGATTATTGTTTCTTTTTTTGGTGTGACGCTATAGAGGAAAATGGTCTATAGTGGCATCTTGTAAGTCGATTTTAGTTTGGCTACATTAAAATTTCACCCTAGGATGTTGGGACTATTATAGGATCGAATAATGTGTGCACCTGACTATTGTAGTCCTTTCGTTATGTGGAGTAATGATTGGTTATATCTCTACCATGTGATATATGTAATATTTAATTTCTTGATCGAAGTGGGTACACCCAATGCGAATGAGTGTTTGTTTGCTTTGTCATTCCAAAACCTGCTATTTGTATGTAATAATAAAGGAATGTTATATTGTGATTTATTTTTAAATAAAGAAGAGTTTATATTCAATGCTTTTAAGATGATATGTCATGAGTTTGTATTTATGTGATAGGTAAAACAAAATTGATATATATATAGAAATTTGTCTTTAGCAATCCCTTAATGAAGTTGGGACAATTTGCTTATAGAAATGATTGAAATTGTGTGCCTTCCTATATGAATAAGTGAGCAATTTCATTGTTTAAATAAGGGGTTTGTATGGGCTTCAGAGTGTTTGAATACTTTCTTAGAGGAATGTTTTATCATCTCTGCAAAATAGTTTAAATAATGCTTGTTGATATTGCATTGACAAAAGACAAATTGTCTTTTTTAATCTTAGTAAGCATGTATGTTCATATATTTACGTTTCAAAAAGATGTTGTGGTAAAATAATTAGAGCTTGCATGTGATAAAGAAATTTATAGGTAGATGATGCTTGAAGGAAATTAACTGAAAGTTACTGGTAAAATGAGTTGCTCGATTCTTATGAGCGGAGCCGTCTCTGATCCCTATGGAATGGCAATCCCTCTCGGTGGTCTCAAAGAAACTTGTGAAAGAGAAGGACTACCATGCTGAATGGATTGTTGGATATCTATAGGAGGAAGATTTTGTGTTTGCTTCTGATGAGGATCCAAATGTCAAACAATTCCTTGTTATTGAAGATGTTGGGTTGACCTGTGTGTACATATATTGTTGAATGTGACTCCTTTTTAAATAAGGAGAAAGGAGATTACTATTTATGACCTGCATTGGTGTAAGTCTGGACAATAGATATTCTAGTAAAACTATGTTAATTTCACACCACTTGTATCATTGGAATGAGATAGAGACATTGTTGGGTAATCTGGGTTTGGATTACCATTGTAGTAACAATGTCTAGTGTGGTTAAATGATTGTAAAAGCATTCATTAGTTGAAATGTATATCCTTGAGATAACGCAACATTTCATGAATTAATCAGATCTTGATATTATTATCCTTATATTTGTGATGCACCAATATTTGATTTCAATGGATGATATTAGTAGTTAATTAAAGTGTCATTAATCTAAATTAGTGGTTTGATCTTCAATGAATGGAATTGAATCATAATCATTCCTAGACCTCTACTTTTTCACAAGAATCTATAGTGGAGAATTGACCAGTCAACATGGAAATAGTGATGATGTTTTAGATAAGTCCATCTAGTTTTGTAGTGGTTAAACCTGCGTAGGTGTTTTAAATTAATTTCTAACCACGAACTAATAGTACTCCTTATTGAATTAGAGTACTAGCCTAATGGATAAGATAGATTTATTTATGTATTAATGGATTAACAAAATGTCAAAATGATGTGGTATATCTATATCAAATCCATGTATTAATAAATATTTTAGTCTTATAACAAGGAATTGAACTTAGACATTTATATTTTGTTACGATTTGCTAGTAGATGTCTATTGTTACTAATGAAAGAGAAGTAGCCAGCAGAGATATGAGCTCAAATAAGAGTTGACTAGCTCATCGGTTAGATGAGATAGATAGTTGATAATCTTGTGCTAAGTGCATTCACATAGAAAGACTTATGTGAAGTGCAGTGATTAGTACATTTCTTTTTGAAAGACCGTAAAGGAAAGAGAGAGCTACTTCCTTTCAAAAGATTGTAAAGGAAAGAGAGAGCTAGCTCATTGTAAAATGAGAGGGATGGCTTATCTTGAGCATCACCTAGTACTCATACATTTATGGAAGAATGTATGTGGTAGTGATGGGTGAGTCTCATTATATGTTTATGCTGGAATGTTGGAACAAAAATCAACAAGATTCAACCCCCTTATTTTGGAAAGGCTAGGAGGAGTAGGTTGAACCCGATTAAGATGGTTTGATGATTTAAAAAAAAAACTCTTGTATTAGGAAGGGAAAATGTTTTGGGTGATGACAATAAAGATTCACCCAAACTAGGAAGCCATTAACTTCTTCTATAAATAGGTTGAAACTAGGAGTCCAAGGTCTTATATAGACACCCCTTTGTCTTTAAAACCAATTATATCTATAATCCATTACCTCATCTCTATCCACTAAATTAGAAAAGGAAACAAAAAAGAAATTTTTGGGTTGGAGAGTTGAATTCTGTATTGGTCCACCAATATTTAATGTATCCTTTAAGCTCTTTTAGGCCTGGTATTTTGTCCTTGAGTTTGCAAATAATTGTTCGAGCTTCATGATCAATCAGATCCAACCCAAATTCATCCTCCAAAATCTTGATAGAGGGCAGAGGTTCATCCACCCGCAAACCCAAAGATCCTTGAGAGATATTTTTTCTGACCGAAGAGGCTTTCTCATAGACTGAAGAGACAATCTGTGAACAACCCTCTTCCTTCAATGCTTGACTGCACCTAGGGTTTGCATCCCTTTCACAAAGACTATAGCCAAATTTATCACTTTGTTCCATTGCTTGACTACACCTAGGTTTTACACCCCTTTCGCAAAGAGTAGTGTTAACTTGAACATAGTAACTTACAATTCCCTTTTTTCCAATTTAAAACCCACTTAACTTTTATAATTTAAAATTAGATTTATCTTAAATCACTTAACACTGATTTATTTTTTCTTTTATATAATTACTTGATGCTAACATGGGGCTAGATTCATGTTAATTACCACCACTCTAACATCATATTAAATTATAAGTGGAGGAAAGAAAAATGGGATGCCCAAGGCCCACAACTCTCGCCTTCCCCCTTTCCCTATCCCCACATACATTTCATTTTCATCTCTGTCACTTAAAGAATATAGAGGACAAAAATGACAAAGAATTTTAGTTGGAAAGAACATAGATCACATGGATAAATCTAAAGGTCTCTAACAAAGAGAGCAAAGGCCATAAGATATAGAAGTAGATCCATCAAGACAAAGATGAAAGTAGGTTTTGATATTTTTTTATCTTTCTTTATTTAAAAAATATTTTACACTAAAATTATTGTAGGATACTTTATTGATCTTAAAAAGTGGTTTGGATATTTTATCTATTTATAGTGTTTTTATAGTAGTAACTTCAAACTATAGGTTTTGGAGTTGTTTATATAGAAGCTAGTTTCAAGTTCTTATTCATTTACAATAATATTTGTAAAATAAATTCAAATTAGAAGGTTTGGATTTGGTTTTATGGAAATATTAGAAATTAAATGTAAATTACTTATTTGTAAGATTTTTGTAAAATAGTTACAAATCCATGGTTTGATGATTAAAAAAAAATTATTAAAGCTTTAGAATGATTTTTTTAATATAGCAAACCCCTCTAGTGCAAGTTTCTATATTTTCATGGATAATTTTTCAAACATGGTCTAGGTAAATCTTGTAACCACTCAAGTTATTGATTGAAGGTGTTAATCATGCAACACATATGAAACATATATGTGCTTGTTAGAATGGATGGACATGAATCTATTTTGTAAAATTTAATTTTTTAGATGGGTTATAAGAGATTGAAATGGATCCCACTAGTATTACATCAAGATCATGACCATATATTGATATTATAATAGCTTGGAAATTGTGCATGTGTCATTTGGAAAGATTCAAACCTTGATCTCCTCTTTAAAACTCAATGAATTTAAGCAATTGAGCACATTTCATTTGATTTTGCAAGATTCATTTTAAACTTCATGTAAATTTTAAATATTTATTTAAAGTAGTTTTATTAATCCTTATGCTATGGATGAACTTCAGAGAAATATTTTTTTAATATTTTTTAATTTTTAATATACTTTATTATATCAAAACATTATATTTGATTTATTATTCTTTTAAAACTAAGTATTATTTATATATATATTTTTGAATTTACATGGTGGAATCGGTAGCCGCCACGAATCTGGGCAGGCTGTCCAAATTTTTATGGCTGCCACAGTATTTTGCGCTGTCCGTCCCAGGAGTCGCCACAAAGATCTTCGCGTAGTCCACCCCTATAACCACCATGCCACAATCATTTTATACCTTTTACGCCGTTGAAAGCACCAGGAAATGGACAAGCGTTCAGTCCGACGAGGCTCGAGATTTGAACCTTGGACATCCACCCCCCTTATGGGGTTTGGATGAACCAGTTGGTCTACACCTCGGACCTATTATTTATATTTTTGAATATGCAAATTTACCTTTTTTATTATTAGGTAAAGAAGGGGTTTTAAGGATCCCCGAACCTGTTTTGAGAGGGACCCATACCCTGAGATGACGATTTTGAGAGGATCCCACAACCAATACAACAAGCTGCAAAAGGGATACTCAACAAAAAACTCCAAAAGGAGAAATATCATTTACACCCAAAGGGTAACCCACCAACAAGGAGCAAAGACCAAAAAAACCAGCCACCAACCCTCCTACGTAAATTACAACAATAAAGTCTTGGAGGATATGAACTAAACGCCCTAGATGGGGAACAACACCACACCCGTATAACGGGAGTAAACTAAAACCAAGAGCAGATCACTCTGCCTAGCGAAGGATATGAGGCTTACACTTGCAACGGTTCGAAAGAGAAAGTAAAAAACTATGAGCCGCCTAAATCAAAGCAAGAGTTACAAAACAAGAACAACTTCTCTCAGGTACAAGAAAAAGGAGATAGCAACATTCCACACTACACCTGAGAGGGAAAAGGGTAAGATCCCCAAAAAATAAGCCTTAGAACCCTGGGATCAAACACACCACCACTGCTGAAACTGTAGAAAGAGATCTTTGTAGATCATCAAAGCTAGGAAACCCACCAAAGACATGGGACCAAAATCCAAAAACCACCGCAACATAACAACCCACTTTCACCCCAACTAGTTTGGGTCGGTTTTTGGCCTTGTCTTCCTGGAACAACTAGATACAGCAAGAAATTTACCTTTTGTAAAGACAAAAACAATCTTTTACATAGAACAAGTTTTTATTCCATAAAACGTCAATTGTTGAACTTTTTATTTTTACTATACATGTTTCAAATTTTATATAAATATTCAACATTTATTAATTATTTTTAACTAACTTTTTTCTTCTAACACACTCACTCACACACACCCTATCGTGGTTTGAACTTAGGTCTCCCAAGAAAACCCAAAGTCAAACCACTACATTGTCCCACATTGATTGCATTGTCGTGGTTTGAACTTAGGTCTCCCAATAAAACCTAAAGTCAAACCACTACATTATCCCACATTGATTGCACTGTCGTGGTTTGAACTTAGGTCTCCCAAGAAAACCCAAAGTCAAACCACTACATTGTCCCACATTGATTGCACTGTCATGGTTTGAACTTAGGTATCCCAAGAAAACCCAAAGTCAAACCACTACATTGTCCCACATTGATTGCACTTTAAAGGTAAAAATTTTTAATCTATTTTTTAATTCCCTAGTATATTAATATTATACTTTTGTTTCTTACTATTTGAGCTAATATTTTTTTTGGGGGTTGTTAGAAATACTACCATACCTATTATACAAACAAATTTATGTATGTGTGAGCTTATCAAATTCATTTAAAATAAAAATAAAAAAAATATAACTGTGTATTATTTTGAAATACATGGAACATACTTAAATTTTAAATTTTAAAATGATAAATATATTTATTTTAATTGAAGTTATTATTTATAGGAATGCATTGAGACATAATCATTGAAGAGAAGCATGAGGACTAACAATTTAATAATCAATAGTAAGTATTTAATTAACTAAAAATAAAAATTTAAAGTATATAATAATTAATCAAAATATATTATATAACATATAATTAATAAATTAAATGACCCTTTAAAAATGTGATAACATGATGATGATGTAATATGGATGGAATCTATTTCAAACTCATATAGCCAATTTAAAATATTTATGATTAATTAAAAATTATTTAATCAATAAATAATTAAGTCCAAAGAATGCAAAGTGAAAAGTTTAAAGCCAAGCAATAAATACTATCTTGTAAATATCATGGGTGAACATTAACATTTAAACAAATGGCATGAGGTTAAGTAACAAAGAATGTGGATTACCAAAATGAAAATCAAGTTTAAATCTTGCCAAAGTTATCAATGCAAAAGTATTAAAGTGTTATTGTACTAATATCACTATGTGGTTGGATAATATATAGGACCTTACAAGGAGGGTGACTTGTTCTCCCTCGTCCAAACCAAGAGAATCAAAATCACAACCAAGAGAAAAATTTATATGATGAATATGTTGATGTGACTTGAAGGGCTTATGAAATCTATGGATAGCAAGAACACTTATGATAAAGTGAGTATGAAATATCCTAGGGGACAGTACAACATTCAAGCTTTGGCTCTTCTTCAGGAGGTCCAAGGTTCAAACCGTAACATGTGTGTGGTTGTGTATTAGATTCCCTATTGATAAGCCTAGCTCTCCCCCTTATGAGAGGTCATGGTGGGATGGGGGTGCCCAACCCTAAGCGTTGGTTGTAAGGGTTTCTCACACTAACCAAATCTTTAAAAAATGAATATGAAATCACATAAATGTGTGCATGTAATTATAAAATTTTAAAATATGCTAAAATTTGTTATGAAAATTGAATTTTTGTATACTAGTCATGGTAAATTTTGAACCCTAATATATCAAGGTTGTCAAGTTTACCTCAAAATAGAGGTAAACTTAATTATTTTATTATTTACATCAAATAATTAAATGGATTAGCCAATTTATTATTGAAATACTAAATATGCAATTAGATCAATGGCAATGGTGAGGTGACATAAGATTAAAATAATAAGAAAAAAATAAATATGGAACTTTTTTTAACTAAAATTGTTGTTAAATTCATATTAGCCAAAAACTTCAAGGATCAAATACAATATGAAGGTTAACCAACAAGGACACCACTTGCATTATTGGTGATGTGACCCGGGTTCAATCCTCATGGTGGATGTGTATAAGAAGTATTACTCAATATATATATAAAGGCTAACCATGATCTAGGTGTCTACCTCCAAGCCTGAACACCCGATAGCCATCAGAGTCACAATAGACTCCCCTACAGTGAGGAAAAATCATACTAGGATGCATTCACAGGGTCACGTAGGGCATCCATCACTAGAAATAAGCACAATGAAGACCACACATAGACCCACACTATTGTATTACAACTTGAATTCATGAAGGACCGAAACAGATGAGAACTAAGAAATATTGGGATACTCAAGGCACCCAACTACAAGCACTAAATGTGAATGGCCACGTAGGTGATCCCCTAGTGACCCATGTTAAAAACTAAGGTATTCCTAGTGATTTTCATGGAAATGAGAAATTATGTCTTTACTAGGACTCTAAAAATGTGTCTGCATAATACTAAATGACTAGAGACCATTGTATCGCTCCCTCTAATGGACGACGAACATACTATCTACTAAGGAGAGACTGTTGCACTCTGTCAAAACAAAAAACTTAATGGGAGCAACCATGCTAGGAAATCATTTGCTAAGGAGAAGAGTCTAAGTGACCTTGCTCCACCTCATGTTGTGATGAGAGCCTAATGTGAGGATTGGATTGTGTGTTGTTGGCTTCTGATTCCACTTGACCCAAATGCTTCATCAAGTGTGCTTGATCATGCATCATCAAGCTAAGTTGCTTGCTTAATTCTTCTACCATATTCTTTAATCTAAATATTTCATCTAAGTTGTGAGTTAAGGTCTCATATATGTGTCTCTCCAAAGCTATGATTTCTTCTTGTAGTACTTTCTCCTTTTGGGTGTGATCTATTGACTAAACCTACAATTGGTATTTTATAATAGCAAATATGTTAGCTATTGAAATATTATATATATCTTCCTAATCAATTTCAAAAATGGCTTTGCATTGATTCTTCCATATATGAAAGATGACAGTCACCCTCGTAATGGAGAGAAGTAATTTTTGGTTGGGCATAAAATCGATCCCCAAAAAGGCTTGATCCTTCATCATAGGTAGTGGTAAGGGGTAAAGCAACTATTGTGCTTCACACCAAATATGGTGGGCATAAGCATAGTTCCAAAATAGATGTTGTATTGTCTCTTCCAAACCATAAAAGGGTAATTAATTTTTCCTTGGCCTATTCGTTCTAGCCTGATATGAGTAGGTAGGCCTTGGAGGACTATATTCCAAAGAAGAATCTATAACTTTCCTTGAATTGGGATAGATTTTATTAGCTTGAAGGTTCTTTCCCAAGTTGCCCAATTGAGCTCTAAGTTTCATTTCTTATTGATCATATCTACAAATTGTTGACAGCTTATAGGAAGCAGGGCTTGGTACCACAACTTAAGGATTGGCTGCTCAAAGTTATAATTTCTAAACCATTTCTAATGAGTCCAAGGGGGACTAGCTTACAGTGGAGAAGATAGAGGTGAGGGGCCTAGGAGGCGATGGAAAGGATCCGCATAATCAATATTTTATCAATATGATAGAGGCTAAATTTTGATTGAATTTGCTTCTAAATTTCCTGAGGACTTAGAAAACTCCAAAATATCACTCACTAGAATCATTCCCATTTATAAGATATGCCTAGAAGAAAACTAGGTACTTGTGCCAAGAGGCTATGCATCAAGGGTGAGGAGGGACGACCACCATAAGTTGTGCTAGAGGAAATTTGTGGGGCCTTGCTCTGGATATGGCTACCATCAAAGAAATTGATGCACCTGCTGCCCGAACTTCCAAAGCCCTTTGAGAATATTACAACCTTCTATAGAGAAATAAGGGGCTTGCAAAATAATTTCAGTGTATGACATATTTGCCCAAATTTTACCATCCACCTAGGGGTTTTTAAAATGCTCCCTCACCAACACCTTCTACGGATCATTCCCTATGATTACCCTTTGCATCCATTTAGCCACAAGCATGTAGCCCTACACTTCAAGATTGGGGATTCCTAGCCCATTGCACGAAATAGGTCTATAATAGGTGCTCCAAGAGACCACTGGGAGGCCTCGTTTGGCTAGGTTTTTTATCCAAAAAAACTCTTGAATCATACTATTCATCTTATTACCCAGGTGTTGTAGGTAAGTTGGAGAGGAGAGGGCAATCCTCCAAGGGAGGTCCCAGGTTCAAATCTCCACCCTACCAAAAATCTGAATTGGGTATCTAAAATCCAATTGATAATGTTGGTGCGGGCAGGGTCGGGTGCGACCCCCGGGTGACTTTGATGATGTAGAACCCCCTGTTTGTGGTCTCTCAGACCAAGGCGGCTCCACAAGGGGTTTTTCACTTTAAAAAAATACTATTCATCTTATCATACCCAACCTTGCTTGACATCCAAAGAGAAGAGAAGTAAATATGGAAGGGGGCTAAAAAATTTCTAGCAATCTAGATTTTAGCTACTTGAGACATTTTCAAATATTTTCAATAGTCCAACTTTTTGGCAAAATTGTCCATACACCAATCCCACATATATTTGGGTGAAATATCAACACCAAAAGGAAAGCCTAAATACTTAGATATTTCTCCTCTTTGCACCGACTTCCACGTTGTAGGTATCAAATTTGGCATATCATCGAATCCAAAGAGAATAACAAAATTCTTAGATTCTTTCATTAGAGGCCCTATAAAAGGTGTGAGCTATATCAAGGATGTTCATAAGATTTTGTTGATCTTCCAAAGGAAATAACATAGAATTATATGTGAAGTTTGTATTAATAACCACTCTTGCAGAAGCATTTGGAAAGAGGGTAGCTACCATACTGATGAATGTATTACCAAAACCAATCCAGTGGAGCATGCTTAAGACGAAGAGCCACTATAATCAGTTGTAGGATTTATCAAAATCAAGATCAAGACAAAGGCCCTTGAGCCCTTGTGGTCAAGCCCACTCCATCCTTTCCCAAGCTATAAGGAGATTATTCAAAATGTAGCAACCTTTTAGGAATCCTGATTGATTTGGAAAAAAATTGTAGCCACTAGGAGGAGTCTTCTAGCTAGAGCCTTAGCCAAAATTTTATAACAGGACTTGAATAAAGTAATGAGATGTCAATCAACAAGCATTTCTAGCTTAAGTATTTTAGGAATGAGCCTGATTAATCCCTGATTAGTGGCCTATCCAATGCATCTAATAGCAATAACCTCCTCACACATTTGTAGAAAATTAGCTCCTATAGTCTCCCATAAGGTCTTAAAAATTTGCTCGAAAGCCCATCAATGTCGAGGCTTTTTCATTTTCCAAAGAGAAGAGGGTAGAATGAAGTTCATTCAATGAAAGAGGTCTTTCCAGCAATGTTTTATCTTCTTCAGATACTTTAGGAGAGATGCATCATTTGCAACATTCTCTAAAAAACTCAACTTTTGTGTTAGACCCTTCACTTTTGAAAAGGGCTGCAAAATGCTTCTGGATGAAGGATGGGAGGTCCTCCATTAGAATTTGTAGGTCATATCTGGTATTTAACCTCTATCCTCTTTGATCCATTCTTCTTCTTAATGGTATTAAAGAAGAATTTAGAATTTTTATCACCCTCACAAATCCACTGAAGAGGTGCCCTGATTTGCGTTAAATGGGATTTATAAGCTTGGAGTTGTTGAAACTCTATATGTTTCTCACCTAACTGGTTTTGAGAAGGGACACCGCTAATATTTTGGTTGAGGTGGTGGTTGAGGTGGTCAACTTCCTGCTCCAATCCTTCCTCTTTTTTCCTACGAAGAGAGGCTAGGATTTTTACAAAACCTTGAAGGCAATTCACTATTCTTCTGATGGCTTCCTCCCACCACATAATCCACCCTCTCCCTCCTAGGGGCCTCAATAAAATATTCTTCACTTTCTTGATTCTAGTAACATAATCTTTACACTTGATAAGGGAAGTGTTTAACTTGAAGGGCAAGTTTTTTTTGGGTTTCTTTATGGCAACACACCCAAAACTCAAGGTAATGGGGAGATAATCTGAAGTTACCACTAAGTAGATCAGATGAGATAAATCATTTTGGAGGATATAAATATTTTTTACAATGTAGAAGTGGTCCCATATTGCCATTTTGAGAGCATCCCCACTTGATACATTACTCTAGGTAAACCAAGCACTATGGTTTCAACACTTCCATTTCAATTGGGATCATAAATATTTCAGGCCCTTCTAAACCTAGACCATGATCTTGAAGAACATGAGCTTATAATGAGAGGGGGCGTGAACAGTATAAAATAAAATTTTACTTTTCTTTCCCAAACAGTATTATCCAATAAAATCAATGACAATATCAACAATAGTTTTCAAATTAATGCATAAATCATTACATATAATAGAGACACCAATTTAACGTGGTTCACACAATGTGGAATACTCCACGGAGAAAATATTTCACTAAAATTTTCTCAACAAATATTTTGGTAATCCTTCCCTATTACAATGTTTATGGACCTCTGTCCAAAGGAGACACCAATCCCCTAATGCTCTGCTTTGTGGATCTCTATCCACAGGAGAAATCTTCCCCCTTATCTCTAGTTCATTGAACTTAACCTAGGAGAACTCTTTCTCCTCAATTGGTTTGTGGATCTCTCTCTACATAAGAGCTCTATATTTTCATTTGCTTCATGGATCATACTCCACAGGAGAACTCTTTCTCATTGCTTTGGTTTTTGGATCTCTATCCATAGGAGAACTATTTCTCCTTTGCTCTGGTTGATGACCTTCTAGAAGACTATTATCCCCACTACTCTGGCTTATGAATCTCTCTCCATAGAAGACCTTTATCCTCACTCAGAAGACCTTTTTCCTCACTGCCCTAGCTAATGGATCTCTATCCACTGGAGACTACTATCCTCTACTCTATCACCTCCAAATATTGCTCTCAACTCTATCTCAAATTTGCACCAAACACTATCCTCAATCTAGTACAAATTTGCTCTAACTATCTCAGGTCTAGCACAAATCTGCTCTCAAATTTGCACCAAACTTTGTCCTCAAATTTGTCCTCAAGACTTAACACAAATCTTGATCCTATCACAAATCAAATCTACTCATAACTGCTCCAAGCCTTAACACAAAGCTTGAAAAAATCACTCAATCAACTCTGCTCAAATCTGCCCCAAGCCTTAACACAAGGCTTGAAAAAATCACTCAATCAAATCTGCTCAGATCTACCGTAATAATTAACACAAGGCTTGAACAAATAAATTAATATAATCTACTCACAAGTCTTCACCAAGACTTACCTCAAATCTGATCTCAAATATTTACCAAGACTTACCTCAAATATGCTCTCAAGTCTTCACTAAGACTTACCTCAAATCTGCTCTCAAGTCTTCACCAAGACTTACCTCAAATATGCTCTCAAGTCTTCACCAAGACTTACCTCAAATCTACTCTCAAGTCTTCACCAAGACTTACCTCAAATCTACTCTTAAGTTATCTCAAGAACTTTCTCAATATGCTCTCAAGTCTTCACTAAGACTTACCTCAAATATGCCTACAATCCTTCACTAAGACTTACCTCAAATATACTTACAAGCTTTCACAAAAGCTTGATCAAACCTGTCCTTAAGCTTTCACAAAAGCTTACACAATATTGTCTTTAAGATTCTAAAAAAAAATTACTTAAATCTGCTCAAACATATGCTCAAAACAGCTCACAAGATATGCTCAATCAATCTCGATTCTTGCACACAATGCTATCAATTGCTTTGTCTAATCTTCAAAGTAATTCCTTTAACTTGAAGTAGTTTAGACATATTCTATTTAGAATTATTTTAACCTCTGGAACATATAGAGAATGATGTACTCTATCAAAACTCAATATGTTCTACTCAATCATTAAGTCTGCTGCTTTCACAAATCTGATTTCTAATGTTTGCACATTCACTTTCAATATCACTCAAAACCAATATTCAATCCATGAAACACAACTTGCTCACAAACCCTAATTAAATGTTTCACACTACTTCCAACCTGTTGTGGTTGATCCACAACACACCCCAGAAGTGGGGACCCACCTTTTTTGTAGGCTTACTGAGCAGATCTCAATCACCTAGATGCTAAAAAATGAAGAAAAAAGAAAAATGCATAAGTGTAGAAAGGGTCACGAAATCGCGACATGTCACGAACATCGCGACCAAAACCGGAAAACTGTAGCGAAATCGCGACGTGTCAGAAAATCACGGTCAACGCGGTCAACGACAGCAGGTAAAAAAAGGTGCAGCGAAATCACGACGTGTCGGTGGCATGAACAAAAAGGGTGTCACGAAATCACGACGTGTCGGTGGCATGAACAAAAAGGGTGTCGCGAAATCGCGACGTGTCGGTGGCATGAACAGAAAAGGTGTCACGAAATCGTGACCTGTCGGCGGCCCGATGGAGAAGGTGGTCGCGATTTCGCGACGTGTTTCGGCGAAGGTGTACGGATGACAAAATGGTAGCGATTTCGCTACGGTTTTGTGAAAAGGAGGTCTGAAGGAGAAGCGGTAGCGATTTCGCTACGCCTTGCGAAAAGAAGACTCAAAGTTCAAAACGGTAGCGATATCGCTACAAATTTTGTGAAGGCAAGCTCAAAGTCAAAGTGGTAGCGATATCGCTACCATTTCATGAAAAGAAAGCCCAAAGTCAAAGTGGTAGCGATATCGCTACCATTTCATGAAAAGAAAGCCCAAAGTCAAAGTGGTAGCGATATCGCTACCATTTCATGAAGAGGAAGCTTAAGTTAAAAAGTGGTAGCGATATCGCTACCATTCGGGAAGAGGAAGCTTAAGGTAAAAGTGGTAGCGATATCGCTACGAGGAGCTGCCAAAGACATACGACCGGAAGGAGTGTAGCGATATCGCGACATGTCGCGTTATCGCGGCTAAGAAGCTGAACAGGCGGCATGCAATTTTTGTCAGGATTTTCGTAGAAAAGCATTACGAAAGGCGCAGGAAACGCAGGACACGTGGCGTACAAGTGTCAGAATTGCAGGAACGTTACATGCAGTGGAAGATTTCGCGTGTTTGGGCATCCAGTATGAATTAAAAGCAAGGAAAAGCGGAATTTGAAAGGTCATTTGCAGGAAGACGAAGTGAAGCGACAAAGGGAATCGAAGAGCCATTGCAGTACTATAAAACCAGAAATGCAGATTGAAGGAGAGAGGGGAAATTGCCGATTACAGTGTTGCAGAGACAAGAGCTTCGTGCTATTCTGGGCCTGTACTTGGGCAATTTCCTTCTTTTTTGTTCTGGAATATTTTTGCCTGGAACATTCTTTGAATGTAATTGACATATCGTTTAATATAAAATACGGAGTATTGGCATCTCATTGATGAGAAAGAAGGAGTCATTTTATGCATGCATGATTTAATGTTTTATCTTTCATTCCAGTTTTTTGAGGCTTTTAGGTGAAGTTTAATGCAAGTGTGCTTGGTTGCTTCATACGAATGCCTAGGCCTGGAATTACAGTAGAAACCCTAGAAACCAGCACCTAATTTATTTGGATTGTGCGAGTTTGCAGGTTCATTAGATTAGGTTGTATGCATAAAACCTCATTATCTTCGGTTTCATCGAATTGATGGCAGCATTCTGACTGTAATTTAGTTTCTTTTTCATTTACTTTTTTGTTTCAAACCCTTGCTTTATTTTCTGCAATTTAATTATCGTATCCAAATAAATAATCGAAAAATCCATCAGAATCCAAGATTAAAGTACAATTATTCAATTTGAGTCCACTGTAATTTCAGATTAGATAAACCCTAGTGCCCCTTGTTAACATCCACTTGCAAACCCTAAGATATTCCTGGCATTTCATTTGAACAACATTATTTAAGCATAACAGGAACCTTGGAGAAAGTTCTTTTCTTTGCAAGCAGAGGATTTTTGGACTCAGATCCTATCGGAGAGTGTGCTTTCACAACTGGGTGAAAACACCGCTCAACAGATTGGCGCTAGAAGGAGGGCAGAATTGGTTTATCTATTTTGATTTCCTTATCTGAATATTTTGTTTTTATTCGATTCTGGAATTATTTACGGCTAAACTGCAACATCGTTTTTGTTTTTGTTGCAGGTTTTCTTCGAAATAGCAGAGGGTTTCTTCAGGCAGGCTGGACCCACCACGCCGTATTGCGACCAGGTCTCAAACAACCGGAGAAACCATTTTTCACGACCTTACTGGTACTCCCAAGGGTAAAGCCAAGCAAGTCGTAAGCACACCAGTCGCAAAAGGCCTATTTTCTCCAGGAACGTCGAGTGGACCTACGCCAATAATACCCTTTGTCCCTAGTGTGCCTATAGTTAGTAATATTTCTACTGCTATTGTAGGTCTGTCTACATCAATTCTCGAGTCAAATGGCTCAAGCTACCTCCTTGGTATGGAGCTAACAATACTCCTTTGAATATTGTTGGGGATATCCATGAAATCCCCAAGAACATTGAAATATTTCTGCCTAAATACAAGCCAGATGGCCTAAGAATAGCAGAAGAACATATCCAAGCCTATAGGGATGTTTTAATTAGGCTGCAAGTTCAGCATGAAGATGTAGCCTGTAGACTTTTTCCCATGAGTTTGGATCCAATAGCATATGAATGGTATATATGCTTGCCAACTGGTTCAATCACCTCTTGGACACAAATGGAAAATGCCTTTGTCAATCAATTTAGGTCACCCTTAGATCCCGCAACTATTTACAATCAGTTTATTACATGCAAACGGGGCCAAGGGGAACCAATCCGAATGTTTAATCAGAGATTCCAAAAGAACTATAACAGAGCAATTAGACATTTTGCTATCGATCCCGCAGTGGCTTTGCAGATATATTTTGGGGCATTGGACCCCATGACAGCCATGTTTGCAAGGCGTAATCCTTAGGTCACCACGCTGGCTTTGGCCTATAATGAAGCCATGACTATTGAGCAACAGTTGACACCGCAAGGCTACGGGTTTACCCAGATGCCTATGATGGGACAGTGTGCTCCATATGGTCAAGCTACCCAAGCAAATCAACTCATGGCACCACAAATGCCAAGTATGAACGCCTTCCCATATCAGCAGTCGTATCCACCAACACCCGCATATGCACCCATTCCAATCCAACCAATCACATCCATTCCACCTGTTCTTGCATTTTTGCAGAATAGTCAATCAACTACGCAGGAAACTAGTCAAGTCAATCCTCAAGCCATAGTTCCTGTTTCGAATCCAATCCCGATTCAAGGTATTAATCCATATGGGAATCAAATTCCTCAGAACCCGACCCAAATGTGGAATCAAGACCCCATTAATTATGCGAATCCAATAGGGGTTAACAACAATATGATTCCACCGAAGGATGTTTTTTCGGAAGTCGAAGAGCTCAAGAAACTAGTGCATAAACTAAGCAATGACAGGGTTCAACAGTAGAAGTATGACTCCCATGCCCCTCACCCAAATCAGAATTTCAACAATAGAGGGAGGCACTGGAACACCAAGCCAAACAATGGGGGAGTTCCTGCTCCCATTGCTAATCAATTAGATGCTTCTGCAGGCCCTAGCCAATCTAATTCTCTTTTGAATCTTTCAGATTTGGCATGGGAAAGGGGGTGCAAGTTACATAACACAAAAGAACACAATGAGAGGAATTGTCCTGAGATTGCTAGATACACTCATTGTCTTCATGCACAAGTTGATGATTTGGAACTGGTATCAAATGAGGATCCATCGTATCATCAAGATGAAAATATTATGGTGATGGAAAAAGTATATCACCAAGAGGGTGAAAGCGAGGAGGAAGAAGACGAAGTTTTGGAATAGGAGGTGCAAGCTTTTCGAGATTTCAGAAAGGGGACTCATGGGTACCATTTGAGGAGTAAATCTAAAGCCCCTAAAACCTCATCAACACCTCCAAACAATTCTATTCTTCCTCCAGATACAAAGGCAAGTAACAACCCTCCCCCTCCACTCGAAAGAGAAATGTCCAATGACGTCCAGAAGACAGTCAAATTCGAAAAACCAAATTATGATGTGGTGGAGGATATGAAGAAGTCCAAATCTAGCCTTTCATTCTTGGACGCGGCTAAATTGCCTGGTCAAAAGGAGGCGTTGATAAGAGCTTTGAACTCACCTGATCCGATGTGGAAGGAAAAAAGAGCTGAATCCCATCTGATTTTGCGAAAGGAGAGAAGGGATGTCCCGCCATTCTTATTGACTCTGAGAATTGCGGGTAAGAACTTACATAACTGTTTGGTGGACACAGGAGCCACGAGCAACCTCATGCCTATGGAGATATGCAAAATGCTAGGTCTGCAGCCTGTTTCATCCAAATGTACAATCCTACAACTGGACAGATCAGAAGTAAATGTAGTGGGGACTTTATATGATGTCAAGATTCAATTGAATTCTGAACCCAGGGTTCAGCAGGTTGTGGACATTTTGGTGGTTAATATCCCGAGTAGGTATGGAATGCTACTTGCTAGGGATTGGATGAAAATGCTGAATGGCTATTTTGCAACAGACTGCTCGCATATGTGGCTACCATGGAAGGGAATTGCAAATCAAATAAGAGTGGAAAACGAACCGAGGCTTAAAGAGATTATAACAGATTTTAACAAGCCGAATGAAGTTCAGTTTTCTGAGCCAGACTTAGGGGTCTATGCGCTTGATGTTGAGGAAGCTACTGAAGAGTTTAAAGAAGAAGTATGTCATGGTCATTCTTCTGAAGAAAATGATTACACGTGGTTGCTCAAGTTCGATGGATCAAAGTCTAGACAGGGAGCAGGAGCTGGAGTCGAGCTCACTGGTCCAGGAGGTAAACCATTGCTAGTTGCCTACAGACTGCAATTTCCTTGCACAAACAATGTGGCAGAGTACGAAGCATTGATCTATGGTTTACGTCTAGCATTGAGCAAACATGTTAAATGCTTGAAGGTTTTGGGAGATTCTGAGTTGGTTGTCAAGCAAATCAAAGGACAGTATACATGCCACGACAAAAGACTGAGCCTTTATAGAACTAGGGTTATGGATCTCATGGAGGAGTTTGATGCATTCAACATAGCCCTTATTTCTAGGAGAGGAAATCGAATAGCAGACTCTCTTGCAGTCGTCGCGGGCATGTTAAACCCGGTGGATATAAAAAGATGTAAAAAGTTTTCCATTGAGCTGGTTCCTTGTCCATCAATACCTGATAATGTAAAGAATTTCCAGGTTTTTGAAAGTGACAGGCACATCTTCAAGTTTGTCACAAACTCGGGTATTTTTGAAAACCAGGTGATTGATGAGGAACAAAGGTGGCAGGATGAAACAGAAGAAAGTGAAACTGCGTATCAATCCAACAAAATTCCTAAAGACGTGGTTTCATTAGAAAAGATGTTCGACATGGAATGCAAGAACAAGAAGAGAAAAAGAGTCCCACTCCCCAAAGATGCATGCGATTCAATTAATCTAGGGAGTGCAGACAATCCAAAGGAGGTGTACATAGCAAAGGCATGTACAGAGGAAGAAAGGAGCAACATAATACAGGCATTGAAGCATTACATAGATTGTATTGCTTGGAACTACAATGAGCTAAAGACTTACAACCAGAACATTATCACACATACCATTCCTTTGAAGCCAGACTCCAAGCCTTTTAGGCAAAGACAACGAGTTGTTAACCCGCTATTGGAGCCTTTGATCGAAAAGGAGGTTAAAAGATTATTGGAAGCAAAAATCATTTTTCCTGTTAGGCACTCAACCTGGGTGGCCAACCTCGTTCCAGTAAGGAAAAAGAGTGGAGAGATTAGGCTGTGCATAGATTTTTGAAATCTTAATAAAGCCTCTCAAAAAGACAATTATCCATTGCCATCAATTGATGAAATTCTGCAAATGGTAAATGGATCTGAAATGATGTCCTTTCTCGATGGATATTCTGGGTACAACCAAGTTCTTATACATCCAGATGACAGGATGAAAACGGCCTTCACTACCAAGTGGGGGACATTTGCATATAAGAGAATGTCGTTCGGATTGTTAAATGCTGGTGCAACTTTTCAACGCGCCATGGATTACGCATTCAAAGGGCTAATAGGCAAATGCATCATCGTGTATGTGGATGATATCCCAGTTTTCTCGAAGAAGAGAGAGGATCATGTTAAAGATTTGAAGAAAGTGCTTCAAAGATGTAGAGAACATGGAATTTCCTTAAATCCCAAAAAGTGCATTTTCGGAGTAACAGAAGGGAAATTGTTGGGTCACATCATTTCAAAAGAGGGCATATCCATCGACCCAGAAAGGATACAAGCTATCCAAAACCTACCTCTCCCGAGCAGTAAAAAAGAACTGAGATCTTTCTTTGGGCAAGTCAATTTTGTGAGGAAGTTTATCTCTAGCTTTGCTGAGATAGCCAAACCTCTGAACCAGATGCTCAAGAAAGATGTGGATGTAAAATGGAACGAAGAAAGTAGAGTGGCATTCCAGAATATCAAAGATGCCATTTCCAGAGCCCCTGTTCTTATAAGCCCAGACTACTCCAAGCCTTTTTATATTTATGCGTTTGCATCATAACACTCCTTTGCGAGTGTCTTAACCCAAAAAGGTGAGGATAGTGCCGAAAAACCCATTGCATTTTTAAGTGCCCCCTGAAAGACGCTCAATTAAGGTATTCAATCCTTGATAAGCAAATGTACGCACTTTTTAAAACTGTGAAAAAATTTAGGCACTACATCGTGCACAGCAGAATTATCGCCATCGTGCCCGATTCTGCTGTCAAGACCATGTTTTTACGGAATGAACTAGGTGAGAAGAGAGGAAAGTGGATTTCAACCATCCAAGAATTTGATCTCGAAATCCAACCAATGAAACTAGTTCGAGGACAAGGACTCGGCGAAGGCGATCGCAGAAAATAATCCGCAAATAACGAGTCAATGCTCAAATACGTAATACATGGCTAAAGACGACTGGTATGTTGATATTGTGCAATTTTTATTGACTGGTAAGTGTCCTTCTAATTTAAATTCGACACAGAGAAGAGCCTTAAGGCTTAAATCTATCAATTATCTGATAAAATCTGGTGTGCTTTACAGGAAGAATCATGAAGGTATCTACCTGAGGTGCTTGAACAAAGAAGAAGCTGCCAGGGTGTTGCAGGAATTTCACGGGAAACATGGAACTGGTCATGGTGCAGCCAATGCTACAGCACATCAAATCCTGAGAGCAGGATACTATTGGCCACATATTTTCAAGGATGCGCATACCCATGTACGATCTTGTCACATCTGTCAAGTGGCTGCGAATAGAGAAAGAAATGCAGCCATGCCGTTGCGACCTGTAGTCGAAATGAGACCGTTTGCACAATGGGGACTAGATTTCATCGGGGTTATTAACCCAAATTCTTCTGATTCTCATAAATTCATTTTGACAGCTACGGACTACTGTACAAGGTGGATAGAAGCGATTCCTACTAAACATGCCACCACAGATGTTGTGATTAAATTTCTTGAGGATCAGATTATAACAAGATTTGGAATGCCCGACTCTATTGTCAATGACAATGGTAAAGCTTTTATTTCTACACAATTTGCAGATTGGGCATATGATAACAAAGTAAGCTTAAAGTTTGCATCCAATTACTATCCTCAAGGAAATGGGTTGGCCGAGTCTTCAAATAAGAATTTGTTGAATACTATTAAGAAGTTGCTGGAAAAGAACCCTCGGGACTGGCACAACCAACTAAAGTTTGCCCTTTGGGCAGATAGGACCAGAGTGAAAGAGTCCATAGGGAACACTCCCTATCATTTGGTCTATGGGCAAGACCCGATATTTCCAGCAAATTTGAAGTTGCAGACCTTACATTTCATACAAGAGTATTTGGGGACAGATGATCAAGTTGAGGTCAGGTTGAGCCAGTTGTTGCACCTTGATGAAAAGAGAGAAGAGGCCATGAATCACATGAATAAACACCAGGCAGTTATCAAGAGATGGTTTGACAGAAGAGCCAAAGTCAAATCATTCAGAATTTCAGATTTGGTATTACTATGGGACAAAAGACATGAGGAAAAAGGGAATCATCAAAAGTTTGATTGTCTTTGGTTGGGTCCATATCAGATTTCAGAGATTCTTGGGAAGAATACCTTCAGGCTGAAAACATTAGAAGGGGAAGATTTCATGCTACCGGTTAATGGGCAGATTTTAAAGCATTATTTTAGCCCTTAGGTTGTGAGACTTTGATATTATTCTTTTGATCTTGGTGGGGGATTTTCAGATTTTGTTTTTATTGTTTAGGATTGTTAGTCTAGCTAGGATTTTGGTTATGGATTTGATTTCAATTGACATGTGTGTTAATTTTGAAAAAAAAAATATATATATATATATATATATAATATATAATAAAAATAATATATATAAATAAATAAATAAAAAATTTGAGATGTCAACTTATGCTTAAGGTTAGGAGAATATGAAATAGTGGAATTATCTTGTAAAAGCTCCACAAGTAACACAAGCAATTTAATTACATCGTTTGAAACTTGTGATACATGAAAGAGTCAGTTTTGCATGACAAATCATTTCATTTGCAATCCGAGAGATAATGCATTCATACTCCATCTCACTTTACATACATTTCATCTTAGTTACATATGCATCTTATGTGCAAATCATTAAAGTATGTCAAATCCTCTTAGGATTGTGTTATAACATGTATGTAAGTAGCTCCTAAGGTTGGAAACTGAGTCTTGAGGTATCTAGAACCAAGCACGTCTCATACATTAAAAAGGATCTTGAGCAAAATGATCAAAACCTAGCTTGGAGGAAAAGGTTGGGCGAAAGAAGTTATTCATGTCTATCCTATTATGCAACATGATCCTTAAAACAATGGTTTTGACCACTTCCATAGAGCTTAAAGTCTAAAATCAGAGTAGTAAGGATAGGGTTAAAATCCTCATCAAACTTAGGTTGAGGATCCAATTCCCCAAAGCTTTGATTTGACCCACATGGAGTAGTAAGGATAGGGTATAAATTCTCATCTCGGTTAGTTGAGAATCTGATTCCCCAAAGCTCTTATGTCTCATTTCATAATAAATCTTGGATTGTAAGGATCGTACTATTTGTCCTCTGCAAAGGATGGGTAGTCATCCCCAAGGTCTAAGTAACAAAATTAATATTTTCCATTTACATTTAAAATTTGGATTGTAAGGATCGTACTACATGTCCCTAACCAGGATGGGTAGTCATCCCCAAGGTCCAAGAAGTAAAAAAATAAATAAATTTTTCCCATCTCATCTTTATATTGGATTGTAAGGATCGTACTACTCGTCCTCTGCAAAGGATGGGTAGTCATCCCCAAGGTCCAAAGAAATGAAGATAAGTTTTGGATTGTGGGGTTAGATATGCCCATGCATGGCATCATGTCTTGCCTAAAAAACAAGACCACTGATTGTCTAGAGGGTTAGACTAGCATGACCATTTCTTCCATAATTGGTTTAATTATTTTGCTCAAAGTGAGGTAATGAACTCTAAATCAGAATAGTAAGGATAGGGTTGAACTCTCATCTCGGTTGGTTGGGAGTCTGATTCCCCAAAGTTCTGATTTCACATTCACTTGCACATGGGTTCAAGATAGTAGGGACTCATAACCAACTTTGGGATACAATAAGGTAATAAATCAGTGGATCCTAAGAGGGTTTGGCAATCTTAAATGCTTGTACATAATAGTAGAAGAATGACCATGCCTTTTATGAGAATAAAATCTCCTTAGCACATTCATTAGGGTCACGAATCATTCACCATCCCACATATGCATTCATGCAAAACTGATAATGGAGTGTTGATCAATTTCAAATGATAGGGAAGGAAATTCATTGCACACACTGAGCTAATGCTTGATGATTCTGATAATTCATGTACTTTTGATCTTTGGGCATTTGTTATATTGCTTACGTGCTAACACATGTTTGTTTCAGGTTGGGTTCTTACTAAAATGCTCAAGAGCATTTGACAGCAGAGTCGCCATTTGTTGTGGTTGATCCACAACACACCCCAGAAGTGGGGACCCACCTTTTTTGCAGGCTTACTGAGCAGATCTCAATCACCTAGATGCTAAAAAATGAAGAAAAAAGAAAAATGCATAAGTGTAGAAAGGGTCACGAAATCGCGACATGTCGCGAAATCGCGACACACTGCGCCATCGCGACCAAAATCGGAAAACTGTAGCGAAATCGCGACGTGTCGGAAAATCACGGTCAACGCGGTCAACGAAGCAAAACAGGGGGAAATTGGTGGATGAAAAAAAGGGTTTTTTGTGTGGTGGCATGAACAAAAAAGGTGTCGCGAAATCGTGACCTGTCGGGCCCGATGGAGAAGGTGGTCACGATTTCACGACGTGTTTCGACGAAGGTGTACGGATGACAAAACGGTAGCGATTTCGCTACGGTTTTGTGAAAAGGAGGTCCGAAGGAGAAGCGGTAGCGATTTCGCTACGCCTTGCGGAAAGAAGACTCAAAGTTCAAAACGGTAGCGATATCGCTACAAATTTCGTGAAGGCAGGCTCAAAGTCAAAGTGGTAGCGATATCGCTACCATTTCATGAAAAGAAAGCCCAAGTTAAAAAGTGGTAGCGATATCGCTACCATTTCATGAAAGGCAAGCTCAAAGTCAAAGTGGTAGCGATATCGCTACCATTCGGGGAAAGCAGGCTTAAGTTAAAAAGTGGTAGCGATATCGCTACCATTCGGGGAAAGAAAAGTGGTAGCGATATCGCTACGAGGAGCTGCCAAAGACATACGGCCGGAAGGAGTGTAGCGATATCGCGACATGTCGCGTTATCGCGGCTAAGAAGCTGAACAGGCGGCATGCAATTTTTGTCGGGATTTTCGTAGAAAAGCGTTACGGAAGGCGCAGGAAACGCAGGACACGTGGCGTACAAGTGTCAGAATTGCAGGAACGTTACATGCAGTGGAAAATTTCGCGTGTTTGGGCATCCAGTATGAATTAAAAGCAAGGAAAAGCGGGAATTTGAAAGGTCATTTGCAGGAAGACGAAGTGAAGCGACAAAGGGAATCGAAGAGCCATTGCAGTACTATAAAACCAGAAATGCAGATTGAAGGAGAGAGGGGAAATTGCCGATTACAGTGTTGCAGAGACAAGAGCTTCGTGCTATTCTGGGCCTGTACTTGGGCAATTTCCTTCTTTTTTGTTCTGGAATATTTTTGCCTGGAACATTCTTTGAATGTAATTGACATATCATTTAATATAAAATACAGAGTATTGGCATCTCATTGATGAGAAAGAAGGAGTCATTTTATGCATGCATGATTTAATGTTTTATCTTTCATTCCAGGCTTCTGAGGCTTTTAGGTGAAGTTTAATGCAAGTGTGCTTGGTTGCTTCATACGAATGCCTAGGTCTGGAATTACAATAGAAACCCTAGAAACCAGCACCTAATTTATTTGGATTGTGCGAGTTTGCAGGTTCATTAGATTAGGTTGTATGCATAAAACCTCATTATCTTCGGTTTCATCGAATTGATGGCAGCATTCTGACTGTAATTTAGTTTCTTTTTTCATTTACTTTTTTGTTCAAACCCTTGCTTTATTTTCTGCAATTTAATTATTGTATCCAAATAAATAACCGAAAATCCATCGAATCCAAGATTAAAGTACAATTATTCAATTTGAGTCCACTGTAATTTCAGATTAGATAAACCCCAGTGCCCCTTGTTAACATCCACTTGCAAACCCTAAGATATTCCTGGCATTTCATTTGAACAACATTATTTAAGCATAACAAGAACCTTGGAGAAAGTTCTTTTCTTTGCAAGCAGAGGATTTTTGGACTCAGATCCTACCGGAGAGTGTGCTTTCACAACTGGGTGAAAACACTGCTCAACACAACCAAAATGCACAATGTGGGTCTCAAACCCTAACTCAAACAATCCTCAATCTCTAACTCAAATATTCTCTTAATCATTCACCAATCATGCATATGAAAACTTACTCAAACATTTCCAACAATGCTTATCAAACAATCCTTTTCACTCCACCTTTGCATTTCACAACATTCAATCCAACAATATTTCAATCATAAGGAAGATGTGCCCATACCTTTTTTTTTGATGGAGATATGTCTTCAAAACCTGTTTTACTCACAACCAAAACCTTTTGCCAACTCTAGGTTAGATAGCAACAACCTATCTCAAAATCTCCATAGAAATATTTATCCCAACAAATATTTCACCATTCAAGTAATACACATAAAATGACAAATCACAAATACACCTTATTACTCCTTCCTTAAAAATCAATCTTCAATCAATGAATCATTCACTCACAAAAATAATTATAATGGCAATCTCCCTATAACTCCTTTTAACTCCAACTCAATAAAATATTTTAATCAAATTTCAACCCTCAAAATAAATTTCAAATTACAATCATAAAGTCCTTGAATACACCTTATCCTCTCCAACTCTCAATCCAACATTAATTCCAAATTATGCCAACAAAAATCCTTGGAAACCCTTATAAACTCCAAACTTTAATTAACACTTGGCAAAAATAAAAAATATTTATTCATACCTTAGCCACAAGAAAAAATTAATTTTCACGTGCCTTAGACTCCACAAAGCACCCCATGCGATTCGAACTCACGTTCACCTACCCGCCAAGCACCTTAGCCATGATGTTGGCAGCCATGCGGGCTACGCACCCTCACAACACCAAAGAAGCGCCTTTTGCTTCTTATCTTTCTCGCCAATGCCAAAAAAAAAACACCAAAAACCTTTAACCTTCGTTGTTGCTGAGAATCGAACACGAGACCTTTGTCCTACCAAAAAACTACGTGCTAGGCCTTGCCACTAGACCATCCGAGCAGATGGTGATGGGAGTAAACCCTCACTCCCATTTATTCATTCGTCGTCTACTTCAACCTTATAAAAATTAAAACCTTTTCTTTGCTCACGAAAATTGCTCGAAATCTTTCTTAGCCCTTCGCATGCACAATGTAATTTTTGGAGACTTGCTTTATTGCATCCAAACCATATGGTATAAATACCATATCTTATTTTTGCTCGACGTCGATAGGAAAATATTAAAATGAAATATTTTGTGCCCAACCCTAACTTAGGGTTTAATTAAATTAATTTATATTATTAATTATAATATAAATATTATAATTAATTAACCTTAGGCTTAACTTAAACTCTTAATATTATAATAAACATTATAATATTATTTCCCTCGGGCCTAGGTATTTTCCTTTTCCAACCTTAGACTTTATTTGAGCACCTTTAATATTATAATAATAAATATTATAATATTATTTCCTTTGAGCCTAGGTATCTCCTTCCTTCAGGGTATTTTGTCAATATTTTGACCAATCATGTGAAGCTTTAAACCAAATCTCTTGGGCTTAAAATATAAATATTTTAACCCTCCTTTTTCCAATTCTTTGCACTGACTTATGACATCATTGACACTGTCTCTTGACATCAATGACAACACAATTACTCAAAATGTCCAACAATCTCCCCCTTTGTCATTGATGGCAACTCTTTTTTCTTAACCATTCCTTTTTCCTTTTCAATTCTGCTCCCCCTGACTGAAATGCTCTCCCCCTTACTCAAATCTCTCCCCCTTTGACATCAATGGTAAAGGACCACCTTTAGGGCTAAATATAAGACTCTTAGCTCATCCCCCTCCCCACCTTCTTTTCTTGAGGTGGTTAATTTTGGGGTGGGAGTATCTCTACTCCCAACATACACTGCTCTTTTTCTTTGTCCACCTTCTTCCTCAACCGATCCTTCTAATTCCTCTGAATATTCTTGTTCCTGCTTGTCTCTGGAAATTCTGTTCTACACCACTTAGCCATATGCCCAACATTATTGCACTTATAACACTTAATGTTGTGGTTCCTTGAAGGTGCAAATATCTTGAAGTTCCTCCTGGTGAAGCCATATCCATTCCTATCATGAACCCTGCAATTCACTGCCTTATGACCAAACCGATTACAAGAGTAGAAATACCCTTGAAAGAGATGCCCATTTCTAAAAATTCTATTGGTGAAACCATATCCCTGTCTTTCATGTGTCCTACACTGCATAGCCTTGTGACCAAACCTATGACATGAGAAGCATCGTCCATTGAAGAAACCTTGCCTTGACCCCATTGGTCTCTTAGTCTCTTCTTCCCTATGATGTTTCATGTTCCATCTGTTCCTTACTTGTGCATTGTTCCTTTCCTTGTTGAACTTTCTATTTTCCAACTTATCCTTAGAAGTCTCACTTTCTCTTACACTCTCTTCTTCTGAAGCTTCTTCTTCTTTGGAGCTTGAGATTGACTCCTCTCTTTGTTCTTTATGTTCCTCTTCAAAACCAAGTCCTGTCTTGTTTGATGAAGATCTTTGTACCTTGATAATCTTATCCAAGGTCTTTGAGCTTCTCCCAAACATGTGTAGCTTGTCTTTAGACTCTTTTACTTCCTTCCTTAGTGAAGCTACCTCATGCTCTAATATTTCACATTCTAAAACTTTACCTCTAACTTCTCTTTAAATATCCTTGTCTTAGCTATTGAGTTTGTTAGATCTTCTATAATCTTTCCTTTCTCTTCATCACATTCTTGAAATTGAAGCTTGAGTTTTGAGTTCTGCTTTCTTACCTTCCTTAATTCCTTAAGAGCAGAAATAAGCTCACCCTCAAGATCAACTTCTCCTTCCTCTTCATTTTGATTCTTCCTCTACTTCTTGTCTTTAAGAACATCTTCATTCTTTTCTGATTTATCTTCACTAGGAGCACTTCCTTCTTCTTCTATTGCCATAAGAAGACTTTCTTCTTCTAGACCTTCAAGAGCATCTTCATATTCATCTTCACTAAAACTGAACCCATTCCTTGTACAATGATCTTCAAGATGACCAAAGTTACCACACCTAAAACACTTGAGAATTATTGGTTCCCTTTTTACCTTTTTCTTAACATCTTCTTTTTCTACTATCAGAAATAGAATTTCTTCTTCTTAATTATCTAAGGACCTTCCATCACTATCACTTGAACTCTTGCCTATCTTATCTGCATAAAATCTCTTCTTATGCCTCTAGAAAAACTTCTTTTCATGCTTGTTTTGTCCATACCTATTTTTCTTTTGATACCTATATTTTCCTGCTTCCCTGTTCTTATGATCCTATTTCTCTTCATCATTGCTACTTCCAACTTCTAGATAGTCAGATGCATAGTGACCATATTTACCACAATTGAAACACTTAACTATTTTGTACCTTTGTGCTTTCTTGTGTCCTTGTTCCTTCTGCCATAGTTTGCTTCTTCATCACTTGATAACTCATTACTTGACCTGTCTTCTTGTCTTTTGTTTTCTTTGCTACTTTGAAGGTTGCTTCTTTCTGGAGGATAGGATCCTTTCCTATTCTCATCTCAAAAGTTGTGAGTGTGCCATGTAGCTCATCCCTAGTCAAAGTCTCAATATCTTTTGTTTCCTCTATGGCTGAAACCTTTTCACTATACCTCTTAGGAAGTGACCTTAAAATATTTTGACAAACATCTGATTCTTCAACTTTAAACCCAAGTCCTTGCATGGAGTTAAAAACCTCATCCACATGAATTAAGTATGTAGCAATGTCTTCCTCATCCTTCATATTCAAGTCTTCAAATATTTTCTTGTGATTTTGCAATTTTGCCATCTTGACCTTTTTGTCTCCCTCATATGTATTTTTCAACTTATCCCAAATCTCTTTTGTTGATGTGCAATGCATAACTTTTACAAAATTTGATTCATGTAAACCACTTAATATTCCATTCATTGCCTTTGAATTATTCAGATGTAGGAGCTTACCATATTTATCTATAGGTGGAGTAGTTGGTGGTATGTATCCATCCTCAACTGCTTGCCATATCTCATTTCCTTGTGCCATTAGATAAATCTTCATTCTTACACTCCAAAATGCATAATTGTTCCCATCAAACAATGGTGCCTTATTTCCTAAAGATCCACTTTAAAAATCCATCTATGTTCCTATAAGCTTTTCCTTCAAGTTGTTAAACTCTTTCGAAGGAACCCGCTCTGATACCAATTGAAGAACACAAGCTTATACTAAGAGGGGGGGTGAACTATATAAGATCAACTTTTACTTTTCTTTCCCAAACAATATTATCCAATATAATCAATGACAATATCAACAGTAGTAATCAAAGAAATGCATAAATCATCACACACAATAGAGACACCAATTTAACGTGGTTCACCCAATGTGGGCTACTCCACGGAGAAAATATTTCACTAAAATTTTCTCAACAAATATCTTGGAAATCCTTCCCTATTACAATGTTTATGGACCTCTATCCAAAGGAGACACCAATCCCCTAATGCTCTGCTTTGTGGATCTCTATCCATAGGAGAACTCTTTCCCCTTATCTCTGGTTCATGGAACTTGACCTAGGAGAACTCTTTCTCCTCAACTAGTTCATGGATCTCTCTCCATAGAAGAACTCTATCTTCCCAACTGCTTCATGGATCACACTCCACAGGAGAACTCTTTCCTCTTGCTTTGGTTCATGGATATTGTTGGTCACGAATCTACCACAGGAAAGGATTTTCTATGTTTATGCGCCCTAGACCCGACCAACATTGAAAGGCCAAGAGAAAGAAATGTCTCTTGGACCAATCTCCAGAGAGGGCTGGTTCCCTTACTAAATTCTATGCTATTGAAGACTAAAGTTACAGGAAAGGAATTGGAAATATGTAGAAAGAAATGGGAAATTACGAAAAGAGATGGGAAATATGGCCACAGGCCGAATTTGTATGATCGGGGAAAGATTATCAGCAAGAATTTAATCTCAAGCATATGAACAACATATAATAATAAAATGCAGCATAATCAACTTACGACCTTGCGTAGACAACCTCTAGGATTGCATTCCAGAACTCACTTCCTCATTAGCAATATTCAAACTCAGATGCAGAATTTAAATCTAGCAGCAGATTAGAAAGACGAGCATAATTGAGAAATGCATGAAATAGAAGGAAATCACACAAAAAGACACTTGCAAAATTAGAGGCCAAATATCTCTTATTTACACAGAGAACTTGAATGTTTTCATGCAACATGTCTCTCAAACTCCCAATAGTTGTTCTTGAGATATACATTGATATTTATAGAGGTCTTGCCTCTTTGCAGCATTTAAAACATGAAACAGACTTTCTTGAGATCTACAAAATGTGCAACAGAAGAAAGGAACGATCCCCTTAAACCAGCCTCAAAAAAATCAAAAATTGAATGGAAACAAGGAACCAGATGTCTTCATTAAATGGTCGTTCTTGGAGCATGCTTAGACCGTTAGAAAATCACGAATAGAAGCTTTGAATAATGGAGGCATCTTCAATTTTGGTGGCTTCGAAAGCTACAGGCCTGAGCATGTTCTTTCATCTTGCATGCATTGGAAAGCAGCAAAACATTAAATTCTGGAGAGCTTTTAATCCTTGGAAATTGTAATACTTCATCGGGTCGTTGAACTGCTTCCTAGCGCGAAACCATGACGGGTCGCGAAATCGCGACATGTCGCAAAATCGTGACATTTTCCCTCTCCGTACGCTTTTGCCACTTTCGGTCACGAAAACCAAACATGTCACAAAATCACGACGTATTTGGCTCTTTGTTCTCCTTCGTCACCTTAGGTCGCAAAAACGCGACGCGTCAAAAAATCGTGACAATTTCCTGTTCTCTGCCATCTTCTTCATGTTCTTCCGTGAAAACGTGACAAGACACGAAACTGTGACATATCGTGAAATTGTGACGTTCTCTCTTTCTTGGCCTTCATCCTCTTGCAAGTAGCGAAAATGGAACATGTCACGAAATCACGACATTTTGTACCATTTTGTTCTTTTCGCGCTTTCACATCGTGAAAACAAGACATGTCATGAAATCACGACATTTCTTGTGTTCTCCTTCATTGTCGCCTTTGCCTCGCAAAAATGGAACATGTCACGAAATCGTGACATCTTTCTCTATTTAGCCTTTTCTCCACAATGTGTCACGAAATCGTGACGTTTCCTTGCTTTCTCTAGTGTTGCCGCTTTCTGTCGCGATATCGTGACATCTTCCTATTGCTTGGCCTCATCTTCAAAAATGTCATGAAATCATGACGTCTTTCATGCCTTATGCTTTTCTTTTAACCTTACCGTGATAACGCGACATGTCATGATATCGCGACGTTTCTACATTTTGCTCCTTGTTCACTTTTCTGTCGCGATATCGTGACGAGTTTCATTGACATTGCCATTTGCTCAATTATATCACGATATCGCGACATTTTCTATCACTCTGCTCCATGGCCATCACAAGTCATGAAAACGTGACATGTCGCAAAATCACGATAGTTTTACTACTTTGCTTCTGTTGACCACTTTGATCGCGATTTTGGAACACGTCGCGATATCGTGACATTCTTCGACTTTGGCTTCTCTCTCCTCTAAAAACCTACAATAGCACGACATGTCGCGATATCACGACAGTTTTGAAGCCGTGCTCTCCATGCTGCTTTTGGTCGTGATTTTGCGACAGTTCTTGGACTTAGCTGTTTTGGCACCAAAACTCGTGAAAAAACATAGAGGAGTGAATACTCAACAATTTATGCATGAATCAACAACAATCAAAACAATGTGGCAAAAATGCCAATAGATATCTATTCACAGGAGAACCCTTTCTCCTCCACTTTGGTTGATAACCTTCTAAAATACTACTATCCCAACTGCTCTGGCTTGTGGATATCTCTCCATAAAAGACCTATATCCTAACTTGGAAGACCTATGTCCTCACTCAAAAGACCTCTATCCTCAATGCCCTAGATAATGGATCTCTATCTAATAGAGGCTACTGTCCTCTGCTCTGTCACCTCCAAAGTTTACTCTTAACTCTATCTCAAATCTACACCACATACTATCCTCGGTCTAGTACAAATCTTCTCTAACTCTGTCTTAGGTCTAGCACAAATCTGCTCTCAAATTTGCACCAAACTCTATCCTCAAATTTGTCCTCAAGCCTTAACACAAAGCTTGATCCAATCACAAATCAAATCTGCTCAGATCTACCCCAAGACTTAACACAAATCACTCAATCAACTCTGCTCAGATCTACCCCAAGCCTTAACACAAGGCTTGAACAAATCACTCAATCAACTCTGCTCAGATCTGCCCCAAGCCTTAACACAAGGCTTGAACAAATCAATCAATCAACTTTTCTCACAAGTATTCACCAAGACTTACCTCAAATATGCTCTCAAGTATTTACCAAGATTTACCTCAAATTTGCTCTCAAGTCTTCACTAAGACTTACCTCAAATCTACTCTCAAGTCTTCACCAAGACTTACCTCAAATCTGCTCTCAAGTCCTCTCAAGAACTTGCTCAATCTACTCTCAAGTCTTCACTAAGACTTACCTCAAATCTGCCTACAAGCCTTCACTAAAAATTACCTCAAATATACCTACAAGCTTTCACAAAATCTTGCTCAAACCTATCCTTAAGCTTTCACAAAAGCTTACACAATACTATCCTTAACATTTTAACAAAAGCTTATTTAAATCTGCTCAAACACATGCTCAGAAAAGCTCACAATATATGCTCAATCAATCTTAATTCTTGCACACAATGCTATCAATTGCTTTATCTAATCTTCAAAGTAATTCCTATAACTTGAAGCAGTTTAGACATATTCTATTTAGAATTCTTTTAACCTTTGGAACATATAGAGAATGGTGTACTCTATCAAAACTCAATATGTTCTACTCAATCATTAAATCAGTAACTTTCACAAATCTGATTTCTAATGTTTGCACATTCACTTTCAATATCACTCAAAACCAATGCTCAAGAATTTCACTCAATCATTCAATCAATGAAACACAACTTGCTCACAAACCCTAATCAAGTGTTTCACACTACTTCCAACCAAAATGCACAATGTGGGTCTCAAAACCTAACTCAAACAATCCTCAATCTCTAACTCAAATATTCTCTTAATCATTCACCAATCATGCATATGAAAACTTACTCAAACATTTCCAACAATGTTTATCAAACAATCCTATTCACTCCACCTTTACATTCAATCCAAAAATATTTTTATCATAAGGAATATGTGCCCATACCTTTTGTTTTTATGGATATATGTCTTCAAAACTTGATTTAATCTTAATCAAAACCTTTTACCAACTCTAGGTTAGATAGCAACAGCCTATCTAAAAATCTCCACAGAAATATTAATCCCAATAAATATTTCACCATTCAAGTAATACATATAAAATAACAAATCACAAATACACCTTATTACTCCTTCCTTAAAAATCAATCTTCAATCAATGAATCATTCACAAAAATAATTATAATGGCAATCTTCCTATAACTCCTTTTAACTCCAACTCAATAAAATATTTTAATCAAATTTCAACCCTCAAAATAAATTTTAAATTACAATCAAAAAGTCCTTGAATACACCTTATCCTCTCCAACTTTCAATCCAACATTAATTCCAAATTATGCCAACAAAGATCCTTGAAAACCCTTATAAACTCCAAACTTTAATTAACACTTGGCAAAAATAAAAAATATTTATTCATACCTTAGCCACAAGCAAAAAATTAATTTTCGCATGTCGTAGACTCCACAAAGCACCCCACACTATTCGAACTCGCATTCACCTACCCGCCAAGCACCTTAGAAGACGTTGGCAGCTACATGGACTACACATCCTCAGAACACCAAAGAAGTACCTTCTGCTTCTTATCTTCCTCACCGGTGGTAAAAACAAAACACCAAAAACCTTTAACCTCCGTTGTCGTCGAGAATCGAATGCGAGACCTTTGTCTTGCCAACAACCTACGTGCCAGGCCTCGCCACTAGACCATCCGAGTGGATGGTGATGGGAATAAACCCACACTCCCCTTTATTCGTTCGTCGTCCGCTTTCAACCTTATAAAAATTAAAACCTTTTATTTGCTCACAAAAATCGCTCAAAATATTTCTTAGCCCTTCGCATGCGCAATGTAATTTTCGGAGACTTGCTTTATTGCATCCAAACCATATGGTATAAATACCATATCTTATTTTTGCTTGACGTCGACAGGAAAATATTAAAATGAAATATTTTGCACCCAACCCTAACTTAGGGTTTAATTAAATTAATTTATATTTTTTTTTATAGCGAAAAACCCCTTGCGGGGCCGCCTTGGTCTGAGAGACCATGAACAGGGGGTTCTACACCATCAAAGTCACCCGGGAGTCGCACCCGACCCTGCCCGCACCAACATTATCAATTGGATTTTGGATACCCAATTCAGCTTTTTGGTAGGGTGGATATTTGAACCTGGGACCTCCCTTGGAGAATTGCCCTCTCCTCTCCAACTCACCTACAACACCTGGGTAAATTAATTTATATTATAATTAATTAACCTTAGGCTTAACTTAAACTCTTAATATTATAATAAACAATATAATATTATTTCTCTCGAGCCTAGGTATTTTTCTTTTCCAACCTTAGACTTTATTTGAGCACTTTTAATATTATAATAATAAATATTATAATATTATTTCCTTTGAGCCTGGGTATCTCGTTCCTTCAAGGTCTTTTGTCAATCTTTTGACCAATCATGTGAAGCTTTAAACCAAATCTCTTGGACTTAAAATATAGATATTTTAACCCTTCTTTTTCCAATTCTTTGCACTGACTTATGACATCACTGACACTGTCTCTTGACATCAATGACAACACAATTACTCAAAATGTCCAATAGATCTAGCCTCTTTTGGTTGTTTAAGCAGAGTGCCACCCCCCAATAGATCTTCCTCTCACTCTACCATATTGAATTCCCCTCCTATTATCCAATCTACTTTAGACAAACTAAAGCACATCCAATCCCAAAGGGTTTCCCTTTCTGCTACATCATTGGGTGCATAAACAACTGCAATACCTAATTTTCTACCACCAAACATTACTATACACTGCACTACTCTGTGCATTGGGTCCTCTATTGATAATAAAATGGAGTCACATAGCTCTCAAGAGAGGCATAGGATAACCCCCCTCCCTTCATCATGATTTGTACACAAGGCCCCCTCGACCCCTCATAGGGTCTTAAGGACATTTTTTATTCTAAAACCTGAAATTTTAACTTCTTGCAATAGTAAAATTTGTGGGAAAACTCTCTTGATGATTGTCTAGGCACCAAAACGCCACTCTTGTAGCATGATGTTATGCACATTCCAAGACATGATATTTCAAGCATTAATCTGACATACTATCAGCTAAGGCATCATATGCATTCCAAGTGGGTACAAACTACATATAATCATGTAGAGTACATGTTCCCTTAGACTAACGTGTGCATACGGAGGTATTATTGAAGTGAGATTTAGGGGGCATATGGCTCCACTCCTTAGCTCCTAAGTGTTGATATATGGGGACACCTACAAAATGAGGGGGGAGGCATCCCATGATGGGCTACACCTGTGTTTTTTTTATGTTGGGTTACCCAATCCTCCTCGATTGTTTCATGAGGAGTTTTCTCCATAAGAGCCTCAAAAGCTAGAGGGGGTGAAGGGATATGGGGTAACTGCCAAGTTAGAAGCTTGGGGCACTGAATGAGCAAGGAAAGAGGACACATCATGAGAACTGAAAGGCTATGAAGGTTGAAAAGGTGGTACTATTTTGCTTGCATGTTGAGTAGGGGTAGTATAAGGAGTACTAGCAAGCTGGTTTTGTTGTTTGGGAGGTCTCACTAGATAATTTTTAATCATATGATCTTGCTACCTATAGTAGAAACATGATTTTGGCAAGTTGATATAATTAATCCATTGTTCGAATGGATACTAGGGGCTCTGAATAAGATCTTATTCGGGAGGTCCTTGGAGACATCAACCTCAACCAATGTGCATGGGGGGAGTGCATGAAGTGGGAGGGCTCTGAAGGGATGAATAATGGCCTTCCAAACCTAGAAACTATCTAAATTTTAAGGGAGTTCAAACCAAAGGGGGTATTTTATGTTTGACACATTCTTGGGGCCAAATTGGAATGCCCAATGTTGTAGAAAGACCATTTGACTAGAAATCGTCTAGATGTTGAGTATTAAGACTTTTAAGCAAGAGTCTTTAGAGGTGAAAATGATAGAAATGAAGGATTTTCCAAAGCAATGATGGGAGGCAAACATCCAACCCTTGGATTCCTATGCTTTGAAAAGCCCACAACTGAGCTCTTCATTAGGGGGATTCTTTTGGAAAAGAATAAAACAACTGTTTGCTCTTCTAATTCTTTTATTTCTTTAGTAAAATCATCTTGCAACTCAAACTCAAAGGTACCTAACTCTTTAGCTTGCTAATTTACCTATTCAAAGCTTTGATTTCCTCCTACATGTCCAACTTCGAGGGTTCCCTCCTTTGGTACATGTTGGTCACCACATCCTTGTTTGGATCCTCTAGGTCCATGGGCTGAGGGTGCGAGTCCATCATTATTCTATCTTATTTTGGAATGAAGACCCTCCAATTGAGTTTTTGGGTATGCCTAAGAATTACTATCATTGAAAGTCAGGTTGAGAAACGCATGGTCGTAAGGAGAGCTAGCATTGGATCCACCCTATAGAATGGTACCCAATCTGGTGGGGGAGCCTGAACAAGAACATGGGTTGCTACCTTACAAAATCTCACTTCTATCTTGGTTTGCTCTTGGAGTTACACTATTTTGTGGGTCATGGTAGAGGCATGGCTAAAATTTAGAGAAGCCATGAGCAGGGTTGGAGATACTCTTAGACCCCAGATGATCATCCTCCCACTCTAATTGCTAGGTCAATTTCTTCCTAAACTTAAATAAGGGATTTGTTAGCAAGTTTTCAAAAGGTGAAACAAATATATCCTCATCCTGTGACTTGCCCCTATGGGAATGGAAGGTAGAACCAAAAGATAATGGCCCGAGCTCATTTTATTTCTTGTTGGGTGGAACTACGTCAATCCTAGTCAAAATGACATGCAATGCAACTCCTAGAGTCAAGAATCTCAAATCAACTATTGTCTCTATCTCTCTAGCATGAAATGACAATGTTGTAGTCTATATCTTAAGTAAATGGTCGCCTGCAACACCCAATGATGGATTTCCATCAATTGATGGAGAGCTTGGAGGGACATTGTCCATATCAACCTCCATGTTGCAACTCCTAGAGAACCTTCTTGTACGAGAACATGAGCTATCATCTCCCTACAAACCACCTTTAAGGTTTTTCTCATAGCAACTAAAGGAATGTGGAACATAAGAGATCAATTCAAATGATAATAATATAACTTGTGATTCAACCCATCCTTCTCTCAAGTTTAATAGGAGAAGAGTTGACACCCCTCAAGGAAAAGCAATTCAACCTATCCTTCTTTCAAATATAAGCTTGAATAAGGCTCAATAGTTTTACATTAAAAATATTAAATTTTATTTATTTATAGTTATTTCTTTAATTGCACTCCTTAAAACTAGTCTTTATATACATTTCTTAACCTTAATATGAGATAAATAAGTAAAATTAGAAATTCAACCCATCCTATCAAATTTTAAAGTAAAAGACATGAAAAGTATTAGATCCTATTTATTTGTATGCATTCCTTTAACATGCACTGCTTAAGTAATTCTTTAGTATACATATCTTAGCCTTAACATGAGGAAAAATTTTGAATTTCTATAGTTTTATAATGTTGGTAATCCTCCATATATCACTTGGAAGTTGGATCTGTGGACTATTTAATGTAAGGTTTGAAAATAATATATATACAAAGACTAATTTTTTTTATTATTCATAGGAGAGTTGGTTACAACCACACTATTTTTAGTAACTATCAAGCGCAGGGTTTAAACCATAGGAGTTGCTCCCACCAAACCTATTCCACCTTGTTGTTGATCCGACATGAGAGTGACCACTAATCACTCGAGATTCGTACTATCATCATGTTAGTCTTACAATGGCACTGAGAGGGGGGGTGAATCAGTGTAGTTATTTAAACTTAAATTCACAGCTCTTAAAACTAAAATAATGAAACCTTAAAACCAGATAAAGCAAGTATCACAAGAGAACATCACACAACACAAGATTTAACGAGGTTCACCAATTTGGCTACTCCTCAAGAATGACTGCTTGGACTACCATCCAAATCCAGCCTTTGCAAAGCACCAACTTTACAATCAATTTACCAGCACCCATTGGAAGGAGCACCAACCCCTTATTTATCTACACCAACAGAAAGGAGCACCAACCCTTGATTTACCAGCACCTACTGGAAGGAGCACCAACCCCTGATGCCAAGCTGCAACCTGGACTTCAATTTTGAATCTAGAAGTTTAACAGAAAAATACCTTCGCTTTTACAAGACCCTGACTGTTCTATTGCTTACCCAATCTCTCTCAGTGTTTACGAAACAGACACATCTTCTGCGATCTATAGCCGCACTTCACCTTTTGCACTCTCTGCGCCTTCTGCTCTCTCTGTGCAATCACAGCCGCACTTGGTCGAACTTCAACCTTTTTGCTCTCTGCGCACTTTGCTCTCTCTACGCACTCACAGACGCACTTAGGACAATTCGACACGACTCTTCGCTCACTTTGCGCACTTCGCCATCATCTCACCGCTTTTGCGCTCTTACGACCGCATTTCACACTTCAACACGCATTCAACGACATATGCAACACCTTCACAATTCTCCAAACAACCCTCCTTTTATAACAATATTTTCATGATGAAAACCCTAATCTTAGTCGGTTGTAAACCCTAATCTTAGTCGGCTTTCATAACAACTATAAACCCTAATTTTAGTCGGTTGTCATCGGACTTCGTTGGCTTCAACTCAACCATGAAAATACAACATGTCGCGATATCGCGACACTTTTTCTTTCTCTCTCTTTCTCCTTGCTTTGGCCCCCAAAAATACAACATGTCACGATATCGCGACACTTTTTCTTTCTCTCTCTTTCTCTTTGCATCGGACCACGAAAATGCTACATGTCGCGATATCGCGACACTTTTTCTCCTTACGCTTTCTCTTTGCTTCGGCCCCCGAAAATACAACATGTCACGATATCGCGACACTTTTTCTCCTTGCTTTTTCTCTTAGCTTCGGCCCATAAAAATACAACATGTCGCGATATCGCGACACTTTTTCTCCTTGCTCCTTTTCTTGGCTTGTACCCACAAAAACATAACATGTCGCGATATCGCGACACTTTCGCCTCCGTACTCTTCCTCTTTACTTTTGTCGCGATATCGTGACACTTCTGCCTTCTTACTTTCTCTCTCCTCCTTTAGTCGCGAAAATGCGACATGTCGCGATATCGCGACACTTTTTCTCCTTTGCTCTTTCTCTTGCCTTCGGGTCGCGAAAACGCGACATGTCGCGATATCGCGACACTTTTTCTCTCGGACTCTCTTTCTTGCAATATGTCACGAAATCGTGACACTTTTTCTTCCGTACAATCTCTCTTGCAATATGTCACGAAATCGTGACACTTTTTCTTTCGGACTCTCTCTCTTGCAATATGTCACGAAATCACGACACTTTTTCTACTTGCCTTTTTCTCTTCCAACATGTCGTGAAATCGTGACACTTTTTCTTCCGTACTATCTCTCTTGCAATATGTCGCGAAATCGTGACACTTTTTCTACTTGCCTTTTTCTCTTCCAACATGTCGTGAAATCGCGACACTTTTTCTTCCGTACTATCTCTCTTGCAATATGTCGCGAAATCATGACACTTTTTCTACTTGCCTTTTTCTCTTCCAACATGTCGCGAAATCGCGACACTTTTTCTACTTGCCTTTTTCTCTTCCAACATGTCGCGAAATCGTGACAGTTTTTCTACTTGCCTTTCTCTTCGAACATGTCGCGAAATCGTGACAGTTTTTCCTGCTTGCGTTTTCTCTTCCAACATGTCACGAAATCGTGATAGTTTTTCTTGCTTGCGCTTTCTCTTCGAACATGTCACGAAATCATGACAGTTTTTCTTGCTTGCACTTTCTCTTCGAACATGTCACGAAATCATGATAGTTTTTCTTGCTTGCGCTTTCTCTTCGAACATGTCGTGAAATCGTGATAGTTTTTCTTTCTTCTCAACATGTCGCGATATCGTGATAGTTTTTCTTTCTTCTCAACATGTCACGATATCGTGACAGTTTTTCTTTCTTGCTCAACATGTCGCGATATCGCGACACTTTTCTTACTTGTCTTTTTCTTTGATCTTTTGCATATGGGCCACTTCGGTCTTCTTGGAAAATCACTGTACATACTCTAAATAACCTCTGAACTCCTATCCACTGCATCAACCGATCTATCTGACTGTGTTGACAACAATGACAATACTTTTGCTGCACCTTGCTCAACAATCTCCCCCTTTGGAATTGTTGGCAACACATGTGCAATTTCCTGTAATTCTTCTCCCCCTTTGACAATAATACCAAAGGGCTGCTGCAGACTCCCCCTGAGTCCATGCACAACATTCTCAGGCACAAATTATTACAGTTAGCAAAAATGACAAACATGAGCAAAAAGATAATCAAATATATAAATGCTCCCCCTGAGAATGTGATCCCTGTAGCTAGTCAATTCTTGGGAAGTGTGACCACTCCCAATTTATTGCGAAGGTACTCAAAAACTTCCTTGGGCAATGGTTTTGTGAAGATATCCGCTACTTGCTCTGTAGTTGGAACAAAATCCAACTTAACCTCACCTTCCGCAACTTTCTCCTTCAAAAAGTGATACCGGATAGCAATGTGTTTTGTGCGTGAATGCATAACCAGATTCTTGGAGATGTTAATGGCACTAGTGTTATCACACTTAACTGATATTGGCTCATTGAAGTTAATACCAAGATCTTTCAAGGTTTGTTTCATCCATAATACCTACGTACAACATGTTGTCACTGCAATATATTCTACCTCTATTGTCGATAAGGAAATTGACTCTTGTTTCTTACTGTGCCATGCGACCAACCTGTCTCCAAGATAGAATGCACCTCCACTGGTACTCTTTCTGTCATCAACACATCCTGCCCAATATGCATCTAAATACGCTAAATCTTTACATGACTCATCTTTGCTGCTGCCACATATGATATCATCTTTCTTAAACCCTTGTTGAGTGAGATAGTTGTCTAGCTTTGCATACCATGCTCGAGTTGCCTATTTCAAGCCATATATCTTCAACTTACAAACCAAGTTGGGATCATCACCAAGCTGGAAACCATATGGCTACTCAATATAAACCTCTTCTTCAAGCTTCCCATTCAAAAACGCTGATTTCACATCTATCAAAAAAATTGTCAAGTGACTCACACTTGTACCAACTTTTGTCCAACACTGTACCGACACTGCAATTTTACTGCCAACTCTGTGCAAGCATCAAACACTGTACCACAACACCAACCAAATCCCTTTTTACATTTTCAACTTGGTCTATGTTTTCTACAGTCACCGCTGGTCACACCTTACTTTCAACTATTCGAATCAGGAGACAACATTTTGTCAAACACTTCACGACCAACTATAGTGCACCTTACTCAAACTCATACTTCTGGACCTCGGATAGGTATGATTCACAAAGCAAAGTTGCTCATCTTGATGAGCTAAACATGAATCAATAATCAGACTTCAATATTTTTCACCACAACATCATAATAGATCTAACAATCTTCACGTCAATGTGTAGTTCAAATACACACTGCTTTTATCGAAACACATATATGCGGCTAGGGCAACATTCTTTCACTAACCAAATTATCTGAACTATTATAATCCTTAACTTTGGACAATGGCAGTAAGAACCATCAACAGTACAACAATGACATATAGCAATACTACCAATAATGACAACTCTCAATTTAATCACCACCCTTCATGGCACTTCCACAAACAACTACATGAACTGAAAACACACTTCGACAACTATACGACAACTTCCCCGACTACTTGCCTTTCATCCTCAGGTAATCAAACAAATACATAGGAGCATTAAAATGAAACTTCAAGATTGCTCCCCCTGAGGATGTGCTACCTGGAGTTGCTTAGTGCAATGGCGGAGTAGTCTCCTTTAGTCCAAGGAGACACGATTTCCTTCCTTCTATCTTTCTCCAAACTTTCTTGAACTCGGGCTTGGATTTTTCAACTATATCCCTGTTTTGCACCTTTTCGTGAACTCGAACATTTCTCTTGTGTGGTTGTCTCTTGTGCATCCTTGATGAATGATTATTTTCCTTTGTTTTATGTACATGATTTATTCCCATCTGTGTTGCGTTCTTTGTGTCTGATGAAATCTACTGTTTTGCCTTAGATTAGATACAAAAGTGCTTGGACAAAACCTTGCTATGTGCCCATGACCATTACATTGAAAACATTGTACATAGTGTTCACTCAAAAACGCAGATGTATTTCTACCAGCATAACTCTTTGATTTATTATTCAATCCACAATAAATTGCCTTGTGACCATACTGGTTGCATCTGAAACAATAGCCATTAAAAGTATTATTATGAATAGAGTGAGAGTGATAGAACCTCTTTTGTTGTGGTTGCTTTATTGTAGATCTCCTTTGATATTTTCTTCCTTTTGAAGATTCAACTTCAAACTTTTCTTGCTTCGATCCTTCAACAGTGAACTTCTTCTTCTCTGCAGAGTTGGAATATGAAGGTTGTTCAGCTTCATATCCAAGACCACGCTTATCCGTGGAGCTTCTTTGTTGGCTTATCATTTTATCTAGCAACTCTGTGCTCTTCTCGAATTTGAGATTTGTATTGGCCTCTTCTAGTTGTTTCTTCAATAAAACAATCTCTTCCTCTTGTTTGCAGCAACCAATCTCTTTCTCATTGATCTGTGACCTGAGAGTTTCTTCAATCCTTTTGAATTCTTCTGCCTATACTTTCAAATTGGTTATTATTTCATTTGCATCCTCAAGCTTTCTTGAGATTTCCTTATTCCTTTTTCTTTCTATCTTCAATTCATCCAGAGCTGCAATTAGTTTCTCTTTCAAATTTATTTCTGCATCAATTTCTTCTTCATCACATTCCTATTCTTTTTTTGTTTCTTCTTCGAGTGTCATGAAAAGACCTCCACTTGTTTCCTTTTTAGAATCATCCTCTAGGACTTCATTAACTCTCAGCATATATGCCTCTATGTTCTCATCGTCATTCAACTTTAATGCTTCGAACTGAGCTTGATGTGTTTGTAACTTGGCTTGCTTGATCTCATCGTCTCCTTCATGAATACTCCTCAGTTTGTCCCATATTTCTTTTGCCATTTTACAACTCAAGATCTTTACCAGTTCACTGTCTACTAATCCACACTTGATAGCATTCTTTGCTTTTGAGTCATTCTCAAATAGATTCTTACCGACAGCATCGGTTGGAGGAGTGATGGGTATTGTGTATTCACTGTCTACTGAATCCCAGATGTCGTATCCCAAAGCACAAAGATATGTCTGTATCCTGATTCTCCAGATCACGTAATTTGTTTCATCAAACAAAGGTGCTTTGTTTGATGAGAAGTCTTCAACCTTTTCTGGTTCAATTTTCTCTTCCACAGGAATAGAAACTGACTGAGATGCCCTTTTGGAGGAGGATCTATTCTTCTTACCCATTGCATACTAATCCAAGATCAACCCCGACTGATTTAGCCTGGAGAAGGGAACTTGGCTCGATACCAATTGTTAGTCTTACAATGGCACTGAGAGGGGGGGTGAATCAGTGTAGTTCTTTAAACTTAAATTCATAGCTCTTAAAACTAAAATAATGAAACCTTAAAACCAGATAAAGCAAGTATCACAAGAGAACATCACACAACACAAGATTTAACGAGGTTCACCAATTTGGCTACTCCTCAAGAATGACTGCTTGGACTACCATCCAAATCCAGCCTTTGCAAAGCACCAACTTTACAATCAATTTACCAGCACCAACTGGAAGGAGCACCAACCCCTTATTTATCTACACCAACAGAAAGGAGCACCAACCCCTGATTTACCAGCACCTACTGGAAGGAGCACCAACCCCTGATGCCAAGCTACAACCTGGACTTCAATTTTGAATCTAGAAGTTTAACAAAAAAATACCTTCGCTTTTACAAGACCCTGACTGGTCTATTGCTTACCCAATCTCTCTCACTGTTTACGGAACAGACACATCTTCTACGATCTACAACCGCACTTCGCCTTTTGCACTCTCTGCGCCTTCTGCTCTCTCTACGCAATCACAGCTGCACTTGGTCGAACTTCAACCTTTTCGCTCTCTGCGCACTTTGCTCTCTCTATGCACTCACAGACGCACTTAGGACAATTCGACATGACTCTTCGCTCACTTTGCGCACTTCGCCATCATCTCGCCGCTTCTACGCTTTCTGCGCTCTTACGACCGCATTTCACACTTCGACACGCATTCAACGACATATGCAACACCTCAACAATTCTCCAAACAACCCTCCTTTTATAACAACATTTTCATGATGAAAACCCTAATCTTAGTCGGTTGTAAACCCTAATCTTAGTCGGCTTTCATAACAATTGTAAACCCTAATTTTAGTCGGTTGTCATCGGACTTCGTCGGCTTCAACTCAACCGCGAAAATACATGTCGCGATATCGCGACACTTTTTCTTTCTCTCTCTTTCTCCTTGCTTTGGCCCCCGAAAATACATGTCGCGATATCGCGACACTTTTTCTTTCTCTCTCTTTCTCTTTGCATCGGACCGCGAAAATGCTACATGTCGCGATATCGCGACACTTTTTCTCCTTACGCTTTCTCTTTGCTTCGGCCCCGAAAATACATGTCGCGATATCGCGACACTTTTTCTCCTTGCTTTTTCTCTTAGCTTCTGCCTGCGAAAATACATGTCGCGATATCGCGACACTTTTTCTCCTTGCTCCTTTTCTTGGCTTGTACCTCGAAAACACAACATGTCACGATATCGTGACACTTTCGCCTTCGTACTCTTCCTCTTTACTTTTGTCATGATATCACGACACTTCTGCCTTCTTACTTTCTCTCTCCTCCTTTAGTCATGAAAATGCGACATGTCGCGATATCGCGACACTTTTTCTCCTTTGCTCTTTCTCTTGCCTTCGGGTCACGAAAATGCGACATGTCACGATATCGTGACACTTTTTCTCTCGAACTCTCTCTCTTGCAATATGTCATGAAATCATGACACTTTTTCTTCCGTACAATCTCTCTTGCAATATGTCATGAAATCGTGACACTTTTTCTTTCGGACTCTCTCTCTTGCAATATGTCATGAAATCATGACACTTTTTCTTCCGTACAATCTCTCTTGCAATATGTCGTGAAATCGTGACACTCTTTCTACTTGCCTTTTTCTCTTCCAACATGTCATGAAATCGTGACACTTTTTCTTCCGTACTATCTCTCTTGCAATATGTCACGAAATCGTGACACTTTTTCTACTTGCCTTTTTCTCTTCCAACATGTCATGAAATCACGACACTTTTTCTACTTGCCTTTCTCTCTTCCAATATGTCATGAAATCGTGACACTTTTTCTACTTGCCTTTTTCTCTTCCAACATGTCATGAAATCGTGACACTTTTCTACTTGCCTTTTTCTCTTCCAACATGTCACGAAATCGCGACACTTTTTCTACTTGCCTTTTTCTCTTCGAACATGTCATGAAATCATGATAGTTTTTCCTGCTTGTGCTTTCTCTTCGAACATGTCATGAAATCATGACAGTTTTTCTTGCTTGCGCTTTCTCTTCGAACATGTCGTGAAATCATGATAGTTTTTCTTGCTTGCGCTTTCTCTTCGAACATGTCATGAAATCACGATAGTTTTTCTTTCTTCTCAACATGTCGCGATATCGTGACAGTTTTTCTTTCTTCTCAACATGTCACGATATCATGACAATTTTTCTTTCTTGCTCAACATGTCGCGATATCGCGACACTTTTCTTACTTGTCTTTTTCTTTGATCTTTTGCATATGGGCCACTTCGGTCTTCTTGGAAAATCACTGTACATACTCTGAATAACCTCTGAACTCCTGTCCACTGCATCAACCGATCTATCTGATCGTGTTGACAACAATGACAATACTTTTGTTGCACCTTGCTCAACAATCTCCCCCTTTGGAATTGTTGGCAACACATGTGCAATTTCTTGTAACTCTTCTCCCCCTTTGACAATAATACCAAAGGGCTGCTGCAGACTCCACCTGATTCCATGCACAACATTCTCAAGCACAAATTATTACACTTAGCAAAAATCATGAACATGAGCAAAAAGATAATCAAATACTTAAATGCTCCCCCTGAGAATGTGATCCCTATAGCTAGTCAATTCTTGGGAAGTGTGACCACTCCCAATTTATTGTGAAGGTACTCAAAAACTTCCTTGGGCAATGGTTTTGTGAAGATATCCGCTACTTGCTCTGTAGTTGGAACAAAATCCAACTTAACCTCACCTTCCGCAACTTTCTCCTTCAAAAAGTGATATCGGATAGCAATGTGTTTTGTGTGTGAATGCATAACCGAGGAGAATGGTAGTTATCTAATAATTGGCAAAGTTAATACCAAGATCTTTCAAGGTTTGTTTCATCCATAATACCTACGTACAACATGTTGTCACTGCAATATATTCTGCCTCTGCTATCGATAAGGAAACTGACTCTTGTTTCTTACTGTGCCATGCGACCAACTTGTCTCCAAGATAGAATGCACCTCCACTGGTACTCTTTCTATCATCGACACTTCCTACCCAATCTGCATCTAAATACGCTCTCCCCCCCCCCCTTTTGGGTTTCCTTCTCTCCCTTCTTTCTTCTTTTTCTCTTTTTCTAAATCTTTACACGACTCATCTTTGCTACTACCAAATATGATATCATCTTTCTTAAACCCTTGTTGAGTGAGATAGTTGTCTAGCTTTGCATACCATGCTCGAGGTGCCTGTTTCAAGCCATATATCTTCAACTTACAAACCAAGTTGGGATCATCACCAAGTTGGAAACCATCTGGCTGCTCAATATAAACCTCTTCTTCAAGCTTCCCATTCAAAAATGTTGATTTCACATCTATCAAGAAAATTGTCAAGTGACTCACACTTGTACCAACTTTTGTCCAACATTGTACCAACACTGCAATTTTATTGCCAACTCTGTGCAAGCATCAAACACTGTACCACAACACCAACCAAATCCCTTTTTACATTTTCAACTTGGTCTATGTTTTCTAGAGTCACCGCTGGTCACACCTTACTTTCAACTGTTCGAATCAGGAGACAACATTTTGTCAAACACTTCACGGCCAACTATAGTGCACCTTACTCAAACTCATACTTACGGACCTCGGATAGGTATGATTCACAAAGCAAAGTTGCTCATCTTGATGAGCTAAACATGAATCAATAATCAGACTTCAATATTTTTCACCACAGCGTCATAATAGATCTAACAATCTTCACGTCAATGTGTAGTTCAAATACACTGCTTTTATCGAAACACATATATGCGGCTAGGGCAACATTCTTTCACTAACCAAATTATCTGAACAGTTATAATCCTTAACTTTGGACAGTGGCAGTAAGAACCATCAACAGTACAACAATGACATATAGCAATACTACCAATAATGACAACTCTCAATTTAATCACCACCCTTCACGACACTTCCACAAACAACTACATGAACTGAAAACACACTTCGACAACTATACGACAACTTCCCTGACTACTTGCCTTTCATCCTCAGGTAATCAAACAAATACATAGGAGCATTAAAATGAAACTTCAAGATTGCTCCCCCTGAGGATGTGCTACCTGGAGTTGCTTAGTGCAATGGCGGAGTAGTCTCCTTTAGTCCAAGGAGACACGATTTCCTTCCTTCTATCTTTCTCCAAACTTTCTTGAACTCGGGCTTGGATTTTTCAACTATATCCCTGTTTTGCACCTTTTCGTGAACTCGAACATTTCTCTTGTGTGGTTGTCTCTTGTGCATCCTTGATGAATGATTATTTTCCTTTCTTTTATGTACATGATTTATTCCTTGTCTGTGTTGCGTTCTTTGTGTCTGATGAAATCTACTGTTTTGCCTTAGATTAGATACAAAAGTGCTTGGACAAAACCTTGCTATGTGCCCATGACCATTACATTGAAAACATTGTACATAGTGTTCACTCGAAACACGTAGATGTATTTCTACCAGCATAACTCTTTGATTTATTATTCAATCCACAATAAATTGCCTTGTGACCATACTTGGTTGCATCCTGAAACAATAGCCATTAAAAGTATTATTATGAATAGAGTGAGAGTGATAGAACCTCTTTTGTTGTGGTTGCTTTGCTTGTAGATCTCCTTTGATATTTTCTTCCTTTTGAAGATTCGAGCTTCAAACTTTTCTTGCTTCGATCCTTCAACGGTGAACTTCTTCTTCTCTGCAGAGTTGGAAGATGAAGGTTGTTCAGCTTCATATCCAAGACCACGCTTATCCGTGGAGCTTCTTTGTTGGCTTATCATTTTATCTAGCAACTCTGTGCTCTTCTCAAATTTGAGATTTGTATTGGCCTCTTCTAGTTGTTTCTTCAATAAAACAATCTCTTCCTCTTGTTTGCAACAACCAATCTCTTTCTCATTGATCTGTGACCTGAGAGTTTCTTCAATCCTTTTGAATTCTTCTGCCTGTACTTTCAAACTGGTTATTATTTCATTTGCATCCTCAAGCTTTCTTGAGATTTCCTTATTCCTTTTTCTTTCTATCTTCAATTCATCTAGAGCTGCAATTAGTTTCTCTTTCAAATTTATTTCTGCATCAATTTCTTCTTCATCACATTCCTGTTCTTTTTTTGTTTCTTCTTCGAGTGTCATGAAAAGACCTCCACCTATTTCCTTTTTAGAATCATCCTCTAGGACTTCATTAACTCTCAGCATATATGCCTCTATGTTCTCATCGTCATTCAACTTTAATGCTTTGAACTGAGCTTGATGTGTTTGTAACTTGGCCTCCTTGATCTCATCGTCTCCTTCATGAATACTCCTCAGTTTGTCCCATATTTCTTTTGCCGTTTTACAACTCAAGATCTTTACCAGTTCATTGTCTACTAATCCACACCTGATAGCATTCTTTGCTTTTGAGTCATTCTCAAACAGATTCTTACCGACAGCATCGGTTGGAGGAGTGATGGGTATTGTGTATTCACTGTCTACTGAATCCCAGATGTCGTATCCCAAAGCACAAAGATATGCCTGCATCCTGATTCTCCAGATCGCGTAATTTGTTCCGTCAAACAAAGGTGCTCTGTTTGATGAGAAGTCTTCAACCTTTTCTGGTTCAATTTTCTCTTCCACAGGAATAGAAACTGACTGAGATGCCCTTTTGGAGGAGGATCTATTCTTCTTATCCATTGCGTACTAATCCAAGATCAACCCTGACTGATTTAGCCTTAGAAGGGAACTTGGCTCTGATACCAATTGTTAGTCTTACAATGGCACTGAGAGGGGGGTGAATCAGTGTAGTTCTTTAAACTTAAATTCATAGCTCTTAAAACTGAAATAATGAAACCTTAAAACCAGATAAAGCAAGTATCACAAGAGAACATCACACAACACAAGATTTAATGAGGTTCACCAATTTGGCTACTCCTCAAGAATGACTACTTGGACTACCATCCAAATCCAGCCTTTGCAAAGCACCAACTTTACAATCAATTTACCAACACCAACTGGAAGGAGCACCAACCCCTTATTTATCTGCACCAACAGAAAGGAGCACCAACCCCTGATTTACCAGCACCTACTGGAAGGAGCACCAACCCCTGATGCCAAGCTGCAACCTGGACTTCAATTTTGAATCTAGAAGTTTAACAAAAAAATACCTTCGCTTTTACAAGACCCTGACTGGTCTATTGCTTACCCAATCTCTCTCACTATTTACGGAATAGACACATCTTCTGCGATCTACAATCGCACTTCGCATTTTGCACTCTTTGTGCCTTATGCTCTCTCTGCGCAATCACAGCTGCACTTGGTCGAACTTCAACCTTTTCGCTCTCTGTGCACTTTGCTCTCTCTGCGCACTCACAGATGCACTTAGGACAATTCGACATGACTCTTCGCTCACTTTGCGCACTTCGCCATCATCTCGCCGCTTCTACGCTTTCTGCGCTCTTACGACCGCATTTCACACTTTGACACGCATTCAACGACATATGCAACACCTCAATAATTCTCCAAATAGCCCTCCTTTTATAACAACATTTTCATGATGAAAACCCTAATCTTAGTCGGTTGTAAACCCTAATCTTAGTCGGCTTTCATAACAACTGTAAACCCTAATTTTAGTCGGTTGTCATCGGACTTCGTCGGCTTCAACTCAACCACGAAAATACATGTCGCGATATCACGACACTTTTTCTTTCTCTCTCTTTCTCCTTGCTTTGGCCCCCGAAAATACAACATGTCGCGATATCGCGACACTTTTTCTTTCTCTCTCTTTCTCTTTGCATCGGACCGCGAAAATGCTACATGTCGCGATATCGCGACACTTTTTCTCCTTACGCTTTCTCTTTGCTTCGGCCCTCGAAAATACAACATGTCGCGATATCGTGACACTTTTTCTCCTTGCTTTTTCTCTTAGCTTTGGCCCGCGAAAATACATGTCGCGATATCGCGACACTTTTTCTCCTTGCTCCTTTTCTTGGCTTGTACCCACAAAAACACATGTCGCGATATCACGACACTTTCGCCTCCGTACTCTTCCTCTTTACTTTTGTCGCGATATCGCGACACTTCTGCCTTCTTACTTTCTCTCTCCTCCTTTAGTCGTGAAAATGCGACATGTCGCGATATCGCGACACTTTTTCTCCTTTGCTCTTTCTCTTGCCTTCGGGTCACGAAAACATGACATGTCGCGATATCGTGACACTTTTCTCTCGGACTCTCTTTCTTGCAATATGTCACGAAATCGCGACACTTTTTCTTCCGTACAATCTCTCTTGCAATATGTCACGAAATCGTGACACTTTTTCTTTCGGACTCTCTCTCTTGCAATATGTCGCGAAATCGCGACACTTTTTCTTCCGTACAATCTCTCTTGCAATATGTCACGAAATCGCGACACTTTTTCTACTTGCCTTTTTCTCTTCCAACATGTCACGAAATCATGACACTTTTTCTTCCGTACTCTCTCTCTTGCAATATGTCACGAAATCGTGACACTTTTCTACTTGCCTTTTTCTCTTCCAACATGTCACGAAATCGTGACACTTTTTCTTTCGTACTATCTCTCTTGCAATATGTCACGAAATCGCGACACTTTTTCTACTTGCCTTTTTCTCTTCCAACATGTCGCGAAATCGCGACACTTTTTCTACTTGCCTTTTTCTCTTCCAACATGTCGCGAAATCGCGACAGTTTTTCCTACTTGCGCTTTCTCTTCGAACATGTCACGAAATCGCGACAGTTTTTCCTGCTTGCGCTTTCTCTTCGAACATGTCACGAAATCGCGACAATTTTTCTTGCTTGCGCTTTCTCTTCGAACATGTCACGAAATCATGACAGTTTTTCTTGCTTGCGCTTTCTCTTCGAACATGTCGCGAAATCGCGACAGTTTTTCTTTCTTCTCAACATGTCGCGATATCACGACAGTTTTTCTTTCTTCTCAACATGTCGCGATATCGCGACAGTTTTTCTTTCTTGCTCAACATGTCGCGATATCGCGACACTTTTCTTACTTGTCTTTTTCTTTGATCTTTTGCATATGGGCCACTTCGGTCTTCTTGGAAAATCACTGTACATACTCTGAATAACCTCTGAACTCCTGTCCACTGCATCAACCGATCTATCTGATTGTGTTGACAACAATGACAATACTCTTGCTGCACCTTGCTCAACACATCGTTGATATGACGCACACATAGAGGATTCAGATTAGACTACTACTTTGTAAACAAGATGCCCCCAAGGTTTGAACCTAGGTGTCTTCTTGGTAAATGATTGTCCAAACAAGCAACTACCAATCCACCTAGCCCTTGGGGTTAAAACTTTTATGTTAGAAAGAAACCTTGAGAGCCACTTTTAGGTGGTCGGCAATGTCGTCCCATCCGACTATACCACTATCTAGAGGGAAGCCACAGGAGATTTTTTTTGCCCCCTTTGCATCGTAAAGGTTCGAACCGTGGACCTCTCGTTCAATATGGCTAGGCTCACCTTCTCCACTTGCGCTACAAAGGCGGACAAAACTTTTAGGTTAGAAAGAAACCTCGAGAGCTGCTCTTAGGTGGTCAACAATGTCGTCCCATCTAGGTATACCACTATCTAGAGGGAAGCCACAAGAGATTTTTTTGTGTCCCCTTAGCATCATAGAGATTCGAACCATGAACCTCCTGTTCAATGGGGCCAAGATCGCCTTCTCCACTTACGCTACAAAGGTGATTCTTGTTAAGAAAAATATATATCATTTTTAAAAATCATAATCAACCTTAATAAAAATACTTAAATAATAAACAAGTTGGTTTTGAACCCCTAAACTAAAATTAACAAAATGTTCCGGAGATCACTTATTAAAAGCCTCTTAAACTCTCTATCCTTATAACAGGGAGAAAGCCCCCACTTTTATAAGGATAAGCACTCGCATGCCCCCCTCTCTTAAAGGGAAAGCCTTTCTATTTTAAGAGGGAAGGGTAAGCTTATTAATTGAAAAGGTACCGGTCGAGCGCTTACTTAAGCCCTAAAGGCTGATCCCGGTCAGATAAGATAATTCATTGGAAGGAATTATGTATTAAAGTCTAAAGGATTAGAGTATTTTTCAAAAACTTTTGTTTTATCAATTTTATTAGTGGGCTGTTTAGTGTTTGTACTGCTTCTTACCTAAAAATAATATTTTTATTTAATAAACTAAAATTTATTAAAAATAAATTGAAGAAAGATATAGATAAATAATAGAAGGAGACAAATTAGAATGGGTACCGAAGGATAGTTCATGGCTGACAAGTCCCCGGACCACTTTTGAACTCACTCCAAACCAATTAATTTAAAATCTCATACAAACAGTAGCGAAAAAAACACTGTTTTTGCAGGCTCGTGAAGGTGCACGGAGATAAACATTAAATGTTGAAATTGTTCGTCCGGAAGAGGAGCAGCCGGGTCACATGCAGGGGTTTGAGCACCGACAAATTCTTTTCTCTGCGATGGGTCCGTACGTTCTCAACCAAAAATTACCCCTTCAGGAAAAAGCTGAACCGGAAAAAATTCTAGGTTTCCTGGTACACGAGAACCTGCTGCTCTCATTGCAACCGTTCACCACGACAACCAACCATGAAAAACTCCTTGATTGAAGCTCGGCTTCAGTGCCACCATGACATATTTGATTAGTACAATTCCTTGTATTAGAATGTGAGACAATGTGACAAGATTTCGTCACATGGTTTGATCCTCTCTTACAACTACAAAGTTTTAGAGGCATGATAAGATCAACCCAGTTTTAGAGGCACGATAAGATCAACCCTGGGCTATCCAAGCCAAGCAAGAGCGGCGAAATACTCCAAAACGCGTTGGTCCACCTTTGATATAAACTCCACTCCCCCACCCACCGCCATGAAATGAAATACACAGGAAAATACTCCACACCCACAAGCACCTACGTACTTTCCCCCGCTTAACAATCCGTAAATTAATATACCCGTCTCCTCCTTGCGGGCACAAGGCACCTATGTACTTTCCCCCGCTTAACATCCGTAAATTAATATACCCGTCTCCTCCTTGCGGCACAGTTCCGTCTAAGACACGGCGTCTCCCGTCGGTCCCCAAACGTGCGCACGCGTTAACCCCTACCATTTGCATATAAGCAACCGGCCTGGCGGGACGTTTCACCTACGCAATGGTTGGCAAAGCGGATATAGACGAATGGAGCGGGCAGTATCTCCGGACGTCGTCGAGAAGAATGGGGAGCCGGCCGGGTCACAGGGTGTCGAGATCCTTCCATGGGATTCGAACGTCGATGGCGGTGTTGCCCATGGCTCCTCCTTTCAGCCCCGGCAGAGAGCTCAAGAGGCTCGATTTTAGCTCCAGGACCCGCTCCGCCAGAGGAAATTCAGCCTCCCTCATCCCACGCAAAGGTAGCGGGTTCGAATCCCAGGAGCCCACCTCCCCCGAGGTAAGCTGTATCGGCCAGATTAAATTGAAGCAGAAATGGGGCAAGGCCGGAGGGGCCGAAAAGGTGCGTAAGGAGAATAAACTGTCCAAGCTCAAGAATCTGGTGTTCGGGAAACGCCGTCAGAAGACAGAAAAAGAGGAGAAAGAAGATAAATATGTGGAAGAAGCGTGCAGCATCCAGGGCTACCCTTCTCTGGGAGAAAGTAAGCAGTACGTTTCGGGGTCTTACGATGATAAATTTGGCAACATGTCTGTGGAGAATGAGCCAGTCGTCGCCAACTCGGGGCTGCTAAAGTTGGAAGATCTTCCCAAGGCGACGACAGAGGAGAAAAGGGCCTCTGGGAATAGTCTCTGGAAGAGGCGTTCTGTCCTGCGCCTCAAAACCCTGGACGTTGATAAGGAAGAAGCTGAGGTGTTTGAGGTGAAAAAACCCTTCACCACATGACCGCGGGTTCATCATTTGCCCTTCTCTTAAATAATCAGGGAGGGGTTTGGAGTCGTAGACTGAGCAATGATTTTGTCTTTGTAAAAAAAAAATTAGTAGCAGTGAACCCATATACCGTGCGGTTTGCAGCATTTTTTTGTTCAATTACGCTCAGACTCGTCTGAGACGAGGAGATATGACGTATTCTTGGTTTAGGGCTTCCTTGAGGTCTCTTCAGAGAAAAAATATGTAGGAACTTGGACTGTATATAGAATCAATGTAATGGCACCTTCTGCGTAACGAATTACTTCTTCCTGTGTTTGAAGGTTGGCTCGAAAATGTCTGATTATCTTAGAAATGACTGTCAATTTGCAAATAAGATACTTAGATCTAGACATGCACAGGCGCCTGAACCAGCACTTTTTCCAACAACGCGGAACTCGAAGAAGATTACAGATTAAGTTTAATTAAAGTATCATTATTTGTGATAGTGGGGCATCACCGTCGTATGATGAAGATGATTAATATATAGGTTTGGCGTAAGATGATTAATATATTATGATGAAGATGATTAATATATTGGTGGGCGGTGTAGACTGGAAGCGATAGTGCTAAATATTATGCTTTCAGAAGGATGCCTTAATCATTATCTTTAACACGGCAGTGAGGCCTACATATTTGTGGTATTGCAAAAAAAAATTGGCTCTTCAGACCAATAGCAATCAAACATGAGTGTGCTTTTGATTTGACACGTGAACGTGGAAGTAAAGTAGTAAAGACAGATGAAGCCATATCACTGACCGGACTAATTTGTCTTATGTTGAGTATCAGATCACGTATTCGTAGGACTGATCGCGACATCTAACATCAAATGTTTAAGAGATTAGATAAATCAACACGTAATTTTCTAGTCCAAACGTGATTTTCCGTTATGCCTGGCCAACACATGTGATTAGGCTTGTGTACTTTTTCTTTTCTTTGATTATTATTACCGATGGAAGGCCATGGGAATGTTTAGTTTGCTAATGTGCACTTTCGACCGTCAGTGTTTATTATTTAATTTGACACGGCACTTCAGACTTAAATTCACGAGGTGACCAAGATTTAATTTGATTTGCTATGGGTAGTTTCAATTCCGAACACCTAATGTTTTTGAAAAAAAAATTTATTGAGATGGACCAGTTGGTATGGTAATATAAAGTCTAAAGTTTAGTATTTCTATATTATATGTACAATTTTTTAAAATTTTTTAAAATTATATTTAAAATTGTTTTATATATTCTAGTTTAATATGTTTGGGTATGTATGAGGAAATAAGAAGTTTTACACTATAAGATTTTATTTTAGGGATGAACTTTAGTTTTTTTTAGATTTTGAGATTAATAGTAAGAAGTCTCATATCATACACTAAGGTTTTTAATTATATAAATGAGATTTAATAGTCCAATAAATTTGAAATAATTAATAAAAAACAAGCAGTTTTACATCAAATCTTATAAGCAAGCATTTTAAAAAGCTATGAAGACACCAAAAAAAAAAAGTATTATCAAATTTGTAATTTGATTTATGGTTAAAAATGACATTGTACAATGTATTAGATAAACCTAAAAACATCTTATTATATAACATTAGTATTTTATAATATCTTATATGAACCTTATGTAAACCCACTGAACGTTAAACCTAATTTAATAGTTATAATTAAACTAAAGCTCAAACTTATGTTTAACTTGTTTTTGGTATTGTCACACTCCTCATTTGTTATTTAAGAGTGTTGTGTAATAATATATACGGATGGTCATTGTTTATTGTGCCTATTGGCATCCATCATAACTATCTCTTTCTTTTTATGCTTTTAAAATTTCTGTAGTGGATGGTATGAACTCTGATATGATACCAAAACAAACATGAAGTATGAAGAGGCTCACTTGATCAGGCAGAAATGTCATTCGAAGCTTCTAATTCTTCTTTTTACGAACCTTAAGACGTTTGTTTCTGAAGTCTCGTAAGCCTAGGCAAAATGAGTTCTATCCCCATCCCTTATTCATCGCTTCAAGAGCTTTGGAGATTACTCGTTCGCTTCTTTCAAAAAATGGGTTCTAGCTATCACCTCAAATGATGTTGACAACCGAGAAATTTCGAATTCAAATTCGCTGGCTTTCCCAGTTGTCTGTTGCAGTTTGACACTGAAACGGTGTTGGGCGCATTCAGCCCTCTTCAAGGAGAGGGAGCAGGCATGTGTGGCGATTAGCGGAGCATGTGACAATTGCTCATATTTAAATCGTTGTGACAACTGGTCCCCTTTTGACTTCCCACATGGATTGTGACATCAATGGTGATAAATTGGAATGTCCCCACTCTGTTCCACACAACGGGGCGGCTGGTTATGTCTCATTTCGCTGCCTCGCCGTTTGAAGTAGAAAGAAAGATGTGCTTCTTCTATGAAAAAGTGCCCTTCTCAATTGTAGTCGTTTGTGGTAGCTAGCAGGATTGTGTTATAGGCGGATGGGCGTGTGTTCGAATCCCACGTCTGCATTGGTTGCTATGGCTTGACAGGGCACAAATGATAAACAAAATCACTGACCAGAATTGTCTTCTGTAGAAAATCAGACCACGATAGTGAGATTGGATAAAACAACACGTACTCCGTCGCTAATCAGCTTTTCCTTAAAAAAGATCTCCAAACAGACGAGTGCCCGCCAGCGACCGATGTACAACACCGAATAACCGGTGGTCTCCATCTCACACTAGGTTAACAACAACGAGAGGAATAGGCTTGTTGGGAGCAGCTCTTCTGGTTTGAACCTTGCGTTTGTCAGTTACTAAAAACGTTAGCGACCGGCATGACACCGAATAACCGATGGTCTCCATTTCACGCTAGGTTAACAACAAGGAGAGGAATAGGCTTGTTGGGAGCAGCTCCTCTGGTTTGAACCCTACGTTTGTCAGTTACTAAAAATAGTACAACTCCGAGTTACCAACGATCTCCATTTCACGCTAGATCAACAACAACGAGTCGAGTCGAATAGACTTGTTGAGAGCAGCTCCTCTGGTTTGAACCCTGTGAGTCGAATAGACTTTTTGGGAGCAGTTCCTGTGGTTTGAACCCTGCGATGTGGCTATAATCAACTCCCCTGTGTGTCTTTCACTCACACACACACACAAAAAAATCAGATTTTCCTTAAAAAGATCTTCTTCTTCTTAATCAGGGTTTAAATTAAGGTTTGAAAACTTAAAGACACAAAATTTTTAGGGTAAAGCATAAATTTTTAAGAGGGACTATAAGAGAGTTGGAATTTGGGTAAGGATATTTCTCCTCTTAATCGGGTTTAAATTAAAGTTTCTTGAATGAAAACTTAAAGACTACCATTACAATATCTTGAAAACTTAAAGACACAAAATTTTTAGGGTAAAGCATAAAATTTTAAGAGGGACTATAAGAGAGTTGGAATTTGGGTAAGGATCTTTCTCCTCTTAATCGGGTTTAAATTAAAGTTTCTTGAATGAAAACTTAAAGACTACCATTACAATATATTTCTTTGGACAAAATTTTTAGGGTAAAGTATAAATTTTTAAAAGGGACTTCGTCTTCTTATACCATAATTTGAATTTGTGTCTTCAAGATAAAATCCAAAAATACAACTAATGTATCCTTCGTGGGATAAAATTTTAAAGTAAAAAAATTAAGATAAAGTATGAGTCTCCATATCAAGGTTTGAACTTCTGTTTCCTAAATAAAAGGGTTTTTGAAAGGGGTCTTCATCTTCTTTATCAAAGTTTAAACTAAGGTACTTGAATAAAAACTTAAAGACTACCATTATAGTATCTTTCATTAAACAAAATTTGTAGGGTAAAGTATGGTTTTTAAAAGGGACTCGATCCACCAAGGTGTTGTAGGTGAGTTGGAGAGGAGAGGGCAATCCGCCAAGGGAGGTCCCAGGTTCAAATATCCACCCTACCAAAAAGTTGAATTGGGTATCCAAAATCCAATTGATAATGTTGGTGCGGGCAGGGTCGGGTGCAACCCTCGGGTGACTTTGACGGTGTAGAACCCCCTGTTCGTGGTCTCTCAGACCAAGGCAGCTCCGCAAGGGGTTTTTCGCTTTAAAAAAAAAAAAAAAAAGGGACTCGATCCTCTTATACTAGAGTTTGAACTTGGGTCTCTTAGATAAAACCCAAATACGAAACAAAATTTTAGAGTAAAAAAATTAAGATAAAGCATAATTTTTAAAAGGGTCTGACCTCTATATCAAAGTTTGAACTTAGATCTCTTATATATTAATCTAAAAACATACCACTAACCCTCTTGCCTCTTCCATAGCTCATACTAAATCCTCAAATAAACCTGTTAATCCACAAGCCCCGCCAAATTCAACTACGAGTCTTGAGTTAACTCTTGTTCCCTCATCGCAACTCTTGAAAGACAGTCTTATGACAGATGGGTGGAGAATGGTAGGCAAGTGACAACGTTCATCGACCCCTCCAAAATAACTCCATCCATACAGAGGAAAAAAACCCTCTATCAAATATCTTGCTAGATCCTTCTCTTAAGTTGCTCAAAATAAGGTTCTTGCTCAACAAACCCATTTGGACAACACGCAATTGTTACCAATCAGTAAAAACATATTACATGCTCTAATTCATGAGGTCGAGAAGCCTCTATATCACCCTTCATGAATTTAAATATTCTATCTTGGAATGTTAGGGGCTCTCCCTCCCTTACATAAGTTTCAAGTTTGAAAAGTAGTTATTGAAAATCATATTTCTGCTCTTTTCCTTCAAGAACTGAAAGTCATTGCTCACACTCTCACCCATTGTATGGACATCATTGGTGGTGGATATGCATCCGCATTTACTACTTCTCTTGTTAATGGTAAATGAGGTCTTGCACTTTCCATAGTTAAGTCTCTTTGTTATGCTATTCTAGACCATGGTGAAGACCCTGCTTACTATTGTGTGTGGGTTAGATTGGCTCTCAATACTTAGGTTATTGGATTTTGTTCTATCTATGCTCCCAATGACCCTCCTAGTTATATAGCCCTTTGGGAATGGTTAGTTGTTTCTCTCCCTCCTGCAGAATGAATCCTTGGAGGTGACTTTAATATGATTGAGAATCCTAGTGATAAAAGTTGGACTGGTAGTAGATCCCTTTCTAATGCTGAATTTGGTAGTTGGTTGTTTTGTCGTAATCATTTAGGTGTGCATGACCCTCTCTTTGGTAAAGTCTCCTCTCATAGAGATAATTGGTTTACATGGTCCAACTATCATCAAAGTTCTACTAGGAAGATTGTTCGTCTGGACAAATTTTATTTTAGTAATTATTCCCTGGATAAATTCTCCATCCACAACCAAGTTCGCGTCCTTTCTCACACAACTTTGTCTAATCACCTTTCTATCTTATCTTCTATCCAAAATTCCTCTATCTCTCTTAATTCCATGTCGCTTCCTTTCAAATTAAATGTGTCCCACCTTGACAATCCTGCCTACTGCCACCTCGTAGAGCATGTTTGGAATATATTTCCCAAACCAACTAGTAATATTGGTTGGATCAAATGGTTTGAAATAACTATTTCCAATACGATTTCATCCCTTAGATGGTATGGGTGCTCTATTGCTAGGAGGAAGAAGATTCAAGAGAGCCGCCTTCATAGGGAGATATCTCTCATCTCTGTTCCATGCTTATGAAAGATGTACTAATATTTTTGTTCAATGCAAATCTAGCTAATGTTAACAATCAGGCCAGAGTTTATGAGTCTTATCATGCTAGAGGGGCGCATGTTAGATCTCGCCTCAATTGGACCTCCCAAGGAGAGAAGGGAACTAAATTTTTTTTAACTACCTCAGACATAACAATATTTCGGAAAGGATCACTGAGTTGGAGGACCCTTCAGGTCATTCTCTTTCTGACTCTAAAGAGATCATGAATCCTTTTGTAGCTCATTTCTCTCAACTTTTTACAACGAAACCAAGGGATGACATCCAATGTATCTTAATGGAATATGTGCAGGAACATATTCCCTCCCTCGTAGACCCTATTATTCATGATCAACTTGAATATCCTCTTTCTGTGAATGATCTGCAAACTGCTCTTTTTTCTATGAAGAATGACAAAGCTCCTAGCTTGGATGGTCTTCCAGTGGAGTTTTATAAAAAAATTGCATATTCTTTCCTTTGATCTTCATCATGTTTACCTGGAAGATCTCCATAATAGTTCCCTCGGAGCTTATATCAATGTAGGGCTTATCAAGTTGATTCCTAAAGGTACAACTCGTAACCAAATCTCCAATTGGAGACCTATTACCCCCTCAATGTTTCGTACAAGATCATAGCTAAAGCTATAGCTTAAAAAAATAAAATTGTTGCTCAAGTGATTGTTCGCCCTGAACAATATGCTTTTATTAAAGGCCGTTATATTTTAGATAATATTATGATGGCCTGGAAAAATTTGCAATGGGCTACTGACTCCAATCAAGATGCTCTTTTGGTTAAGTTAGATTTTGACAAAGCTTATAATAGAATTAGATGGGATTTTATTCTTAGTATGCTTTCTTGGCTTGGTTTCGGTCCAAAATTCTGTAACCAAATTGGTATGCTCTTTGGTGATTCTTCAGCTTATGTTCAGGTTAATGGAGCTCTTTCCCCTTCTTCCCTCTTCAACGATCTATCAGATAGGGTTACCCCCTTGCTTCTTTTTGTATGTTTTGGTTGTTGATGCTCTTGGTTATCTTCTTCATAAGGCTCATTTTCATGTCCTCATTTAGGGTATTAAGCTTCCTAGGGATTAACATGCTCTTAAATCACATTTTGTTGATGATTCCCTTATTTTTATTCAAAATACCCAATAAGAGGTGGAAACGGCTAAAGAGGTTGTTCAATTGTTTTGTGATGTCTCTAGATCTCGTATCAACGACTCTAAAATGGAAGTCTTCTATACCTCTTCCTCTCCTGGTGGATGCAAATCCTCAATTGAGTGGAAGATCATCCCTCATGGTATGATTGTGCGTTATTTGGGAATTATCTTTGGATTAATATCTCTCCTAAGGATATGTGGAACTGGGTTATGGAAAGACTTCAAAAAAAATTAATGCTTGGCTAGCTCGGTTTCTTTTCTTAGCAGGAAGAATTCAAGTTGCGAATAAAATTATGGCAGCCTCTCATGTTTATTACTCTTCTTTTTGGATGGCCCCCAAGGTAGCCTATAACAAATTAACTCAGGTCATTCGTAAATTTTTATGGACCAAATGGGATGGGAGGTGGGAATGACACTCTGGCCATCGTTCATAATATTCCATTTGAAGATGTGATTGTAAGGCTTTTGATGATGTCCTTTAGAGGTAAGGTGTTGCTAGGGTACCAATCTTGAAGAAACACACACTTATACTGAGAGGGGGGGTGAATAGTATAAGATAAAACTTTTCCTTCCAAAACAATAACTGCAATAATAAATCAATGCACAAAATACCACACACACAAGAGACAAGGATTTTACGTGGAAACACCCTTTTGGGATAAAACCATGACAAAATATTGCTTTTATTACTTCAAAAAGTTTGTAGGCTCCAACCCATAGGAGACACCAATCCCCTTATACAAATGTAGGCACCAATCTATAGGAGATAACGATCGCCTTCTACAAAACATAGGCACCAACCTACGGGAGACACCAATCTCCTTGAGGCACCAACCTCATATCTAAATGCACCAACCTTCGAATACTTCACAAGATTGCTCCACAAATATGATCATTAACGACATCAAATTCTGCTCACATATCTTACTTTTTACTCTGGGCATTTATCCTGTCAAGCTCCTTAGAAAGATAAATCCTATTCTATGAATTCTGCCATAAAATGGGATCACCCTACCACATAAATCTAAGATAAGACTACTGCCATGGAGAGCATCATAGCTGAAATACGGGTGTGAAGCATAATACTCTGCATTAACGATCCCCTTCCCTTCATTTCACTCTTCTTCTTTCTCAGGACTCTTCCCAAGCTGGATCAAAGTGTTCCAAAAACCCTCTTCTCATCACTAGATATCAAAGACAATATGTTCTTCGACAACAAGCATAAATCCCATCAGATCCAAAAATCAAGCACGTTATTTCTCTCCAAATCCTCCAATGCACCTTGGTGCCTTGCTTTTTCTCTTGAAATTCTTAATACTGTGAATGTCTCACTGTGATAGCTATGATTATCTTAAATGCTTCTAATGCACACTTGTTTATGTTGACAATGACTACCTCTGAGAGCCTCCAAGATTTGTACAATGTCTTCAATTAATTTACGACCTCGAGTTATCAATGTTGTCCCGACTATCGACACGATTAATGTTGCCTTTGGTCCAACTATGCGGTATCAGCTGACAACCTTCAATTAAAAAAATCCTTATACTAATTATTAATATATTCATGAACTAGCGGAATTCGCCCTTAGCCTAATTGCATCCCTAGATAGTCGCCCGAGGTTTCTTCATTACATTCCTGAACACCGAGTGGTCATAAAATCATATTTTTAGACCTCCCAACGACACCATCGTCATCTCGCGTCGATTGCTATGCCAATAGCGTGGGTTTCTCTTCTTAAAAACCCCTATCACTGCAACATGTGTTGCTTTACAAAATCTTCATAGCGTGCACTAATGCCTTCGTTGCAACTGTTATCTACTATCACGTCCATGATAATCTTTGACCACGTTTCGATATATGCTTAGAATTCTTCTCTCTTTACGGTAATATGCTTTGAAACGAATACTGTTGTGAAACAGCTACAAGGATACTTGGGATGAGTAACATGTAAGTCTGCCCTCTACACTTGCATTGTGCCTCCTGTTAATGCTTTTGCAGTATTTTGCCTTCATGCATATCTCACTTTTATGTATATTGAAGGTATTCCATAGAAAATCGTTATTAACAAAATGAACTTTGGCCTGTATTTATATTCAACCTTTCTCTTTCTTGCTTTTGGCGCCCAAGTGGTCGGCCCATACGTGCTTTACAATAATATTTAAATATTTGCACTTCATAATAATATTTAAATATTTAATTTAAATATATCAAACTTTGGTTGTGCACCCCTTCCATAATTAATATTAATATTTAAATCTTTAATTTAAATAATAATATTAATATTTAAATCTTTAATTTAAATATTAATATTAATATTTAAACCTTCACTCAAAATATGTTTGCCTTGAATAATTCGCCCAAGCACGCCACCGTTTATCAGCAATCAAGTCGACCTTTGACATCAATGACAACTCAGTAATTCTAATAATCTCCCCCTTTGTCGTTAATGGCAACCCTACAAAGAAACTGTCCTTTACTGCAACAGGATCACAAGTTGCTCCCCCTGCCAAGAAGCTCCCCCTTACTAAAATTACAAGTTGCTCCCCCTTACTGAAATTACAAGCTGCTCCCCCTAACTGAAATTCTCACCCTTTGAGATCAATGGCAAAGGCTTCTCGGGGCTAAATGATAAGGCACTAGAAAACTCCCCCTTACTAACTTCTCTAACTAAGACATTCAATGATGAGATGAGAGTGAAAATACTCCCAACTTACCTTTGAGATACTCAAATGTCTCCTTTGGAAGTGGCTTGGTAAAGATGTCAGCAATATGTTCCTTTGTAGCAATGTATTCCAACTTGACTTGCTGATTAGTCACTTACTATCTCAAAAAATGATACTTTATCGGAATGTGTTTGGTCCTTGAATGCATCATCGGATTCTTCAAAATATTTATGGCACTTGTATTATCACAAAGTATGGAGATAGGATGATCATGCTCTACTTTGAAATCACTTAAGGTTTGTTTCATCCATAGAACCTATGTGCAACAAGCAGTTGCTGCAATGTACTCCGCCTCTATAGTAGATAAGGACACTTATGCTTGTTTCTTACTTAGCCAAGAGATCAAACAATTTCCAATAAAAAATGCTCCCCCAATTGTGCTTTTCCTATCATCCACACTGCCTGCCCAATCTGCATTTGTGTATGCAGTGAGAGTGAAATTATCGCATTTGGAATACCATAGTCCAAGATCCATAGTTCCTTTCAAATACTTGAAGATTCTTTTTACTGCCTGTACATGTGTTTCCTTTGGTGCATCTTGAAATCTTGCCACCAATCCAACTACCTACATTACATTTGGCCTTGCAGCTGTGACATACAGTAAAATTCCAATCATGGATCTATACAAATTTTGATTAGCCTTAGGAGACTCATCATATTTACTTAACTTACAACCTATAATCATGGGGGTACTCATAGGATTACAATCGTCCAACCTGAATTTTTTCAACATTCCTTTTACATACTTGGTTTGAGAGAGAAATATACCTTTATCTAACTGTGAGATTTGCAAACCAAGAAAGAAGTATAGCTCACCAAGCATTGACATATCAAATTCACTTTGCATACATTTTGCAAATTTTGGACACATCCTGTCGTTACTGTTTTGGCTATCTTGGACAAATCTCTGACATCTTGTTTGTTGCTTATTTTCACCATGTTGTCAAAGTTCAGGTGGCCCGTTCTCTTGTGCCATAACTAACTCTCATCCTCTTGTGATAAAAAACATTTTTCTCCCTTAAATTCGCTCAACATGTAGATATTATTTACAGTTCTATAGGCATTTGCAATAAGTTTTCCTGTCTTGGATTTCTTGATCTCACATCCATTTGGGTGAAATGTGAGTGTATGCCCTTGATCACATAGTTGGCTCACACTTAGAAGGTTGTGTTTCAACCCTTCAACATATAACAGACTATCTGTCCTTGATTTTCCATTATCCAGGATCAAGGTTCCCTTTTCGACAATTTTGGCAGAAGCATTATCACCAAATTTCACTGTGCCTCCATTTATTTCTTTGAGAGAGAGATTTTATTTTGTCACCCATCATATGGCCTGAACAACCACTATTTACGTACCACTGATTTCCTTCATTTTGCACATGAAGAGATGTTTGTACCCACATAGACTTCTTTTCTTGTTCCATTTTCTTTTTCCAAACTTTGGGGGACATATCCTTTTGACCATCCTCCTTTCTTGATTTTGGAAGTTCAGGGAACACCGTTCTACACCATTTAGTTGTATGCCCAAAATTATTACATTTGTAACAAATGGCATTGTAGTCCATGAGAGGTGCAAATGAATTGAATTTCCTCTTGGTGAAGCCAAAATCATTTTTAGCACGGACTCTGTAATGTACAACTTTATGACCAAATTGGTGACATGAAAAGCAATAATCACGGAAGAAATATTAAAACCTGTTTGATTGCATTGGAGGATATGGTCTCATGGTTCTCTCATTATTTTTTATGTGATGGACCTTAGTCCATGATGATGCTTCGTTTTATTCCTTTTTGATGATTCCACTTCTCAACACATCAACATAGGACTCAAGCTCTTCTTTAATTTTTTTTTATCCTTCAGTTCCTTTTGATCTTGACTCCTCATTTGGTTTCTTTTGACTTTCTTCAAAACCAAGTCCAGTATTTATAATCGAAGATCTTTGTGCTTTGATAATATCATCCAAGTTTTTTGTGCTTTTCTCAAACCTAGTATTTTTTTGTAGCTTATCATTAGATTTTTCAACTTCCTTCCTCAGAGAGACAATCTCATGTTCCATTTTTTCACATTCCAACTCTTTTACCTTTAAATTCTCAGTCATAACTTTTTCAATTCGCTTTGCCTCTTCAATTTTGACTTTTAAGTCAATGAGATCTTGTGAAAACTTTGCATTTGTCTTCTCATCCTCTTGTACTTGTGTCTTCAATCTTGAGTTCTTCTTTCTAAGCCTCTTCACGTCTTCAAGAGCAAAAATAAGTTCCTCTTCTATCAACTATGGCTTCCTCTTCATTTATGGATCTTTCTCATTTTCTTGGTTTTCGACAACAGGAGCATCTTCTTTCACCTCCTTAGCCATAAATAGGATTTCTTCCTTTTCACTATCAAAGAGGCTTTCGTCACTACTGTTGGAAGAACTGTTTGCCTCTTCAATATAAAGACTCTTCATGTGCCTTCGAAAGATCTTCTCATGCTTGCTTTGACCGTGCCTTTTTTCTTTTCATGATGATATTTTCTTTCCTTCTTTTTCTTGTATTCCTCTTCTTTTTCATTGCTACAAATTCTTGCTTGTGGGCACTTAGTTGCATAGTGACCAATGTTACCACAATTAAAACATTTCAAATTATACTTACCTTTGTGTTTACTTGATCCCTTCTTATTCCTTCACACAAAGTTGGCTTCTTCTTCGCTACTCGATTCTTCACTTGACTCTGGTTCCTTATTCTTTATCTTCTTTGAAACTTTAAATGTGGCCTACCCTTTGGATGTTTGATATTTTTTAGTCCTCATCTCATAGGTTGTAAGAATTTTGTGTAGCTTATCCATGCTTAAATTTTTAAGAGCCTTCATTTCTTCAATCGTCGAGACCTTCGGATCAAACCTCATGGGGAGTGACCTTAAGAATTTCTGAAAAATAATAGGATCTTCAATATTTTCTCTAAGTCCACGAATGGTGTTGACAATTTCATCAATGCGGAGTAGAAATATTTGGTAATATTTTCCTCATCTTTCATCTTTAAGTCTTCAAACTTCCTCTTATGGGTTTGAAGTTTCGCCATTTCAACATTGTCATATCCTCAATATGTTCTTTGTAATTTGTCCCATATTTCTTTTGCAGATGTGCAGTGCATGACTTTAACATATCTGATTCACATAACCCATTTAATATTGCATTTATTGCCTTGACATTATTTTCAAATGGTTTCTTGTCATTTTGATCCATGGGAGGGGTTGTAGGTGGTTTGAACCCATCCACAATAGATTGCCCTATATCGTAGTCATGTGCCATCAAATAGGTTTGCATCCTCATGCTCCAGAAGGCATAGTTAGTCCCATAAAACAATGGAGCCCTACTTGATGAAAAACCTTCTTGGTAAGCCATGTGTGTTCTTGTAATATCTTCCTTAAAGTGGTTAGGCTTTCATGAAGGAACTTGCTCTGATACCAATTGAATAAACACACGCTTATACTAAGAGGGGGTGAACAGTATAAGATAAAAAATTTCCTTCCAAAACAATAACTGCAATAATATGAATGCAATAATAAATCAATGCACAAAATACCACACACACAATAGACAAGGATTTTACGTGAAAACACCCTTTCAGGAGAAAACCATGGCAAAATATTGTTTTTATTGCTTCAAAAAATTTGTAGGCTCCAACCCACAAGAGACACCAATCCCCTTATACAAAAAGTAGGCACAAACATATGGGAGACACCAATATCCTTGAGGTACCAACCTCAGATTTGAAGGCACCAACCTTCAAATACTTCACAACACTGCTCCACAAATATGATCATTAATGACATCAAATTTTGCTCACAAATCTTACTTTTTAATCTGGGTAGTTCTCCTGTCAAGCTCCTTAGAAAGATAAATCATATTCTCTAAATCCTGCCACAAAATGGGATTTTCCTACCACATAAATCAAAGATAAGACTGCTGCCACGGAGAGCATCACAACTGAAATGCGGGTGCAAAGCATAATACTCTACATTGATGATCCCCTTCCCTTCATTTTGCTCTTCTTATTTCTCAGGATTCTTCCCAAGCTAGATCAAAGTGTTCCAAAAACCCTCTTCTCATCACCACATATCAAAGACAATATGTTCTTCGACAACAAACATAAATCCCATCGAATCCAAAAATCAAGCACGTTATTTCTCTCCAAATCCTCCAATGCACCTTGGTGCCTTGCTTTTTCTCTTGAAATTATTAATACTGTGAATGTCTCACTGTGATAGCTATGATTACCTCAAATGCTTCTAATGCATGCTCATTTATACTGACAATGGCTACCTCTAATAGCCTCCAAGATTTGTATAATATCTTCAATTAATTTGCGACCTCGAGTTATCGACGTTGTCTCAAATTTTGACATGATCAATGTTGCATTTTGTCCAACTATGCAGCATCAGCTGCCAACCTTCAATGAAAACAATCCTTATACTAATTATTAATATATTCATGAACTAGATAAATTCACCCTTAGCCTAATTGCATCTCGAGACAACCGCTCGAGGTTTCTTCATCATATTCTTGAACACCAAGTGGTAAAAAAACCATATGTTTAGACCTCCCAATGACACCATCGTTGTCTCGCATCGATTTTTGCACCAACAGTGTGGGTTTCTCTTCTTACAAGACCCCTATCACTGCAACATGTGCTGCTTTACAAAATCTTCATAGCGCGCACTAATACCTTCACTACAACCATTATCTACTATCACATCCATTATAATCTTTGACCACATTTCAATATATGCTGACAAGTCTTCTCTCTTTGCGGTAGTATGCTTTGAAACGAATATTACTGTAAAATGGCTACATGGATACCTGGGATAGTAATGCGTAAGTCTACCCTCTACACTTGTACCATACCTCCTGTCAATGCTTGTACAGTCTTCTACCTTCACGCATATCACACTCTTATGTATATTGAAGGCATTCCATCAAAAATCATTATTAATAAAATGAACTTTTGCCTGTATTTATATGCAACCTTTCTCTTTATTTCTTTTGGCGCCCAATTGGTCGGTCCATTCTTGCTTTACAATAATATTTAAATCTTAGTCAGCCCACACTTTACAATAATATTTAAATCTTTGCACTTCATAATAATATTTAAATATATTAAAATTTAGTTGTGCGTACCTTCCATCATCAATATTAATATTTAAATATTTACACCTCCATTCAAAATATGTTTACCTTGAATAATTTGCTCAAGCACGCCACCGTTTGTCAACAACCAAGTTGGCCTTTGAAATCAATGACAACTCAATAATTCTAACAAATCCTTGGAAGATAACATCATTAAGACCTCGGAAGACCTAGATGAACCCCTCATATTAGAGCATAATGACCCAAGAGAACCCTTCTTACAACTCATTCTATTTTCCTCTATACACAGGCTTTCTTAGGAGAGTATCATTGAATTCAATATCATATTTAGGAGAGTATCTATTTTCCTTTGGATATTTTGAACTCTAGAAAAGAATTTGAGATTGTAAAAAGCATAAAATGGGTTTCTAGTTATGACTTGACTATAACTAGACATATTGGCTTCTTTGTCTAAGAATCAAAAATTTCTAAAAGAACTTATATGCATCACCTTGTTTGCTCCTATGTTTGTTTGCTACATCATTGGATCTTGCTAGACTTATTAGCACTTTATGAATATGTTGATACTATAATACCAACCTAAGAGTGGCATATAAAATGGTATGTCTAAGATATCAAATTATGTCATAAGCAAAAATCTTCTCTCTCTCTCTCTCCTACAATATCTTTTTATCCCCATATATTTTGATTTATCTTTCACCCAAAAAAAGTAGATCATAGGATTATTTGATGACTAGCAAGTGCTTGAAAATCTTGGAAAGCATCCAATAGCATGGGATGATTCTATGAAATATTTTTTCTTAGTGAAAGGATTTATCAAAAATCTCAATCTCATCAAAAATCCATTCTCAAAACATCATTTTCATCAAATCATGGTTCATCCTTATATCCAAATAGAAAGTTTGGTAGAATCCTTCTCCACTTGGTAAGCATTAGTAATTCCTATATGCCCAACAAGCAAGGAGTGATTCTATTAAACCTTATTTTTTAATATAAGGGTTTATCATATATCATAATCGATAACACACATAGCAATTCCAACATATCAAAAAGTCTAATCAAATTATGATTTATCCTTATATCCAAATAGAAAGTTTGATAGAATCATTCATCACTTGGTAAGTGTTAGCAATTTCTATACACCCAACAAGTGAGGAATGATTATGTTAAACCTTCTTTGATATAAGGGTCTATCATACATCATATATGACAACAAACATAATCATATCAATATCTTATCAATTTGTGGTTTATTCTTATATCTAGCCAGAATATGGGATAGAATTATAACACTTGGCAAGTGTTTGCATTAGTTTACGCCCACAAAGTGGTGAATATTTTTTTCAAACCTTCTTTCTTGATATAGGGATCAATAATAAATTTAATTTTATCAATTTACACATTCTATCATTATACCTAACATAAATTAATGACATATAAATGTTCAATACCATACAAAATGCTTCAAAACATCAAATGATATTGGATAATTTAAATTAGAAATCCTATCTTGATATTAAATTCTACATGAATGATCATTTAACCACCTGCTCCTCAAATCTTGTTGGACTTGAATGATAGTTTTCCTCCTTGAAGGATGAGACACCGAAAAAGAAGAGAAATGATGGCTCTCTGAAGAATCCCAAGATCGAAGAGGAAGGTATGAAGAGATCGGTGCACATCAACACCAAAGCTGCAACGAGACTAAAAACTCATGATTTTGATGATTTAGAGGACTTTGATGAGTTCCTTATCTCTAAGGAGAGGTGCAAGAAGTTGACCAACCTATCTTCAAGGAGAAATATAAAATATGATTTTGTTGTAATTCCAAGCTCCCATTATGACTCAGTTAAAGAGTTTATGAGATCAATTAAGAGATCGGTTAAACATACTGCTTATGTTGTGAATGAGTTGTCTTGAAAACTAAAACAAAAACCAAACACTTCAGAGAAGAATCTCATAATTTTTTTATGATTCATCATAATATTAGGCTCTAGCCTTGATTTTTCTATGTTGATCTCTCTTGGTGGGTTTTGGTCTTCTCTATCCCTTTCTTGTGATGCTCTAGTTGGGTTGGTTCTGTTAGTCGGATTATTTTTTCTATTTGGTGCTGTCTCTTTTGTGTGGCCGTAATTGGTATTATCTTGTAAAATTTTTGGGGGAGCCTTTAAAAACCCCTATTTTTTCTATATAATAATAAAAAAACCACCTGCTCCTAATTGACATGAATATAATTATTTTGAATATTTTTAGATCATCAATTAATGTCATACATATGATGCATGCTTGGTTTAAATTTGCTTAATTGCATGATTCTATATGTGAATAAACTACATATCTTAATTCACTATTTTATTTCACTTCATTGGGATGCAATGATTACCCTCTTAATACTATATTGGGAATCATGATCTATCATGTTCAGGTTATATTGCATAGCAAAGTAATTCCCATGAAAGGCATAAACTCAAGAGCCTCTCAAGAAGGGGAGAAACAAGAAATATTTCTTGTTTAAATACTTTTTGTGGCTTCAAAAACATCTTATGAGGAATAACTCTTAATTTCTCCTCCTTCACTGAGAAGCATTGAGATATTCCTCACATATCACCCATCATTACTATTGTTATTGTATACCCGCACTTATGTATTCATTGTATATACATATAAAATAGGGGTTTTACGATGAGGTGATGATGAGCACTAGTCAGGGTTATGCATAGTGGCAAATATTCACAAATTGGATGAATATTAGGATTTTCAAAATTAGAAATTGGCGAATATGAGGACCCTCGATGTCAACCCATTCGCCTAAAATTTTTGGGACCAATTTTTTCTTAGGGTCAATTTTCCATAATATATATCCAAACATAGGCATATTTGTACTCGGTGGAAAGCTCTTTTTGAGCCTGATATAATGGTGGTAGTTTTATGAAACTTTAAGGTGATTTAATAGGTCAAAATTTGCCCCAAATAAGAACTTACTTTTTAGGGCTTCAAATGCTCCAAATTTTGGTGTGAATATGATTTATTTAAGTTTCTTAGGATTCACCTTTATTTACCTTGAATTTGATTAGGATTCGCCATTTTTTTACAAGTACATTTTGAGTCCAACCCCTTATGCATAACCCTACCACTAGTAAGTATTGCACTCGCTTGCATTGCATTCACACTAGGTATCTGATTTTAACAATCCCCTACTCTTAGGATAACTTGCATGATATATGTTTATAAATTATCGAATACTCTTACATGATTTACAGGTACACATGATACCTCTAGATATGGTTTCCTCATGTAGTATTTGTTTATAAAGATAACATGTTATTATTGAAATAACTATGATATCATTTTAAACAAATAATACCATGATGGGAAACAATAATCTTCATCTACATTTAGCTTACATCTAAAAATTCTTGAATATCACAAATCAATTTGCTTCATTGGCTTTATCCCATACAATGACTTTAACAAAGTTTAACACATATAGGGTGTTATTTATTAGGATATTTTAGGCAAAAAAATTAATGAAATAGATCATCCAATATTCTCCATGCACTCTTTTTGTAATCATGACATGTTTTCCCCATACAGTGCAACCTTGTTATAGTCACAAAAAGTGTTTCCATGGTTGAACATTGGACACATAACCATCGAGATGCAATAAAGAATCCAAGCTATACATACCATTATAGACTTTGGGTCCTAAAATGCTAGCGGTGTATCACTAGAATTCACATTGGATTTCATGTTTGCTTACTTGAAATAGTTGCTTGTTTCACATTTTGGTTAATACACACAGTAAACAATAAAAGAACAAGAAATTAGTTCAAGTCAGAACATCTCCTTACTTACCAATTGATGAAATTCCCTAAGTCATAGGGATGTAAATATATAACATATTATAGAATATTCATTCATTTTAAATAATTTATTTTGAGCCCTTTTATTAGTTCCTACTAGGTAATGAATGGTGCAACATTTATTTTTCTTATAAGAACTAATAAATGTTTCAAATGATCAACTTTCTTACACATAAATCTCATCATTTTTAGCAACATTATTTTAAAATATGATTTGACATCTTTGAATTTCTTAAAAGTATGTTGAAAGGGTACAAATCCTACAACATAAATATTACTCTTGGAAAGATCCTGAATCCTCTTAAAAAACCCTAAAAGTGGAGGAATTAACGGAATTAATAAATACAATGGACTATACCAATTATAGAAAGTAAAAAAACTATATTAGGATATCAACTATCCATTAGCATTGTATTATATCAAGACATCAATTGTCCATCAGAGTATTATACTATATTAGGACATCAATTATTTACAAAAACATTCTACCATATCAAGACATCAACTGTCCACAAAATCATTATACTATATTAGGATATGAACTATCTATCAATATTGTACTATATCAAGACATCGATTGTTTGCTAATATTGTATCATATCAGGACAACAACTGTTTGAAAAAGCATTGTACTATATTAGGATATTGACTATTTGCCTAACACAAAGATACATTGACTGCTAAAAACACAACAATTTATCTATGTTTATTTATTAATTAGGCTAAAAGAGCCACCACTTAGAATTAAAGTATTTTAAAGGATAAACTATCCTATGGCATAGATTGCTTAAAATTGCCATTAGTCATAGTAGTATAATCTCTTATTATTTATTAGGTTGATACACCACCATTTAGGATCTACTGATGACATAAATAATAAATATATAAATAGCTATTTAGTTACTTTACAAATTGGTATGTATATTTATATATAATATGCAATAATCTAAGATTAGATGCTAAGTTTTGACCATTATTTTTCACAAATGAAACAAACTTATGAAAAATTATTCCTTCCCTACTAACTCACAATAAACCATATCAATAGCATTTGTAAACATCATTTAACATGCATAACATCTCAAAATTCAACAAATCAAGACATCTCAAAATTATGTGAAATTTATTTTGAATCCTGATTGTGGTGTCAATCCAATTATTTCAACCCTTTCAAAAATAATTTTACACATCTATTAACATTCAAATTAATCTTCAATATCATTCTCAAATCAACATTCACCATGTCACATATATCCATCACCTTTTTATTTGATGTTTATTTATTTTGAAATTAACTCAAATACCCATCAAACCCTATTAATATGTTGAATTTTTCAAAACACAATTAATGTAGGAATGAACAAAAGATGAGATATTATATTGATACAAAGAAGTACAATATATAGGCATAAGCCTATATGAAATATATGACAAATGTCAATTAAAATGATAAGTGTCAAGAACAAGGTATAGTGCACATTATATTCTAGCATTCCCCCTAACTGTGCACTATCCTAACTGTAGAAAAAAACAATTCAACATTAGGTAACATTCCCCCTTAATGTTGACTTATCTAAAAGAACCCTATCACCCTCCTTTATTACATGATTTGGTCTAGGCTCGTGCTCTTTGTGCTTAGCTCTCCAACTGTGAATAATGCTAGATCAACGGTGTATACATCTTGGTTTGTTTCTATAGGGTCAGTAACTACCTTAGATCTGTTGCCACTGTGTTAGCCATCTAAGTGCCTTAGGGTCATCCTGGGTGTCTTAGGGTCAGCCACTTCCACAGGTATGTTGCCTCTATAGGTCATCCTCTAGGTATGTTACCTCTCGTAGGTCACTGACTAGATTCATCATGAATATCATCTCTCCTCATGGTGAACTCAATATAGAAGGTGTCGGTATCTACCAAAAATGCACCTTAATACAAAGGAAATATGAGCCATGAAATACAATAAAATGAGCCATAGAATCCAAATATGGAGGAGAAGAAGAAAGAAGAGAATATAATCTTCTAAAGTATATTCATCTGTAGTCTTTAGAAGTTGATCCAAAAAAGTCCTCGAATAGAGTCTAGGGTGTCTATGTCTATAGTACCTAGAGTATTTGTCCTTATGATGACCTTCTCATCCTACCAGAATACATGGGTAACCAGTCGATGCATCCGCTAGGTCCTATAGAGAAGGTGACTAGGTACAAGGATCACATACATAGAGTGTTGGGTTCAACAAAAAATGCACTCTAGAATACAATATTTTTTGAGCCTAAAAATATCATAGAAAATAGTCTCAAAACTAAAAATGGACCCCACCATTAGATCCGGCTCAAAAAAATCTTTCCAATGACTATATATAAGTCTATAGTCGGATATAAATAGGTCCTCCATAACGAGCATAAAAACATCATCTCCTTTCCACTTCCATGTGGAAAAAAGGATCGTGTGGGCATCATATTTTGAATACAGCAAAGGGCTATGTAGGCCTTCCACTCCCATGTGGAAAATAGCATAAAAAGAATTTTTATGAGTGCCCCTTGCTATTTTAATAAATTACTCCTCCTTTTTGCATTTGAAAAAATATGTGAAAAAATAATGTCCATAAACCATTTTAGCCCCTTACAAATAAATGATCCCTCTCCACTTAAAATACTATCCCCTTTATTTTAAATAAATGTGCCTCCCTCATGACAAGGAATTAAAAAACATTTGAGCGCCATGTGGGTGTTGCTTAGAAATAATGCAAATGTATTTAGATCCACACCAATGGTATGAATGCTATGGCCCTTCTCCACATGCCACATCATTATGTTGGTAAAGGGGAATTGACACTCCTGGGACCCACGAGCTAAAGGGTTCATCAAATGATATAAATGTTCTTCTATGACCAATACGCATCACCGAGGGAGGGTTAATTACAATGAAAAAATAGCAACATGTAATAGATCCATAGGGGCCACTACGTTAATGGATCTTACGGTGGCGAGAGCATCCTCTTTAGCACAAAAAATCTGAAACAACGTGGGTGGATTAGTGGTCCTCCACGACCAGCCTGCAGAGTCAAATATAGTGATTCAAATCATCTACTGCACAAAAAAAGCAGCCTTAATCTTCAATTATTGTCCCTCCAAGACCACCAAGTGGTACGGGTAAGCAAGGACCGCCATGATAACTTCATGTGTATCACGAATGAAATTATGGAATAAAACTAGCACTTTAATAGTCATTAGAAAAAATATCTTTAGTATATCATCTAACTCATCACAATCTAGAATAATGGCCTCTCTGAAAAACATTTCAATGCCCTATAAGCACAACATAGTGGGGATGCCTGCTTTTGTAGTAAATTCCTCATGGAATGGTAATATGGGTCTTTCTTCTTCATCAAATCACGTTCGATCTACTCTAAGAAACCATGCTAAAAGAAAAAATATAAGGTAAAATGCACACTTTATTTCCTTATCATCTTTTGCAAGATGCCATTGCAACCAGGTCAAAAATACTTTGCACAATCGAATCACCTCATGCGTCAATAATATCACAAATTGAATTGAGATGCTCCATACATAGAAATCACTATCACACAAGCTTCACAACCACCTAAACACGTTGTGCCATGAAAAACACATGCAATATGACATCATCATAAGGAGCAACAACAAGAAATATTCGGTTGGATTGGCACCTTCATCTGCGTCGATTGGAAATCATCGATCAATAATAGTACCTCTAAAATAGACACATATAGGAACAATATGGGAACATGCCCTACTACCTGTAGGTGAGCACAAAAGTAGTAGCCTCATTAGAAAAATATGTAGTCCATCTAAAAATTTTAGAAATCATCGCACACCTCCAATCATTATTGCCACCTGTTTTTATAGCCATAAATATGAAACAGAACAATAATTCCAAGTGAAAATTAATTGGACTTGAGCAACAAATTTTTGGATGGCAAACAAACACCATGCACCTCCTACACATGGCCAACTGATGACGTTCAACATGGGATCTGCTCCCATAATTTCTATGACTATTTATTGGAGGTGGGCACCAATGGTCTAAAATGGATGCCTCTTAGCGATATAAATATGCTACTTGCAGCCTACATTCATGCATGTAGATGGATGATGAGTAGGAAATTTGTCACGTATCACTCAGGCATCACGATTGTAGCATTTAGTTATAGGTACATATTGGAAAATCCAAGTATAGTTGACGGTTTCAACAACTACATGTGTACAACCACTTGAAATCACCAATGTTCTCAAAGCAGCATCAGATTGCTAAAATCACCTGCAATAGGTGAACATTCAATGGTAGTCTTCAAATTTAGATCATGTCGAGGCACTTTATCAAAAAAAATAGAATAGGACTTCGCCTCCCCACTGCATTTTTTGTGGATGTCTACGACTTTGTTGTCCCATTTTAAAAATATCACATCGTCAAAAAACTATTGGTACCATAGAATTTAGGGGTATCATGGTGCTAAAAAAATTTAATCTGCCACCACCGCCAGTAGGTAACACTAAAGTTTAACGCCACAGAGATGAACATGAAATTGTGATGATCTCAAGCATCAAAAATAGGATGTCCTCCATGTTGTAATCCTACTGTTGAGCCCCACGTCACAAAAAATAGTTCTCCTGCATGCTGGAAAAAAAGAAGAGGCCACGATCCTTATTACAACACCGACAATGACAACACAAGAATGGTTTCATGAAGGAGTTTTTCAGTTGCTACTAGATCAAGGATTGTTGTAACTAATACAAAAATATTTTTACTATGGTAAGGGATCCACCATCAATTTTGTGTGGATTCACTTGAAACTTGTTGATCTAAATTCTTCGAATGGATTGACTGCAAAACATGGCAGGTTTTTTATTCTCGGTATAAAAGTTTCTATGGATGCCATTAAAACACCGTATCCTTCATTTTTTTTCCTATCTATGGGTTTTTATAATAGAAGTACCACACACACATTCGCCATCCACTTCAATGGAGCACAAAAATGGACAAAATTCATGGCCCCAAGCATTGAAGCTTCATAGGCAACCATGAATGTTGGCAATTTTGGGTACTTTGGGTACATTGCCTTTGCTCAAGTGTATAAGTTGTCATTGATGTCAAAAGGTATTTTTGTGTTGATATCATAAAGAGTGTGATGTCAAAAATATCTTGAGAAGCTTCATAATGTTAAAGGGTTTTTATTAAAACCATGGTGACAAGGTTAAAGGTTTTTCTTAAAACCATTTGGACTCATTAAGGGTTTTTATTAAAACCAAGCTTAACTTAATGCAAAGGTTTTTACTTCTTGAAAAACCTTGAAGGTCCATGTTTATTATTAATAATTAAATTAACTCAAACCTTTGACAAGGGTCTAAGTTTAATTTATTATTAATAAAATAATAATAATAATTATTTTAATTATTATTAAAGGGTATTTCAACCCTTAAGCGACGGAGAGATAAATATTTCTTTCGCCAATGTGTTGCCATCATTGGAGGAGCGCCGACGTCAAACAGTTAAGAAGAAATGGCTATATAAGTGGGGATGATTTTCTAAAGTGATTGTAACTCCGAGTAATGAAAATCGTAGCTCTATGATCTTCGAGAAAGCGTTGTATTTCATTGAGAGTTGATTATCGATATTGAGTTGCCCAAGTAATTTCTTGCATTTTTAGTTTGTGCTTTGACATCCAACAGATTGCGCTTCACCTACAATTGTTGGGACTGCACTCGAATTACGTTTTTAGTTTGTGCTTTGACATTCGGCAGTTTGCTTTCACCTACGATTGATTGGATTGCACGAAGGATAATAGTTTTTGTTCGCACTATGTGGATGATTATTTATGTTGCCCAGTAAGTTACGTTTTGGACAACGCTCACAAGTTTGCATGTGGCATGAGGAAGACATTTACGTTTTCTAGATTCTTGGCGTCAAAGGAAGATAAAATATAGGGCAACACTGTATTTCTTCATTGGGCACTTGTGACCCAATGACGGTGGCGTTTAAGTGAAAGTGTTAGAAGGCAGAGGTTTCGAGTTTGATTCTCTTTGTGGGTAATTTTCTTTTGGTCGCGGTGTGCAAAGGATAGTGGCTGTGAATGCGCTGGAGGTATAAGGTTAAGGTATCATATTTGCTTTGACATTGTTTTATTGATGCTTAATGTTTATGTGGAGTAATAAGGTTTAAAGAGGTTTTACTTTGTATGTATATTATACTTATGGTGGTTTTTATTAAGTTGGATAAATAAGGTGTTAATTTGGATCTTTATTATTGTTTATTATTGTATAGTTGCTAACTCTAATTGGTGGCAAATTGAGAGTTAGTGTTGTGACAGATTTTGAGTTCTCTTTCTTCATCAAAATAAAGGTATGGGCAAATTCTTCCATGTATATTGTTGATGGTATATTTACTGAAATTGATTTTGGAGTGAAAAGGTTGTCTACTAGGTATTTTTGGTGTAAATCTTATTTTCTGGATATTGAAGATTGTTTATGCATTAAAATCATTGATGAGTTTTTGGGTGAATGCATAATTCTGGTTGAGGAAGAGGAAGCATTTTTTTGCACTAGGGTTTATGTTAGTAAGTCTTGCTACTTGCATTGAGATGATGAAACCCTAGTTGTTGGTGAAAAGAATATGAGTATCATTGTTATATGAGATATTGCATAGTTGGCAATTGTTGGGTTGTGTTTCATATTCTTGAGAAAAGCATACTACATCTATCTTATTCTTTTGAGATTGAGATTGAGTTGAGATTGATATTGGGAGTTAAGTATATAACATATTGAGTCTCTAACAATTCTCTTTATGCTTCTATGAGGTTTATGAATCACATTGAGTCTCTAAAAATTCTCTTTGTGGGTTCATGCTAAGCAAGTTTTTCTTGGTGAGCTTGCTAAGGTTTTGGACAGGTTCCGATGGGGACTTGTGAGCAGATTTTGGACAGGTTTCGATGGGGACTTGTGAGTAGATTTGGATAGGTCCTAGCAGAGGACTTGTGAGCTGAGTTTTTGAGAGTTCTATCAGAGGACTCGAGGATAGATTTGGCAAGTCTTTGAGAAGGCTTGTGTGTAGAGGATTGATGTTTTCAAGTGTTGGACAGATCTGGCAAATAGAGGAAGACTTGTACTAGACAGACTGACTATGTTTGGTATAGGTTGCTGAGCTACTGTGGACGTGATCATAGAAGGTAGAGGTCTCTTAGGCTAAGCATTGAGGACATGAGGTATTCGGTGGAAAGGAGTTCCATGTGCTGGCAAGAGGTAGAGGTAATTGATCTTCTGAGGGATCATTTCCAGAGCAGATGGGAAGGTATCTCCTTTGAGCAGAGGCTCATAAATTCAGATTTGGGGAAGGTATCTCCTTTGAGCAGAGGCTCATAAATTCAGATTGGGGGAAGGTATCTCCTTTGGGCTGAGGCTCATAAACATTGTAATTGGGAAGGTTTCCCAAAGAACTTTGAGATAACTTTTAGAGAAAATTTTTGTGGACGTAGCCCAGGATTTCTGGGTGGACCACATTAAAATTGGTGTCACTTTATGGATGATATTGTGCATTGTTTTGATATTGATTTGGGTATATTGCTTTACTATTTTGAAGTATAAAGGAAAAAGTAAAAAGAGGTCTTATACTGTTCACCCCCCCTCTCAGTATAAGCTTGTGTTCTTCAATGAAATCCTCTCCTTCTCCAATCAGCTTTCTAGTTCCTGATCCACAAATTTGGAGAGCATATTCCTTGAGCATTTTGGAGAGGTAAGGAAAAAATAAGGGAGAAAAAATTAGGGGGGGATTTCCATGAGGGAAATCCCCCCTCAAGGGTTTACATAGGCAAGAGAGCGAACCTGCTATGATACCAAATGTTAGAAATGAAAAAAATATGAGATATTATATTGATATAAAGAAGTACAATATATAGGCATAAGCCTATATGAAAGATATGACAAATGTCAATGAAAATGACAAGTGTCAATAACAAGGCATAGTGCACATTATATTCTAATAATTAATTTGGTAAAAATGCCAAAACAATTTAGAAACCAAAATTATACTCATCAATCCATACAATGACACTCATCTAACATTATCAAAGTATATCATTAATTTTCTCCTGACAAAATTTTTACATTATGAAAAAACAATACCACATAAACACCATCATGAAACAATAAAATCCTCAATATATATACATCTCGTAGACCTAGTGTACCATAATCAACTAAAATTAGTACACTTATATCATGTCATTTGGTTGAAGGATCTCAAAATTGATGTTTTTACACCACTCAAACAAGTCAAAATTGCTAAGCAATCACATAAGCTTAGGTCTTAAACTTACCCTTAGTTGGATGAGGCAAAAACTAAATTGACTATTAAGATGACTAAGAAATTGATCTCATATTAGAGCATGAATGCGATTGATTCCTCGAGGGTAAAAACTACTACTACTATAGAGGAACAACTATATAGTACATCACTCTATAATGGATGCTCCTTACCACCTTTACTATATACAGATCTTGTAGACTAGCTATGTCACTACTCCCAGTCCCTACTGTAGCCATCCTAGCTAGAGTGTCATCCCATATGGTTTGCATCTTATCTCTCTCAACATGGGCCTAATCCCTTCCTAAAATGATCTTGTCTCTCTCCAAGATGACTTGGTCCCTCTTTTCCAATGTCTATGTTAGTTACCATTGCAACAACTCAATCTATCTCCTCATGACATCCCACTCCTACTCAAATGCCTCCTTAGTTGCCTAGTTGGTCCTTGTCTCATTATCATGAGTAGTGGCTAGTGGGGGTACAATCAAAGCTCTTAATGGTGTTTATCCATCCCTAAATATTTATCATAAATATCATTGTGTAATTTGGATGTGACAATAGGCTACCTTGCTTAGTCTAGGGCCCATCTGAGAGGCTAAAATCTCCCCTAGTATAGCAGAGAAAGGGCATCCTCTTTAAATTTTATGGGTATTTAAGAATAATCCTCTTTAAATGTTATGGGTCTTCAAATGAAATGGTCTAAAAAATACCCTAGTATAGCAGTCTCTTGTTGGTCTCCTACTAGCAAATTAGACACTTTAGTGCATAGTATCATTGTTAATAAATATAGCAAGCTAGTCCGGAATATGGTATAAATACCAATGCCATAGTGCATAAACTAAAAATGGTACCCATGATTCAACCTCATGATGGCCCTATCCTAGTTATGTCTCATACATATACCAATATCTTGAATAGGCACTCACAGGATACTACAAACATCCTCCAAGGTAATAGTCATCTTTCATATCAGTAATAAAAATGTACCATACTCTAAGTGCCATCATTTGGCCAAAGCAATCAGTAGGATGTGGTCCAAATCAATATTTGGTATGGTAGCCAAGTTCAACATACCTACTTCATATAACACATCTCAATCTGTGGGTATTATAGTTGCAACTATGGGTCGAAGAGTGCAAGGGCAATGATATCTACACTTTAACACTCTATACACCTACAATCAAGAAATGAAAACAAAATGAAAGTAAAAAAATTATGTAAGCAATTTAAATAATCTAGTTCAATTTTTTGGTGAATATTCTAGCTAAGTGCAAATCCATTGAGTGGCAAATATGCTAGAAAAAAAGTAAAATTGTCGGCCTGCAAAAATTACAAAGATATTGAATGGCATATTAAAGTTAGTGTATTCATGCCCATGGGATGAATACGCTGATTGTAATGACCCGACCACAAAAAGACAAAAATAATCTAAACTGATGGGAAAAAATAGTCCATACCTCAAGCAAGGTCCCACCTAGTCCTATTCCTCCCTAGACATTGTCCAAACAATTAATGACATATTGGTTGTGCTATTTCACAAAGACCTAATATTTTCTCCATAGCACCTTTTCTTGCTCTATGTATGGTAAAAAAAAAATTACTACCACCCTTTTCCTATTTTTACCCTAAATTAGGTATAAACTTATCTTCTACAAATCTCTCACCCAAACTATTCAAGTTCCTTTGTGACTACATTTGATCCCTTAGAAACTCAAGGAGGTACCTAGGCGAGGGACATCAACTAGTTTAAAACCTTACATTAGCCATAGCAAGAAATATATTCAATAAAAACTCAAAAAATTTTACTTCCACTAAAAACATTTTTTTTTGATACATTTTGCCTTATATTGATTAATCAAAGTCCACTCACCATGTTTTCTTAAAAATATAGGTATCTACAAATTTTTTGATGCATTTATCAAAATTTAAAATGAATAAAAAAGAAATAAAATATAGATACCTAAAACCAAGTCACTTATCTCACATCAATCCTCAAAGTAAACCAACAAATTAGCTCAATTAATCATAACAAGTCACTCAACCTCAAAAATTATAGATAAAACCTAGCAAAGGCAAATTTGTCTACTTAGAGTAAATCTACCCTAAATTGAATCTACATTTAGTCTGGCATATTCACAAAAATTCAAAAATCCCCCTTAACCATCCAATTTGAACTCTAATGGTTAGTAGAGTGAATACATTGAGTAGCAAATCTACCTAACAATGTATTCATCTAGGCAACGCATTAACACCCAAAAATAAAAAAATTAATTAACACATGTAGAAGCTTTTCATGATGCAAATATTTCCCTAGCTAATAGCCTACAAGAACAAAGGATCATTGAGAATGGAAGGAGAGGGATGGATCCCTTTCCACTTCAAGGTACCCCTAAACTTGCCTCATTCAATAAAATTAATTAATTAGTCAACAAACCAACCAATCAGTGAATCAGATCAGCTAGTATGCCAACCACCTCACCTCTCCCATTTGGTAAACTTCAAGAAGGTCAATGCTATAAATTGGCCCCTTGAGGGAGAATTCAAACATAACTCTATTTCACAATAAAGTTCTTTCGAATTCACTAGAAAAACAAACAAGCAATAAAGTATTGCCAAAATCCTCTTGTTAAGCCACCAAGGATTCTACCATATAGCAAGGAGAAGAGTGGCATATTGTGTTTGGAAGCTCAATGATACCTTTTCTAACATGCATTTTGTTTTTATGTTTTAATCATTATTAACATTTTTCTTGATTACAATTTGTATCCATGGCATAAATTATCATATGTTATGTTTTTTAAATCTATCCATCATTTTCATGAAAATTCCTTGTCTTCACTTGTAGGTTCCTTAGGAAGGCATTACAGAATATGAATAGCCATAAAAAATCCTACTGGTCTAATACATAATATCCTTTTCAATCCATCAACAATATCTCATTATTCCTTTGGTGGATTGAGCGAATATATTGAGCAAACCTATTTTAGATAGTGTATTCACTTATAGCTTCTATATGATCCTTTTTGACAAAAGTGACTATTCTCTATCCTCTAGCACCTAGAGTGAATTTTCTAAGTAAACTTATCTTAGGTAGTGTATTTGAATAAAATATCTATGTAGTCAATTCAATAGAAACTTCCATCCCCTATCCTCTAGTATCTAAAGTGATTCTATCGATGAAACCTATTTAGGTGATGTATTCACCATAACTCTAATAAACCTCATATTCCCTATCCCCCCTAGCATATAGTCTAGAAAATATATCCATTCATATTCCTTTGATAGATATAAGGTCTTTGTTTTTTAGCACATCCTATCAATGGTCCAATTTAGCCATCATAGTGAATTAATCATGTAAAATAATTCCAACTAGCATATTCTCTACTATTTTTTCTACATCCATATCCAAGGCAAGGTCACCGCAGTATTGTATAAATAGAGAAATGACTATGCAAACCAATAAGAAATAATTTTTTGGCTAATTGGCAAGCCCTTGAATAAAAATCTCTATTTTTTTGTTTATTCTATAGATTTTAACAAATCTACTAGCTGAAGGAATTCCAGTCGACATATTCACACAAACGATGTATTCGATTCTAGATAGTGTATTCATGCCAACCACTAGAATAGGTAAGTACCGTTGATCCTCTATTTTTCTAATTCATATAATAGGCCTATTTGTTTATTTCTATCTTCTTTTCCTTTTATCACATATAAAAGATAAAAATCAAAAGAATGATTAGTCTAGTTAATATTTTACTTCACTTTCCTAGGAATTCAAAATGAATATTGCATGTAGTATTGAATTAGGATAATTTTTACGATTTCCTCCTTCTTGCACCCTTGTATTCATCAGAAAAGAAAAGGAAAATCAATATTTTATTTCATAAAATAGATAGCAAATCATCAAAATTAAAATCGTATATAGGATAAATACTTTATCTTTTATATATATTTTTTATATTGCATTGCATAACGTTATCATCCCACATATTAGATACTAGGATAGACTTCCAAAACGTAGGTGTTTGTCAAAAATTGAATACATCAAAAATATTAGGGAATATCTAAATCCCTTGGTGAACCCAAAACTCTCCTACCAAAGATAGTACTACATACAAAACACAATCATCTCCAAAACAATGGGTTAGTAGTAAATTTCTCTTGCCCAAGTCTAGATGACCCCAAAAAGGGAAAAAGTGCAACCCCCAAGTGTAACAACCAACCAAAACGAACCCAAGAGAGAGATACATTATTTTTCAAGTAACGTTCACAAAAACCTTCCAATAAATTTTAGGATTATAAGGCATAACTACATTTTGAGTTCAATGTCATTGTGGATGACACTTAAGTGGATAAGAGTGGCCACCATCTTGTATTTATAGGGTTCACCTTTCTAAATCTCACCATTTAGTAAGGACACCAATAATGGTTCCCCACCTTTTCTATACCCTCACTGGTATATTATAACTTGACCATGGATAAGGATTATTCTTAAAGGCCCATAACATTTAAATATGATGCCATTTCCATAACCCTAGATAAGTCCGACTATATAGAATTATTATAACATAATTCCTTAGTGCTTAGTTACAACACCTCCATGGACTAAGATCATTACCACTCACCTAGAATTGAGCATGGTCACCACATCCTCACCATTCAAGTTTCCAACACTACTATCTTGTGAATGATTCTTAAAAGCCTCATAGATTTTATTACACCCAAGCCCCAATGTTCAAGGTGTTTCATTCACAAATATCTAGCTATTGCATCACCACAACTCCTTCTAGATATATACCTAGTTATTGCATCATCACAACTCCTTCTAGATATATACCTGGTTATTGCATCATTGCAACTCCTCCCAGAATAATTTGTCAACTAGGGTTAAAACGATGGGAAGAGCAATGAAGGGCTATGATTTCAGCAAGGAAGGAAACTAGAAATTCAGATTTGGTAAATAAAACTATGATAGTGTTATGTTTTGGAAATATTACTCTACTAAGATGCAAGGCATATATAGTAGAGGTGAATTTTTTGCATTGTGAAGGTTGTTATATAAAATTTTTAAGAAAGACGCCAAATTTTGGAGTAATTGTATTCATACAAAAATTTGAAAAGATCAAAAAAATGAAAATCAAGAATTCAAACATTTTATGTAAAATGATGTAGGTTTCTAGCTATAGCATCTCAATTGAGATGAGAAGTGTATCTTTTTGTAAACTTTCAAGCTCTAAAGAAGAGAGATGTAATTTGTCAAGGGTGGGGAACCTAAGTACAACCCCTTATTATCTAGCAAAAAAAAACTCCCCCCAGAATTGGATTATCTTCTTGACTCAAGGGTTCTAATATGGCTCTAGATTTTTCCCAAGAAATCCAACAACCCAAAGAGTCTAACCAACTTAAATAAATAAACATCTCTCCCAAAATAATATGAAGTAATGTCAATGCTTCAAAATAAAGTGCTATAATTTAACATAAACAAATGCATCATAACACTTATAAAGACTAAAATATTCTTGAAGCAATAATAGCATTTCCATAATTACCATGAATCATCATTTTTCATAATCCATACATTGAACATAATTCTTCATTTGCACATAGCCAATTATTTCAAGAACTTACATAAAGAATATTAACATATAATATTTTATTCTTAATCAAATCTTTCAATACTACTACAATACATATTTTCTTCATCCAAAGCTTGCAAAAATACAATACAATACTTCTCAAGAATAAGCTCTTCTTCAAATACATTATTACAACACAAAAATTGTGGATCCATCTTTCCATATTTTCCTTCAAGGTCCTCCATTTGAAAAAATCTTCCCATGAACTTGAATAGAATTTTAGGGATCTGTACAACTCATGATAATGCATATGCAACTTAACATACAATGTGCAAGCACATACATCCATGCAAGATACGATCCATGCAAATAGAGAGAATACCGTACTTCTCTCAATAATGAATTTGTCTACTCAAGCATCAAAAATCCACTATTATAAATAAATATAGTTTTATTGGAAATTTGAGGCATTTTATGTTGTCATTGATGTCACATGGATCACATTGAGTTTTGGTGGCCAAAATATTTCATAAATAAGCATTTATGATATTTTGGAAAGCATGGCTATTTACAGGGTTTTTGTGAAAACCAAGGCAGGCAAAATAAAAGGTTTTATTTAAAACCATGGATGGCAGATTTGAAATGGGTTTTTCTTAAAACCTAGGTTGGCTTTTCGTTTCATCGAAAAAGGTGCCCCGGTGAAGGAGATAATTAATTTTAAATATTTAAGTTTAAATTTTAATCATTTAAAATTTAAATTTAAAATTAAAATTAAAATTAATATTTTATTATTGCCGACGTCAAAAAGGAGGAGGCAAATAATATTAAGTCATAGCCGACGTCAAAAGAAAAATGTGGGCATATATAAATATGCCACTAAAATTTTTATTTTCCCTAAGTCCTCGATGAAGATAATCCGTTCGAAGCGCTAAGGGAGCAGAAGTGTCGTATTCGTTCGAAAACCAGCGAAGAGAAGAGGGAACAAAGGTAAGGGAGGTTCCTTACCTATCACCGTAGGCACTTGTGGCCTAGCGGCAAGAGGAAGGCGCGTAAGGTGTTTAAGCGCCAACAGATCCGAAGTTCGAATCCCGTCGGCACTGGTTTTTGCAAGGTAAAAAGGGAGAACCTTTTGCGCACGTGGTTTTTGAGGGCAAGTTCGGAGGAAGCAAGAAGGAGGTCTTGCGCTCTTGGTTTCTATGTGAGTGGTTGGCTCACGTGGTTGTTGGCACCATGGTTTGAGTGGTGCAGGGGCAGCGACAGGGGATCGAATCCCGCTGAGGTTAAAGGCAAGTTATTAATTTTTCCAAATATTTTATTTTTCTAAGGTTGCCCTAGGAGAGATAAGGTTTGTGGTGCATGTTGTGAAAAAGAAATATTTTTGGTGATTTTCCTTTTAGAAGTATATCATATTATATATCGTTGGAAAGCTTATTTCGAGGGCTATTTGATTATTTTGTTTAGAAGGAGAAATAAGGTGTACATAAAGAGATATTTCTATTTTTGTAAAAGGGTTCAAGTGAAGGTTGTTTTGTTCTTTTCAAAGTGTGTTGAGTGTGGCAGATTTTCCAAAGGGGTTTCTTCATCTTCATAAAAGGTATGGGCACATTCTCCTATTGATTGTCTATGGTGGTTGATTTCTGAAATATCATTGGAGGGAAAAGGATTGTTTGTGGTTTCCTTTTCGAAAGTGGTTGATTGAATGCTTCAAGGTTTTCTGAATTGAGAGTTGTGTTTAAACCTTGTTTTATAAGCATAGTTGTTGAAGCCCATTGGTTGTGAAAGAACTTGAGTTAGAAAAGAACATGAGTATCATTGTTATGTGAGATTTGTAATTGAGCATTATTGGAAACATTTGAGTTGGTTGATACATACTTGGACTAGGGTTGTGTGAGGAAGAATTGTCCCTTGTGGTGATTAGTTGAGATTGAGTTTAGAACATATTGAGTCTCTAACAATTCTCTTTATGGTTCTATAAGACTTGGGTTGAGTTGAGTTGAATAAGCCTAGTCAAGTGATGTGTGAAGTGATTGTTCAAGTCCTATGAAACAAACTATTCCATTATTCTAATTTGAGTTGAGTTGAGATTGAGCCTAGAACATATTGAGTCTCTAACAATTCTCTTTATGCTTCTATGAGTTGAGTTGAGTTGAGTTGATATTGAGCCTAGAACATATTGAGTCTCTAACAATTCTCTTTATGCTTCTATGAGTTGATTTGAGTTGAGTTGAGTTGAGATCATTGTGGATCATTGTTGTCATCCATTGAAGAGTACATTGCCATTCATTGTTGAGTTCATATTTGAGCTTTGCCTTGATAGATTTGTGGATGAGATTTGAGTGCTACTTGAGCATGATTGATTGAGCCTTTGAGAAGGCATTTGTGGATAGTTTTGAGAAAGCTTTGTGGATAGTTTTGGGGTAGATTTGTGGGTATATTTGTGGATAGTTTTGGGAAAGTTCTTGGTGATCTTCCTAGAGATATTTGGACAAGTTCTTAGTGAGCTTGTTGGAGTAGTTTTGGGCAAGTTCTTGGTGAGCTTGCTAGAGAATATTTGGACAAGTTCTTAGTGAGCTTGTTGGAGCATTTTTGGGCAAGTTCTTGGTGAGCTTGCTAGAGCAGATTTGGACAAGTTCTGTGTGAGCTTGTTATTCAGTTTTGGACAAGTTCTGTGTGAGCTTGTTATTCAGATTTGGACAAGTTTTGTGTGAGCTTGTTATTCATATTTGGACAAGTTCTGTGTGAGCTTGTTATTCAGCTTTGGACAAGTTCTGTGTGAGCTTGTTATTCAGATTTGGACAAGTTCTGTGTGAACTTGTTATTGCCTAGCTTTGAGCAGATCAAAGAAATCATTGTATTGGATATTTCTATGTGAAATATTATAAGGAGATCAGCTTGTGGAGTACCCCACATTGGGGGAACCACGTTAAATCTTGTGTCTCAATTGTGTGTGGTGACTTGTGCTCTTGCTTACTACTGCTATCTGAGTTATTAATGCACATTGCTATATTTGGTTATTGCAATTAAGGACATTAATTGATATTGATTTGGAAAGAAAGTAAAAAGTGGTCTTATACTGTTCACCCCCCTCTCAGTATAAGCTTGTGTTCTTCAATTGGTATCAAAGTGGGTTCCTTCGAAAAGGCTAATAGCTTGAGGGCAGATTCTACTAGGTTATAGGATGGAAAAATGGTATATTGATAGTGGGTGCTCTAGTCATATGATTGGGTATAAGAATAAGTTCATTTCTTTAAAAGGAAACAACAGTGGATCTGTGAGATTTGGTGATAATGCTTCAGCTAAAATCAAAGGGAAAGGAAATTTAAGTTTGGATGATGGAAAGACAACTACACAAGGTGTACTCTATGTTGAGGGTCTAAAACACAACCTACTGAGTGTAAGTCAGCTTTGTGATCGAGGGTACACAGTTACTTTTTCCTCTACAGGATGCAAAATCAGGGAAACAAAAATAGGGAAGCTTGTTGCAACTGTAGAAAGAACCAATAACAACCTCTACATGTTCAATGAAATAAAAAGGGAAAAATGTCTTCTATCTCAAGAAGAAGAGAGTTGGTTATGGCATAAAAGGTTGTGTCACTTGAACTTTGATAACATAGTAAGGATAAGCAACAAATAAATTGTCAGAGATCTACCAAAGATAAAAAGACCTTCAAATACAATTTGTGCACAATGTCGGTATGGAAAGCAAACAAGATCAAGTTTCAAGGCAAAAGAATATTCCTCTTCCAAGGTATTAGAATTGATTCATACTGATTTATGTGGGCCTATGAGAACTAAAAGTCTACAAGGTGAAAGCTACTTCATGTTGTTCATAGATGATTATTCTAGAATGACTTGGGTTGTTTTTCTGAAAGAGAAATCAGAGGCATTTGAGCATTTCAAAGTATTCAAAGAAATGGTAGAAAATGAAACAGGAAAGAAGATCAAGTGTTTGCGATCAGATAGAGGAGGGGAATTCATCTCTATAGAATTCATTGAGTTTTGTGTAGAACATGGAATTAGAAAAGAATATTCAGTAACCAGGACTCCTCAACAAAATGGAGTAGTAGAAAGAAAGAATAGAACTCTTGAGAATATGGCTAGAGCAATGCTAAATGAATCAAAAATTTTAGATGGATTTTGGAAGGAAGCAATCAGTACAACAGTCTATGTTATGAATAGAGCTCAAGTTAGAACAAAGCAACATAAGACTCCATATGAGTTTTGGAAAGGAAGATCTCCCATGGTAAACTACTTCAGAGTTTTTGGAAGTAAGTGTTATATCAAAAGAGAGGATAAGGACTTGGGCAAGTTTGATCCTAGATGTGATGAAGGTATTTTTCTTGGATACTCTACAAAAAGTAAGGCCTACAGATGCTACAATAAAAGAACACATACCATGGTGGAAAGTATAAATGTCAAAGTTGATGAAAGAATAGGAATAAATGAGCCACCTCAGGAAGATATTCCTGAAGAAGAAGAAAGTTGTCAGGAAGAAATGGGTGAAGATTCAGATGAAGAAGAGTTGCAGAATATACCTTCCAAAACTACATCAAGATATATTCAAAAAAATCATCCAGAGGACTTGATCATTGGCAGTCCTGATGTAAGACGGACAAGAAGAGGAATCATAGGCTCAATAGAACAAGCAGATGTTTCACTATTATCCAAGATAGAACCAAAGGATTTCAGAGAGGCAGAAAATGATGAATGTTGGATTAAGGCAATGAAGGAAGAACTAGATCAGATTGAAAAAAGTAAGACTTGGGAATTAGTTCCAAGACCAAAAGGAAAAAATGTAATTGGTACTAAATGGGTCTACAGGAACAAACTAAATGAAGATGGTCAAGTCATCAGAAACAAGGCAAGATTGGTGTGTAAAGGATATGCACAAGTAGAAGGAATTGATTTTGATGAGACCTTTGCACCAGTTGCAATATTGGAAGCTATACGGATGTTTTTGGCACTTTCAAGCTATAGGAATTTCAAAGTATATCAGATGGATGTCAAATCAGCTTTTCTGAATGGTCATTTAGAAGAAGAAGTTTACATTGAACAACCAGATGGGTTTAATCAAGCAGATAAGCCAGATTATGTGTGTAAATTGAAGAAGGCTCTCTATGGCTTAAAGCAAGCTCCTAGAGCATGGTATTCAAGACTGGATAAATATCTTCGAGAGCAAGGTTTCAGAAAGGGAACAATTGATAGCAATCTGTATATTAAAAATAAGGGAAATGATTTGATGATTGTGGAAGTTTATGTGGATGATATTATTTTTGGAGGTAGCAATGATAGAATGTGTCAAGAATTTGCAAGAAACATGACTAATGAGTTTGAAATGTCTATGCTTGATGAATTAACCTTTTTCCTCGGATTACAGATTTCACAAGTAGAAAAAGGGATATTTCTTTCACAAACAAAGTATATAAAGGAGATGTTGAAGAAATTCAAAATGGAAGATAGTAAGCCAGTTAGTACTCCAATGGTTACAAGGTGTAAATTAAGCAAAGATGATGAATCTCCTGATGCAAATCAAACTCTATACAGATCTATGATTGGTAGCCTGTTATATGTTACAGCCACAAGACCAGATATAATACAGGCAGTTGGTTTAGTGGGAAGATTTCAAGCAGCTCCAAAAGAATCACATGTGACAACAATGAAAAGAATACTCAGATATCTCAAAGGAACAATGGATTATGGTCTATGGTATCCTAGAAGCAATAAGTTTACTCTCACAACATACACAGATGCAGATTGGGCAGGAAATATTGATGATAGAAAAAGCACAAGCGGAGGAGCATTCTTTCTTGGTGATTGCCTAGTTTCTTGGCTAAGTAAGAAACAACCATCAGTGTCACTTTCCACAATAGAGGCAGAATATATTGCAGTAGCAACATGTTGTTCATAGGTATTATGGATGAAACAGACTCTCAAATATTTCAGCATAGAACATGATCATCCCATTCCTATTCTGTGTGATAATACTAGTGCTATAAGTATCTCGAAGAATCCAGTAATGCATGCCAGAACAAAGCACATTCCAATCAAGTATCACTTTTTAAGAGAACAGGTTACAGAGCAACAAGTAAGATTGGAATATGTTCCTACAAAAGATCAGATTGCAGACATCTTTACAAAACCATTACCAAGAGAAGCGTTTGAGCGTTTGAGAGAACAACTGGGAGTAAAGATACTCCCACCCCAAAATTAATCACCTCAAGAGAGAAGGGGGTGAGGGGGCTAAGCTTAAGAGTCATATATTTTAGCCCCATAGGTGTCCCTTTTGCCATTGATGTCAAAGGGGGAGAGATTTGAGTAAGGAGGAGCCTCCACCAGAGAGTATTGAGTTAGGGGGAGCAGCCTCCATAGAGAGTATTGAGTCGGGGGAGCAACTTTGATTCTCAGAGTTGGTTTTTGTGAGTGGATTGTGGTGATTTGCATTAGAGGTGTTGCCATCAATGACAAAGGGGGAGATTGTTGGAAATTTGAGGTAATTTGAGGCATTTTATGTTGTCATTGATGTCACATGGATCACATTGAGTTTTGGTGGCCAAAATATTTCATAAATAAGCATTTATGATATTTTGGAAAGCATGGCTATTTACTAGGGTTTTTGTGAAAACCAAGGTAGGCAAAATAAAAGGTTTTATTTAAAACCATGGATGGCAGATTTGAAATGGGTTTTTCTTAAAACCCAGGTTGGCTTTTCGTTTCATCGAAAAAGGTGCCCCGATGAAGGAGATAATTAATTTTAAATATTTAAGTTTAAATTTTAATCATTTAAAATTTAAAATTAAAATTAAAATTAAAATTAATATTTTATTATTGCCGACGTCAAAAAGGAGGAGGCAAATAATATTAAGTCATAGCCGACATCAAAAGAAAAATGTGGGCATATATAAATATGCCACTAAACTTTTTATTTTCCCTAAGTCCTCGATGAAGATAATCCGTTCGAAGCGCTAAGGGAGCAGAAGTGTCGTATTCGTTCGAAAACCAGCGAAGAGAAGAGGGAACAAAGGTAAGGGAGGTTCCTTACCTATCACCGTAGGCGCTTGTGGCCTAGCGGCAAGAGGAAGGTGCGTAAGGTGTTTAAGCGCCAGCAGATCCGAAGTTCGAATCCCGTCGGTGCTGGTTTTTGCAAGGTAAAAAGGGAGAACCTTTTGCGCACGTGGTTTTTGAGGGCAAGTTCGGAGGAAGCAAGAAGGAGGTCTTGCGCTCTTGGTTTCTATGTGAGCGGTTGGCTCACGTGGTTTTTGGCACCATGGTTTGAGTGGTGCAGGGGCAGCGATAGGGGATCGAATCCCGCTGAGGTTAAAGGCAAGTTATTAATTTTTCCAAATATTTTATTTTTCTAAGGTTGCCCTAGGAGAGATAAGGTTTGTGGTGCATGTTGTGAAAAAGAAATATTTTTGGTGATTTTCCTTTTAGAAGTATATCATATTATATATCGTTGGAAAGCTTATTTCGAGGGCTATTTGATTATTTTGTTTAGAAGGAGAAATAAGGTGTACATAAAGAGATATTTCTATTTTTGTAAAAGGGTTCAAGTGAAGGTTGTTTTGTTCTTTTCAAAGTGTGTTGAGTGTGGCAGATTTTCCAAAGGGGTTTCTTCATCTTCATAAAAGGTATGGGCACATTCTCCTATTGATTGTCTATGGTGGTTGATTTCTGAAATATCATTGGAGGGAAAAGGATTGTTTGTGGTTTCCTTTTCGAAAGTGGTTGATTGAATGCTTCAAGGTTTTCTGAATTGAGAGTTGTGTTTAAACCTTGTTTTATAAGCATAGTTGTTGAAGCCCATTGGTTGTGAAAGAACTTGAGTTAGAAAAGAACATGAGTATCATTGTTATGTGAGATTTGTAATTGAGCATTGTTGGAAACATTTGAGTTGGTTGATACATACTTGGACTAGGGTTGTGTGAGGAAGAATTGTCCCTTGTGGTGATTAGTTGAGATTGAGTTTAGAACATATTGAGTCTCTAACAATTCTCTTTATGGTTCTATAAGACTTGGGTTGAGTTGAGTTGAATAAGCCTAGTCAAGTGATGTGGTAAGTGATTTTTCAAGTCCTATGAAACAAACTATTCCTTATTCTGATTTGAGTTGAGTTGAGATTGAGCCTAGAACATATTGAGTCTCTAACAATTCTCTTTATGCTTCTATGAGTTGAGTTGAGTTGAGTTGAGATTGAGCCTAGAACATATTGAGTCTCTAACAATTCTCTTTATGCTTCTATGAGTTGATTTGAGTTGAGTTGAGTTGAGATCATTGTGGATCATTGTTGTCATCCATTGAAGAGTACATTGCCATTCATTGTTGAGTTCATATTTGAGCTTTGCCTTGATAGATTTGTGGATGAGATTTGAGTGCTACTTGAGCATGATTGATTGAGCCTTTGAGAAGGCATTTGTGGATAGTTTTGAGAAAGCTTTGTGGACAGTTTTGGGGCAGATTTGTGGGCAGATTTGTGGACAGATTTGGGACAGTTTTGGGCAAGTTCTTGGTGAGCTTGCTAGAGCATATTTGGACAAGTTCTTAGTGAGCTTGTTGGAGCAGTTTTGGGCAAGTTCTTGGTGAGCTTGCTAGAGCATATTTGGACAAGTTCTTAGTGAGCTTGTTGGAGCAGTTTTGGGCAAGTTCTTGGTGAGCTTGCTAGAGCAGATTTGGACAAGTTCTGTGTGAGCTTGTTATTCAGTTTTGGACAAGTTCTGTGAGCTTGTTATTCAGATTTGGACAAGTTCTGTGTGAGCTTGTTATTCAGCTTTGGACAAGTTCTGTGTGAGCTTGTTATTCAGCTTTGGACAAGTTCTGTGTGAGCTTGTTATTCAGATTTGGACAAGTTCTGTGTGAACTTGTTATTGCCTAGCTTTGAGCAGATCAAAGAAATCATTGTATTGGATATTTCTGTGTGAAATATTATAAGGAGATCAGCTTGTGGAGTACCCCACATTGGGGGAACCACGTTAAATCTTGTGTCTCAATTGTGTGTGGTGACTTGTGCTCTTGCTTACTACCGCTATCTGAGTTATTAATGCACACTGCTATATTTGGTTATTGCAATTAAGGACATTAATTGATATTGATTTGGAAAGAAAGTAAAAAGTGGTCTTATACTGTTCACCCCCCTCTCAGTATAAGCTTGTGTTCTTCAAGTTTCAAAAATTTAATCTTCATTATTAAACTCACATAAATTTTTTATATCATAAAATGCAATTCTCCAAACTACTCTAATCAATTAATAAAATTCTAATGCAATTTTTCTTCCTTATAAAAGGATACCTACATTTTAATTTTTAATCTATTCACATCTTTAATACATTCAAGCATTACCTCCATAAAGCATTATTTCTTTTTCTTTAACCAAACTATTCATCTCCTTAAATAGTTAATAATCATATAACCATATTATAACGAGTATAGGTCTCTCAAATAACTTTAAATAAAATGTTCCATAATAAAATTTATTTGCAACTACCCATTATAATTTTTAAATAACCATACATTATAAATTGAAAGCTCCTCATTAAAACCTTTAAAATATAGATTTAGAAATCGGTAATCAAATAAATTTGATTCATAACAAATGACAAGCATCCAATAAACAAATTACCCAAGTAGAAAAATCAAGATAAAACCCTAATTAAAACCTTATACAAGAAAAGGTTTAGCAATAATTAAAAACTTAAGAAGATGACCATCACCACCTTCTAACACACCACTACCTATGTGTCCAAATGTTATAGAATCCCACAAAAATAACATTAATATACCCATAGCAATGTGGCCACCAAAGGAGCCACTAGAGAGCACAAGTCCATAGTTGTAATCAGTGCAACTACATAGCCATAAAAATCTACACACAAAGTCACCACTCCCAAGACCTGCATAACCAGCTCTAAAACTTTGGCTAACAAAATATGCAACATCAGAGGAGTTTCAGGTTCTACATAGAAAATGCTCATCTAGGGACTATTAAATATTAACTTGAACAATGACCTCCACACAATAGTCAATAAAAGACTTTGGATCAAAAGACAAAAGGAACAAAATAGAAGAAAATATCAATGCTCAAACACTAAAGCCACCCCAAAACTTGGAAAACCCACTCAAGATAAAATCTAGCACAACAATAGATTAAAAAAACAATCAAGTAGACAAACAAAAATAGAAGAAAAATATCCTCTCAACACAAAAAGCTAAGCTATACAAATATAAAGGATTTGACCTACCCACTAACCTTACAACAACAAAATTTGTTAACCTAGATTGAATTAAAAATCAAAATGACTTGCAAAGTAGCAACAAAAGAGCAACTAAAATATAGATAACTTTGGTAAATAAACCACAACAAAATCTCTAACCTAGACTGAACTAAAAACCAAAATGACTTGCAAAGCAACAACAAAAGAGCAACTAAAATCTAGACAACTTTGCAATTTCATGAAGTACATTTGAATTTTTCATTTTATTAAGGTAACTAGATAAAGAATTAACTCCAATCTAAGCAATTCTTCTTCCTTCCTTGTTTTGTCTCCTCACAATCTTCTTTCGACACCTCTGCTAGCTCCAAAAATCTCCAAGTTATGGATTTCAAATAGGTTTTTTCAAGAATATTAGGAAGATCAAAATTTGAGCATGGCCTCCATGATTTTACGTTACTTCAAATAAGAATGTTTTCTAAATTTTACATTGCTATTAAATATTACCACTTGCCAACTTTCCCAAAATACAACATTACAAATTATAACCTTTGCACTCAAGGTTTCTTTGCATTACGTTAGTTAGTGTTCTAATTGTGCTCTTAAGTTCACTAACATTAACTTATTTCTTCGTAATGTTGCTCACATTAGAACAATAATATTTAAATTAATTATTCACCTAATTAGTTATTATCAAATATTAATATTAACATCGATATCAAGAAATTCCACACATGGCCTCTTGCTAAGCCATTCTTGCCTAATTAAGGTGAAATCAATAATACACAAAGTTCTCCTTTGAGTAAGAAGTTTTACGATAATTGTGACACTATCACCTATCTACTAAGGATGGATTTTTTACTTAAGAAATCTCCATGCCCAAATGTACATTCAAATAAAAACACACATATGCAATGCACCTATATGAAGGGTTTTCTTTTACCCTTGAGCTATTGATGAGAATACCATCCATAATTTCCATTTTTCTCTCAACTCTGGTGGTTGTCCCATACCAATCCACTCATGAGAGTACCTGGTCTTGCAATCACAATTTTCATCAGTAGTACCATATTTCAAAAGTAATATAATCAAAGCATAAAGTGCATCTATCAACACATCTTGATAACATAAAATGATATTATGCATTAGATATCCACACATCAATACATAAATCAAGTATCAAGAACAAGTCTTGCCAAGTAGGGCCATTACGTACTCCTCCCTTGGACTAAGCATAGTCCTCTATGTTTCCAAAAATAAAACATATACATTTCATTCAAATAAATGTGGTAATTGCTTCCTCATTTCCTCATCATCTTCCCAGGTTGAACAATTTTTAAAATAATGGTCCCACTAGACCTTGCATTGATCTAGGGTTCATTTTCTCAACATATTGAAATGAAATCCTAGAATTCTTACCAGTTGTACCTCAATGGGTAAGGGATCTGCCATCTACCATTTTGAAATATTTCAAACATGAGAAGGATCAACAACATATTTCCTAGACATGGATATGTGGAAAGTATCATGGATATTTGATTGGTTGGGTGGCAAGGTGAGACTATAGGCTATTGGAATGATCTTATCAATGATATCAAAAGGCCCAACACAATGAGGATCAAACTTAGTTGATTTTATGGAATTTTTCATGGGTCTTACCCACAAGAAAACTTTGTCTCCCACAAAGAATTCTCTTAGTGATATTTTTAGATCAACATAGTTCTTCTGGTGATCAACCACTTCCTTGAGCCTTAGTTGAATCACTCTAATATTCTCCTCCATCTCTTTGATAGTTTTTATTTTGATCACCATCCAATCCTCCATATTGTGGTAGGATATAGACGTTCTACATATCTTTCCATATAATACCTCAATCTAAGCCATTCCCAAAGATGCATGGTATCCATTATTATATGCAAATTCAACAAGATGCAAAAATTCTTTCCACTTAGATTTTGATCCATGTAATACATGCAAATAATATCTTCTAGGGCTTGGTTCAATCTTTTTGTTTGTCCATCTATTTTTGGATGGTAAGTAGAACTAATATTCAATTTAGTTCCCACTACATGATGAAGAGCTTGCCAGAATTTTGATGTAAACCTAGAATCTCTATCTAATATGACCACCTCAAGAAAACCATGTAGCCTAAAAAAATTCTTATAAAAATTATTTGCCACAATAATTGCATCATCCTTGATGTTTCCTAGTATAAAATATGCAACCTTAGTCAACTTATTGACTACCACAAGTATTGCATCATGTTGGTACCTAGTCTTAGGTAAACCCACAATAAAATCCATAGATATAACCTACCACTTCTAAGTAGGTATATGATGTGGGTACAATTTTCCTACTAGATGTTGATGTTCTACCTTAACCTTTTGGCATTCTAAACATCTAGCAATAAAATTAGTGATATCCTACTTCATTCCTTCCTAGTATTACTTTTTCATGTTCTCATACATCTTTGCACCTCTTGGATGAGTAGAATATGAATAACTATGCACCTCTTGCATAATAATTCTCCTTAATTCACTAGTTTTGGGTATGACAACCCTATCCTTGAAGCATAAAATTTTGTATTTTATGTTGAAATCCTTATTTTCTTTAGGATTTCTCTCAATTTTAGCCTAAATTTCAATTCAATATTGATCTTGTAGTTGCATTTCTCTAACTTTATCCATGATGTCTATATGAATCTAGGTTATTGTTGTTATGTGTCTTCTCCTACTCAATGCATTTAAAACCTTATTTTATTTCCCTTTGATATACTTAATACCAAAGTCATATTAAACTAGGACCTCTATCCACTTTATCTATCTCACATTCAATGTAGGTTGGGTAAAGAACTATATTAGACTTTGGTGGTTTGTACTTAGCTCGAATGGTTCCCCAACAAATAGTGCCTCTAGACCTTTAGTGCATGCACAACTATTGTCAATGCTATATCACATGTACCATAATTCAACTCATGTTTCTTGAGTTTCTTGGACTTGTATGATTCTATAGCTTCATTTTTGGATAACACCCCTTGCAAACCTTCTAACGAAGCATCTATACATACTGTAAAATTCTAAAGAGGATCTGATATCCTAAGAATTGGTATTGTAGTTAGTTTAGTTTTTATATATATTTTTTTTAGAGTCTCAAAGGTGACCTCACACTTATTTTTCCATTTAAACTCCTTTGTTTTTCTCTAAAGGTTGGTGATAGAGTAGGCAATATTTGAACAATCCTTCACAAAATACCTATAATAACTAGTGATTCCCATGAAGCTTCTAATCTAAGATACATTAGTGGGTGCAATACAATTCAAAGTGGCCTCAATTTTCTTAGGATCTACAACAATCCCTTTGCATATATAATATGCCCCAATTATAGAACTTGTAAAGCATAGAACTTGCATTTATACAACTTTCCATAAAGTTAGTTCTTCCTCAAAACCTTTAACACTAACCTCAAATTCTAGTCATGTACCTCTCTAGTGTAGAAATATATCAAGATATCATCTAGAAATATTAAAATAAACTAATCCAAATAATTTTTGAACACACTGTTCATTAGATTCATAAAATTCATTGGTACATTTGTCAACCTAAATGGAAATATTGTGAACTCGTAGTCTCCATATCTGGTATTAAAAATTGTTTTATGAGTATCTTCATCATTAATTCTTAGCTGATGATACCCTAATATTGAATCAATATTTGATAATATAGTGGCATCCTTAAGCTGATCAAAGAGATCATCAATCCTTGGAAAAGATACATATTCTTGATGATCACCTTATTCAACATACCATAGTCAATTTACAACCTTAAGGAACCATCTTTTTTTTTCACAAATAATATTAGAGCACCCAAGTGTGACACACTAGGTTTTATCAAACCCTTCAAAAAATCTTAAAGTTGTACATTTGACTCTTGCAACTCAATAAGAGTCATTTTGTAAGGTATCCTTGTAATAGGTTTAGCTATGGGCATTAACTCAATGGTGAAATCAAATTCACACCTAGGTGGTAGGCTTGGGAGATCCTTTGGAAATACATCTCTAAATTTGTGTAGAATTGGATGTTTCTTAATAATTTTCTCATCCCCATTATCATCTTCCTTGCCATTTATATTTACTACATACAACCACATATTTTGATTGTCTTATTTAGTTGCATAGCTGACAAAAAATGAGATAAAAATGACCCTTGCCTAATTTGAACCCTAACTCTCTTCTTATCCTTATTAGTATAGTCCATACATTATTATTGGAAGTTGATTAGGTCTCCATGATCCTTTAACCAATCCATTCCTAGGATAATATCAAAGGTGTGTAGTGGCACTACATATAAGTGCAAAATAGTGGATCCATTGGGTAAGGTGATCTTGGTTATAGGTAAAATTTGATCCACTGAGTAATTTTGTCTAGATCCATACTCAAATTTCCACCCTTGTGCCAAAAATCTAGGTCTTTCTGGCATATTCTTGATAATACTAGTGGAAATAAAATAATCTATAGCTCCACTATCAGTTAAAACTTTAATTTCTTAGTAAGCAAGTTACCATTTAGTAACATGGGAGTTGTCTATCCATATAGATCCTAAATTCCTATGGCTACATAGATTTTCTATGATTGTTCCTTGGATTTATTACTCAACTCTAGCATCTAGGGACACTTATTTGCATAATGAGGACTCCCACAAATGAAGCAACCTATCCTAGGTGCCTAAGATATTTCCTACCTTTTCTCCCCTATTCCTTCTTTGTAAGTTGTATCATTCTACTTCTAAGGTTGTGTTTTTGAATTATCCTTCTAGAAATTATTCTTATAGTTTCCTTGGTTCCTATTGTTCTTATTCCTAAACTTTTGATTCCCTTTACTTTTCTCATTTTGTAATTCCTGTTCAATAATTATTTCTAATATTATTTGTTTTTGCTCCATATACACTTGAAGCAATCGAATAAATGACCTAAGTTGTTTCATTTCCTCTTGTAGTGATTTAACTATGGAGGTAACATTTTTCACTCCCCTAGAGGAATCATCTATTCTTCCAATTTCCTTGTTGGAATCCATTATTTTACCAAATTTCTTGCTAGAGTCCATTGTTCTTCCAAACTTCTTACTGTAGTCCATCATCCTTCTAGACATCCTTTTGGGACATACTATGACTTCCTTTTGCATAGTTGACCCCACCTTCATGGATGATCTCAAAATAGTTGACATCTTCTTTGTACACAAAGGATTTGAATAAGTTACAAATTTCTCTCAAATTTTATTTATAATTAGTTAGTTTCATATCTCCATGAACTAACCTAGACCATTATCATTCTCTTGATAATGATCATGGTCACACTTGTTGACCTGTAAGGTGTTCTATTAGGCATGACCATTATCACTCACCTGATAATGATCTAGGTTACACTTACCTCACCACAAGGTGTTATTCCCAATAATAAACTATAATCCTAGGATTTTTACTTCTTGGTCTTACTGGTCCAGATAACTTGCAATACTTATCTTATCCTATATCAAGTTAATATCCCTAGAGAAGTATGTATTCCTAAAGTATCACATCAAGTCAAGGCTCATCCTAGGTTCTCTCTATGGAAGGTTCTAGTTCTATGACCTAGAGCTTTGATACCAACTACAACAACCCACAAAAACCAACCCAAGAGAGAGATACAAATTTTTCAAATAAGGTTCACAAATTAGTCCCAATAAGTTTCAAAATTATAAGGCATGACTATATTTTGAGTTCAATATCACTATAGACAACACTCAAGATAACAAGAGTGATCAACATCTCGTATTGCTAGGGTTCACATTTCTAAACCTCATCATTTAGTAAGAACATCAATAGTGGTCCCCCCATATTTCCTATATCCTTAATGGTATAGGAAAAATTGACCATAGGGATTATCTTTTAAGGTCCATAACACTTAAAGGGGATGTCCTTTCACTAACCCTACATAAGTCCATCTATATAGGATTATTCTAGTGTAATACCTTAGTGCTTAGTTACCACACCTCCACAAGATAACTAAGGTCATTACCACTGACTTGGTAATGAGCATGGTCATTCAATCCTAACCATTCAAGATGCCACCACTACTATCTTGTGAATGATTCCCAAAATACTCATCACTTTTGGTACACTTGATCTCCAAAATTTAAGGTATCTCATTCATAAATATCTAGCTATTGCATCACTGCAACTCCTTCCAAATGTATATCTAGTTATTGCATCACCAAAAATCCTTCTAGGTATATACCTAGTTATTGCATCACCACAACTCCTACTAGAATTGGATTATCTTCTTGACTTAGAATTCTAATGTGGCTCTATATTTTTTCCAAGAAACCCATGAATCCAAAGAGTCTAACCAGCTTACAAAAATAAAAATCTATCCCAAAAGAATATGAAGTAATGTCAATGCTTTAAAATAAAGTGCTATAATTTAACATAAAAAAATGCATTATAACACTTATAAATACTAAAATATTCTTGAAGTAGTAATAAAATTTCCATAATTACCATTAATCATAATTTTCACAATCAATACATTGAATATAACTCTTCATTTTTACATAGCCAATTATTTCAAGAACTTACATAAAGAATACTAACATATAATATTTTATTTTTTATTAAATATTTCAATACTACTAGAATACATCATTTATTCATCCAAAGATTGCAAAAATATAATGCAATACTTCTCAAGAATAAGCTCTTCTTCAAATACATTATTACAACACAAAAATTGTGGATCCATCTTTCTATATTTTTCCTCAAGGTCCTCCATTTTAAAAAAATCCCCACAAACTTGAATAGAAGTTTAGGGATAAGTATAGTTCATGATAGTTCATATGCAATCACATACATCCATACAAGATACAATTCATGCAAACAAAGAGAATTCCATAATTATCTCAATAATGAATTTCTTGTCTACTCAAGCCTTAGAAATTCACTATTAAAAATAAATACAACTTCATAAAATTAATCTTCAATCTTAAAATCACATAAAGCTTTTATATCTCAAAATTGAATTCACCAAAATGCTCCAATAAATTAATAAAATTCCAATGCAATATTTCTTTCTTATAAAAAGATACCCACATTTCAATTTTCAATCTATTCACATCTTTAATACACTCAAGCATTACTTCCATAAAGCATAATTTTATTTTTTATAATAAAACTATTCATATCCTTAAATAGTTAATAATCACATAACCACATTATAAAAAGTTATAGGTCTCTCAAATAACTTTAGAATAAAATGCTCCATAATAAAATTTATTGGAAACTATCCATTATATTTCTTAAATAACCATACATTATAAATTGAAAGCTCCTTATTAAATCATCCATAACATAGATTTATAAATTGAAAATCAAATAAATTCAATTCCAAATAAAAGATAGGGGGTTTTCCCCTTAGGGGCTTGGCAAATGGTTTGGTGCTTTAATGATCAAAAGATCTAAAGGTTGAAGGATCATGGAAGGTTGGAGCCTGAAGGAGCATGGAAGGCTAGAGGTTGAAGGAGCATGGAAGGCAGGAGGCTAAAGGAGCATGGAAGGGTAGAGGCTAAAGGAGCATGTAAGGCTAGAGAAAAAATGAGTGTGGAAGGTTAGAGGTTGAAGGAGCATGGAAGGTTGGAGGCTGAAGGAGCATGAAAGGCTCAAGGCTAAAGGAGCATGGAAGGTTGGAGGCTAAAGGAGCGTGGAAGGATAGAGGTTGAAGGAGCGTGGAAGGCTATAGGTTGAAGGAGCATGGAAGGCTAGAGGTTGAAGGAGCGTGGAAGGCTAAATGATGAGTTGATATTTGGAGTGTCAAGGCTAAAGAAGCATGGAAGGCTAGGTTGGTTGAAGGAGCATGGAAGGTTGGGCTAGCTAAAGGAGCTACAATGAAAGGTTGGGATGTTGGGTGGAAGGCTAGGATGGCTAAAGGAATGTGGAAGGCTAATAAGGCTAGGCCAACTAAAGGAGCTACAATAGAAGGTTGGGATGTTTATTGGAAGGCTAGGAAGTTTGAAGGAGCATGGAAGGGTACTTACAATGAGAAAAACAAACTTGGAAAGTATGAAATATTAGGATTTTTTCCTAAAACATATCTCATATTTTAGGAGCCATATATTTGCAAAGATTTATCAGATTCAGTTGATTCTTGGACCAAATTGTATAGAATTTAAATAGATTTAAAATAAGTGGTCATATGCAAAAACCCAAGAAATATTAAGGTAGATACAATCCTGTGAAGTCAACCATTCAGAAAAAGGGCAGTGATGATTTTTCAAGTTGCAAAAAATGAAATTGCAAAGTGCGAAGGATTAGGGTTTTTTTCCTAAAAAAATATCTCATATTTTAGGAGCCATATCTTCATGAAGCGTTATCTTATACAATTTATTCTTGGACCAACTTGTGTAATATTTGACTAGCTTTAAAATGAGTGGTCATAAACAAAAATATGAGCAATATGAAGGGAGATACAACCCTATGAAGTCAACCATTCGAAACAAGGGTAGTGAAGATTTTTCAAGTCATGAAAAATGAAATTGTAAATATTTACCAAATAGGGTTCGAATTATGGGAAGAGCAATGACGGGCTATGAATTCAACGAGGAAGGAATCTAAAAATTCAAATTTGGTAAAGTGAACTATGATAGTGCGATGTTTTGGAAATATTACTCTACTAAGAGCAAGGTATAGATAGTACAGGTGAAGTTTTGGCATTGTGAAGGCTGCTATAGGAAAATATCAAGAAAGATGCTAAATTCTAGAGTATTTGTATTCATACAAAAAATTAAAATGATCCAGAACCAAGAATTCAAATATTTTATGTAAAATGATGTACGTTTCTAGCTATAGCATCTCAATTGAAATGAGAAGTGTATCTATTTGTAAAATCTGAAGCTCTAAAGAAGAGAGATGTAATTTGTCAAGGGTGGGGGACCTAAGTACAAGCCCTTATTATCCAACAAAAAAAATTACAAACAAAAGATAATCAATCAACCAAAAAATTATCCAAGCAACAAAATTAAGATAAAACTCTAATTAAAACCTTCTACAAGAAAAGGTTTAACAATAACTAAAAATTTAAGAAGACAACCATTACCACCTTTTAACATACAATTTTATGCATACCTAAAGGCTACAAAAGCCCATGGAAACAACACTACGAAGCCTCTTAGAAATGTGGCCAAAAAATAAAAAACTAGAGAGCATAGGTTTGTAGTATCAATAAAAGTAACTACATAGCCACAATGGCCTGCATAGAAACATACCACTCCCGAGAGTTGCATAACAAACTCTAAAACTCTAGCTAAGGAATCATGCAAAAATAGAGAAGGAATCTTAGGTTCTATACCAAAAATGCTCATCTAGGTAAAACTAAAGATTAACTTGAACAATGACCTCCACATAATGATCAACAAAAGGATTTGGCTCAAAAAAAAAAAGGAACATAATAGAAGAAAAGCTCAATGTTCAAACACTAAAACTACCTTGGAACTCAGATAACCCAATCAAGACCAAAGCTAGCACAACAATGGATCCAAAACAATAATTGAGTAGATAAATGTAAATATAGTGAAAACTCCTCTCTACACAAAAACCTAAGCTACATAAAGAGCAAGAATTTGGCCTACCCACTAGCCATACAACAACAAAATCCACTAACCTAGACTGAATTGAAAGCCAGTATAATTTACAAAGAAATAATAAAAGAGTAACTAAAAGTTGGACAACTTTAATACATAAACCACAAACTAAGCAATTCAACAACAAGTGATTTCATGAAGCATATTTAAATTTTCTATTTCATTAAGGTAACTAGCTAAATAATTACCTCAATCTAAGAAATCCTTCTTCCTTTCATATTTTGTCTCCTTACACTCTTCTTTCGATGCCTCTACTAGCTCCAAAACTCTCCATGGTATGGATTTCAAATAGTTTTTTCAAAGAATTCTAGGAAGATCAAAAGTTGATCATGGCCTCTATGCCTTTATGTTACTTCAAAGAGGAACATTTTCTCAATATTACATTGCTATTAAATATTACCAATTGCCAAATTTTCCAAAATACAACATTACAAATTATAAACTTTGCACTCATGGTTTGTTTGCATTAATTTAGTTAGTGTTCTAATTGTGCTCTTAAATTCACTAACATTAACTTATTCCTTCCTAATGTTGCTCACATTAGAACAATAATATTTAAACTAACTATTCATCTTAGTTATTATCGAATGTTAATATTAACATTTAACATCGATATAAGGAAATTCCTCACATGGCCTCTTGCTAAGTCATTCTTGCCTAATTAAGGTAAAATCAATAATACACCAACTTTTCCCTTGAGTATGAAGTTTTAAAATAACTATGATGTTATCACCTATCTACTAAGGATGGCTCTTTTTCTTAAGCAATATCCTTGCCAAAAGGTACATTAAAACAAACACACACATATGCAATGCACCTATATGAAGGGTTTTCTTTTACCCTTGAGCTATTGATAAGAATGTCATCCATCATTTCTATTTTTCTCTCAACTATGGTGGTTGTCCCATACCCATCCACTCGTGAGAGTACCTAGTCCTACAATTACACTTTTCATCAGTAGTATCATGTTTCAAAAGTAATATAATCAAAGCATAAAGTGTATCTATCAACACATATTGATAACATAAAATGATATTATGCATTAGATATCCACACATCAATACATAAATAAAGTATCAAGAATAAGTCCTACCAAGGAGGGCCATTACACCAGGGCTAGTGTCCCAAAGCAAGGTGCATGAAATTTTTAGTGTCCCACACAAGAAAATAAAGTTGACATATCTAAAGTAATACCCAAGCTACAAAAATAAGGAAATGGAAAATACGCACCAACATCAATGCCCAATAAACATGAAGGAGTAGAGGTTACAAAATAGATCTTGAGAGGTGAATATGGGATGAGACATCAGGACCATGACCTAAAAAGCAAAAATAAAAAATGGTAAAAAAATAGAGATCTAAAAAACCAAAGCAAAATGGAGTAGAGGTATCAAAATTAATATCAAAGAAGTTGAGAGAGAGAAAAGGTATAGTGGAAAAATCACTATCTGAAGATCCTAAAATAGTATTTGATCCTATGGTACCCAAAGACTTGCTTGTTTCCTAAGAAATAGATATAGGGGTAGAAGTTCTTGAGTTTCATGGACCTTGAATACCATAAATAGGGAACAAGCCTAAAACACTTGTAACAATAGATGAGGAAAAGTGTTAGGATCCTCAATCCTAACATTATTAGTTAGTATTAGTTAGTATTATTAATCATTTAATTATTATATTATTAACTCATAAAGTGAACCATCACATATCTTCATAACATGAACCATCACGTATCTTCATAACGTGAACCATCACGTCTCTTCACCAACGTAGCTTTAGGGTAGATATATATATTACATTGGTCATTCACACAAATCATCCAAGAAGAAGAAGAAGAATAAGAATCATAGATTCTAAAGGAGGGAGCCCCCTATAGCGGCAAAGCGATTACAAGGGAGCCCCCTTTGAGTGGCATGCAATTACATTTACATTAATTTATTAATAATTTTATAGTAAGACCTTGGGGTCTTACCATTTGGTATTAGAGCCATGTGGGACCCAACCATGTGGGAATTGATTAAGGTTCTTCATCAAAACACTACCGTACATGAGTATGATATTCAATTTAAGGATATCACCAAACACAACACAGGGTTGGATGAAGCATTTCTCATATATTGCTTCATCAATGGATTGAAAGAGGAAATTAAAATGGAGGTGATGAAGTGGAAACCCTATACCATGATGCAAACTATTGGTTTGGCTAAATTAGCCGAGGATAAAATCAACGCACAATGATGATTAGGGAAACCACCTATGGGGAAATCATCGACCACTTACATCGCTCCCAAACCTATGCATAATGGAAGGGCACAAAGCACTTATATTTCAGAGGCAACTATTCCTTGTAGTTCTCCCAACGATGAAAATGCAATTGAGGTAGACATAGTGAAAGATACACCTGAAGATAGCACTAAATATGGTAATGATGAGGAAGGTAAGGAAGATGAGGAAGCCATGGAAGATAAGAAAGAGGAGGAAGATGTGGAAAACAAGGACAATGAGCAAGAAATATACCAAACACCTAATCACAATGATAAAGGTAATACAGTTGATATGCTAGAAGTGATCTATGCATTAGGTAAGGATGAGGTAGACATTCCCAAAGTGACTCATTATGGCCAAACATGCACTCTACAAGAACTACACTCAATTTCCTCTCCAATAGTGAGTTATCACCACAGGGTCAAACCTATTCAAAAACAAAGCAGAAAGGTGACTGCACACTCCTCCATTGCCTCTCCCAAGGAACAAAAGGAGAATGTAGAAGTTTTACCACCTCTTTTTATGCATCATTATAAGGTTTTTGAAGAACCCCAAGGATTGCCCTTCCCTCATTATCACACATTTACTAATATTTCTAGCAGCCCCCCACTAACACTTCATCCTTCTCGATATCCCTGCCTACGGAAGGATGACATTAAAAGAGTCCAAGAACTTATGCAAATCCTTTTTGGAAAACAAAAGACAAAGCTCCTCACTTTGAGATTTGAGGCTAAAGCTCTTTTTAAGGAGGGTGGAATGTTAGGATCCTCAATCCTAACATTATTAGTTAGTATTAGTTATTATTATTAATCATTTAATTATTATATTATTAACTCATAAAGTGAACCATCACATCTCTTCATAACATGAACCATCACGTCTCTTCACCAACGTAGCTTTAGGGCAGATATATATTACGTTGGTCATTCACACAAATCATCCAAGAAGAAGTAGAAGAATAAGAATCATAGATTCTAAAGGAGGGAGCCCCCTATAGCGAAAAAGCGATTACAAGGGAGCCCCATTTTAGTGGCATGCGATTACATTTACATTAATTTATTAATAATTTTACAGTAAGACCTTGGGGTCTTACCAGAAAGTTAACAGAGTAGGAAATCCTAGCAAATTTACAAAGGATCCATAAAAATACCAAAAGGGTTACTCTTGAGAAACTAGTAGCCCTTAGGGATCTATAATTAGTTGACCTATGGTTTAAGAGAAGTACCCAAGCATAATTTTATATTCTATAGGAACAATAGTCTTTTATTCACACCCATAGGCTAAAATAGAAGTTATTGACAACAAGAGGGAACAATCTCTAGTTGCACAAGAATAGAAAAAAAAAAGGTATGCAGAATATGTCCCATAAAATAACACAACTTTGAAATATCAAGAAGATGTGTCATTGGAGATAATAATCATAGAAGAATAGCAAGGTGTATGCTCAAACACAATAGTTACAGAAGAGTAGGGAAATGCACCATCAAGGATAACAACAATAGAGAAACAGGAAGAAGTGCCACAAGAGACAACAATTTTATAAGAACTACCATTAATCTAAACCATTAGAAGCTAAACCAACTCCAAACCTAGGATATATCTTTAGAGAAGTGTTTTTTTCATAGCCTCCTCTGTTTAGTCCAAGAATATGGTAGCCCCACAAACCAAAGGAATGCATTAAAACCTAGAGGAATCAAATCTAGAGGGAGAAAAAATGGTAACATGAGCATTATAGACTAATATGAAAGTGAGAAAAATCTTTTTGCAAAATAGTAATAGAGGAATTGAGTAGTTATAGAACCAGTTGGTTGAAGATAGAATTAGGTGGAAAAAAAATCCAAACTCCTGGTCCTAAAATTGTATCTATGAGAGTAGAAGAATCACCTAAGGATATTCTATTATAAACCTTTGCAAGAGCAGAAAAGTATGTAGGTGAACAATTCAAGGAGTAGATATTACTAGAGAACTCAGTGAGGCATGAGGACATACCTCCAATTAGGTTGGGGGAGTGATGAGGCATAAAAATACCTCATTTTTTATGACTTTTGACCACTTTTTTGCACCAATATAATATGTATTATTTTGGTTATTATATTAGTTATGTGATTAGATAGGGTAAATAGGAGGAAATTTTCACTTAGATAGAGTGTAGTCATTTACTAAGATAGGTAATAAAGGACTAATATGCTAGATTTTGTCAAGTTGTGCAAAAAAAATAAGGGTTTTGTAGCTTTTATCACAACAAAGAATTTTGGTAGAATTGAGATCATGTTTTAGACCTACTATTTGCATAGGACTATAGTTAGATGAATTTTTTTATTTGTAATCTTGTTCATTGGGTGTCATACAACACAACCTATAGGATATAATAGTCCTATACCAGTGTTAGATAAGATTGGGATCTGTCACTAGAACCTAAGTTGGCTAAAATTGTCATGTTGCTACAATAGCTTGTTGGAGGTATTTCTATGACATCCCAATATGTCATAGTACTACAAGATAAGAATCTACCCAAACTAATATTCAATAAGATACTAATTTGGGTAGAGAATAACATTTCACTAATTTTGGTCAATAAATTTTGACTAGTTGTAACAGTCATAACAGAATATTGTTACCAACTAGTAGCAAGCTAATAAAGAAGACAAAATGACCAAATTATATGCATAGAGTTAGAAATAATATATCATGTAATTTAACTATTTCGTAATCATTTAAAAGTGGTAGTTGAGGTACACTAAAGTTTTTTTCTAAGCTAGACTGCCTAGTGTAAATCCCATTTTGTCTTCACCTGCTGATTAGGGAATAAAATTTTTAGCTAAATATTTTTATTTTATAACAATTTAACCACATAGGTATGATAGGGCCTTATCCTCTCCCTTATTTATAGACTAGCAGCCTAGGACCTAGAGACATATAGGAGATTAATAGTACTATTATGCTACTAATTTTCTTCTATAATTTGTAAAAACTATTTTTTGAAATCAGTATGTAATAAAAATCTATTAAAAAATTATTGTTGTGTTACCTATATATGATTTGAAGTGATTCATATTCCCTTCCATATTTCTATGAGCAAGGGCCCACTCCTAGAAATGTGGAAGGTACTTTCATTTATGTTTTATTTTGTTGCATTACTAGATTAGATTTTCCTATCATTTTTTTGCATTGATGACAACTAATTAGTTGCATCATTTACTTCTTAGGAAAAAAAAGTAAGAAGATATAATTAGATACACTAATTTTAAATTTATTTCATTGAAATTTATTTTGGATTCTCATTTTATTTCTACTGCATTTATTTCCTTCAATATCATTTATTTTTTTGCTGTGATTTTTCCATTTCTTGCAAGTGTGTTTGTTAGCTTAATTTTTTTTGTATTTAGTTGTAGTTTGAAGCTTTATTCTGATTTCTAAATTATAGTAGTTTAGAACTCCAAAATCTGACCTGAACTAGATACTTCCTAGCACATATTTCCCATAGGACACCACCCAAGGTTTGAAAAATTAAAAATGACCATAGTAAAGTGTGGTAATAATGATACCCATCAACTTGGCTATTTAGTAACCTTCACACAAGATTCAAAATAAAATTACTATGGACATCCCTTAGAACGAGTAGAAGCAGTAAGTATACATGCTAGTATTTCTTTGAAAACTAGAAGGGTTGTGATTGAAACCTAAAACTCTTGTATGCAAGTCCTAAATGCTCATCATCTTGCTAGAATGTGTGAAATTATCTGTGGGTTATGCAATATAGCACCTTCATTAATTAAAATAGTTTAATGACACTTTAAATACATAAAATAGACTAAAAAAACCACATATATTGTCATGTGTTCACTAGAAGATAGGGTTATGAGATCCAAATTAAAAACTACTTAGCTAAAAAGTTAGACTTTGTCATGCTATCCAATTTGACTCATGGTGTTAATAAAAAGATAAAAGGAATATTCGATAGATAAGAAACTATCCATGACTACAAGAAGTAGGCTTAGGGTCCTATAATCTCTTCACATCATGTGTAAGTGGATAAGGTCAACCTATTACCATAATAATAAAAAAAAATCAAAAGATATTTGATATCCATAAGAGCAATGATCATGACTAATAAGAGTGTGCTAGATCCATGGCTAAGGTAGTGAGTCTTAGATATTATGTTCAAAATTATTTGCAATTATTGCTTTAAGAATAGAATATGAGGGGATTTGGATCTCAAACATTCATATAGTAATTCTTATAATAGGACTCAATAGTAGCCATACCATAGCGCATTGATGAAACAAACTCACTTGGAACTCCTTGAATATGTAAAGTGTTCCTTTCAAAAAATACTTTGCATAAAATTATGTTCAAGTTTGGGATATAATCCCATTCCATATCAGTTAAGAGACTCAAAATATATTTCTATATAAGCTAGCAAGCCAATCATTTGGATATCCAAATCATCACTCTCCTTAAAGAAATAATGTAAGGAAACCAAATAAGAAAATTACAATCCATCCCCAAATCCACAAATTTTTAAATCCTAATTCTTCAACATATTTCTACTCATTAAGATATCGAGGCTGACAAATGGGATTAAAGTGGTCATGTTCCTTGGATACCTACCTTAAATTTCCAAACTTTGTAATAATGTCCTGAATGGATGTAAAAATAAACATCCAAAAGCTAAAATCAAAATTCAAAGTTTTAGATTAAAAAAAATAGGAAATCCCTCCAAAAACAAAGAAGGGATTTTTTTTATTTTTTCTCTTTATGCCACAATATGAGAATGTCCATATATATGATCAAGTGACGCTATTTTGTACCCAATAATACCATGATAGATTTCATAATACTTTCCATAAATAAAGACAATCATAACATTCACTAGAAATCATATGTAAGAGAATAGAGAAACAAAATAAAGAAGAAAAAAAAATAATAGTAATAAATTAATTAGAAGAATAGGATGCTCTTGGGCACCCAATGATAGATCACATGGATACACATTGATGTAATAGACCAGTTACTTGAAGGGTATTTAAAGTAGATACTTAACCCCAACAATAATTATATATTATAATAGCCTAAACTTGATGGACTAGTGGGAAGCTAGACAAATTGTATTGATTAAAATTGATGTACATGTACAATAGATATTACGGTGTTTAGTTTTAATAACTATCTATAAAACACCTATTTGGGTACAATATCAAATGCCATAATTTTTAAATACCTAATTAAATTATATGATATAATATTTTCTTAACATTCCTTTCTTATTAGATCATATTCAAAAAAATGGTAGAAACACTAATAGTTGGACTGAGACAAATACAATCCATATCTACTAATACTTAATGAACTTAAATACATAGTTCATTATTTGTACAAAACAATCATGGGATAGACCATACAAATAGTCCATGAATTATATCAATTAAAAACAAGGACAAAATCAAATGCTTACCTTTATGGGATTGATTGTAACAACCCACAAAACCAACCCTATATATATAAGTAGGGTTCACCAAGGATCCAATATTATTTTTTATAATTCTCAAGTATTCACCAATATTATCTCATATCTTTTTAGTCCCAACATAAATGACACTCAAGTGGATAGGAGTGGCCAAGATCCTATATTTTTGGGGTCCACCTTACTAAATCTCATAGTTTAGAAGGATGCCAAAGTGGTCCTCCCATATTTCATATACCCTCATCGGTATAGGAAAATTTGACCACAACATAGGTATTATACTTTAAGGTCTATAAAACTTAAAGAGAGATGTCTATTTCTAAACCTACCCATAAGTCTATCTAAGTAGGTTATTTTGGTGTAAAGCCTTGGTTCTTAGTTACCACAACTCTAGGAGCTAACTAAGGTCATTACCACTCACCTGATAATGAACATGGTTACCAAAAATTTACCGTCCATAGTACCACCATATATGTGTCATAATTGCTTCCATCAACTTCAAAGATATGGCACACCCAATCCTCAATGTTCAAGGTGTATTGATTACGAGAATATGACTATTGCATTCTTGCAACTCTTTCTATATTTGTGAGTACGTGACTATTGCATCACTATAAATCCTTTCAAGACTCACCACTACCTAGTTATTGCATCATTGCAAATCCTCCTAGGATTGGGTTAATTTTCTTTACTTATGGTCTAAATGGAGTTCTATATACAACCCAAGAACCCTCTTAATACAAGAAGCATTAAACATAATATAACAACTCTCTCTATAAATAAATGCTTCAAGTGATAACACATGATTAAACTTTAGAACATCATCAAATCTTGAAAATAACTTGAAAATTTGTGTTTTAAAGTAGACATAACCTTCAACAAATTTCTACAATTGAAAGCATCATCAACAAAATTCAAAACCATAAGTAAATTGATCATAGTGCTAAAATAAAGCTACGTAAAAGAAGTAATTCTTTAGAAACATAAAAAATTAATCATAATTCTATTATCTCCACTTAATGATCATATAGAACATCTTTCATAAGATCATATACAAAAAGATAACATCTAAATCTTTCTACCTTCCATTAAAATGAATTTTCTTACATAGAGGATAATGAACCCAAGTCTTCCTAGTTTACTCAAAAACATTTATACATATCACAAAATACTTCCAAGTATTTTTAATATTTTGGAAAACATCATCTAAGTATTACAAAACAAACTTCCATTTGCAAATTAAATTAATGCCAAAATACCTAAGTGATCTCTACACCACATTCTTTTCACAATCTTATTCATGAAATAGAATCTCTCATGGTCTTGAGAAAAACGTGGGTATTAGGATAGGTCATGCATTTCCTATATACCTAATATGCATCTAGCAACTAAATTACAAACACACAAATGCATAATTTTCTAAAGTCAACAAAGAGGGAATCCCATACTTTTCTTAGTAATGAAATTCTTATCTACTCAAACCTCATAATCCATTACTATATCTCAATAATTAATTCATTTCTTAAACTAATTAAAGAACTCGTTAATTCAAAACAAAACAATCCATCTCATCTTCAATCTACCCTTATTCTTTTTCAAATATCAAATGAAGGAAATTATACCTATACTATCCCACAAAAATATTAAGATTTTTTTATTTTTTTTAAATTTACATGGTGGAATCGGTAGCCGCCACGAATCTGGGCAGGCTGTCCAGCTTTTTATGGAAAATATTAAGATTTTAAATAACACTTTTCTAATATTTATTATAAAAGAAACATGCCATTCCTCAAAAGGTAAACCGAAAAAAGCTTGCACATTTCTCTTAAAGGAGCAACATAGCATAATAATGTATTATTACCCTTTAATAAAATAAAGCATTTATATTAACATTTAATTTCCTTTTAAAATAAAATAATCTTTCTTGAGCATACACTCGACAACCTTAAATAGAAATATCACCCTCTTATAACCATTAGGTAAAACATATTGGTCTAAACTTTACAATCCACCAACAGTAAGGGATCGACAACCCCGACTAGCTAGCAAGGAATAAAATGACTAGCAACCCAAATAAGGGATTAAAAAGTGCCTAGTCACAGTAGCAACACACATAGGGGTTGACATAGCTGATAACCAACAACAATTAAGACTCCCGATACAACAACATACATCTATTCTGGTGAAGGCATTGTGACAACTAGTGGTAGGAAACAAGCATCCAAGGGCATATACAACACTACCCAAAAAATAAGCTCTAATATGCGACTAAAAGGATTTCCTAATAGTAATGTTAGGTTAAACATAGAGTCAACCCAACATGAAAACATAAAATCAAAAGAGTTCCTACAAACAATATCAAAACACTCTAGAGCCAAAAATAACCTAAGGAGCTAGACACTCACACAACCAACACAACCACTATCGAGGTATCTAGCTCAAACATAGGAAATCAAGAAATTTTAAAACAAATATTAGCTAACAAGAAAAGAGGATTAAATCAAAGTAAGCATGAACCAAAAAATTTACATTGAAATCACCCACATCTACACTACTTGGATTCGCCTTGATCTCCTCTACAGGATGCTTCAAATCTTCCCTCAAATTATGCTTCATTCTTCACTATCCAATGTTTTCCAATCCCATCACAATACATTTTTTGAGCTATAAATATGTGTATTACCTTAGCATGCATTCATGTAATGTATTCATAATATGTTACAAGAACTTGCTCTTCACCAACATTGCCCACTTATGCAATTTCAATAAGATTACCCTTCATGATCCAAGTTGATGGAATTAATTAAGGCTCTTTCTCCATGATGGAGAGGAATTAATTTGAATATTAATGATTTCATTATAAAGTAATTAAATAAACTAATTAATTTTCTAAAATATTAAAATTAACCATTTACCCTTTTCTTTAACACAAGATATAAAGATATTGAATTAATTACTTTACCAACTAATATCAATTGTTAATATTGATTATTAACATTGATATTAATATTTTAGTATTAATATTATCACCCATATTAATACTTTAATGGATCAAACAAGGCTTAAACAAAACCATAATACATCACATTGTTTCATCATTGAGTAGGTTGCTTTTTAATATAACTAGCACATTATCCCCACCTACATAAGGATTACTCCTTTGCCAATAATAATCTCATGGTCCAATGGTGTATTCAAACAATAAGAAAATGCAATGCATCTATATGAAGGGTACACTTTTACCCTTGAGCTATCAATGAATAAATCATCAAACATAATTTTCCAAAATTTCTCTAGACTTAGGTGATTGTCCCATACCAATCCACCGGTCAGAGTACATGGTCTTGCAACCACAAATGCATCAGTAGTACCATATTTTGAGAATAGAAAACAAGTATAAAGTGCAACTATGCACTCTCATTGTCATCATAAAGAAAGAGACTATGCATTATATACTCATATATCAATACATAAATCAATTTCAAGAAATAGTCTTGCCCAAGAGGGATGTTACACTGACCTCCCTAAACTTTTAATCAAAGATAGAGACAAAACCAATTATCCATGATTTTATGTCATGGGTGGATAGGGATACACACACACTATCCATATTCATACCTATAAATAGGGACATGCACACATCTATCTATAACATCTCTATTACTAAGAACACACTCATTTAATACTAGGTATATCATTCTTCTTATTAACAGGGATACACCTAACCATTCATAAGATCATATGTGGATAGGAACAAACTCCACACTCTACAAAACAAGGTTATTGACTTGTCTTGAATGAAGAACCATCTAGTAGAAAGTGAATTGTATCTTCATTTTATAAAATAAATCATGACTAGATCAAATGTATAACCCCTTCAAATATCTTGATCATGTGCTCTTCATATTATTTAGCATATCTAATCAATTGGATGGATACATAAAGATAGAAAATAGTTTTTTGATCCATGAGTATCTAGGTTCATTAGCATTATTACATCACCAAAATAATATTATTATTAATAATAAAGGTAGACTAGTCACATACCTTTTGTAAAACAATTGGTTATCGCCATCATAAGTAGCCAACTCATGAGTCATAACTGAAGCAAACTAGAATATTAGTTAAAGGGTGATCTAGAAAATGAAGATACACTAAATTGAATAAATTTGATAGATCAGAAGTGTGATATTTTGAGGTAGATGAGGATTTGCAATGACCTAGCCAATTAGAGTGAGATAATTTAGGAGTAAAGGATGAGAAGCCAACAAGAAATATTAAAGTCAATTTATTTTGGGAAGAATAAGTGATCATTCATAGCTAAATATTGTTTTCTCTAATCATTAAGGTTGATTGAAATACAAGAATATTTTTGGGGGGGGTATAATTTTGATTTGGATTGTGAGCTATAGTGTCTATCATTTAGATGATAAATAGTTGCTAGCCAATTAAAATATTGAATGCAAGTAATTTTGTGTTGTTCATTTTCTAGTTTTTGAGCTTGTGGTGAGATATTATAGTTGCTAGAAGAGGTCGTATTTCATTATAACCCATCATATATATTACATTATTTGGTATTAGATATGAGCAAGGAGAAGATATAAAACATACAAGAAGATTGAGGAAACTTAGAAATGCTAATATAGTTAATATGTTGAGAGGTATTATAGTTTTATTAGATGTAATAAATACAACACAAAGAGGGGAAGTACATGTTGAGGATGTAAGTGATGATGAAGAAGTTGAAGGAAAAGAGCCTGAGAAGATCAGATGGACGAGCTTGAGAGTATATATTTGAAGGTAATTTCAAATATGGGTAGTATACCAAAGTTGTATAATTATTGCTATAGTGGAAGTCTAAATCCTAAGGATCTTATAGATTGGGTCATGAACATGGGAAAATAGTTTGACTTTGAGTTGATGGATGATCCAAAAAATATGATGTTTACTTACACTAGGCTAAAGAGTCATGCATCCTTATGGTGGGATCATGTACAAAGAGAAACAAAGAAAAACCAAGGAGAAATTTAAATCTTGGGATATAATAGTTGCTAAATTGAAGACCTAATTTCTACCATTTAATTATCAGATGAGTCTATTCAAGAAGTTACAAGACCTAAAGTGAAAGGAAATTAATGTGAAAGACTACATGGATGAATTTTACAACCTTACCCTTTAGGATACCCATATAGACGATTATGAAGAGAAAATTTCAAGGTATGTTAATGGATTATGCATATCTACTCAAGATTATTCTAGCATGATAAGATCACGATCAATAGAAGAAGCCTATCAATGTGCTTTGAAGGCAAAGGATAAATTATCTCAAAGGAAATAAAATAATTCCATAGAAAAATGATGGTTCTCTAGAGGTATAGGATAATTAAATAGTGGTAGAGGGTAGCATATGCAATAAGGAGAAGCCAACACTTCTTAAAATAGTAATATTAGTAAAAAAACAAGAGGAGACTAGTATGGTAGAGGAAGAGTAGAGGATTTATTGGAACTTGTTATAGATGTGGAGAAGTTGGTCACAGTGCATTTGAGTGTTCACAAGTACAACAAAATAGTGATAAAGAAAATAAAACAAGAAATCACATTGCTCAAGTGAAGGAGGAGATTGTTGCTTCACCAAAATACATGGAGGAACTAAATCAAGGATAATATCTCATGATGAAGAGATTATTGTTGAAACTAGCTAGGGTAAAGCATGAGCCAATACAAATGAAAAGCTTGTTTAGAACTATATATAAATTGGGAGGTAAATGTTATAAGGGAATTATTCATAGTGTAAGTATAGATAATTTTGTGTCTGCTGAGATGGTAGAGAAGCTTGGGTTTAAGAGGTTTGAAGACCCAAATCCATACAAATTTTTATTCTTACGAAAGGGACATTAAATTTTGATAAGTGCGTAGTGTTTGGTAAATATTCAGATATATTCATACAAAGATGATATTTTATGTGACATTATGTCCATTGATGCCTGTCATGTTTTTTGGAAGGCCTCAACAATTTTATAGAAAGGTTGTGCATTATAGGAGAATGAATACTGACACTATTATAAGGGATGGAAAGAAAAATATATTGAGTCCATTGAAAGACAAATAGGAAGAAGTGGGTAGTAGTCCTTGTTGAATATCAAGAAAAAAATTTCTATGACGGATGAATAAAAAGAAATTTGTTTTGATTTCATAGCTAAATCCATAGAAGTTGAGACATTAGATAACATGGATGAAATTTCACATGAAGTGAAAAGTATGTTGGAGTATGCTAATATCCTATCAAAGGAATTGTAGGGTGGGTTTTCACCCTTGAGAAACATCATCAACAGTATGGATTTCATTCTTGGATCAAATTTATTTAACAAGGACCTATGGAGAATGAGGAGATGAAGAGGCAAGTCCAAGAGCTATTGGACAAGGGTTTGATTAGAGATATTTTGAGCCCATATACAATATCAATTGTACTAGCATCCAAGAAGGATGTACGATGGAATATGTGCATGGATTCATGATCCATTAATAAGATAAGCATAAAATATAGATTTTAATTGCCACAAATAGATGACTTTATGGATTTCTTGAGTGCAATTGAGTATTTCACAAAGATAGATTTGAAGAGAAAAATATCACCAAATTCAATTTAGAGAAGGGTATGAGTGAAAGGCCAAATTCAAGATATAGGATGCGCTATATGAGTGGCTTGATATACCATTTGGATTGAAAAATACACCAATCATTCATGAGATTGATGGATGAAGTGCTAAATCCATTTATTGGTAATTTTATAATTTTTATCTTAGATAATATTTTGATATTTAGCACAAGTAAAAAGAAACATTTGATGCATTTGAGGCTTGTTTTGCAAATATCAAGAGGGAAAAAGTTGCTGGTTAATTTAAAAAAGTGTAAGTTTATGAAGAAGGAATTACTATACTTAGGTTTTGTAATTTTCCAAGAAGGTTTACAAATGGATCATTAAAAATCTAAAGCTATTATTGAGTGGCCATAACCAAAAAATATTTATGAGGTAAGGAGATTCCATGACCTAGAAAGTTTTACAAGAAATTCATCATAAATTTTAGTGGCATTTGTGCACCTATCATGAAAAAATGAAGGATGATAGAAATGAATTTTATTGGATCATTATAATAGAGAAGAGCATTTACCTTTTGAAGGAAAAAGTTATGGAGTAGATGGTTCTAGAATTACCAAACTTTAACAAGGCCATTCAAGTGGATTATGATGCAAGTAGGGCAACTATAGGTCGAGTTTTGAATCAAGAAGTTAATACCGTTACATATTTTAGTAAAAAGTTAAGTGAAGCTATAAAAAATATCCAGTCTATGACCAAGAGTTTTATATGATTGTAAAAGCACTCTGGAAGTGGAGACACTATTTGCTACTGAATAATTTTTTCCTATTCATGGATCATCAAATAATTTTATTTATTATTGACCAAGGCATGTTGAACCAAAGGCATGTGAAATGGGTTGAAATTTTGTATAGTTATTCATTTGTTTGAAGCATAGTATTGGAGGATCGAATAGGGTTTCCAATGAATTAAGTAGAATATGTCTCTTGTTGAATGAAATAGGAGTGAAGTTTGTTGCATTTAACTCCATAATAGAGTTATATGAGGATGACATGGATTTTAAGGAGGCTTGGGTAGCATGTAATAATCCAAACAAAAGGGATAGAATTATATGGTTATATTTTCTCATTCAATATGGTTTTATATTCAAGGGGAAACATTTGTGCATACCTTATGGTTTGATTAGGGAGAACTTGGTAAGAGAAAAACATATAGGAGGCCTAGCCAAACATTCTATGATGGACAAAATATTGACATAGTTGTGTGAGAATTATTATTGGCTAAGGATGAGTGTAAATGCGATTAAATTTATGTAGATTAATAAAATTTTCCAGCACACCAAGTAAAATAGCCAAATACAAGTTTATATCAATCATTACCTATATTGAAGAGACCTTGGAAAGTTGTGAGTATAGATTTTGTAATTGGGATACCAAGAATTCCATGAGGTAATGACTCTATTTTTGTTGTTATAGATAGATTCTAAGAAATTGCACACTATACCTTGCAATAATTCAAGTGATACCACTCACATTACTACACTATTCTTTAAATAAGTGGTAGTATTACATGGGTTGCCAAATGACATTGTTTTAGATAGAGATACAAAATTTGGGGCCATTTTTATTTTACCTTATAGGAAAGTAGAAAATGTTGGACACTAAGTTGGTTTTCAATTCAAACAATCATCTATAAACTAATGGAAAAATGAAGGTTATTAATAGGATCCTCAAGAACTTGCTAAGATGTGTGGATGGAAGGAAGCTAGGACTATGGAATACTACATTATCACAAGCTAGGTTTTCTTACAATAAATCAATTAATAGGAGTACAACAAGAATCATTTTTAGATTGTGTATGGATACAACCATAGAGAGGTTGATCAATTGACATGTTTATCTAATTTAGGAAGACCAAGTGTTGCAATAGAGGATTGTGTTGAATACATGCATGAGTAACTCTTGGAGTATATTACATTATTTAGTACATGCTAATGTACCCTATGGTACCTTCATGGTAAATTTTTAAATAATAGATTAGGGTTGAGTTGTAGTTTAGAGTGTGAGTTAGTATGCAAGTGTAAGTTGAGTCTATGTGCACAAGTATCTTGTATATATGAGAACAAATATGTAATGTAAAGATGTGCACAAGTGTCTTAGATTAGAATGTGCAAGTTATAGATGTGTAAGAGTCATATTTAGGTGTGCATAGGTTATAGTGTCAAGCGTTCATAAAGTATGCAAGTGGCAAGTAGATAAGCCAAGACTCACGAGACTTGGTATATGAAAAGTAATAGTCAAGTATCCGAAGAGTCACACTACTATAGCTATATTATGGAGGTAATACTCTATACATCATAATAGTATAACAATAAGGAGAACATGCATTATTGTAACAACCCTTCTTGTAATAATTCTTATGGACAATGGACTATGTATTGATGAAAATATGAACCACTGACGCAATATCCTAACTTAGCCCGAATCAGAGTTATCACAGAAGAACTCATTGGCAGAAAAGTCTCCGATTATATGGTTGAGGACAAAGGTAGAATGAAGTGGAAACAAATAAGAATTTAGGGATTTCAAGTGGAATCAAATGATCTTTGTAACATTCTCGAGAAATAGTTTATCCCCATGAGACCCAAGGAAGATCAAGTGACCTGGGATACTAAAAAAAATGGGAAATTCACTATTATATCAGCTTACAAGCTTCTGCTTGATGATGAGGATTTTGTACTCCAAAAGGACTTAGTTTGGATAAAAAAATTAATTCCAAAAATTGTAGTCTCTTCATGGATGGTTATCCAAGGAAGAATTATAACAATTGATAATATGATGCGTAAAGGTATTTGTATCACTAATCATTGTTATCTATGCAAGGCTAATTGGGAGACCATTTATCACATTTTCCTTGAGTGCCCTTTTTCCTTGACTATCCTAAGTGGGGTTTTTTAGGCCTTTAATATTTCATGGGTTAAACTAGCCACCGTACTTGATTTGTTCATCTAGTGGCCTTACCCCTTTTCAAGCCAAAGACTTAGATACATGTGGAAAATTTATCTCAATCACTATCTTTGGCAGGTGTGGTTAGAAAGGAACCATAGAGTCTTTAATGAGTCTATCCATGATCATCAAACTATCATTGCCAGGATCCTATCCTTTGCCAATGAGAATGTGAACCTTATCCCTTTTGATAGCTATAAACCTCATCTGCAGGAGACCATGATTGCTCAATATTTAAGCTTAACCTTGTTAGATGAGTCTGTGCCTAGGGTAGTCAAACCTAGAGCCAATTTTAAGTCGTCTCAACCTCCTATGGGTTTGTTTAAGATTAATTTTGATGGAGAAGCTAAGGACAATCCTGGCAGAGCAGGTGCTGGTGGCATTGTGTGAGATCATAATGGGAATATGATGCTTACATTTTCTAAATATTTGGGAACAAGGATGAACAATGAAGTTGAAGCTAGAGCTATGTGGAGAGGCCTTCAAATGACTCAAGACTTAGAATGCAATTTGATCGTAGAAGGAGACTCTATGAATGTTATAAATCTCCTCAATATTTGGAAAACACCTCCTTGGAGGATTAAAACAATTATTGAAGAGGCTAGGATATTTTTCCAGGGAAGACAGGACAAAAAAGCCCAACATGTCTTTCGAGAAGCTAACAAAAATACTGATAAGCTGGCCAATTTGGGTGTTGATGGTGATGAACTTTTCAAATGGGAAAACGATGTCCCGAGTGAAGTAGAGGAGCTTATTCAACAAGAATGCCAAGAATGATAGTCAAATTTACCAACAGGGAAGGCACTGTAAGTTCGAAGGCTAGGAGTATTCCCGTCTCTTTTTTGAATTGGACTCACAATAAAAATTATCTGAGTTGATGCTACTTGTAAATACCACAAAGACTAATGGGGATAGTCACATGTCAGATAACATGGCTCCTAGTCATCTTAGTAATTTGAGGTTAGTTGATAATCATAGGGAAGGAAAGAAATGGCAATATATGACTTCGAACCAAAGCCACCTGGACCACCAGATAGCCACCACCATAAATCTAGCCAGCAGGTTCACTTCTACAAGGTTGATTGGCCAAGATAGTATGTGGTACCAAAGCATGTCATATACGAAAGAAAGCAATTAACAAAGAATTATTAAGAGTAACTGTCAATACAGATCTTGTGGGAGTTTTTTTTAGTACTCTGCTATGTGTGTCTACAACTTTTTGTTTCTCTAATGTCTCAAGGAATGGATTTGTGTTTGTTTCTTTTTTTAATTATGATGCATGTGTGTTTTCTCGGGGTATACCCAAAATGTTGTATGGGAAGTTTCTTTTTGATGATAGGTTATGTGCCTTACTGGATGTAATGGCTTTGGCGGCATGTAGATTTTACATATATAGGATCCTTAGTAAGGATATGTTCATCAACAGCCCTGGGTTGATTTTTGTAAAAGGTTTTGGGTCAACCTATAGAACCCGGTATTAATGCTATAGTATCTTATCTACCAAAAAAAAATGTATTGATGAAAATGTTCAATAGCATAGTTTTTTTAATTATATCTATATGATGGAATTATTGTATTTTTTGAGCTTGGAATATGGTATTGTTGACATAGTTGTGGATGTAGGACTAGGTACTCTCTCTTGTTGGTGGGATTATAAGGGTGATTCACCAAAAAAGAGAGATATTTGGGGAAAGGATGGTGATGACTCATTCATCAAAAACTTAGGATAATGAAGTACCCTTCATGTAGATGCATTGCATTTTGCTTATTTTGTGTTCACACCATTGGGTCTGGAAGCTGCTTGTGTAATGAGTCTCCTTAATAGGTTGATAATAGCACTATACTATCTTAAAGGAGACTACCTACTTAGGTATAAAACAATGGTGTGGAAATATTATTAGTAAGAGTTTATGTTTATCCATAATGTGTAAGTTTAAATTAGTATTATGTTTGGAAACATTAATTATTTAAGTGGCTTTGTAAAGGGAAAATAATTATGAGATTAGTAGATTGGTTAAGCCAACCGTAGAAAAATGTTTTAATATATTTGGCTAATTAAGTTAGCTTGAGATTTAATTAATTTTGAAGTTTAAAAGAAGATATCTCATTTGACATGCATGGAGTGGTACTTTAATAGCAAGTAAAGGCAATAGAAGTTAATGATATTGGAAATGAACGTTATCCTTGACATGCACAAGAGAATCCTTGGATTATAGAAGGTAACTTTAGAAATATTGTTGGGGTTGTTGTTTTGGTTGGAAAGGAGGGCAGGGAGCTTAGGAGGAGCAAAATGATGTCAGTTGAGCCTTATATTTAGGTAGTCTTATGATGTTAAGTGTTGAAGTAATATTTTTTTGTGTTTTAGATATTTGATCTTATTTTGTTGAGTGCTTGGTTTTAAACCTATTGTACTCAAGATTTCAACCTCACTTTGTGTGAGTAACCTCACTTCTTTTTTGTAACCCAAATTTAACCAACCCAAGAGAGATTTGTTTTAAGATAGGAGAAATTTTGACAAGGTTCTCCAATATGTTTCTAATATAGGATTTATATTCATAGAGGCTTTACCACATTTTGATTTCAAGATGCTGCAAACATCTCTCAAGTGGATAGGAATGGCCAATCTACCATAGGTTCTGAGGTTTACCTTGTATACCTCCACAACACAAAGGACACTTCATAGGGTCACCCCACATTCTTTACATCCTCAATGAATGTAAGGCATATTGACCATAGCATTGGGATTTTCACTTCTCAATATTTAGAGAAGAGGACACCAATTCCCTTACTAGCGTAAGTCCATCTATACTAGTGTAAAGACATAAAGCTTTTTAGTTCAAACATTGCACCTCTGTGATGGAATGAGTAAACTATAGTGCTCAATTGTTTCAAAAACATATATAAAAAAAGGTGGTGACTTACACATTTGAAATCTATTTAATACAAAACCTCTCATTACCTTTCTTTAGCAAACATCAATTTCAATGTAAATAAATACATGATGAAAATCATGAGTACCCTAAATTACCATGCAAAGCTATAATCAAAATTATTAAAGTTTAGCCCTATTCAACCTAGACACATGGTCAATGTCTATGTGGTCCCACCATAGGTATTAGGGCACAAAAGGGTAATGTAGGGTGATTTTTTTCAATTCTTCCACAAAGGCATAGTTAATTACTTTAAGAAAACAATACAGACACTAGATAATACATGGACTAGCACCATGAAGGGTTGATGATTGTCATAGACATAGGTTTTTCCTTCTAGATGCCAATATGTCCCATCTCACTGATGTCTAAAGGTTGGGTTAGAAGGTAAGAACATATATTTCAAACATAACTCAGAGCATTAAATAAAACAATTCATATATATGTTTTTTTTAAGAATTCAGAAGGGTTTTTCTGTGGTTTTACTCCTAACAAACACACTGTAATTCCTTCATGAAACATAAAGAGGATACTTTTTCAATTCAAACCAACATTTCAAACATCAAGGAAAAGGAATACCTTTTTAATGTTAGAATCTATTGGATGTAGATAATGTTCTTTGATGATACAAAATTCTCATTTTTGTCCAACATAGTGTCTCCAAACTCTTTGTTCTTTATCCTCCTAATGAGTCCTTTTTCCTTTTTTAAGATAAGGATTCCCTCCTTTTAACATAAGGTGCAAGATAAGTTCACCACACAATTAAACCAATCATTTTTTCTTAACCCTTATTTTATGTTCTTTAGTTTATGCAAAGAAAATATTAACATCATAATGTTCCAAAATAACTCACCATATTAATTCAATATAACATATGGTTATTGTTAGAAAAATCATAAAAAAAATATAATTCTCTTATGCTTATAAGGTTAATATTAAGTCTTGGCTCTCTTTGTCTTTTCAAATTCTATATTTTAAAAGGAAGTTAAATAAGTTCATTATTTCTTCCAATCATATATGTCCTCGATCCTTTAAAAACATCATATTTCTAAGTAAGGTAATTATTTAATATGAATCTTTTTAGAACCCAAACAATATATATTTGTAAACAAAAAATGAATAAAACCAATACAAAGCAAAAGTACAAAATCATAATAACACCACAGAATGCACAAAATGAATAATCTTTATTGATATAGGCACAATGGCCCTAAATCTCTTAGTTATATAATAAATGTACCCCAATATGGGGTTACAAATGCTTTTGATACAATGATTATAGATAATAGGGTTTGGAAACCCTAGTTCAATGAACAACTGGTGTCTTCTGGTCTATCCTTGATCCAAACAAGTGTGCGAGTGGGCTTGTGTATCTCTACGAGACCATCCTACCTGCAAAAACTTCCAAAAATATGGTTCCTGCATCTACAAACAATAAATAATATAAAAGGGATTAAAAGCACCTATGAGGGCTCCACCATGTGAGGTATTCTAAATAATAAAACTCTATAAAATCCCTAAATGATCTAATTTTGAATTGTAAATAAATAATGCAAAAACATAAAATAAAACTAATATCTTACCTTATCAATGCTGATTTATACTTTGGCTTCTGTGTTTGAGAGCTATGTGAACGCCCAAAAGCATTCAAGGGCTTATGGACTAAAAATTTATAGTAATAAATGCCCAAAGGTTTTCGATGATGGCTGCAAACACTTACTAGCATTCAAAAAATACTCAAAATTGCAAACTTGGAGTAGCATTTAGGGGTGGATGGAAGTGAGGCAAAACCATATCTAGTTCACGAGGGTTTTGCATTGGCAAAAATGAGAGGGTGTGATGGCGGTGGTAGGGGAAGAATATGATAGTGAAGTGTATAGGGTTGGTAAGTAGACAAAATTCTAGGGTGCTTGCAATCTCAAAAATTAGGACCTTGATTCATCAAAATGAGTTATCTTTTATAATCTGCCCTTGATCATGCTAGGGTTTCGATGACACCAATAAATGGTCGAGATTAAAACATGAGGAAGGGTTGATATTTAACTTGATCATATGACATGGATTAAGGTGGATGAATGGCTGAGACTAAGTCATGGCGAATGGCTAAGAATCTATTTACATAAATACATATATATTTATTATATATATATAACTATTAATATTAATATTAATATTAATATTAATATTTATGTATATATTAAATAAATACCTATATATAGAGATAATGGACAATGATGATTGGAGGATACGAATGGATGACAAGTGGCTAGATTATGGTGTCTGTAGATGCCACATTTTGTATCACATTGCGTAAAACACAATGTAATGCAAAAATACCGGACACTTGGTTTGGTGTGGTGAAGCAACTTTATTTCCTTGGAGCGCAAAGAAGATTTTGAAGATAAATAATTTGTTGGCGTAGATTACCCACTAAATTGGTGAATGAGTGAACAATGAGTCTCACAAGCCAATTGATAGAATTGTGGGTAATGATGCAGGTGAATGGTGTAAGTGCAAGTGTATTATGTAAATACGGATGATATGAATGATGTAAATTGATGTCATTTTTACCCCAATGGAGAAAGGGATTTTTGCAAGTGTAGATATAACTAAATTCTATTTTTGTCCAAACAGAAAAGGAATTTTTGCCAAATGTAGATGTATGATGAATGATGAAAATGATGTATCCTGATGTGGGAGCTCAAAATCAAATTTAGCTACCCCAAGTTTGGGGTGATTCCATGATGTTGGAAATACATGCCAATTGGCTTCATTGAAATGCAAAGAGATGAACATGCAAAAATAAAAAGAGTCAACCCTTGGAGGGTCATCTAGTAACTGGAAGATAATTATATTTTTTAGAACCAATCAAGCTAGTCAAGGCATGTCTTCATGATGAATGTCAATGTAAAAGCAATGTTGAAATATGATTTTGTCCATGTTTCAAGCCCCATGAATAAGACCATCAATGACAACTTTCTGAGCAAGTTAACTTGGGCATAGGTTCACTCGAAAAGTGAGTAACCCAAAATTATTTTGTGTTTGAATAAGATGGTCTTGAATGATGATGATCAAGTCTCCTTATGGTGATATAAACATCTTATCAAATTGCATGGACAACCAATCGTTGCAATCACCAAGGAGATAGAATACACCATTAGGATAGTATCATATGGTACAAATATTGAACAATATCATGAATATGTAATGCAAATATAGTGCAACTAAGGTTTAAATAGCCATAAGAGATATCAACTTTAAGACAAGTAGAGAAAAACTTTCTAGGATTAGATGTTTTTTGCAGGACTGCCCAAACTTTCGAACTCATTTTGGCCATATCTCACTCATCCGGACTCGGGTTGAGCTAAAATTTTGAGGGTAGATGCCTGAAAAACCCTAGAACGTCTCCACCAATTTTCATATCATTTGGAGCAACATATATCCTAGCGCATCCCTATGTGTGAACGAGATATTTGGCAAGCGACTATGCGAGGGTTTCATCTAGGTTGAGTGCAAGCAGCTCCAGAGGTTGGTTTTTAGGGCCTTTGGGCCCTAGAAACCAATATTTTTGTGGTTTATGCTCAATATTTTAGCAGGAAATGTTGTAGGGGATCCAAGATGGGTTAGAAATTTGTCTTTCAACAGATCATACTGTGAACTTGAGTGACAACGACTTCCAATTTGCTGCACAAAATAAAAGTGAAAACCATACCTTTCCACGGTGTCTAGGGCAAGGATTAAAGAGATCACAAAACAAGTTTCAAGTAGTTGATCAAAAAATGGCTCATATCTCAAGTGAATCTGGTGCTAAGGTGCACCCACAAAATAATTCTACTGTGAAAACCCCTGTCAAGGGTAAGAATTTCGAAGACTTAGTCCCAAAAATGAATTTTAGGGATGCCCTTCATGGTGGACAGCCTCAGCCCAATGCTAATATCAATATTAGGGCTTCCCATAAACCTCTAAGAATGCCTAATATTGATCCCAAGAAAATGGAGTCAGGATGTCTTAAAGCAACTGATGGAACTCCTATTGTTAAGCTTGATATGGGTAACATTCAGACTGGCATTGAAGATTTGGAAAAAATAGGACTAATTTGTCGGTTCGTGGGTTTTCATCCGAGTCTATCTACTTTCAAAGTTTGGGCTGCAAAAAGCTGGAAAACTAAAGGTGAGTTACAAATCTCTATTTATCCAAATGGTTATTTTCTTGTTTTATTTTCTAATAATGAAGATAGAGAGAAAACTTTTCAAGGGGGTCCTTGGTTTTTTGGAAGGGCAAGGCTTTTCATGAAGCCCTGGCATACTAAATTTAAATCCAAAGAAGAGATGCCTTCTATAGCTCCCGTGTGGGTTAGACTCTTTGGCCTCCCTATTGAATTTTGGAATCCTACTATTTTTTCTTCAATTGGAAACTCTTTAGGAACTTTTATGATGACTGCTGATTGTACTCAAAATTTTGAACATATTATTTATGCTCGTATTTGTGTTTTAATGGATTTTGACAAACCCCTACCTAAAAAGATCACATTACAATTTGGGGAAGACACTTGGGAGCAAGTAGTGGACTATGAGAACATTCCTTTTCGTTGTAGAATTTGCCATGAATATGGTCATTTGGCCAGTGCTTGCCCAAATAAAATTCCTGATCAAAATAAAGAAGATATAAACTCAGTAGGTTTCCAAATACCTAAGAAGAAGAACACTCAGAAAAAACCAGTTATGAAGGATCAATCAAAGTCATCTGCTAATATGTTTGAAATCCTTTCCACAAATGATGTCCCAAGTGAGGAAGAGGAAATAATGGAAACTGAAATCTTAGAAACACAATTTAAATATGAAGGGAAGAACTCGGAGACAAACCAACAAATCAAAGGTTTTCAACAGAAAAAAAGGAGAAAATTTACACAAGAAAAACAATCTTTCAAATGTCAAAACTTCAAATAATGCAAGTCCCAATATAGACTCCGTTGAACCATCTAGTAAAATTTTGGTTGTGTATGAGCATTCTTCAAGGTTAGAAGCCATCTCAGATTCAATTGGAATAAGTCAAGAAACAGGGAAAAAAAAATTGAAGATGGATTCTAATCAAAAAGTATGTCGCAAGACCAATCAATATCATATGGTAAAAGAAGGTGAAAAGCTTGTAGAGGAAGGTAAGATTAATGCCCTTCCCAAATTTTTTAGCCCTGGTATTAATGAAGATCATCACTTGGAATATTAGAGGACTCAAAGGGAGTCTTTCAAAACAAAATGAAATTAGAAGAATGATTCAGATAAATCATCCACATCTTGTTTTCCTCCAAGAAACAAAGATGTCAATGGAGGATATGGACTCAATTGCCAGTAAAATTTTGCCAGCTAGAAAAGTGGTTTCCCTCAGTTCCCAAGGGACTTCGGGTGGCATTGCTTGTCTTTGGGACCCAAAAGAGGTAGTTATTCACCATATGGTTGGCAGTTGGGGTTTGTTGGCTATAGCTATTCAAAGTAGACATTCCAACCAGATTATGCTCTGCATTACTGTTTATGCTCCGACTTCTTTGGAGGAAAAAAGAAGACAGTGGAAGGATATTACTCATATTATCTCTCATTTTCCTAAAGCTTGGATCTTGATCGGAGGAGATTTCAATACCATCCTCTCTCTAGATGAGAAAATGGGGGGAAATAGAAATTTGGACAAAAGCACTGACCTCATGAGCGAATATATTGCAAACCTCCATCTTGTGGATATCCAACCAGATAATGGCCTTATGACTTGGTCTAATAGAAGGCAAGGCTTAGCTTGTATAATGGAGATATTGGATAGGTTTTTGCTCTCTGAAAATTTCTTAATCCATGGTCACATTCCTAAAGTGAAGACTCTTAATAATGCTGGTTTGGATCATTGGCCAGTCATGGTGGAAATGTGGAAAACCAATGTGAGTTTCTCTCCTTTTTGTTTTCAATTAATGTGGCTTAGAGACATGGGGTTTGTTTTTGAATTTGATTATTTTAAAAGGATTTCCTTCAGACCTCGTGTGCAACAATGGTGGAAGGAAGGTAAACCTAGGCATGGGACTAAGATGTTCTGTTTTGCCAAAATACTACAATACATTAAATCCAAAATCAAGACTTGGAACTGGAAAGAGTTTGGGGATGTTCATAAAAAAACATGAAGTTATTGCTCATATTGAAAATTTGAATAAGAAAATCCATTTAGATGGCCTCATAGAGAAGAGAAGTGCAGATGAAATTAAACTCACAACTCGGTTAGAGGAATGGGAAAAAAGAGAAGAAATATTATGGAAGCAAAAATCTAGAATTCAATGGCTCAAAGAAGGAGATCGAAACACAAATTTCTTCCACAAATCTCTTCTAGCTCGAAGATCTCACAACTTTATTTCTTCCTTAAAATCAGATTCTGGAGATGTTGTTTATACTTGGGATGGCATGAACTCTATTGTTGTTGATTACTTTTCCAATATTTTTGCTTCTACTCCTCTTGACTCAACTTCACAACAAAATGTTCTTCAAGCAATCCCTTCTCTTATCACTTCTGAGGAGAACTCTATTTTGACTGCTCCCGTTACTATCAATGAGCTTCAACAAGTAGTTTTTAAAATGCAAAAAGGGAAAACCCTAGGTCCCGATGGTTTTCCCATTGAGTTCTACCAAGAGTTCTGGGATATCCTTCATGTTGATTTATTAGAGGTGGTGGAAGAAGCCAGGAAAGCCAAAGAAATTTTGAAGGTTATCAATAAAACTTATATTACTCTTGTTCCAAAAGCTCAAGAGGTTGATCATATCTCAGCTTTTAGACCTATTGCTTTATGTAATGTTCTTCTCAAAATCATTACTAAAATCATGGCAAAAAGGTTGAAGCCTCTTTTGCATAAGATTATTTCCCCGAAGCAAGGGGGTTATGTGGAAGGACGTCAAATAGTAGATGAGATAGTTCTTGCTCAAGAAGCCATCCATTCCATGGATATGCAAAATTCTCCTTCCATGTTCATTCGGTTAGACTTATCCAAAGCTTATGACAGAGTGGATTGGCACTTCCTTATCAAAGTTTTGAGGCAATTTGGTTTCTCTAAGGATTGGATGGATTGGATTATGGGATGTATCTCTTTAGTTTCCTACTTAGTTCTTATCAATGGCAGGCCTTCTCATTCATTCCCAGCTTCTAGAGGTATTAGGCAAGGTGACCCGCTATCCCCTTATTTATTCATCATTCTTGTTGAATGCTTGGGTAGGACTATAACCAAAAAGAGGGAAAAAAAACCCTTGAGGGAGTTACCATTGCTCATGGAGCTAGACCTATCTCTCATCTTCAATTTGTGGATGACTCTACTCTTTTAGGTAAAGCTACAGTTAAGGAAGCTTCTAATATTAAGCAAATCATTAGCTATTTTTCTAAGGCTATCGGGCAGTTGATCAATGAAGACAAATCTAAAGTTATTTTCTTTCACTGCTCTACTAGACAAGAATCCATGGTCTTGGATAAATTAAGATATAAGAAGACCTCTCTTCCAATCACTTATTTAGGTATTCCCATAAATATTCAAAGGCAGAAAAATAAATATTGGAATTGGTTGTTGGACAAAGTCAAGAAGAAAATTGGAAAGTGGACCAACAAGTGGCTTTCTTCCGGGGGTAGAATCACCTTGGTAAAATCAGTCCTTCAAGCTATTCCTATTTATGTTTCTTCCATTTTGAATATCCCAAAGGTTGTTCTTCGAGAATTGGATCAAATCAGTCATCGTTTCCTTTGGAGTGGTACTAAGGAGAAAATAAAATGGGCCTTGGTGAAATGGGATACTTTATGTCTTCCTAAGAGTGAAGGGGGGTTAGGATTCTGGTCTTCAATTAATAACAACAAAGCTTTAGTTGCTAAATTATATTGGAGGATGTTGCATAACCCCAATGCTCTTTGGGCCAATAATCTTCGTGCTAAATATGCCGAGAACAAAAGTCCTAAAGACCTTGTTCGCTATCAACTTCCTACCAAAGGTTCTCCCATTTTAGCAGCTTCTTAAGACTAGTGAGGATTTGATAAAGAAAAAATTATTTTGGATCATTCATAATGGTCAACATGCAAATTTTTTGATAGATTCTTGGGATGGTCACAAGCCTTTGATAACTCAGTTTCTCGATTGGAGGCCTTGGATGGAGGAGCTTCACCGAGCTAATTGGATAAAGGTGGCTAATTACTGTCGGTACCATACTGGTAATTCAAAGGTTGGTAGATATTGGATCCCTATTGAGGATTGGCCTATTCAAATCCCAAAAAGGTAAAGACAAGATATCCAAGGCATCCTTCATATGAGATCCCTCTCTTGGTCCCATGAAAAATATTGTTTTGGATGGAACAACACTACTAAGGGTGAGTATTCAGTTGCTCAAGGTTATTTGACCTTATGCCATAATAATCCCAACCATTCTTCTGACATATTTTCTCGATTGTGGGCTCAAAAGTTCTGGCCTAAGGTGAGGTTCTTTAATTGGATTTTATTGCATCGTAGGGTGCTTACCGGTGAGCAACTTATGAAGCGTGGTTTTCATGGCCCTTTTAGATGTGAAATGTGTGAAGAGAATGTAGAAAATCTCAACCATATTTTTATTGAGTGTACTTTAGCCTTCGAGCTATGGAGGAGAATGGCCACTTTACTTGGCTTACAATGGTCCAATTTTTTTACTTTTGAACAACTTTGGAGGGATTGGCCTAATCAAGAGGGTGTTGATCATTTTATTAGGCAGTTAGTTTGGATGGGTTCTACCATTCTTCTTTGGAATATTTGGAATGAAAGGAACAACCAAATTTTTAATCAAGATAGGAAGGATATTCACTATATTTGGAAAAATACCATAGCCAACTTAGTTGAATCAGTCCATCAACTCCTTAATCACCCCCAAAACTCCCACCAAATATGGGATCAAGTGATGCAAATATTGAAGATTAAATCTTCTAAGGGCAACCAACTTAAAGGGAATGTGAGTATTAGTAAGATGGATAGGACTAGAAATTGGCAACCTCCTCCTAAGGATTTTGGAAAAGTCAATACCGATGGAGCCTCTAGAGGGAACCCTAGAAAAGCCAAGTGTGGGAGGAATTGGTAGACTTTCGGATGGCTCCCTGGTTTTTACTTTTGTCGAGAATTTGGGTATTCTTTCCAATAACCTTGCTGAGGGGTATGGTATCCTCAGAGGCCTTCATGAGGCTACTAAGGTTGGATGGGAAAAGGTGTTAGTTGAGTCCGACTCTCAACTTATGATTAATCTCTTGAAGACTCCTTCTAAGAATCATAAGGTGGATTGGAGAATAAAAATAATTATTGAGAAGATTCAATTAATCCAGATGGGATTTTTGAAAGTTGATTACAATCATGTGGTCAGAGATCAAAACAAGAGTGTTGATGCTTTAGCTAATTGGGCTTTGGACAAAGGTGATCTTACTTGTTATGGCCACCCTCCTATATGGTGGGCTTCTCAAATTAGGGAAGCTCTTCTTTCTATCATTTCTTTGGATGGCTCCAGTTTTGAAGGTACCTAGTTTCTTCTTGTTTTTTTTTGCTTCTCTTTGGTTCATTCAGCTTTTTTTAGTTCCCTAGCTCATTCTATTCTTTATTTTGTTTCCTCTGTTGATTCTTGCCTTAATAGTCTTCTGGTCTAGATAGGTCATTGTTATGTTCATTTTTTTTTTTTTTTTTTTTTGTTTTTTTTTTTGTTTTTTAAGGTGGGTGGGTTCTTTTGTTTTGTTTTGTTTTTGTGTTCTTTGTGTTGTTTTTTGTTGTTCATGTGTTTTTGTTGTTTTGTTTTGTTTTTTTTATGTTTTTTGTTATTGTTCTTGTGTTTTTTTTCGTTCTTGTTCTTGGGTTTCTCTTTGTTTGTGTTATTTCGTGTTTTTATGTGTGAGTGTTTTCTATGTTTTTTGTTTTTGTTTATTGTCTGTTGTTGGTTGTTTTTTATTTTTATTTTTATTTTATTTATTTTTTTATGTTTTAGGTTTTGGTTGTGTTTATTTTTCATGTTTTTTTTGGGGTTATGTCTTTGTAGTGTTCTGTTGTTTTTGTCTTGTTTGTGTTTTGTTATGTGGTTCTTGTGTTTTTCTATGTGGTTTGTGTTGTGGTTTCTTTTATCTTATTGTGCGTGTTTGGTTGTGCTTTTGTTTTTGACACACTCAAGGAGCATGTTTTTTATTTTATTTTATTATTTTTGTTGTTATTTACTTATTTTTAAATTGGTTTTGTGTGTTTGTTTGCTCCTTGAGTATGTCAAAGGTGGTAGGCCAGGTCCGAGTCTCGGGAATTTTTGGCGGAATGGATACCCCCGCCTCCTTGGGTCTTACCCGAAAGTGGCATCCCTTTTGGGATGTTTTCCACAAATAAAAAAAAAAGAAAAGAATAAACCACTAGATACAAGATTCACTTGAAATTGTAGGTGAACTTGGAAAAAATGCAAATGCAATGTTTGATGGATGAAAATGGTTTTGGAATGAATATATGATGATGAAAAATGTATTGATGATTGGATTGCATAATTTTGTAAAATTTTACATTTTTTGGAGCATTTTGAAAAGCAATTTTGGGCAATTTTGCAACTTTTTGGGTCACAAATAAAATTTAACCATCCAAATCAATCCATGTTATAAAAAAGAATGATGAAATAATGAGATGGATAATTGGAATGATGAATGTGGTATTTTTGTGAAAATTTGGACCATTTTGAGATGTTTTGAATTTTGTAAAGCGATTTTACGTTTTTTGGTCGCAAGCAAAAATTAAGCACCCAAATCATTTTTTGGCTTCAAAAAACATGATATGATGATTAAATGAATACGTGGATGCAATATGGAGTGATTTTGTGGTGGTAAGCTACATTTTTGAGCATTTTGGTTTTTCTAGAAATGTTTGAAGCCAGATGTCAGTTAGCATCTGCATCAAGCACATACATCGATAAGTGTTTGCCACTCTACAAATGCTGGTCAACATTTCAATGCACCATGTGAATACCCATGGGAATTTAAGCATACAAAAAATAGCTATAAATAGGTTGTAGAGAAAAAACCAAATTCATTCTTGCATTCACAAGTTTTAGAAGCTACGTCTAAAGGAAAGTGAGTGACTGTAGAAGTGAGGTGGAGTGAAGGCTTGAGTTGGAGTGAAGGCAATGGCGATAGAAGGCACAAATTCAACAATAGGAGCAGAGATGTAGTTGGCTGAGGTAAGTGCCCTTGGCACTCTTGTTTGGATTTGTGCAAATTTTTATTTTCTCTTTTTGAGTGATGCAATGAATGTGGTATTAATGTGTTTGCATTGTGTGTGTTGTGCTGTAGTTGAGGATCTTGGAGGCTCAATATTGGTTCTTGTATCTCATACTAGGGGTGAGAAAGGTGCTATAAAAGAAGAATTGGGAGCGGATGGAGGCTGTGGGGCTAGCTAGAGCCAAACATATTAATGTGGTGAGGGATGATGATGGGTATCTCTCTACCTTCATAGAGAGATGGGATCAGATAGGGGGACCTTTCAACTACCTACTGGTGAGGCAATAGTGACACTCGAGGATGTATATCATATTCTCCAAGTACTAGTGGAGGGGTTATGTGTCAAGTTTGGACATGATAAAGAGTATGAGATGAGTTAGATCTTTCAAGATCGATGGCAAAATGTAAGTGTGAAGGGTGGAGGGATCATGTACTTGGTGATGTATTCCAAAAAGGAGTTGGAGGTATTGCCCACCTTGTTCATGTTATTTTTGGCCAACATAGTGGCACCTAACAACACTAGCTATCGGTTCCCATGGAATATGATCAGGTTGGTGTACGATATGATCGATGAGCCTCAAGTGTATGCATGGGTACCTACTCTACTAGCTTATATGTACTTGGAGTTGTACAAGATGTGGAGGTAGGGGTGGAAGGGATTGGGTTGCAGTGTATTACTACATTGTTGGGGCTAGGAGCACTTCAATGTGGCTTGCCCTATGGGCTTTTCTAGTGAAGCATGGGATAGTGAGCATCCCTATGCTTTGATATAGTAGGTGGCTAAGGAGGTGCAACTGAGTCATCCTAGTCATAGTGGCCAAGAGTACAGAGATTTATGTGTAGTACTGACACTTGATAAAGTGTATTGGAGACCATGGCGAGGTGTCACTTAGACATGTGATAGGGAGAAACTACAGAGAGTTCATTAGGCTATATGGATGGTTGAATGACATATGAGTGAGGTGGAGCTAATCCAATTGCCATGAGTGATATGGAAATTTGGACTATGATAGAGGGTTCTTGAGGCATCAATGTTATATAGTCACCATTGGGATGAGATAGTTTTGCATTGTATGGAGGTATGGTGGGTGACCTATGAGGATGATGAGGAGATCTTCCTGATGTGGATGATGCAAGGACTACTACTAAGTATAATGTATGTTTCATTACATAGCCACCATATGTATCGATTTAGGTAGCATATTAGGAGAATTAGGATGATGAGGATATGAAGGTGGAGGAGGTAGATGAGGCTTCTAGACATTGGAGATATAGGTGGTCTAGCAATTGAAGGAGATGGATGAGAGATGCAACAGAGTAGTCTCTTGATATTGGAGATGATGGAGGTGGCATGGATAATATGGAGGAGGTTCTAGATAGACCTCCAGGTTAGGGTGAGGAGGAGTGGGTGAGGCTTAAGGCTGAGCAGGACTAGCTGTAGTAGATGGTGGTAGAGCGATATGCAAAGGTAGCTCATATGTGGGTGAATCTAGAGGTATGGATGGCTATAGGTGGAGGCGAGGATAGAATCATGAGGATCCAAGAAGAGCTAGCATAGAGGGACCATCATAAAATATAGGATATACTATACCTTCAATCTTGAGAGGGATATATCCAAGATTTGGAGGATCTATTGATGCAACACCACATTGGGCTTCTTGATCGACCCTCTTCCTCCATATTTAGGTCTGTTAGGTATAGTGATTCTAGGCATAGTGACTCTAAGTCTATGGATCCATCAGGATCATAGGGGTCTTCCTAGGTATTAGCTAGTGCTTAGATGCACTTTTTGTATATGAGCCTTGGCACTCCATTGTATGTAGCCTTCGGGAATTTATTGTACATGTGATATATATATATAGACATGGATTTTACTTTTATGTTATTGTTTTATGTGGAAGCTTTTTCTTGAATGCATATGTATATGTGTGATGAATGATAATGCAATGATAATGTGCATGAATGCAAATGAATTAATGATCTAATGATATAAATATTGATATGGAAAATTGATATGGATTGTTATATGGAAAACTGATTGTTTTGTAGAGACTCAGACATACTAGTGATATTTGACAAACTCACTAAATTCTATCTAATTTCTCTATGACCAAATGTGTGTGCAATGAATTCATTTACCAAATCATGAGTATGGTGATGACTTGAGGTAATCAAGAACCAATGTGTGTGCAAATGAGTTCATTAACCCATCTTAAATAAATTGAGATGAAACCTATCATGGAAGAGACCAAGAAGCTAGCTTGTATGTATGTGTAATAAGAGGTCTCTTCAAGAGAGATGTGTCACCACGCATGAACATACTCCATTACCAGTAAAGCATCTATAGCCCCGATGGAGATTAACTCCATAGTCCAAGAATCTGATCTATAAGCTTTGGGGATTTATACTACCTAACAATTTGACTCAAAATTTAGTTCTATCCTTACAACTTGAGGATGTGTGGTGTGTGATGTCTTTACCCTATCCTTACTACTATTTATTTTTTTGGAAGTAATTGTGATAGTGGTAAAGACCACTATTTTTTATTTTTTGACTATGTGCATAATGGTATGAGCAAGGAATACCCTTTTTGTTTCGAGGTTCAACTCAATCATGGTGTTATCCCTCTTTGAAATAGGATGTTTTAAAATGTGTGATTGTGTTTGGTGATGAGGCCAAAAAATTGCCTCATTCATGGACCATTTTTGGATATTTGATAAACTATTTGATAAACCTTATGTTATGTTTTGATGCTAATTATGGTGATAGAATGCATTATGTATTAGTGTTTACATGTTTTAAATGTTGAAGAGCATATATTCTATTTTGACTATTTTTCTGTACTTTTTGACCTATTTCAGCTGAATTCTTTAAGCAAAGTAGGATTTATTTGAAGTTGTAATAATAAGTGTTGATATGTATTTAGTTCTGAAATCATTTCATTAGCTTTCCCCACCGTCTAACCATTTCAAATGGCCAAAAAGGTGCCAAAACTTGTTCAAAATAGTTTGACTATGCAGAAACAGGAAATTGTCCATTCAAATTCCAGCCAACTGTACATATACAACATGGCTTGGAATTGGTCCACTCCAGCTCATGCAAAGGATGGAATAAGTCTTCTGGGAAATTATGGAGACTATTCACGCCATCACAACTATTTTCCTGCACCTTTGGTGCATGAATTAACACAAACTCTGTTATCCTGCCTGATATTCCAGAGCAGCTCCGAAATGAACGCAGTAAGAACAGTTTTGGTCAAAAGCGCCTATAACAGCAATAGAAGGGTGGTAAATGGTGGCTACAGCTATTTAAGGGATACCCTTATTCTTCCCAACACCTGTCCCTCAATGCATGAAGCCCAGAAGAAGGAATGGATAAGGAATAACAGAACAAATCCCTGCATTCTGGGAAACAGTTCTGCAACAGTTGTAGCAACCCTACATAGCAACACAAAATCCTATCAATATTGTAACCCATTAGTATAAATAATATAGCTCCCATTTGGTTGAGCATATAGAGGATATAGAATTGCATAATTTCATAATAGATAAGCTTATCTTGTAGCATTGTATAGTAGAATAGTATTCTGCAGGTTTCCCTGCATTGTTGTTATGCTACTGCAGATTTAATAAAAGGTGCAGTTTCATCATCTATGTTGGCATTCTGAGTTTAGTGTAAGGTTTAGATAGTTTAGGATAGGTACTTTTCACCTTCTTCTGGTTCAGGGAGCAAGGGCCACTTCCAGGCCCAGGAGAAGGGACAACATTGACAGGTTTTCTGCTCTTTTCTTGCTGCAGCAAATTAGCAGAAACCTGACTCTATTTCACATTTTTAGTTGTGTTATTTTAGAATGCATGTGATAATTTGTAATATAGGAAGTGTGTGTGCATGTCAGCTGACCACTTAGCATAGATTCTTGCATCCCACAACATTTTATGAAATTCCCTTGTTTTTCAATAGTTGTTTCAGACTTTGACATTTCCAGTTTGCATCAGAGAATTTCTTGATGTTTCAGTTCTGCAACATTTGATTACTATCCTTTAAATTATGTTATTGTAATTAGGTTCTACTTCATGCAAGTGTGATTTTCAATTCTGCAAGTTTCATTTTTGCTATTTCCATTTCTGCATCCTTTCATTGTTGTCATTTTAAATTCTGCAATTTAAGTAGTTTTCTTTTTCCTGCAAAATTTCAATTCCTGCAATTTCATTTCTGTAAAGGTAAATAGGAGTCAATTTCAGTTCATAGGATTTAAAGGTGACATCAAACCCCCAACATTAACTGCTCTACCAATAAAGCCCTCCTCTGAATGAACTGATCCTTTAACTGCTTACCTTTCCTATCGTATACAACCATTGGACACCGCCCTGGATTGACAAGAATAATGATTAAATGATGAATAATTGATGACACTCATCATTTTTGGCACCATTGTCTAGGGATAACTTTAGGTGTTGTTAGGAAAAGCATAGCAGTACAGGAACTATCCTGTTATAGGTAACAGTTCTTGAAAACTGAATTCTAGTTCATTTAGTGGATGAGCATGGATGAATAGGCCAAGAGACGAAAGAGGAAGGTTTATCAGAACTGGCTCTTTTCCACCAAGGCATTCTTCATGATCAGGTGAAGATCTGCCTGTGTATGAACTTCCTGAAAGACTTAAAAGAGAATCATCTTCTTCATCAACTAAAATTTTAGGATCTTTGCAAGAAGAGCTCTTAGAGGCACTTGCTTCTAGACATACCCATAGGGTTGATCCATCTGAACCAGTTGAACAAGTCAAAACTGAGGAAGCACCTATGGCAGAACAAGGAGAACGTGATAGGGAAATTGTTGGTCATGATGCTGACAATCCTGTTAGAACTTTTGAATACCCTATTCATCTGAATCCTACTCAGAATGCTCCTATGAAAATAATTTCACCCTCAGTATTGCCAATATTTAGGGGAATTGTTTTTGAAGATCCTGATCAGTTCTTGTTTGAATTCAAAGTTTTGTGTCAGACTTATGACTATGTCAATGACAACCAAAAACTGAAGTTATTTCCCTCTACACTCAAAGATGCAGCCTTACGATGGTTTATGAGCCTTGAACCAGATTCAATCCGCACTTGGGATCAAATGGAAACTGCATTTTTGGATAAGTATCAGGAGTATTGTAGAGTGAGAAATAGGAAGGATGAGTTATTTCGGATTAGACAAGAAGAGGATGAAAATTTAGAGGATTATCTTGATAGATTTACCTTTATTCAAAAGAGATGTGGTCCTGTGGAAACTGACTTATTAAAAACTATATTTCTGAGAGGTTTGCAGGATGATTCCAGAGAAGTATTGGATTTAATGGGAAAAGGAGATATAAACCAGCTTGAGATTAATGATATTGTAGAGTTATGCAAAAATTATTCCCGCACTAGGCAAAGAAGAAGGAAGCAGAATCTTGGTAATACTGATATAAAATATTTGATGGAAGAAATGGCTAACATGAAAACTGATATTCTTGTTCAATTAAATACTGCATTAGGGGAAAGGAATGCAAAATCCAATTCTTCACCACCCCTAGCTATCTATTGTCCTAGATGCAGGAATAAGCATGCCCTACATGATTGTCCTTTGGATAGAACCTCTATCTCAACTATTTGTGGCATATGTTCAAAAGAGCATAACACTGATAAGTGCCATCTCCTGCCTCACCTTAAAAATATTTTGCAAACCCAAACTGAAGAACTTAATGTTATTGGGCAGAGGCCAGGTGGCAACTTTTCACAATACCAGAATGCCCCTCGTTTTCCTATAGGTTGGGGATAAAATCCTTGGAATATGCCTTGGGGATATTCAGAACCACCTTCACAACCATGGAATCAATCTTGGACATCTTCCCAAGATTGGTCACATCCTCCTTGGAATCTTGTTAATCCACCTTGGACACATAATCAACAATATGGGCAAATATGGGGGCCACAATACCCATCATATCAAGGGCAACAGAGGTATCAAGGATAGACTCAAAACTTGTTGCCAGCTCCTAATCAGAACTTTCAAGGAAGAATACAACCTCAACAAGCACAACCAGTTAAGCAACCCCCACTTCCAGCTCAGCCTGTTGCTAACCCAAATAATACCAGACAAGCAACCCCTATTTATGGAGTTGAGTCTGAAGATTCTGTTGTAGTTCATGTACTTGATTGTAGTAATATCCAGTTACGTTCAGGGAAAGTTTTACCTAACCCTGCTCCACCCACCATTGAAGAGATTGATGGAAAGCAAGAATCTCCACATTCAGAACCAGTGCAAACAAAATAAAAATAAAAAAATGAGCAAGAAAAACAAGAATCCCCTACAGGAGAAGTACCATACCCTAAAAGATTTAAAAATCTTGCAACTATTCTTGAATCAGAATTAGTTACAGAACTTAAGAAAATGACAATTTCTCTTCCTTTGTTGCAAGCAATAAAGGATGTGCCCTTAATCAAGAAAACCATTCAGGATTTATGTATCAAGAAACCTGGTAGAAAGAAGAAAGCCTTTCCTAAAACTGTGCAAGTAGAAGGGAAGTTGGCTGACCTGCTATCTGGAAAACTAGTGCCTCCCAAATATAGTGATCCAGGAAGTCCAGTAGTCACAATTACTATTGGGTTAGTGCAAATTCCAAATGTACTAATTGACCTTGGAGCTGCAATCAATGTAATGACTAAGGAAACAATGCAACAACTCCCCCCCAATATGGTAGATAGGGCCACACAGAAGGAATCCTAGAAGATATTGCCATTGAAGTTTCTTCCTGGGAGTATCCTGTAGATTTCTTGGTGTTGCAGCCTAGAAATTCAGTTAGTGGTTATCCCATCATTCTAGGGCGACCTTGGCTTGCTACTGTAGCTACTTTTATAGACTGCAGGTCAGGAGAAATGACTATTTCAAATGGCATTGACCTTAAGAAGATTTCCCTGTATCCACCAACCCAACCTTCAACCAAATTTTTTGGACAAATATGGTATCCTGAGTCTGATGAAGAACAAGAAACTATTGCCACTTTGGCTACAGTAGTAGTGAAGGAACACATTGAGGAAGTCAATTCACTAGAAAGGGAAATTTTTGAAGATGAAACTGTCCTAGTTGCCACATTACAAGAAGGACTTAAAGATGATCAAATTCTTGTTCATCGCCTGCTATGGAAGGATGAAGAACAAACTTCAGAACATCTGTCACCTATTCCCATACAGGAAAGCTCTTTCACACTGCCACATGGATGGCATCATCATCTTCTTACCTCTTTCACATGTCCTATGCAGGGAATGATTCCATCTGGCATCACTTATGAAATAGAATCTAGAGTATTTCATACTCTGCAGCCACATCATTGTCCATTAAATTCTTTAATCAGCATATATGAAGTAGTCAATTCTGTTTATCTAGGGATTAAACAAATTGAAATACAACCAGGGAAATTTCTAAATATTAATAGTTGGTTGACTAATGAATATGAAGCCAAATTGTTTGTTGTCCTACAAAAACATGTTCAGGCTTTTGCTTGGAATTATAAGGACATGATTGGCATTCATCCTGATGTGTGTACACATAGGATATACACTGAAGATGTCAAACCAGTGAGACAACCTCAAAGGCACCTGAATCCTGCTCTGAAAGATATTGTTAAAGAAGAAATTGAAAAACTTTTAGATGTAGGATTCATTTACCCAATTTCAGACAATAAGTGGGTTTCTCCATTAGTCATTGTTCCAAAGAAAAATGGGAAAATGAGAGTGTGTGTGGATTATAGAGAGTTAAACAAGGTAACACATAAGGACCATTTCCCATTACCTTTCATAGACCAAGTGTTAGATACCCTTGCTGGCAAGAAATTTTTCTGTTTTCTTGATGGATTCAGTGGTTATAATCAGATACAAGTTGCACCTGAAGACCAAGAGAAAACTACTTTCACATGTCCTTGGGGAACCTTTGCTTATAGGGTTCTGCCTTTTGGTTTATGTAATGCTCCAACAACATTTCAAAGAGTTGTTTTGGCCATATTCTCTGATTTGACAAATGAGAGTGTAGAGATTTACATGGATGATTTCACAGTATTTGGGGATAGTTTTGAATATACTTTGGAACAACTTGAAAAAGTTTTAATACGTTGTGAAACATACCATCTGTCTCTTAATCCTGAGAAATGCTTCTTAATGATGGAGGAAGGGATTGTCCTTGGTCATCATATCTCCTCTTATGGGATCAAGGTTGATCCTAAAAAGGTGGAAGTCATAAAAAACCTTCCTCCTCCAAAAACTCAAACTGATGTAAGGAGTTTCTTGGGGCATATTGGTTTCTACCATAGATTTATTGCCAATTTTAGTACCATAGCCAATCCAATGTTTGCATTACTAATGAAGGATTCTAAATTTTCTTGGTCTACTGAGTGTCAAAAGTCTTTTGATGAATTGAAAGAAAAATTAACCACTCCCCCTGTATTGAGAGGACCTAATTGGGAATTGCCCTTCCATATTCAAACTGATGCTTCCAATACTGCTATTGGAGCTGCATTAGGACAAATTGACAATGGGGAGCATTATGCCATTTACTATATCAGTAAAAACTTGACAGGAGCTGAAAAGAACTACACTACTACTGAGAAGGAATTCTTAGTTGTAGTATATGCTATCAATAAGTTCTGACACTATATCATAGGATATCAGGTATTCATTCATACAGATCATGCTGCCATTAAATACCTGATGAATAAACCTCTGGTTAGTGCAAGAATTATTCATTGGTTAATATTGTTGCAGGAATTTGATATCACTATAGTTAATAAACCAGGGAAAGCTAATGTAGTTGCAGATTTTCTGTCAAGATTGCCAAATGCAGATACAGGAGAGTTGGTTGAAGATGCATTTCTTGATGAGAAACTATTTGCTATTTCTGTGCAGTCTCCATGGTTTGCAGATATAGCTAATTATTTGGCTATAAGAAAAATTCCTCTTCACTTTACTCCTAAACAAAAGAAATAGTTAATCAAGCAAAGTTCTTCTTTCAAATGGATAAGAGGTTTACTTTTCAAATGCAGTCCTGACCATGTTTTGCGTAGGTGTATCCACAAGGATGAAGTATATGATATCCTACGGGCATGTCATGATGAACCATCAGGAGGACATTATTCAGTAAAGAGCACCATTCAAAATATTTTGGGTACTGGTTATTACTGGCCATATTTACATAAAGATGTGAAAAGGTATGTTGGACATTGTGATGCATGCCAAAGGATGGGAAAACCTACCTTCACTAGTGAAATGCCATTACAACCTCAAATAGGAACATAACCATTTGAGAGATGGGGGTTAGATTTTGTAGGACCCATTGACCCTCCTTCCCAAGGGAAAGTGCATATCTTGGTATGTACTGACTATGTAACCAAATGGGTAGAAGCCCATGCTTTTAAGCATGCTCGAGAAGACAAAGTTGTTGATTTCCTATATTCATAGATTTTCCTACATTTTGGGGCCCCACAATCCATCACCACAGATCAGGGACCTCAGTTTACTTCAAGAGTTGTTGAAGCCTTCACTCAACTATATGAAATCAAGCATAGGAAATCCTCACCTTATCATCCACAAGCCAATGGTCAGGTTGAAGTAACAAATAGGGAACTAGAGAGAATCTTAACCAAAACCATAGCTTCCCATAGGAGGAATTGGATGGACAAACTACCTGAAGCAATTTGGGCTTACAACACTACTTGGAAATCCACTACTGGATTCACACCATATGAATTGGTTTATGGTAAAAAGCCTCTTTTGCCTATTGAATTTGAGTTATTAACTCTTCGAACTACTTTGGATGTAGGTATTGATTTGTCATAGGCACAAACTAACCGAATTCTGCAGCTCAATGCATTAGATGAGCTACGGAGGGATGCATTGCACCAGATTGAGATGATCCAAGCACAATAAAAATTATGGCATGATAGTCACATTCAACAGAGGAAGTTTCAGCAAGGCGACTGGGCTTTGTTGTTTGACTCACGTTATGAAGACTATCCTGGAAAGTTGTAGACTAGGTGGCTTGGACCATATCATATTGAGGAAGTATTTGAAAATGGAGTTGTTCACCTTTCACCCATTGATGATTCATGATGAAAATTGGTGGTTAATGGACATCGCCTTCGGATATATCATAAACCACTATCAAAGGAGGAGTTTCTCAAGCAAGTGGAGAACTTGGATGTACACATGTTGGAAGAAAACACTTCTTCCACACCGGACTCAATAGAGTAACATGAAAGAAATTAAAAAAAATAATAAAAAAAAAAGTAAAAAAAAAAAAAAAATGAATAAATTCAGAAAGTGAAAACCTCTTTGAGGCGCCTCTGAATTAGGCTTGCATGAAAACCGGTCTTCCGGCATGTTTGCCTTAGTGACTCACCATTTGTACCCACCATCATTGTTCCATATTTTCTCACAATCATTGTTTCACCTATTTTTAGATTGCACCTGTCTTAGTCCATAGAGCAACTAGCTAAGAATCAACAGAAACAACCAATGTACAATTGTAAATGGTTATATCAAGTATGTGCCTTTTTCATTTTAGAACAATGTTGATATCTAGTATGTAGTGTATAATATCCCTAGTTAGTATATGAGGCATACATAAGGTTAATTCAAAAAGTTATCCATCTAGTCAATGGAAGATGTGAAAAGGGCAGAAAAATTTTATCCATAACCTTCAAATGTTTCAGCATGATAATGCTCTAGAATAAATGGTACTCATAACTGCTTCGGAATGATGATAACTCCAGAACCAAAACAAAGAGAAAAGACGAGAACAACTTCAGAATAAAAATAAACATATGCTTCGGAATGAAGGAATGTTCATACTTCGAGAAAGACTCTGGAATGAGTAAGAATAAGGACGAAACGACATGTGGCATCACAATCAAATTTCTATTGTTCGGAGTAAGGAAAAATTATGGCACAGATTTCAAGATGCAGGTTTCCAACACAATGATGGAAATGAGGTTGTTGGGAATCATCGCACATTTCACGATATGCAAAATCTTCGGCACACTTCACAAGGACTTCGGGAAAAAGGGAAGTTCTGTACATTGTCCATAACCCAACCAACAGACAACTGCCACATCAGTGCATCGTAATCATTTAATCAAACACAGCAGATCACGTTCCTATGGGAAATAGGAGTCTGCCACGTGATATAGAAGAAGGAAATTTAATTTCCAAACGTTCCAACATGTTTCGAAGCATTTTTTTGATGCTGTAAAAATTTAATTCCGTAGCCCAGAACCATTTTGAGCCCTGCAGTTGCAAATAGTTCGATTCAGACCCAAGAACGACGTTGTCTTTCGACACTGAGAAAAGATAGAACATAGGAAGATTAAAAATGGGGGGTAAGAAGAATCAGATTGAGCCAAAAAATGCAGATTGCCTACAGGGAGATCCTGAATCACTACGTATTTTTACAGAAGGAGGATTTCTGCCCTTTTTGCACAAGTTCGATGGGCATTCAGAGGGATTGGCCACTGAGTTTGCACGCACCTTTCACAACAATCAAATTCACATCAGCGGCATGACAATCCAGGTAAGCCCCAAAATTCTCAGTCAAGTTACTGAAATGCCATTGCATGGGGTTCAAATTGGGAAATCTGGCAAGAATACTTTAAATAAATTAGTAAACCAGTTTAGGGGAGATGAGGATAGGCCCACTGAGTTTGTATTGAGTAATAATATCTGCAAGGGGGTCAAAAGAACAAGTTTACAACCTCCTTGGGATGAAGTTGTAGTATGGGTCATTAGGTTTTTGACCTGTGATGGGCAATTCCCTATCCTATCTGGACATCACATGAGAATTCTGACCCATCTACACCATGGCAACTCAAATCCTGAGCTTAGGGTAAACCTTCCTCTGTATTTATATCAAGAGCTGGTAAATATGGCCAAAAAGTACCAAGCAGGAAGAGGGTCTCCCAAACACCATGGGCTCATCAAGCTCATCTGCAAACATCACTTTAGAGGAAACCCTAGGAGTTTTGAATGGTTCTTCTCTACCTGGAATGAATTGGAGAGTGAAAGCCCTGAATCTGAGGAAGAGGCAGAAGGTGAGAAGTCTGAATCTGAAGATGAAGCAGAAATTACAAGATCTGAACCTGAAATTGAAACTGAATCCTCTGAAAAAGAAATCCCCTCCTCACCACAAGGACCTCCATCCTCTAGGACTAGGAAGCAAAGGGAAAAATAATCTAAGTCTGGTCCTGTGGGAAAAATAAGGAGAGTTACATTTTTTGAGAATGTAACTATTTTTCCAACACAACCTATTAGGCAGCCTGGTAGTTCAAGAAAGGAAGGGCGGCTAGAGAAAGAAACACTTGAAGTAGGTTCTGCTCCAGAATCATCAAAATTTGTTCCAGAGTCACCAAAAAGGGTTAAACAAACTCCTGTGGGGTTACGAAGGTCTTCTAGACTTCAAAAACAAAAAGTAACAGAAGAAATAGTGGATGAAGAAGCGACATCACTATTTCAGTAGTTAAATATAGAGCAGGAGCAGGAAGTGCTTGTAGAACAATTTACAGAAGAAATATCAGAGGAAGTATATATGGACATAGAAGAATTGGAGGTAGAGACAACAATCACAGATACAAAAATACCTACAGTCTCACTTGTTGACTATTCAGATTCTGAAGATTCTGATTCTGGCAAAGAATCACTAAGAGAAGAGGAAGAGCCTGATATGCAAACCCAGTTACATGCTGCTAAAAGTGTCATTAAGACACAAATGGGTTGGATTGAACAACATGAAGCCTCTATCATAGAAAAAGATAAGCTTATTGCTGATTTGTAGGAAGAAGTGAACAAACTAAAGGCTCGGTTGTCCACTCTGGAGCAACAACCTACAGAATCTGATTCTGAGGATGAATTGGCCAGAATTTTGTTAGAATTGGTAGAAGATCATAGGGAGATAGCCCTACCTGAGGAAGAATCACCCATCAGAGGAGTGGAAATAGAAGAGACAACAACACAAATCTTCTAGCAGGATGTCAGCATGACAGATTCAGGAGCTTCTACAGAACATTCTAAAAATTTACAAGGGGCACAAACATCACAAGCAGCTGAGGAGGCCAATGAACAGGGAGAAGTGCAAGAACAGGTAAATATACATTCTCCTCAATTATCTGTTGAATTAATTACAGTTGAATCACCTCAAGTTGAAACAACAGAAGTTGGAGTACAAGTAGATCTACTCTCTGTTAACACATCAAAAATTGGTATACAAGTGGACTTACCTCCAAAAATACAATCAATCATAAGGCCCCCACAAATAGTTACAATGACAAAATATAATGAGGACATAGCACATTGGATGCTGCAGTGTCAACAGATGGAGGCACAAATTTCAGCCTTAAAACCTTTGAAGCAGAAGCTAGAAGCCCAAACTGTAGATATAACTAAGTTACAGGAACAGATACAGGATATGTGCCAAATTGCAGAGTACTTAGTTCAGTGCAGAAGGCCTGCAAGGTTTTATACTTTGATCCTAAAAGAAAAATACCTCCGCTGGCAGTTAATGAGGATTATTTCCAAACTTCCTTACAAACTGGACACTACTGAGGAATTTGTAGAAACATATCTGCATAGTCCAGAGGAACAGAGAAATCTGCTTTGTGAATTATTTCTGCATAACTTCTTCTTACCTGAGAATGGAACCTTCTTGCCACACATATTTACAGGAGATATCCAGTTGAGAGCCTTCATATCTCTAGTGCAAAATCAGATTCATTGGGAGGAGGAGAAAAAGGCAAGCAAGGAAATGGAGTTGAAAGCTGAGTTACTAATAAGACGGACCCATACTAATTATAGGGAATCCATAAACCAACATTTCACTATGATGAGGGAACAAAAAATTAGAGAATTATATAAGAGCAATCTTACTGATTGTATCAGGAGTTTTTAGGTCTTTTGTAACCAACATTTTGGTAATGCTCTATCATCTTGTAAGAGCAGGTGGGGAGAATTACCAATATCACTTCAGAAAAGGGAACCTATCTCACCCAACAATTTGTTGTGGTCCAGAAGAAGAGCAGAAGGCATAGTGCAGGTCATCCACAAACTGCAAGATCATTGGGTAGGTTTGAGGTATAGGCTGCCAAATGTTATAACCCCTGTTCCATATTTCTTTGATAATGATCCCCAATCAGATGAGCAGTTCCAGGAGTGGCTCAAGCAAATACAGGCAATCAGAGGATATTATAAGGTTCTAGGGCCAAAACTGAGTTATGAAGAATGGAATCTGGACATAGATCTCTGTGTTGTTGTGGCTTCACAGAATGCATGAGGACATGCATTATAATAGGTTGGGGGAAAATGATGAGGCCAAAAAATTACCTCATTCATGGACCATTTTTGGATATTTGATAAACTATTTGATAAACCTTATGTTATGTTTTGATGCTAATTATGGTGATAGAATGCATTATGTATTAGTGTTTACATGTTTTAAATGTTGAAGAGCATATATTCTATTTTGACTATTTTTCTGTACTTTCTGACCTGTTTCAACTGAATTCTTTAAGCAAAGTAGGATTTATTTGAAGTTGTAATAATAAGTGTTGATATGTATTTAGTTCTAAAATCATTTCATTAGCTTTCCCCATCGTCTAACCATTTCAAATGGCCAAAAAGGCGCCAAAACTTGTTCAAAATAGTTTGACTATGCAGAAACAGGAAATTGTCCATTCAAATTCCAGCCAATTGTACATATACAACATGGCTTGGAATTGGTCCACTCCAGCTCATGCAAAGGATGGAATAAGTCTTCTGGGAAATTATGGAGACTATTCATGCCGTCACAACTATTTTCCTGCACCTTTGGGTGCATGAATTAATACAAACTCTGTTATCTTGCCTGATATTCCGGAGCAACTCCGGAATGAACGCAGTAAGAACAGTTTTGGTCAAAAGTGCCTATAACAGCAATAGAAGGGTGGTAAACGGTGGCTACAACTATTTAAGGGATACCCTTATTCTTTCCAACACCTGTCCCTCAATGCATGAAGCCCAGAAGAAGGAATGGATAAGGAATAATAGAACAAATCCCTGCATTCTAGGAAACAGTTCTACAACAGTTGTAGCAGCCCTACATAGCAGCACAAAATCCTATCAATATTGTAACCCATTAGTATAAATAATATAGCTCCCATTTGGTTGAGCATATAGGAGCTAGAGGATAGAAAAATAGCATAATTTTAAATAGATATAGCTTTCATTGTAATTACAGTAGGATAGTATTTCGTAGGCTTTTTCCTGCATTATTGTTATGCTACTTGCATATTTAATAAAAGGTGCAATATATCATCTATGTTGGCATTCTAGTTTGAGTGAATGTGTGTTAGATAGTTTAGAATAGTTCTTTCCACCTTCTTCTGGTTCAAGTAGCAAGGGCCACTTCTAGGGCCAGGAGAAGGAGCAACTTTGACAGGTTTTCTACTCATTTCTTGCTGCAGCAAATTAGCAGGAATCTGTCACTTTATTTCATATTTTTAGTTGTACTATTTTAGATTGCATGTGATAATTTGTAATTATTATAGGAGTGTGTGTGCATGTCATCTGACCACTTAGCATAGATTCTTGCATCCTACAATATTTTTTGAAATTCCCTATTTTCAATAGTTGTTTTAGACTCTGACATTTCCAGTTTGCATCAGAGAATTTCTTGATGTTTCAGTTCTGCAACATTTGATTACTATCCTTTGAATTATGTTATTGTAATTAGGTTCTACTTCATGCAAGGTGTGATTTTCAATTCTGCAAGTTTCATTTCTGCATCATTTCATTTCTATCATTTTAAATTCTGCAATTTAAGTAGTTTCTTTTTCTTGCAAATTTTCAATTCCTGCAATTTCATTTTTGTAAAGGTAAATAGGAGTCAATTTCAGTTCATAAGGATTTTAAAGGTGACATCAAACCCCCAAAACTAACTATTTCACCAATAAAACCATCCCCTGAATGAACTGATCCTTAAACTGCTTACCTTTCCTATCGTATACAACCATTGGACACCGCCCTGGATTGACAAGAATAATGATTAAATGATGAATAATTGATGACACTCATCATTTGATTCAAGAGTGTTAGAGTCAATTCCCAAAACCCAAGATTTTCTTAGTGAAAATATGTATTGGTCCTAAAGAAAACTCAACATGTATTGGAGGTTGCTAGAAACACTAGGAGTGGTTGAGTGACTAAAAATACCTAGGGATTATGGAAATGTAGTTTGCAAATGGTAATTTTAATTTATGGAATAGTGTGATGAAATAAATGATGATTTGAAGGTGCCCTTGATTAAGGCAATAGAACTTTGTTGGACCAGTTATTATTTGAACTAGATAAATGACCCCCTAATATGAAATAAAATGTGTGAAGGTGGTTGTGAATGTAATATATGAAATTCAATTTGTGAAATGAAAGGTGTGCAATGCAATATGTGAAATACAAAGTGTAAAATGTAATGTGTGACATGCAATATTTTTTTATGTATTAGCCATGTATATATACATATATATAAATCACATTAAGCATAAAATGCTCTCAAGTAGATGATGTTAAGTGGTTCAGGCTCTTCAACTTCCTATAGACTAGCAAGCCTATAAGTTCCTTTACCCACTTTTTGAGTGACAATGTATGGACCTAGCCAATTAGCCATAAATTTATCATGAATACACGACAATGCATTGGTATTTTGTTGGTTCTCCTTAAGAACAAGATCTCCTACTTGGAATTCACATAGATGAACTTTGGCATTGTAAGCATGCTTTAGGTGGTCTTGATAAACTCGTAAATTCTCTAAAGCATTAATCCACCTTTCATAAAGAAGTGTGAGTTGGTCAAAACATGCTTGTCTAGTAGTATCGTCATCTATGAATTCCTACAATGAAATTCACAAAGAGGGGATCTCAAGCTCAAGAGGCATAATTGCTTTTGCTCCATAGACGAGTGAAAATGGTGTTCCCCAATAGACATGCATATTCTTGTTCGGTAAGCCCATAATGCCAAGGATATTTGAGTATGCCAATATTGATGATTTTATTTGACTAGTTTCTTGAGAATAGCAATTAAGGTCTTGTTGGTAGCCTTAGCTTGTCCATTTTCCTATGGGTAGTAAGGAGTCAAGAAACTATGTTGGATATTATATTTCTCACAAAGTGCTTGAACATCCTTGTTTTTTAAAGACTTGTCATTGTCAAAGATGACTTTTGAAGGAATACTAAAATTACAGATGATATGATGAAATATAAACTCCACAATTCAAGGTCTTGTCATACTGGTTAGAGGAATTACCTCAGCCCACTTTGTGAAGTATTCAGTGGCTGTGATGATGAATGTATGTTGTTTTGAGGAAGGAGGTGATATTTTACCAATAAAATAAATACCCCATTATGAAAAGGGCCAAAGGATTTGAATAGGTTATAATGCTTGTGATGGCAAATGAGTTAAATTAGTGTGCTATTGATATTTCTAACAATGCTTGACATAAGTACGACAGTCACGTTTCAAGGTGGGCCAATAGTAACCCATACCTATAATATGCTTTGTAATGGCCATTCCACTAAATTGACCATCACAAGCACCATCATGAGCTTTAGCTATAGCTCTTTGAGCCTCTGCAAGCTTGATATAATGAATGAGGATTCCATCATAACCATGTTTATACAACACATCCTCCAAGAGAGTAAAATGAGCTACATTTTATTGAAAGTGTATTTAGCAGTTCGTGACATGTCTAATGAGAGTGTTCCAAAATTGAGGAAGGCTATTATTTGGTTGGACCAAGGCTCATACAATTTTGAATGGATAAATCAAACATATTTCTCATTCTTAGATTTAGCAAGGACAATTGGAGATTTAGATATCATTGTAATAATGAGTGGTTGTACCTCTCCTACGGAGTTCTTTTGAATCAATAATCCTAGAGAGGTTATCACATCTACAAATTTATTAGTCGAATGTGGTAAACTATTGATTTCATACCAGACAAATTTAACGAGCAATGTCATTGCTACTTTATGGTAAAGCTTTATGGTTGGTTTTTTACATTGGTATTCTACATGTATTTGATGAATGACAAGTTGGGAGTCACCAAATATCCTGATACACTTTATGCCCATATCTATGGCTACTTGAAGATCTAATATTAAGGCTTCATACTCTGCATTATTTTTTGTGCATTAGAAGTCAAGTTTGAAAGATAAGGGAATAGGTACCCCTTGTGGTGTATGAAACACGACTCCAATACCTTGACCTTTTTTGCACTTAGAACTATCAAAGAATAGTGTGATATCGATATCTTCCTCCGAAATGACATCTTCTTATTTTTCAATGCTAGTGAATACTAAATCATCTGGGATATCAATAATCAAGGGTTGATCACTAGGAAGTGGATATTTTGTAATATAATCAGCTATGACTTGAAATTTAATGGATTTTTAGCTGATGAACTCAAGATCAAATTCAGTGAGAAGCATTATCCATTTTGCGATGCGGGTTTTATTGTAAGTGCTAGACATCATATAATGCAAAGGATTTTTGTGAGCTATGATATATGTGGTGTGACTAAGCATGTGATGTCTAATTTTCTTAGTGGTAAAAACCACTACTAAGCACAATTTTTCCATGTAATCATATTTGGTTTCATAGCTTACCAATATTCGACTAATGTAATAGACAACTTGCTCTCGATTATTTTCATTCTTTTGTGCAAGCATTGTCCCTAATGCAAAGTCCATTGCTGAAATATAAATATGGAAGGATACCTCTAGATGAGGATGAGTTAAAATTGGTGGAGAATCCAAGTATTTCTTGATGTCATCAAAAGCTTTTCGACACTCATCTATCCATGAAAATGTCACCCCTTTTGTAGTAGGTGATTGAATGGCCTAAATTTGTCAAAAAGTTGCACAATGAAATGATGGATCAATTGGATATTTCCTTCTAAACTACATAATTCCTTCAAGGATGTTGGGGGAGGCATATCCATGATGGCCTTGAATTTTTTTGGGTCAACGTAAATGCCTCTTTTGGAGACAATGAATCCTAGTAGTTTGCCTAAGGTAACACCAAAGATACACTTTTTGGGGTTCAACCTTACATTATGCTCTGGAAATCGATCAAAGAATTTTTCCAAGACACCAATGTGCTTTTGTCAAGTTTTATATTTTTCCAAGAGATTGTCCACATAATCTTCAATGATCTTATGCATGTAATCATGGAAAATGTATGTCATGGCACGTTGATAAGTAGCACTTGCATTTTTTAGGACAAAGGGCATAACTTTGTAAAAAAAATTCCCCCAAGGTGTAGTGAATGCTATTTTGTATTGGTTATTAGGATTGATTCAAATCTAGTTGTATCCTAAAAAATAATCCATTAGAGAAATCATTTCATGGCCAGTGCAAGTGTCAAAAAGAGTATCAATGTTTGGTAGAGGAAAGTCATCCTTAGGACACACTCTTTTGAGGTCTCAAAATTTAATGTAAATGTGTATCATTTCGTTAGGCTTGCAAATGCATACCATGTTTGAAAGCCACTCAGGATATTCAATGGGTACAATGAAACCCACATCTAATAGCTTTTAAAGCTCTTCTTTGACAATGAGGGCAATGGTAGGATGCTTCTTTATCAATTTTTGTTTAATCAATGTAGCATCAAGGTGCAATATGAGATTGTGGAAAACCAAGTTAGGGTTAATACTAGGCATGTATTTGTAATACCATGCAAAAATTCCCTTCTTCTTCTTGAGGAGAGCAATTAATTGCTCTTGTTCATCTGTAGATAATTTTTTTCCAATTTTGACAATTTAAGGATTGTCTACATCTGAACTAAGGTTCACATCGATGGCATCTTCAATGGACATATGATAACCTTCATCAAGCTGATGGGGCATTAGGATCATATGAATTTCATCTATGACATTATCAAACTCTTCTGACTCAACCTCTTCTATGTTTTCCTTACAAATTTCAAGAACTAAAGGTGAAGGTGGAGGTGACAGAGTAATGTAGTTGGTTAAAACCCTTAACAATTCCTCAAAAAGGATGAATTTAGAAAAGTATGGAGGTAAAGAAATTTGGTCCATATCAATAAATCTCATGTCAATTGGAATTGGGTTTTCCAAATTGTATGGATTACAGAGTGGAGTAAATAAGTCAACAAAATGCATGTTAATTTAAAGGAAAATTGGTGGTTGGAAATGTGAAGGATGAATAGATCCTGTCTACTAGAATCGATGCAAGAACTCTGGGAACTTGAACGATAGCGAGAAAAACAAATAAATGCAACAAGAAAAAAAACCATGCAAATGCAATGTAATGATGATTTTTTTTGAATTTTTGTGATTTTTTTTTGTTTTTTGATTTTTTATGATTTTTTTTTATGTACATATATATGACAAAATTGTCTGGTGAGGTGGATCAATGAAGTGGAGGTGGTTCACCGGTTTTTCAGCTCACTCCCTAGGGAGAAGCAAATAAAAGATGGGTTGATGAATAGGGAACATTTTGAGTTAATACTCATCCTATTCGGTGAATGGAATGATGGGTGTTGATTCCTCATCAAATTCATCAGAAGCTATCAATATAACATCATATTCTTCATATATTTCCTCCTCAAAGTCATTCATGTGATGGATTTATTCTTCTAAATTCAAATGAAGATTTTGAAAAGCTTATTCAAAATAAGTGGAAGAATGAGAATGATAGCCTAAATCTGAATGGTCATGCACTTCTCGATATGGATTATCAATGAGCTTGTGCATTCCCTATTCATGTCATCCTAGGCCATATCCTTGCCAATTAACTTAATGAAAGTGTTGGGATGGAAAACCTGACATATGTTGTATATTGGCAAGGATTGGTTGTTTAGGTTCATCTAGGGAAAATGGATTGGACGATGAATCAATCCCCCCATACATAAAATTGATATTGTTAGGCATTGAACCCATGTTGTACACCTCTCCTATGGATAAGGTTGGGTCATGTTGATTACCATAATCCCTAATAGTTTAGATGCTAAGTGGTGTGACAGTAATATATTGATCCATATATTCACCAATGCTAGGATTAGTGAGGTGGACCACAAATTGGGATGATGTGGAGGTGGATGTGGAAGTAGATGTGGAAGAATCATGATTGGCTTATGGCTTTGATAATGGGAGAGGTGTGGGTTGGACTGGAATCTCACAATACATTAATTCAACTTGTAAAATATCAATTGATGTGGATGAATGTGGATTTGGCTAAGGTGTTTGATTAATAGGTGATGATGTGGGAGGAATAATGATGGGGGATGTTGGTGTTGATGATGTGGATAATGTGGATTGGGATAAACCACATGTACATGTGATGAAGATGGGGGCATGGAGTGGAAGCTTGATATGGGGTAGTTATAGGGAGCTCCTCAGGAGTAGGAACTTTGGATGAAGATATGTATCGTGTGGTGGATGATGTGGTTGATGGGGTCAAGAAAATATGAGTGGATGAAAGAGTGGATTCATAGGGATTTAAAATGAAATTACAATACTTAAACAGTTTGACATTTACTGGTATACAATGAATTTATCCCTCATGTACATATTTTAAACATTGATGGAGTATAGAGGGGACACATCTCATTTACCTAATCTAGGGTTGTACATTGTACACCATGGATCCTTCCAATATGTGGAAAATTGTATGCAACATTTTTACCCCCACTTCGATGGGTAAAACAAATGTGCCAAATGTGGAATAGAGAGCATCACCGAATGCTTTTAAGTTGAAAGTGGATTTGGTTATATGAGATGATGGAAGATTAATATGTTGAAGAGTGGATGTGGTGATGATATTGATGGAGTCGGTATCAATAAAAACTCATTTGAATGGTTTCCTTGAGCCATGATTTGTAATGGAGGGTCCATTGATTTTGAAGATATTGGTTTGATTTCAAAATCATAAAATGTAATGGAAGGCTCCACACATATGCAGACATTTCCCATAAAATTGCTAAAGGCATTAGCATCTTGGGATTGCAGTTCAATGGATTTTAGAATCTCCATTAATGCCTTGCAGTGTGGGGAAGATTGTTGTATTATATCATAAATAGATAGTTTTGCTAAAGCCATTTTAAGGATAGTGGTTAGCCAACTACTCAAAGAGATGATTAGTCTTTGTGGATGATTGGAAATATGAGTGGATAGATATGGATGGCTTGGAAAATGAATTGGTTGGGAAAAATTGGTAGAGAATGGAATGGATGATTATGAATTGGTAGGTTGAGGAGATACACTTGTCAAAGGTGCTATGAGAGATTGAACAGTATATTTTTGTACATTTTGTAGATTTGTGCATTGTTGACCTCGGGTGACTACATGAATAGCACCCACAAAACCCTGGTATTGTTGAACATGGTTGACCTCATTAGGAGTCTTGATGTTTGACCCTCTTGTGGTTGGTTGTACTTCCTCATGATAAGGAAGTGGTGTTTGATAAATGTCAATATTTTAATTTTGTTGAGCCAAGGACTATCAACCTTGATGGCCCTTAAGTCAATTAGGTCTTGCACTATATCTTTAAATTGATAGCAACTATTAATGTCATACCCATTATATTGATGATAAGGGTAGAACAAATGTTCCCTATAGCTTTTGCTATGCTTGGTAGGATCATATAGTTTAACCTCAAGTAAGGCAAGATGATTTGTGTCATACAACCTACAAAATATGGAAGCATATGACTCAAATAAGGGTGTGTAATGGTGGTTTTGTAAAATCGATTGTTGCCTTTGGTAATTATCCACAGTTGGTGCTATATTTTAAATTTTTTGGGGTGGGGGAACCAATTTATATGCAATTTGTTGTCGTTGTTGTTGTATTGGTTATTATTTTTGAGCCATTAACAACTCACTTATGACTACTTGATTCACTTGATTTGCTTTATGGGTCTGATTCATCTTATATTGGCTGGAATAACTTCCTTTTTTTTCTCTTTTTATGTCATTCTTTCTTCTTAGGATTTAGCACACCTTCTTGGATTTTTATTTCCTCAATTATGCTAGCTTGGGTAAGATATTCTTCGATGAACTATATTGTTGCAATTGCAATAACCAAGATATGGGTTTTATGCAAATTTTGGAGAAAAATCAAGTTAACTCTTCCATTGGTAGGGAGAATGGCAATTTTGTGATAATGACCCTCCAATGGTTTCCAAAATTATAAAATGACTCATCATAAAATTGCTTAATATTGTATAAGTTAGACAATGTGATTTTTTTACGAGCATTAAGGGAAAATATTTTGAGAAATTAGTTTACCAATTGTTCAAATGTATAAATATTGTGTTGACGTAGATGGTTATACCACTCCACGATATCTCCCACCAATGTATGAGGAAAGGTTCTGAGCATTAAAGCATCTTGATTTTGGATTTTTAAGCATGAGTGAAGGAATGCACTTACATGTTCTCTAGGGTACTTAGTCTCTTAAATTTATGATATTTTGGAACTGTAAAATTTTCTAGATATGACAACTATGGTAACAAAAAATTAATGGACTCATTGATTAGTTGTCTTAAAGTAGGCTTCTGGTTCATCATACCAGGAGTGTGTTGTATCAATCTATCAATTTATTGTTGCAATACCTGAATTCTAGGATCTTCTCCAGGTATGTGGAAGTCCTAAATTACTTGGTAATTGTGTGGAGATGAAGTGGTGAAATGTTGGAGTGTGATGATATTTTGATGGTTTGATGGATTATATTACATTTGATGATGTTGGAATTTTGAGGGAATGATTGTAGGTGATGGAATGGAGATGAGGTTTGAGGACTAGGAATGTGTTGACTTGTGGGAATTGAATGGGTGTGGGTTAATGTAGGTGTGGGATGGAAACCATAGAAAATTGTGATACCCATGATGGATTTGATGTAAATAAGTTAGGCTGGGTTGGAATGGATTAGGGTTTAAGATCTACCACCTGTATTTATTGTTGGGAATAAGAATGAGCATCTTGCTGACCCATGATCAATTTGTTGAGGTATTGCCATGCTTGTATGGCAATATCTAAGGCATATGGTTTAGGTGTAATGGAAATGGATGAGGTGGTTGGAGGATAGGTTGCAACATGAATTATAATTAAATAAGGAATATTGGATGTAGCGAAGACTGGAATTTGTAAAGAAGCATTGACATGTGCTTCATATCATGGATTACCATAAGTGGTGGTGTAGGAAGATGGGATGGGAATGCTTTGGCCACATGATTATTGTGGAAGGGAAAAATGATGGGAAGGTGTAGATGACACCTCAAAAAGAGAGTTAGTATACACCTAGGTGAAAATGGAAGGCTGTGAATGGGTAAGTTTCTATTGAGAAGAAGGATTATGCCTAGGTGGGCTATTGGTTTGATCTAGAACATGGTGAGTGGATCTTTAAAAAGCTCTAACTTTATCCATATCTATGTAGGTTATTTTAGGGTTGGTAGGAGATGATGGCTCAGTTCTTGAAATGGGGGTATGGATGGCTTTATGCAACACATCAAAAATTGAAGTATACACATGTGAGGATCTCGTAGAAAAACTAGAACAACTTATATGTATCACACTTACAGGATTCACCACGAAAGTGGTAGGAAAATATGTGGAACACTCCATGGATGAAGTGGTTTGGATAACATAAGCTTAACTCAAAATATTTTCTTGGCTTCAAGTTGAAACCATAAGCTAATGATCCAGTTGGGGATGGTGAATGTGTGAAATGTGCAAAAAAGCTGCAAATGGAAATCACACAAAATTAAACAAGCAACTCAATCCTATGTTTTTGCAACAATTTGTTTTATGTGGGATTTGTGTGTTGTTGATGAACTAACCTAAACTATTATGCAAGGCAGATTCTAATGCTGGATGGCAAATGAGAATATTTCTAGTGATGAAATTTAGAAATATTGCTTATGGATACTATGGTTTTCATGGGGCGAGATGACATATGGAGATGAAACCCACCGTCGCCAATCTCAAACAATGGTTGGTGATGAAATCTAACTCACTATTGTTAAATGCATGACGTGCAAAGTGTGTGAATCATTTTAAGATTTATGTAATATATAATATTCACTCAATGTTAAAAACATCCTATTTCACCTATCTAAGCTAGAATCCAAGGACATTAACACCAAGTTCCTCAAAATAACTTAGTGTACAATGCTTAAGACCCACCCTAAATCATCAAGTGATTCCAATAGTGGGGGGTTCACCTAGTTCTTCCATCCTGAATCATCAAGTGATTCCAATAGTGGGGGGTTCACCCAGTTCTTCCATCCTGAATCATCAAGTGATTCCAATAGCAGGAGTATACTTAGGTATTGTGACCTTGTTCCAAATTAGAAAAGTAAAAATGGAAGCTTTTAACCCTAATATACAACTATTTATGCTTTTGTCATTTCAATTGCAAACAACATACAAAAATAGTGAATGAAACACCATAAAGCAATAGAAATATAAATTAAGTGTGATGATGCAACTACAACAAATGCATGAATGCAACTCTACTCTATATGTAAACTATATGAAAAATGCAAATGCCTAAGATAAAAAATGTAATTGCTTTTTAAAATAGAAAGTATAAATTTTCCTTTTGATTTTACTGTTAAAAAGTAGAAAAATGAAAATGAAATTGAGTTAGGGTTTGAACCAGGATTACTAAGAAGCCTACATATTTATTTTTCAATCTTCTAAACATTGTCCAGATTCTCCTAAATGTTGTGAGGTGTTTTTAGAGCTCTATAGGGCATTCGTGCAACCACTGTTCGAACTCTACAACTCCTAGAAATCCTAGTTTTCTTGATTTTCGTAAGATTAAACTTCTGGAAACTTGTAAGATCAAAACATAAATATAAATTAGTGAAAAGGTAAATAAAAATGAATAACCCTTTGGCGGTCCCACCATGATCACCATTTTGTTAACAAAAAATGAACAACACCAATACAAAGCAAAAGTACAAAAGCACAATAACACCACAGAATGCACAAAATGAATAATATTTATTGATATAGGTACAATGGCCCTATATCTCTGAGTTATACAATAAATATGCCCCAATATGGGGTTACAAATGCTTTTTATATAATGATTACAGATAATAGGGTTTGGAAACCCTAGTCCAATGAACAATTGGTGTCTTTTGGTTCATTCTTGATCCAAACAAGTGTATATGTGGGTTTGTGTATCCCTATGGGACCACCCTAACTACAATAGCTTCAAAAAACATGGAAACTACATCTGCAAACAACAAATAATATAAAAGGGGTTAAAAGCACCTGTGAGGGCTCCACTATGTGATACCCTCTCAATGATAAAACTCTGTAAAAATCCTAAATGCTCTAATATTGAACTGTAAAAAAATAATGCAGAAACATAAAATAAAACAAATAATATCTTACCTTATCAATGTTGATTTATACTTTGGCTTCTATTTTCAAAATACGCATGTATGCTCGAAAGCATCCAAGGGCTTACAGACTACAAATCTACTACGAGAAACACCTAGAGGCATTCAGTGATGGTTGCAAATGCTCAATATAACTCCAAAAAATCTCAAAAGTATTATTTAAACTTTGGATGGTGTTCAGGGGTGAATGGGAGTGAGGAAGAACCAGATCTAGTTCACCAGGGTTTTGTGGTAGCAAAAATGGGGGGTGTGATGGCAGTGGCGATGGAAGAAGATGATAGTGAAGTGGATAGGGTTTGTGAGTGGACAAAATGCTAGGGCACTTGTAATATCAAAAATTAGGACCTTGATTCATCAAAATAAATCATATTTTATAATATTCCCTTGATCATGCTAGGGTTTTTATGACACCAACAGATGGTTGAGATTAAAACATGAGGAAGGGTTGATATTGAACTTGATCATGTGACATGGATTAAGGTGGATGAATGGTTGAGATTAAGTTATGGCGAATGGCTAGGATTTATTTACATAAATATATATATATATATATATATATATATATATACATATATATATATATATATATATATATATATATATATATATATTTATTAAAATATATAAATATAAATATAAAATATTAATATTTATGTATATATTAAATAAATACCTATATATATAAATAATGGATGGCTATGATTGGAGGATACGAATGGATGACAAGTGGCTAGATTTTGGTGTCTACAATATTTTCCCAATATATTTCCATTATATAAATAAATAAACTAAAATTAATTTATGCTTCATAAGTTAATACCACAAAAAATATTAATCTTTTCAAGGCATCTGAGCATAAGAAGATAAACATTTGCTAAAGCAAAGACAATGCAGAGAAAAATGTTACCCACAAAATATTTCATGATTACTTCTAGATTATCAACTTATGTCAAAGGTATTTCCATTTCCTTAGGCAACTTCCTTGCCAATGTAATAATTTCAAGCAAGTAGATTATGAGATGCAACTATACATGGTAACCACTTGTTATTTTGGGTAAATTTTACCTTGGAGTCGTTGTCACATTATTTTCATTTTCTGGTATCTCGTTCTTGATGGACATATTCATCGCCCACCCACAAGAGTACATGGTCCTACAAGCCTACAAAATATCAATAGTACCATATTCTCATATAAATAAAAAATTAATTACAAATAAACATCCAAATGCAACTAGTACTAAGCATTGAATTCATCCAATCAATACATAGTTCATCTCATAAATGAGTCATGTTAAGGTGGGTCATGACATACTAACCTCCTTGAACTAAACACAATATTCTATGATTTTTGCTTCATACAATAAATATTACATTACATTTTCATTCAAATAAATAAGGAAAATATCTTTTCATCTCATCCACTTTTTCCCAAGTGGCACTTTTCTTGGAATATTGGTCCCATTGGACCTTGCATTATTCTAGAGTTTGTTTCCTCATAATTTTGGAATGAAACTTTAGAATCTTCACTCATTTCATTTTAATAACTGAGGGATCTACCATCTGCAATTTAGAAACATCCCACACATGATTAGGATCAGCAATGTACTTCCTAAGTGTTAGGTTTTGATGCTAAAATACTTAATGAAATACAATCACAAGGCATAAAATGAGCATGCAATATTAAATATATGATAATGGTAATATAATATGCATGTAAAAAATAAGAAACTTCTATAATAACTCATAAAAACTATCATTAATGAAATCTCATGAAAATGGGATCTTCATACAAAATGTGGAGATCTGAAATGCTCCATTCTTTATACATTATCCACATTGTATCTAACTTGAGCATGTACTCTACTCTAATGTGCTCTTGAACTCTCTCCTTTTCTATCTACTTAAAATTCCAATATATAATAGAATATGAGTCTTGTACTTCCATAGTCCTACGACACTTCATATTCCTATTTATAGACTCATGTACACATGGTCAATATGCACATTTACATCATCAAGTACCTTGCACATTCTAACAACACTTGTGCATTTATTATATTGCACAAAGTAACTACTCAAATCCAAATCTAAGGCATGCTCCTAATTTAAATATGTACCCAATATGGTACATTAGCATGTAACAAATAATGTAATATATTCTAACACCCCTTGTATTACATTATTTGGTTATTGAAGACTTTAGTCTTCAATATGGATCTTCATCTTTCATATGTTCTTTAGCTTGATCTAGTTTCTATTTTTCTTATTTGATATATATATGGCTATGTAATATAAATTATTGCTGTCCTTTAATATTTCTTATCTTGAATCTTTAATTTCCTCATCAACTTTTATGATAAATAGATTTTTTATTTCCTGCAGTTTGTTCCTCAAAAAAATCCATTAGTGTTGTTTTAATCTACAATAATATGTTGTGAAATTCCAATTGAATATAGGGCATATATATCACTGTGTATTAATATTGTAGCTTCTATATTATTTTGATTTATAATGAGACACTTATTTACTCCATTTATATATCTAAAATCAACCATCCTTTTACTTTCTACCAATTTGGCTACTGAAATGAGATTTGATGTTAAATCGAAGACATACATTACATCATGTAACAAAATGTTTAAAAATGATGTACTAGGTGTTACACACCCATATCCATGTATAATATAGGTTCTTCCATCTGCAATTTTCAACCTAAGATTGCTAGTGATTTCAATGTAATCAAACCATTGTAAATTTCTTTTCATGTATGACTTGCACTAGAATCAATAAGCCAAATATATTTTTCATTTTTACTTATAGAGTTATTTGAACTTGAAGTAATTTTACATTTTTGATATGGAATATTATATGGATTTTGGTCTTGAATTATTTCATAGTATATCTTGTGATGATATGTTCATCTTGCTAACTTTTCCATTAATTCTTTATGTCTCCTAATTTTTTTTTTTTGAATTTACATGGTGGAATCGGTAGTCGCAACGAATCCGGGCAGGCTATCTAGCTTTTTATGGCTGCCATAGTATTCTGCGCTGTCTGCTCCAAAAGTCGCCACACAAATCTTCATGCAGTCTGCCCCTATAACCACCATGCCATAATCATTTTAAACTTTTTACGTTGCTGAAAGCACCAGGAAAGGGACAAGCGTTCAGTCCGACGAGGCCCGAGATTTGAACCTTGGACATCTACCCCCCTTATGGGGTTTGGATGAACCAATTGGTCTACACCTCGACCTATGTCTCCCAATCTATTAAACTTCTAAATTTTAAGTTGAATTTGAGCATACAATCAAATTCTACCTTTCAATTCTTCAAATTTTGTAATATACTTTGTAATTTCTAATTATCAAACAAATATTTTATCAAGAATTTAATTTTTCAAATTTCTAGGTAGTATTCCTTTTAGCTTCCTAGTATAAGATCAAATTTGATAATATCTTTTCAATTCTTGAGTTTTGTAGAATACCTTGTATCTCCCAAATGTTTTGAATATAATATGGTCTTGATAAAATGCTTAGCTTTCTAGGTTACCTTTGAGTTGAAAACATTTTAACTCCCTAATGTTCAACTTTACTCTTCAAGATAATCACTTTATTTCTCCCTATTTATGAATAGAAAGCTAAAGCTATTTTGATGCAATTTCAATTTTGACGAGGTTCTCTATTTAAAATACCTTTAAGTTGGATTCATTACGTCTCTTTAATTTGAGAAAGATACTAATATCAAAAGTAAATTTTCCAACTTTCTAGCAACTCTATGTTTTGCTTCTTTCAATTTTCAATAATATAATTTCTAAATTTCAATAACTTATTAATGGATGCCTTTTGGATTGTCTTACATAAATGTAATGTTTCAAAGGGCTATGGACATTGTTAAATTATTCTAATGTGTACCTTTCATTTTATTTGCACTTGACATGTGTTCTTTTCAACATGACACATGTCATTTGTATGGTGACATGTGTCACCTACCTTTAGCCTTCTCTTTGCTATAAAGGATTTTGTAATCATAAGTTCATTGAGGTTTGCAGCTTATTACAATCAAGCTATTGCCTATTATTTAACTCATATGTTGTGTCTTGTTTTACCTTCATGAGATGTGTTTGCTTATGTCATATTAGGATATACGATAAACCCAACTTTTGATATTAGAGCACAGGGAGTATGCTCTCCACTTCTAAGTGGATTAAAAACTAGAAATCTCCTAATCCATGTGAGATCATTTTTTTAAGGAGGATCTAACTTGTTGATAAAAAAATAATGTTTTGATTTATGAGTTTGTGAGAAGGTACAAAACCTCTCCCACTCCCCCACTCTCATACCCATATTCTCCTCACTGAAGTAGATCCCCATCAATGATATTTCACAGAGCTCAATGAAGGTGAGCACGAGCAAGTTGTGATCTAAATGTGAGGCTTTATGGCTCAATTTAGAGGTTTAAAAAAATTAAAAATTATTTTTAAAAAATTATTAAAATTATTTCCCCACTATGATGCCCCCACCCCATTGCGGGACATATTCTACAAATGCACAATTTATGGGTATAAAATTATTATTATTATTATTATTTGTGCTTAGAAGGAACACACATACGCGCATAGGTGAGAGATATTATTTTTGTCTTGTATGGTAATTACAGATCTAGAATTTTTTGTTAGAACTCTACTACCCTCACAGACCTTGTGCTACTAGGACCACAAACTCATGGTAATATCCACCAATAGAGCATAGTATTTTTTGGTGGGGCTTGTGTAGGGTCTTTAGGAGCATAATCTTAGTCGGTATGCATTTTTGGAATTCTTGGGTTGTCGCGCATCCCTCCGTTGGAGTAGTTGAGCACCAAAAATTCCTCAACCTAATTTTAGCTAGGGTTTCAAGGATTGTAACATCATCCCTATTTGTCGCACAAGCTTCTGGCTACATAGTTTGCAGATATTTTTGCATTGTTCATGGTTGTGGATATGGTCATATTTTTTGGGAGGGTTCTTGTGATGCTAGTTAAAATTACCATTTCAATGAGCTAATACGGGAGGTGCAAACTTGGTGGTTGAGGTTTGAATATGGTAGTTGCATATGCCTAACATGTTGATATGCCACATGCACTCAAACAGACGTAGGTTCCAGAGTAACCTTCAACATCGACAGGCTCTTCATTGTGATCAAGAAATTACCAGTTTTAAAGCATAAACAACCATTGAGCAAATCAGCCATTGTCCCTTTCGTAATAGTTTTTTTTCTACTATAACAGGGTTATTCTGTTAGAGATGCACAGGTTGTATTCTTTATTTGAGTAGAGTTAAAAAAATACTTGTGGTTAATTGATATAAAAATAATAACCCCCATCCTATAAAAATTGCACATCGACTGCTAGCACCAATCTGTCCCCTCGCCATCATTGAGTCCAACTCCACAAATTGTAAGTGCTCTACATCACCAAACGTTGCTCACTCATCATTGTCCAACTCACACATTGTAAATGACCCCCCATGCATGTCAAAAAGACATAAAAACACCTAAAAACCCTAATTCACCCCCCGTACTACGATTTAGGTTCAATTTGCCCTCCACCCTATGATTTAGGTCCAATTCACTCCCCAGCTTGCAAATTTAGGTTCAATTCACCCCCACCATGTGAATTGAGGCTCTTGATCCCAAAATCACCAAATTTTTACTCCAACACCTAGATTACCACTCCCTCTTCCTATCCATCTAAATTTTTTCCCTGTTATCATCTATTTTCTTCTATCAATCACCTCATCATCACTTCATCACATTTCATTCACCTCATTTTTTATTCCTCGTTTGAGGGGTATTCATATCCAAAATCTGCTTTGCATACAACCAAACAATTAAACATCAAAATCATGGATATCGCATCTGTCTAAAAAATGTTTTTCTAAATATTATCTCAAGATAAACTCCATCCCAAATCAGACATTTATTAAGTCACCTCTAAAATGCCTCATGCCCACTTGGAGACCACCTATTAGCCCCCTAAGGCAACTTAAGCCCTTTCCTACACCTAATTAGGACATTATGGGTTCTTATCCCTATCTAAAAGCCTAATTAAGTTGATTAGTGATCTAATTCATCATTGAATTTTACTTAAATGTACTTTTTCACTTAAGTGAGTTTAATTAGGGTCCTAAGTCAAATTAGCCCTAAACACACTTCCACACGTGTGCACATGATATTAGTTAGGATATTTCCAAATGCCCTAACTAAACCCTAACCTAACCTAGGATCTAACTAACCTTAGTTAATCCTAACTCTTCCTCACACATGTGTGAGGAGGAGATATTTCTCTAAGGCATGTGGGTTTGACACCTATTCAAACCCTAACCTAACTCCAACATGGAGTAAATCTGAGGGCTGGTTTATCTAACCCCTTCTCTTGACCTCACATTTTTCTATGAATAGAGACCTCCCACTCCCATATTACCTCTCTCTCCCTTTCAATCACCTTACAGAAACTCTGTTGGAATCACACCAAAATTGCATCTAGCAATTCCACACCATACAAACAACAAAGGACAACTTCAAAAATCCATCCGAATAGAAATTTTGGTCCCACAGTCAGCATAAATCCAATTTTCCCCCTGACCTATGAATCTAGGTTTCAATTCACCCCTTTCCATGTGAATTGACCATGCAGTAGATCCACCTCAACAAATTTAGTAGGTATGCTTTGTTTCATGTTTTTATAATGTTTTATGCAAATTTTACCATGTTTTAGCATAGTTTTCTTTTGTGTCTTTTTGTATTTCATCAACAAGGGGCTTGACTAAGGCAGGCCTCCAAAACATCTAACAATATTTTGTAGGCCTTAAAAAATAGGTGTAGGAGATCACAAAACCAACAAACTACCAGTGGTCCGCAAGCCCACCTTCACTGAGGAGTCTTGAAAGAAGTCATCAGGGTGTTTGATATTCATAAAGAAAGATTGGGAAAATCACCTTTGTAACCCATGAACATTTTTAATGAATAAAAAACAACATTCTGGGAATTATATGTGTTTATGTATTATGTTTGATCAAATGACATCTTTCCTTCACTTCAATATTGAGGAAAATGTGATGAGGTCAATTATTACCTCATTTTTGCATCATTTTTTGACATAAAAATTACCATATTTCAATACATTATATATATATATATATATATATATATATATATGCCAAATATTTAATTAAAGTGCATTATTTTATTTATGTTTGCATGATTAAGTGTTAAGAGATAATATGACAATGTTTTAACTATTTTATGCACTTTCCATCCTATTTTTGCATGGTTTTAGTCATAAAATAGCATAATGAAATCAATAGTAAATAATGGTTTTTGTAACTTATGATTGATTGAGCTATTTTGTATTGTTTTCCCACCTAAAACAAGTTTTTAGGTTTATGTGGTACCAAATCATCCACATTATTGTTGAAACAGGGCATGACAATTAAGCAGTAGAATATGCAGGGGTAGCTCCTGAAGATTTGGGCAACCACCTACAACATTAAAGGAATACAAAGACAAATTCAAGATAAGAAGTTGAAACCTATTGGATAACATTAAAAGAAATTATGAAGGACTTACCATGCACTTGGAAGTGCCCCCATGTGATAAAATTGGTAGCAACAAAACATGATAGGTGTTCAGCCTGATATTCCAGAGTTGCTCTAGAATAACATGTATAAACAGTCAATGGTGGCATAAAAATAGATATTTGATCCAATATACAAGGATTAAATAATTTGACATGAGTAAATATATGTTAATTGATGATTCACCTATTCTTGGATGATTCCCACCAATTTAGAAGCACAAATAATCACAATGTTGGTTGCTAAAGTGGATTCTATCTTAAATTAGACTGACTTTGCTACAACATGGCAACAAATTAAGCATGAATAGCATATTATTGATTTTGTATTTTAGAATAGGGATGTAAGAATTAGTATAAAAAATACTACTCACCTATTGGTTAGAGTTGGTCAGTTAGTCAAAATTCAAAAATTAGGGTCAAGTTTAGTCAAGAATTAGGAATGTAATTGTAGACTATAACAACAACATTATCAATAAAGTGTAGTAATTTCCAGAATGTGTTGATTTATGAGTGAATGAGTGATTATAAATTAGGTTTTGGAGTGTATTACCTTCTACTAGACTAGGAAGCAAGGGCCCACTCTCAGGGCTAGTGGAAGGAACCACTTCGCAGGTTTTTTTTTTTATAGTTTTTGGTTTTGTGCAATTTTTGTTAAATGTTGTCAATTTCCTATAATTTCTTATAATATAATTTCTCCTATTTTACCCTATTTTCCTTGTGTTTTAAGTGTGAAGTATGAGAGTGGATTTGCATCTAGCTAACCTATATTTATGTTTGCATTTATCATTTTTGTTTTCTATAATTTCAATCATAGAAACTTTTTATATTTTTCAACAACTTTTCATGTTTCAACACTTTAGTTTCAATAGATTTAATTTCAGCAATGTTAAGTTTAATTGGTTTAAATATAGCATTTTACTTTCATGTTTTTTCAATTCAGCTAAAGTAATCTAGTTTCCTTCTCCCTTTAGACTAATTTCAATTCTATAATTTAGACTAATTTCAATTCTACAAACTTAAATTAGTTCAATTATGCAATTTAAATTAATTTCAATTTTGTAAATAAATAGTTTTAATTATACAAATTAGGATATTGTGACCCTTGAAAGACCTTTATGAACCTTTATTCCACCAAATAAGCATGTGCCCTAATTTTTGAGCTATAGAACTCCTAAAATCCTCTATCGTATATAGCCTTGGACATCACCTTGGATTTGATAAACATTGAAATTAAATGATGACATTAATGACACTCATCATTTTTGGCACCGTTGTCGAGGACTTCACCTTTCTATTCCTACCATGGTTACTATTTCAACATGACAACAATATGTAGGCGAAGAAATTGCACCTAGGAAGAGGGCTGGTAAAGAGATAATGGATGTCAAAGAGAGTTTCCACCAATGAAATGACACTAGATTTGGATCAACAACAATATTTTTAGGAGCATATTGTGATAGAAGATGCTCTAGAGATTTTGGATGCAACTCTGAAACATTCTATAGATGAACGAAAACCTTTAAAAGCAGCTCTAGAAAATCCTAAAAAATCTCTAGAACATCCAAAGGTAGCTCCAAAATGATAATATGAGAAAGGCACATCCACAACCAAAGTTTATAGAGTATAAAATGCTTTAATACATGTAAGTACATCACCTTAGAAAGTGAAAAAATAGATTTTCATAGAATCTGTTAAAACAGTTCAGACAACAAAAATAGACATTCAAGTTTATTTACTTCTAGTACATGAACCTCCACTAATGGTAGTGCATCTGTTGGATATAGTACCATTAGTAGCACATAATGAGGCCATTACAGGTTGGGTATCATGCTACCAGGCACTTAAATTATGATTGGTAGTAGTAAATCCTTTGGAAGAGCAGAGCAATAAATAAACTACAAAAATTATAGAATTGCAGGCTAAGGTGAAGGATTTACGCTAAATTACAGAAAACCTGGTGCAATGCAGAAGGATTTCTATATTATACAACTTATTTCTCAAGGATCAATTTATTAGGTGGTAGGTAATGCGAATTTGTTTTGGCTTGTCATATGATTTATCTTCTAGTGAGGATTTCCTTGATGCATACATGCATAGTCTAGAGGAACAAAAGAATATGTTTTGTGAGTTTTATTTGCACAAGTTTGTAATGGTAGAGGATGTACATTTCATGCCTCACATATATATAGGTTATTTCCAACTTATATCCTTTATATCCACATTGCAAAATCAAATATGTTGGGATTAGGAAAGAGGTTGAATAAGACTGTTGAAGTAGGGCTTGGTATTTTATTGAGATATATCCAAGCCAATCCTAAAGCACTAAGAAGCAAAAAATTTTCCTTGATGAACAAGAAAAATATCAAAATAACTTATCTTAAGAACCTCAAGGAGAGTATGGTCTTTTTTCAGCAATTCTACATAGACAATTTTGACAACTCTTTGGTAACATGTAAAAGTAGGTGGGATGAATTACCTATGTCTCTAAGAAAGAGAGAACCCATATCACCAAAAAACCTGCTATGGTTAATAAGAAGGGTAGATGCATTACTATATATTATTTTTGATCTGAAACATCAGTGGATAGGCCTACGGTTTAGGCCACCCACTATTATAACACTTGTACCTTTCTATTTTGACTCTAAGCTTGAGCTTGCACAATAATTTCAAAGATGGCTGGTAGAGATAAAGAAAAACAAAGGATTCCATGATGGATATCACATGTTTTAGGGAAATTGGTACATGGAACTAAACCTAAGTGCATCTATAGTCCAACAAAATTCATGAGGTCATGCATCAAGTTAAGTTGGGGGGAATGATAAGGTCAATTATTACCTTATTTTTGCACCAATTTTTGACATAAAAACTCCCATATTTCAATACATAATATAGATATATAACAAATATTTTATTAAAGTGTACTATTTTGTTGATTTTTGCATTATTAAGTGTTAAGAGATAATATACCACTTTTTTGACTATTTTTTGCACTTTCTATCCTATTTTTGCATGATTTTAGTCATAAAACAACATAGTGAAATTAATAGTAAATAATGGTTTTTGTAATTTATAATTGGTTGAGCTAATTTGTATTATTTTCCCACCTAAAAAAAGTTGTTAGGTTTATTTGTTTCCAAATCAATCACTTTGCAATTGAAATAGGGCATAACAGCTAAGCAACAGAATGTGCAAGGGCAACTCTTAAAGATTAGGGTAGCCACTTACAACATTAAAGGAAGACAAAGATAAATTCAAGATAAGAAGTTGAAACCTATTTTAGAATATTAAATGCAATGATGGAGGACTTACCACACATATATATGTACCCCCATGTGATAAAATTGCTAGCAACAAAACATGATAGGTGTTCAGCCTGATATTCCAAAGTTGCTTCAGAATAACAGGCAGAAACATTAAACAATAGAAAAAAAATAAAGTTTTGGTCCAATCCACAAGGAGAAAATAAGTTGGCATGAGGACATGTGTGGTAGTTGATGATTCACCCATTCTTGGTTGATTCCCAATAGTTTAGAAGTATGGATAATCGCATAGTTGGCTTCCAAAGTGGATTCTATCTAAAATTAGACTGAGTCTGTTGTAGCAGGGCAGCGAATCAAGCATGAACAATAGATTATTGATTTTGTATTTTAGAATAGGGATGTAAGGAATAGTATAAATAAGACTACTACCTATTGGTTAGAGTTGGTCATTTAGTCAGAAGTCAAAAATTAGAGTCAATCTTAGTCAAGAATTAGAAATGTAATTACAAACTATAACAACAACATTATCAATAAAGTGTAGTAATTTTTAGAATGTGTTGATTTATGAGTGAATAAATGATTAGAGCTTGGGTTTTGGAGTTTATTGCCTTATTTTTGACTAGGGAGAAAGGTATCACTCTCGGGTCTAGTGAATGGAGCCATTTTGTAGGTCTTTTATAGTTTTATGTTTTGTGCAAATTTTGTTAAATGTTGTCAATTTATTATCATTTTTGATAATAGAATTTTCCCTATTTTTACCCTATTTTACTTGTGTTTTAAGTGTAAAGTGTGAGAGTGGAAATTTTAAATCTTAGGAACATTGTAAATTAGCTTTGAAACATTCTATAGATGAATTAGAACCTTTTGAAGTAGCTCTGAAACATCTTGAAAAACCTCCAAAATATCTATAAGAAGTTCCAGAATGACAAGATGAGCAAGGCACATCCAAAACCAAAGTTTTTGGAGTACAGAATGCTTCAATAAATGTAAGTATATCATGTAAGAAAGGGAAAATATAGATTTTTATAGAAACTATTAATATAGTTCAAACTATAGAAATCGACATTCAATTGATTTACTTCCAGTACATGAACCTCCACCAATGGTAGTGCATCCACTATATATGGTGCCATTAGTAGAACATAATGAGGCCATTGTAGTTTGTATAACATGTTGTCAAGTGCTTGAATTGTGATTGGTAGTAGTAAAGCCTTTGGAGGAGCAGAGTAAGAAATAAATTGTAAAAATTGTAGAATTATAGGCTAAGATGAAGGATTTATGCTTAATTGTAGAACACCCAGTGCAATGTAGAAGGTCTACCAGATGATACACCTATTTCCTCAAATATAACTCTCTTAGGTTTTAGGTAATGTGAATTTGTTCTAGTTTATCATATGATTTATCTTCTAGTGTGGATTTCCTTGATGCATACCTGCATAGTCGAGAGGAACAAAAGAACATGCTATGTGATTTTTATCTACACAAGTTTGTAATAGAAAAGGATGTACATTTCATGCCTCACATATATAATTTATGTCCAAATTAGATCCTTTATGTCCACATTGCAAAATAAAATATGTTAGAATCAATAAAAGAGGCATAATAAGATTGTTGAAGTAAGGTCTGGTCTTTTGCTAAGATATATCCAGACCAATCCTAAAGCACTAAGAAGGAAATATTTTTCAAAATCACTTATCTTAGGAACCTCAAGGAGAGTATGACCTATTTTAAACAATTCTACATAGATAGTTTTGACAACTCTTTGGCAACATGTAAAATCAAGTGGGATGAATTACCCATATCTCTAAGAAAGAGACAACCCATATCACCAACAAACCTACTATGGTCATGAAGAAGGGTATATGCATTACTAGATGTTATTTTGGATCTAAAAATCCATGATTAGGCCTATGATTTAGGCCACCCACTATTATAACACTTGTACTTTTCTATTTTGACTCTGACCCTAAGCCTACACAACAATTTCAAAGATATCCGACAAAGATAAAGAAAAATAGAGGATTCCATGATGGAGATCACATGTTTTAGGGAAATTGATACATGGAAGTAGACCTAAGTGCATCTGTAGTCCAAAAAAATGCATCAGAACATGAATCATATTAAGTAGGAGGGAATAATGAGGCCAATTATTGCCTCAATTTGCACCATTTTTTGACATAAAAACTACCATTTTTCAATACATAATATTGATATATACAAAATATTTGATTAAATTGCATTATTTTGTTGATGTTTACATGATTAAGTGTTAAGATATAATAAGTCACTGTTTTGACTATTTTATGCACTTTCTATCATGTTTTTGCATGGTTTTAGTCATAAAATAACACAATGAAATCAATGGTAAATAATGGTTTTTGTAATTTATGATTGATTGAGCTATTTTGTATTGTTTCCCAATATAAAATAAGTTGTTAGGTTGATGTGGTACCAAATAAGCCACTTTGTTGTTGAAATAGGGCATGACAGCTAAGCAATAGAATATGCAAGGGCAGCTCCTAAAGATCAGGGCAACCACCTACAACATTAAAGGAAGACAAAGACAAAGTCAAGATAAGAAGTTAAAACCTATTGGAGAACATTAAAGGAAATGAGAGAGGACTTACAACACACTTTGAAGTGCCCCTATGTGATAAAATTGGCAATAACAAAATATTATAGGTGTTTAATATGATATTCTAAAGTTGCTTTGGAATAAAAGACAAAAATAGTCAACATTAGCAAAAAAATGAGTTTTGATCCAATCTGCAGGAGCAAATAAGTTGACATGAGTATAGGTGTGGAAATTTATGATTCACCTATTCTTGGTTGGTTCCCACCAATTTGGAAGCACATATAATCACACAGTTGGATGCCAAAGTGGATTCTATCTTAAATTAGATTAAGTCTGTTGCAATAGGGTAATGAATCAAGCATGAACAATAGATTATTGGCTTTGTATTTTAGAATAGGGATGTAATAATTAGTATAAATAAGACTACTCACCTATTGATTAGAGTTGTTTAGTTAGTTTGAAGTCAAAAATTAAATTTAATCTTAGTCAAGAATTAGGATTGTAATTACGGACTGTAACGACAACATTATCAATAAAGTGCAATAATTTCTAGAATGTGTTGATTTATGAGTGAATGAGTGATTAGAGATTAGGATTTGGAGTGTATTACCTTCTATTGGACCAGGTATCAAAGGCCCACTCTCGAGGCTAGTGGAAGGAGCTATTTTGTAAGTTTTTTTTTAGTTTTTTATTTTGTGTAATTTTTGTTAAATATTATCAAATTTCTTATCATTTTTGTAACAAAAATTCCCTTGTTTTTACCCTAATTTCCCTTTTGTTTTAAGTGTGAAGTGCGAGAGTGGATTTGTAGTTAGCCGAACTATGTTTATGCTTGTGTTTATCATTTTTTTGTATAATTTTAGTTGCAACAACTTTTTATAGTTTTCAATAACTTTTTATAGTTTTCAACAACTTTTCCTATTTTAGCAATTTAGTTTCAACAGTTTCAATTTCAGCAATGTTAAGCTTAGTTGGTTTGAATTTAATTTTTTTATTTCATGTTATTTCAATTTATAAAAAGTAATCTAGTTTCTTTCTTCCTTTAGCAATTTTAATTATGTAAACTTAAATTAAGTTGATTAGTGATATAATTCATCATTGACTTTCACTTAAATGTACTTTTTTACTTAAGTGAGTTTAATTAGGGTCCTAAGTCAAATTAGCCCTAAACACACTTCCACACATGTGTGCACATGAGATTAGTTAGGATATTTCCAAATGCCCTAACTAAACCCTAACATAACCCAGGAACTATCTAACCATAGTTAATCCTAACTCTTCCTCACACATGTGCGAGGAGGAGATATTTCTCTAAGGCATGTGGGTTTGACACCTATTCAAACCCTAACCTAACTCCAACATGGAGTAAATCTAAGGGTTGGTTTATCTAACCCCTTCTCTTGACCTCATATTTTTCTATAAATAGAGGGCTCCCCCTCCCATTTTACCTCTCTCTCCATTTCAATCACCTTACAAAAACTTTGCTAGAATCATGCCAAAATTGCATCTAGCAATTCCACACCATACAATCAACAAAGGACAAATTTAGAAATCCATCCAAATAGAAATTTTGGTCGCACAGTCAGCATAAATCCAATTTTCCCCTTGACCTATGAATATAGGTTTCAATTCACCCCTTGCCATGCGAATTGATCGTATAGTAGATCCACCTCAACAAATTTAGAAGGTATGCTTTGTTTCATGTTTTTAAAATGTTTTATGCAATTTTTATCATGTTTTAGAATAGTTTTCTTCTGTGTATTTTTTTCTTTCATCAACAAGGGGTTTTATTAAGGCAAGCCTCCAAAAAATCTAACAATATTTTTTAGGCCTTCAAACTAGGTGCAGGAGATCACAAAACCAACAAACTACCGGTGGTCCGCAAGCCCACATTCACTAAGAAATCTCGAAAGAAGTCATCAGGGTGTTTGATATTCATAAAGAAAGATTGGGAAAATCACCTTTGTAACCCATGAACATTTTGAATGAATAAAAAGCAACATTCTGGGAATTATATGTGTTTATATATTATGTTTGATCAAATGACATATTTCCTTCACTTCAATATTGACGAAAATGTAATGAGGTCAATTATTACCTCATTTTTGCATCATTTTTTGACATAAAAATGACCATATTTCAATATATATATATATATATATATATATATATATATATATGCCAAATATTTGATTAAAGTGCATTATTTTATTGATGTTTGCATGATTAAGTGTTAAGAGATAATATGCCACTGTTTTGACTGTTTTATGCACTTTCTATCCTATTTTTGCATGATTTTAGTAATAAAATAACATAGTGAAATCAATAGTAAATAATGGTTTTTGTAACTTATGATTGGTTGAGCTATTTTGTATTGTTTTCCCACCTAAAACAATTTGTTAGGTTTATTTGGTACCAAATCATCCACTTTATTGTTGAAACAGGGCATGACAACTAAGTAGTAGAATATGTAGGGGTAGCTCCTGAAGATTTGGGTAACCACCTACAACATTAAAGGAAGACAAAGACAAAGTCAAGATAAGAAGTTGAAACCTATTGGAGAACATTAAATGCAATGATGAAGGACTTACCATGCACTTGGAAGTGCCCCCATGTGATAAAATTGGTAGCAACAAAACATGATAGGTGTTCAGCCTGATATTCCAGAGTTGCTCTAGAATAACATGTATAAATAGTCAATGGTGGAAAAAAAATAGATATTTGATCCAATATACAAGGATTAAATAATTTTGCATGAGGAAATATGTGGTAATTGATGATTCACCTATTCTTGGCTGATTCCTACCAATTTAGAAGCACAAATAATCACACTACTAGTTGCCAAAGTGGATTCTATCTTAAATTAGACTGACTTTGCTACAACATGGCAATAAATTAAGCATGAATAACATATTATTGATTTTGTATTTTAGAATAGGAATGTAAGAATTAGTATAAATAATACCACTCACCTATTGGTTAGAGTTGGTCAGTTAGTCAAAAGTCAAAAATTAGAGTCAAGTTTAGTCAAGAATTAGGACCGTAATTGTAGACTGTAACAACGACATTATCAATAAAGTGTAGTAATTTCTAGAATGTGTTGATTTATGAGTGAATGAGTGATTATAAATTATTTTTTGGAGTGTATTACCTTCTACTAGACTAGGGAGCAAGGGCCCACTCTCAGGGCTAGTGGAAGGAGCCATTTTGCAGGATTTTTTTTATAGTTTTTGGTTTTGTGTAATTTTTGTTAAATGTTGTCAATTTCCTATCATTTCTTATAATATAATTTCTCCTATTTTATTCTATTTTCCTTGTGTTTTAAGTGTGAAGTGTGAGAGTGGATTTGCAGCTAGCTAACCTATATTTATGTTTGCATTTATCATTTTTATTTTCTATAATTTTTTTATTTTTAAATTTACATGGTGGAATCGATAGCTGCCATAAATCTGGGCAGGCTATCCAGATTTTTATGGCTGCCACAATATTCTATGCTATCCTCCCTAGAAGCCGCCACATAGATCTTCACGCATTCCGCCCCTATAACCACCATGCCACAATCATTTTAAACCTTTTACGCCACTGAAAGCACCAGGAAAGGGACAAGTGTTTAGTCCGACGAGGCCCGAGATTTGAACCTTGGACCTCCGCCCTCCTTATGGGGTTTGGATAAACCAATTGGTCTACACCTCGGACCTTTGTTTTCTATAATTTCAATCATAGCAAATTTTTATATTTTTCAACAATTTTTCATGTTTCAACACTTTAGTTTGAACAGCTTTGATTTCAACAATGTTAAGCTTAATTGGTTTAAATTTAGCATTTTACTTTCATGATTTTTCAATTTAGAAAAAGTAATTTAGTTTCCTTCTCCCTTCAGAAATTTCAATTTTGTAAACTTAAATTAGTTCAATTCTATAATTTAGAGTAATTTCAATTCTACAAACTTAAATTAGTTCAATTATGCAATTTAGAGTAATTTTAATTTTGCAAATAAATGGTTTTAATTATACAACTTAGGATAGTGTGACCCTTGAAAGACCTTTATCAACCTTTATTCCACCAAATAAGCATGTGCCCTGATTTTTGAGCTATAGAAATCCTAAAATCCTCTATCATATATAGCCTTGGACATCACCTTGGATTTGATAAACATTGAAATTAAATGATGGCATTAATGACACTCATTATTTTTGGCATCGTTGTAGAGGACTTCACCTTTCTATTCCTACCATGGTTGCTATTTCAACATGACAACAATATGTAGAGGAAGAAATTGCAAATAAGAAGAGGGCTGGTAAAGAGATAATGGATGTCGAAGAGAGTTTCCACCAATGAAAGGACACTAGATTTGGAGCAACAACAAAAATTTTAGGAGCATCTTGTGATAGAAGATGCTCTAGAGCTTTCAGATACAGCTTTGAAACATTCTAGATATGAACGGAAACCTTTAAAAGCACCTCTAGAACATCCTAAAAAATCTCTAGAATGTCCAAAGGTAGCTCCAAAATGACAATATGAGTAAGGCACATCCAAAACCAAAGTTTCTAGAGTATAAAATGCTTTAATACATGTAAGTACATCACCTAAGAAAGTGAAAAAATAGATTATCATAGAATCTATTAAAATAGTTCAGACAACAAAAATAGACATTCAAGTTGATTTACTTCTAGTGCATGAACCTCCACTAATGGTAGTGCATATGTTGGATGTGGTACCATTAGTAGCACATAATAATGCCATTACAAGTTGGGTATCATGCTACCAGGCACTTAAATTATGATTGGTAGTAGTAAATACTTTGGAAGATCATAGCAAGAAATAAACTACAAAAATTATAGAATTGCAAGCTAAGGCGAAGGATTTGTGATAAATTACAGAACACCTGGTGTAATGTAGAATGCTTTCTATATTATACAACTTATTCTTCAAGGAGCAATTTATTAGGTGGTAGGTAATGTGAATTTGTTTTGGCTTGTCATATGATTTATCTTCTAGTGAGGATTTTCTTGATGGATATATGCATAGTCTAGAGGAACAAAAGAATATGTTTTGTGAGTTGTATTTGCACAAGTTTGTAATGGTAGATGATGTATAGTTCATGCCTCACATATATATAGGTGATTTCCAACTTAGATCCTTTATGTCCACATTGCAAAATCAAATATGTTGGGATTAGGAAAAGAGGTAGAATAAGACTGTTGAAGTAGGGCTTGGTCTTTTATTGAGATATATCCAGCCCAATCCTAAAGCACTAAGAAGCCAAAATTTTTCCTTGATGAACAAGCCAAATATCAAAATCACTTATCTTAGGAACCTCAAGGAGAGTATGGCCTATTTTCAGTAATTTTGCATAGACAATTTTGACAACTCTTTGGTAACATGCAAAAGTAGGTGGGATGAATTACCTATGTCTCTAAGAAAGAGAGAACCCATATCACCAACAAACTTGCTATGGTTAATAAGAAGGGTATATGCATTACTATATATTATTTTGGAGCCGAAACATCAGTGGATAGGCCTACGGTTTAGGCCACCCACTATTATAACACGTGTACCTTTCTATTTTGACTCTAAGCTTGAGCCTGCATAATAATTTCAAATATGGCTGGTAGAGATAAAGAAAAACAAAGGATTCCATGATGGATATCACATGTTTTAGGGAAATTGGTACATGGAACTAGACCTAAGTGCATTTGTAGCCCAACAAAATGCATGAGGACATGCATCAAGTTAAGTTGGGGGGAATGATGAGGTCAAATAATACCTTATTTTTGCACCAATTTTTGACATAAAAACTGCCATATTTCAATACATAATATAGATATATGCCAAATATTTTATTAAAGTGCATTATTTTGTTGATGTTTGGATTATTAAGTTTTAAGAGATAATATACCATTGTTTTGACTATTTTCTGCACTTTCTATCCTATTTTTGCATGATTTTAGTCATAAAACAACATAGTGAAATTAATAGTAAATAATGGTTTTTGTAATTTATAATTGGTTGAGCTAATTTGTATTGTTTTCCCACCTAAAAAAAGTTTTTAGGTTTATTTGGTTCCAAATCAACCACTTTGCAATTGAAATGGGGCATGACAGCTAAGCAACAAAATGTGCAAGGGCAACTCTTAAAGATTAGGGTAGCCACCTACAAAATTAAAGGAATACAAAGATAAATTCAAGATAAGAAGTTGAAACCTATTTTAGAATATTAAAGGCAATGAGGGAGGACTTACCACACATATAGATGTACCCCCATGTGATAAAATTGCTAGCAACAAAACACGATAGGTGTTCAGCCTGATATTCCAAAGCTGCTTCAGAATAACAGGCAAAAACATTGAACAATAGAAAGAAAATAGAGTTTTGATCCAATCCACAAGGAGAAAATAAGTTGGCATGAGGACAGGTGTGGTAGTTGATGATTCACCTATTCTTGGTTGATTCCCACTAGTTTAGAAGTATGGATAATCACATAGTTGGCTTCCAAAGTGGATTTTGTCTAAAATTAGACCGAGTCAGCGAATCAAGCATGAACAATAGATTACTGATTTTGTATTTTAGAATAGGGATGTAAGGACTAGTATAAATAAGACTACTACCTATTGGTTAGAGTTGGTTAGTTATTCAGAAGTGAAAAATTAGAGTCAATCTTAGTCAAGAATTAGGAATGTAATAGCAAACTATAACAACAACATTATCAATAAAGTGTAGTAATTTTTAGAATGTGATGATTTATAAGTGAATAAATGATTAGAGCTTGGGTTTTGGAGTGTATTGCATTATGTTGGACTAGGGAGAAATGGATCACTATCAGGGCTAGTGAATGGAGCCATTTTGTAGGTTTTTTATAGTTTTTTGTTTTGTGCAATTTTTGTTAAATGTTGTCAATTTCTTATCATTTGTTATCACATAATTTTCCCTATTTTTACCCTATTTTACTTGTGTTTTAAGTGTAAAGTGTGAGAGTGGAAATTGTAAATCTCAGGAACATTGTAAAGTATCTTTGAAACATTCTATAGATGAATCAAAACCTTTCGAAGTAGCTCTGAAACATCTTGAAAAACCTCCAAAATGTCTAGAAGAAACTCCAAAATGACAATATGAGCAAGGCACATCCAAAACCAAAGTTTTTGGAGTAAAAAATGCTTCAATATATTTAAGTACATCATGTAAGAAAGAGAAAATATAGATTTTCATAGAATCTATTAAAATAGCTCAAACTATAGAAATTGATATTTAATTGATTTACTTCCAGTACATGAACCTCCACCAATGGTAGTGCATCCACTAGATATGGTGCCATTAGTAGCACATAATGAGGCCATTGTAGTTTGGATAGCATGCTATCAAGTTATTGAATTGTGATTGGTAGTAGTAAAGCCTTTGGAGGAGCAGAGTAAGAAATAAATTGTAAAATTTGTAGAATTATAGGCTAAGATGAAGGATTTATGTTTAATTGTAGAACACCTGGTGCAATGTATAAGGTCTACCAGATGATACACCTATTTCCTCAAATATAAATTTCTTAGGTTTTAGGTAATGTGAATTTGTTCTAGTTTATCATATGATTTATCTTCTAGTGAGGATTTCCTTGATGCATACCTGCATAGTCTAGAGGAACAAAAGAATATGTTGTGATTTTTATCTACACAAGTTTGTAATAGAAAAGGATGTACATTTCATGCCTCACATATATAAGTTATGTCCAACTTAGATCCTTTATGTCCACATTGCAAAATAAAATATGTTAGAATCAATAAAAGAGGCATAATAAGATTGTTGAAGTAAGGTCTGGTCTTTTGCTAAGATATATCCATACCAATCCTAAAGCACTAAGAAGGAAATATTTTTCCTGTATGAACAAGCTAAATATCAAAATCACTTATCTTAGGAACCTCAAGGAGAGTATGACCTATTTTAAACAATTCTGCATAGATAGTTTTGACAACTCTTTGGCAACATGTAAAATCAGGTGGGATGAATTACCCATATCTCTGAGAAAGAGACAACCCATATCACCAACAAACCTACTATGGTCATGAAGAAGGGTATATGCATTACTAGATGTTATTTTGGATCTAAAAATCCATGATTAGGCCTATGATTTATGCCACCCACTATTATAACACTTGTACCTTTCTATTTTGACTCTGACCCTAAGCCTACACAACAATTTCAAAGATAGCTGACAAAGATAACGAAAAATAGAGGATTCCATGATGGAGATCACATATTTTAGGGAAATTGGTACATGGAACTATACCTAAGTGCATCTGTAGTCCAAAAAATGCATCAGAACATGAATAATATTAAGTAGGGGGAATAATGAGGCCAATTATTGCCTCATTTTGCACCATTTTGACATAAAAACTACCATATTTCAATACATAATATAGATATATACCAAATATTTGATTAAATTGTATTATTTTGTTGATTTTTACATAAGTGTTAAGAGATAATAAGTCACTGTTTTGACTGTTTTATGCACTTTCCATCATGTTTTTGCATGGTTTTAGTCATAAAATAACACAATGAAATTAATAGTAAATAATGGTTTTTGTAATTTATGATTTATTGAGATATTTTGTACTGTTTCCCCATATAAAATAAGTTTTTATGTTGATGTGGTATCAAATCAGCCACTTTGTTTTTGAAATAGGGCATGATAGCTAAGCAGTAGAATATGCAAGGGCAGCTCCTAAAGATCAGGGCAACCACCTACAACATAAAAGGAAGACAAAGACAAAGTCAAGATAAGAAGTTAAAACCTATTGGAGAACATTAAAGGAAATGAGAGAGGACTTATAACACACTTTGAAGTGCCCCTATGTGATAAAATTGGAAATAACAAAATATTATAGGTGTTCAATATGATATTCTAAAGCTGCTCTAGAATAAAAGGCAAAAATAGTCAACATTAGCAAAAAAATGAGTTTTGATCCAATCTGCAGGAGCAAATAAGTTGACATGAGGATAGGTGTGGAAATTTATGATTCACATATTCTTGGTTGGTTCCCACCAATTTGGAAGCACGGATAATCACACAGTTGAATGCCAAAGTGGATTCTATCTTAAATTAGATTGAGTCTGTTGCAATAGGGTAATGAATCAAGCATAAACAACAAATTATTGACTTTGTATTTTAGAATAGGGATGTAAGAATTAGTATAACTAAGACTACTCACCTATTGATTAGAACTGGTTAGTTAGTTTCAAGTTAAAAATTAAATTTAAGCTTAGTCAAGAATTAGGATTGTAATTACAGATTGTAACAACAACATTATCAATAAAGTGCAATAATTTCTAGAATGTGTTGATTTATGAGTGAATGAGTGATTAGATATTAGGATTTGGAGTGTATTACATTCTGTTGTACCAGGTATCAAATGCCCACTCTCGAGGCTAGTGGAAGGAGCTATTTTGTAAGTTTTTTTTTAGTTTTCTATTTTGTGTAATTTTTGTTAAATATTGTTAAATTTCTTATCATTTTTTGTAACAAAAATTCCCTTGTTTTTACCCTATTTTTCCTTGTGTTTTAAGTGTGAAGTGTGAGAGTGGATTTTTAGTTGGATGACCTATGTTTATGCTTGCATTTCTCATTTTTTTCTATAATTTTAGTTGCAACAACTTTTTACAGTTTTCAATAACTTTTTATAGTTTTCAGCAACTTTTCCTATTTCAGCAATTTAGTTTCAACAGTTTCAATTTCAGCAATGTTAAGCTTAGTTGGTTTGAATTTACTATTTTTATTTCATGTTATTTCTTTTTTTTTTAAAGTGAAAAACCCCTTGTAGGGCCACCTTGGTCTGAGAGACCATGAACAAGGGGTTCTACACCATCAAAGTCACTCGGGAGTAGCACTCGACCCTGCCCGCACCAACATTATCAATTGGATTTTGGATACCCAATTCAACTTTTTGGTAGGGTGGATATTTGAACCTAGGACCTCCCTTGGAGGATTGCCCTCTCCTCTCCAAGTCACCTACAACACCTGGGTTTTCTTTCATCTTATTTCAATTTAGAAAAATTAATCTAGTTTCTTTCTTCCTTTAGCAATTTTAATTATGTAAACTTAAATTATTTCAATTCTACAATTTAGAGTAAAACTTAAATTAGTTCAATTCTACAATTTAGAGTAATTTCAATTCTACAACTAAATAGTTATAATTCTATAACTTAGGATAGTGTGACCCTTGGAAGACCTTTATGAACCTTTGTTCCACCAAATAAGAATGTGCATTGATTTTTGTGCTATAGAACTCTCAAACTCCTCTATTGTATATAGCCTTGGATATTACCCTAAATTTGACAAACATTGAAATTAAATGATGACATTAATGACACTCACCAAAATGCAACCATAAGATGTGAAATAAGTAAGCTATAATAAGTATATGATAATGGCACTTTAATATGCAGGAAAATAACAAGATAAAATTTTACAATAACTCAGTAATATGCCATTAATGAAAGCTTACAAAAATAGTACAATGCAATATAATGAAAAACTTGAACACTCCAGAATTTTCAATGAAGAAATACATTGTCCCTAATCACTACTATAGTAACATTCTCTCTCTCTCTATATATATATCTATCACACTCTCTATATATATATATCACTCTCACTTTCTTAAAGGTATATATAGGAATATATGTACCTTGGAATTTACTCTACCCATAAATCTTCATATATCTTATCCTATGACTCATGTACATGCGAACTACATGTACATTTACATCATTGCACATTCTAACACTTGTGCATTTATTACTTGCATGAAGTAACTACTCAAACCTTACTCTAAAGTAAACTCCTACTCTAGTTATGTACACAAGGTGGTACATTGACATATACCCAATAATGTAATATACTCTAACAAAAAATAGGGGTTGGAGGGTCCCGACCCTTTAAAAAGAGTTTGAAATAGGTATAGGAAAAAAATAAGAGAAGATAAAACAAATGGAATAGTGTGCTTAAATCCTTCATTGCATGATCCCAATAAGTATTCTGCTTTCCTTTGCCATCTTTTGCTTCTAGCTTCATTATCAATTCTTATAATATCTTTCAATTCCATGGGGGCATATGACCAGGCCTTAAAATTCTTAGATCTAATGGTCATATGCTTTTTCAAACACATCCCACTCACAATGAATTATGTTTATTTTTTTATCCTTGTAGTAAGTTTCCTGCCATTCCAGCCCAACTTATGTCAAAAGTCCTATGACAAATACTGTCTTTGTGGTTGAGGAGTAATTTCTCATAGAGAATTAAATTGCTAGTTCATTTAACCATGACTAGACAAAATATCCACTTTCCTTTCCTAAAAAAATTCTAACCTTAACATGCTTTAGGTATTTCTCTAATTCAGAATTAATACAAGTTTTAATTTCTTGATCAGGGTCATTTGGTTCTTCCATAACTGCTTCAGTAGGAGCTTCAGGTGCCCTATTGTTATTTCTTCGAATTTCCTCCCTAATAACTTCTAAAAAATTGTTCTGTTGTGTCAAATACTCTATGTAGGTTGACATGTCACCTTGCATATTATAAACTAGATTTGTGAGATTCTCCATACCCTTAGGGTTTCCTAAACTCTCTCCCAAATGACCCTCTCCAAAATTATCAAGACTAGATAGCCGAGATCTTCGAGGAGGCATATTTGCTCCACTACCAAGTTTTGGTGGCATAATCCATAAATAAATGCGTTAGTTCACAATATTATACTGAAGGCTTATACTAACTAAAGTTTTTCGTTAGCTTTACTAGCTTTACTAAAGTATTTCTCCTTTCTATATGATGACTTAAGTTGAGTATCAACATATTGACTAAGTAAGAAAGAATTTTGGTTTAGAGCTTCAAATGGAAAGTATGATCCCCAAAATAGCATCAAGTACACCACTTAATACCCACGTTAGTGGAGGTTTCATCTAACCCTTCCAATATGATTCACCAGAGGTTCAACACGAGAGGCAAGACTTGCTCATTTTATACATCTGCACCATTTATCTATTCTTACTTTACATATCGAATTTAGAGACATCAAATTTAGAGTTTTATACCCATCTAATCTAGGCTCTGATACCAACTGTAATAACCCCAAATTACCTAACCAAAACTAACAATCATCACCTTTTTTTACAAACTTACATATGTATGAAAGTGTTTAATATATTTTTCCATTGAATAAGTAGTCACATGAGTTTTTAAGGCTATGCACCACACAGGTATCAACTTTATTAGAGTTTATCCATGTGTATGGGAGTTTCTAGTGTCCCATAATGATCAACAAGAATTTTCCGGTCTGTTTCAAATAGAATGCTCATTTCCATTTTTAAGTTTAACCCTAAGTTAAACTAGTTCCAACCATAGGTATCTTTTCAACCTAACCATGGGTATCATTCAACTTAACCATAGGTATATTTCAACCTAACCAAAGGTATCTTTCAACCTAACCATAGGTATCTTTCAACCTAACTTAAGCGTATGCCTTGATGACTATTCATTGTTTTCCAATGATATAATATTTTTAGGTACAATGCTTAACCAACCAACCATACCCCATATGGTTTGTTAAGGGAATCATCCAACTGATTCTCATAGGCATATGTTGTTTACCACTTTATCTCATTGACTATTAACTATTTAGATATCTCTTTTGTATAATCTTTGATATATATATATATGTTCATGCTATGTTTCCACATTTGTACTTATAGAATTATAAAGATCAATTTTAACCATTCATACTCAAAGCATCCACTTGAGAATTCAAGTAGTATATATTAGATCAGGTAAAAAAATTATTTTTAGAACATAATACTTCAAAGATATTTATACTAATTATTGCCGATACAATCAGATATTTGAAAGTTACATTATGAAATATTTTTCAATGAATCATAAATTCCTACAAGCTATTACATCAATTTTTTTGCAGAAAGCTCTTAATGTTACAAAAATAGCCTCATTGATTTGAAAACAATAACAACTTCTTCTGGTCTTCAAATCTCTTTCAGGTTCATCAGGTACTTTATAAATAGTTACCTCAATCCAACCAGTACTATGTGATAGGTTACTCGGGATGAGGACAATCCAATTATGAGCATGCATATCTAACTAAAAATGCCATGCAATAGTAATCCATAGAATGCAAATAATTTTTTAGCAATGAAGTATTCAATACAATTCAAGAGTAGGAAATCTCATACTTTCCTAAGAATGAAACTTTCCCATTCCTTTCATCTCATATTTCATCACATAGGAAACATTCTCTTAAATCTATACTAATTGCATCCATTGACATGGCTACGGAAAACCCCCATATGTTCTCGAGAAATGCAACCCAGTTACCCTATCTCCCATATTAGATCATTCCATCATAATTCCATTTCTTAATTTAGCATGCATGATTGCATATACATGATTCTATTTGTACAATGCATTAGAATCACAATATGGTAAAATGTGTCATTATACATTTTTGTTACCAAGACTCAAGAGACATAAGCACCCAGAAATAACATTTAAACAATCTTGTTCATAACATAAAATCACAATGTCAAAAGAATCCACTACTAGCATATTTTCTATATTTGGCCAAAAATATCCATCATAATCAATCAAACTCTCTAAGAGTAGGTCAAACTATGTTTACCACATATTTTTAAAAAGGATTATTCCCTTTAATATAAGTCACTCTAAGTTTCAACCTAGAATTAACTTCTTGTATTGTGACATATACATACATACATACATACATACATACATATCTATATATATATATATATATATATATATATACATATATATATATATATATATATATACATATATATATATATACATATATATATATATACATATATACATATATACATATATATATATATATACATATATACATATATACATATATATATATATATACATATATACATATATAATATATATATATATATATATACATATATATATATATATATACATATATATATATATATATATATATGTAGCACTGGATTTCATCAACAATTTTGTGTCATATTAATATTAATCATGACTAGGGATATTCACAGTCTCATGAATATTTCAAAACTTTATACCATAAATGGACAAGGTACCCATATAAATTTTCCTTGGGTGAACTTAAACTTCTTTTTTTTGTCTTAATTTGAGTCATTTTAGGATAGCTATCTAATGCTTCCAATTAGATTCTTTCACTTCTCTTTTTTTTTTTTTTAAACAAATCCAAGACTCAAAGTGATAATCATAAAACTCAGGTCTATGATTTCTATCCACAAACCTTATTACACCTCCTTGTTTCATTTCACCACCCATACTCTAAATGAACTCTTATAATACTTTATTAAAGCATTACTATTGATAGGAAAATTCTCCCCATTGGTTTTAATTTTTACAAGGGAAGGCCTACATTAGGTGCTAGTGCTTTAGCCTAATGGATAAGTGCTTAGCACGCTACTCAAGGTGGTATCCCCACTGAATCCTTCTGTCAACATGGCTCCTGACTCTTGCTCAAAGCCTCATGCCTACGCATATTTTGTTCATGCATAGGGAGCTCAAACCCTAAGCAACCAATCGGGTAGTGACAAGTGGTGCAAATTGAGTCATAGATGGTTTTCATCATTGATAATTAAGGTTTGTCATTGTTAGAATTATTATTATTTTTTTCATAAGACCTTTAGGGCAATAACCCTAAGCTTTAATTTACCAAAAATCAATGTCGTTTCAAGCTTTCATAGGATAATGACTATGTTTATTTCGAACATGATCTGCATTGCATAAAATCTCTCTAAAAACCAACCCAAATCAAATTGGAAGTTCCTTGCACTCGTCTAACAAGACTAGGATTTCAATGTTTTTCTAGAGGATGCATTGTGTCCCATCCAAAATACGTCATTCAAGAAATTTCTAAGGCACAAACCATAGCATCTATGTTTTTTATGATATACCCCATCTAGATGGCAAACAAATCTAAACATCACCAATGACCTTCATATCTACAAGTAGAGTAATTATTTTCCCTCATCCCACAACCAGAATGCTTGGTTTATGACATGGCTACCAAAAACATACTATACAGGGCATGAGAGTCACTATAATGGAGCTTGAGGACTCATACCAAAGGTAAAACTATGCTCAAGATCATATAACAGGGCTTCTTCAATATAAAATTTGAGATCACTCTATCTTTAACACATTCAAGAGACATTTTTTTCCATAAAGCCTAGACTTAGCCCTTGTGCCTACTATACGTAAGTTTCTACCTTACCCATGCATGCTCACATCAAGTCATATTCATTTTCATGAGTTTATTTATACAATGGTTCATTAAAATCGAATCCTCTAAATTATTTAGAAGAACATTTTTTTATAAAGCTTATGCAAACCATGGTTTCAGACATGAACCCTCATAAATTGCAAAACAACAAACTTGTTAAAATCAAAGCTTTTCTTTATACTCCATTAAACCCTTTATCCCTTACAATAGTAAGGCATTTCTATATTATCTCTTCATTCATTAATCAAGCATACTTATTATCTATAGGGTATCTGGAATTCATAATCCTAACCTGGATTTTTTGCTGACTTCCTTTTACTCAAGCTCTGGCAAGTCTCCCAGTTCTTTGTCCCACACGTGATTCTTCTTTTTTTTTATTTAAAAAAAGTAACAAGGCAAGTAAAACTAAGGTAAATCATGAGGCTCTTCTAGTTTTTGATCTGATTAAAACCTAGAGTTGCCACATTTCTATGCCTAAGTAGTAGTGGAGGTCCAAATTAGTCATTTCAAAATATTTGCATAAGTCCTCTTTTAGAAACCTTAATCTATCTTTGTAATCACCTATAATGATAAGATCATCCACATATAATGTTACCAAAACAATGCAGTTCTTTCAATGTTTCACATAGAGAGTAGATTCTACGCAGATCTAGTGAAACCAAGGTTGATGAAATAAGAATCAAGTTTGACATACCAAGCTCTTGGTGCTTGCTACAATCCATATAGCTAGTGCATTTTGACATTTGCAGGCTAATATCTATTCTCTCTTATACTAGAGCCAGATATTACATCACTTTGATTGATGACTATAGTAGGATAATTTAGATCTATCTCATTCAGTATAAATAGCAAGCCCTTGATACATTCAAGGAATTCATGGAACTTGTTGAAATAGAAAGTGGCTATAAAATCTCCACATTGAGGATAAATCATGGTGGAGAATACATATCCAAATATTTTTCTATATTTGTAGGTATTATGGGATAAGGAGGCAATTCACACTTCTTATACACCTTAGAAAAATGGGGTAGCTAAGAGGATAAATCAAACCATAACAAACAGGGCAGAATATATGGTAGTTGTTGTTGAATTATTAAACAATTTTTGGGGGGAAACTATGCTTATTGCTGCATACTTGACCAATAGGTCCTTTACTAAGTATTTGCATGATATAAAACTAGAGGAAGTATGGAGTGGAAATTTTCCCTATGTGGTCCATTTCAAAGTCTTTGGATGTGATGCTTATGCTCACATACCTCATAAAAAAAAGAAAGAAAATTGATAACAAGAGCCAAAAATGCATCTTTGTAGGCTATAGTGAAAGTGCAAAAGCTTATAAGTTATATGAGCCTATTTACAAGAGGATTTTTCTCTCTAGGGATTTTACTTTAAATGAGTATTTCCCATAAAATACTTCTCCTATGATCCCTTCATTTCAATAAAATCAGAAAACAATTACTCCCGTAGCGTCCACTCCCTCACATGCTCCTTCCTCTTCAATCACAAGTCAGTCTTCCTCAAAATGAGGATCTTATTACTCATGATCCATGTCCTCCTTCTCCTCCTACTTTACCTCCATCTAATGATAATGTCACATCATCAAATCCTTTATCTAAGTGGATTCAATATACCATAGATTCAACCCAAAGCCACTTACCCACTTATATAGGTAAAATGCTTTCTTCCCTAAGAGACCAAGTAAACTATAATATAATGGCCAAAGTACTCAGCCAACCAGAACCTTCTAATGTCAAAGAAGCACTTGGTGATCCTAAATGGACTCTTTCCATGGAACAAGAGTTAGATTCCATTGAACAAAATCACACATGGGAGTCTAATAGCTAGAATTTAAACACACTTCAACATGCATAACCAAAAACTAAAAATATACTTAAAGAAGTAGAATAAAGTGAAATTATTCATATCTTCCATTAATGTGTCAAAATAGTCACAAGCCATGTGGATTGATGAGGCTCGATGCTTCTTAGACAATAGCTCAAGGTTTGAGCCCTGATCATACAATCAAGAAGGATTAAAAGGAAGATCTCATAAGGCTAAATATGAGGTATGAGTAGGCAGCTCCCAATGCATTTACAATGTAATTATAGGTTGGTATGAAGGCTCTTTCTCTTCAAAACTCTATGTAGAGGGTATGCATAGTCTTCTCTAATTTGTAGTCAAAGTCTTACAATTTTAATTGGTAGCTTCAAGGTCTTTGAGTCCATGTCCATCAATGTTGGAGGCTTCTAATCCCTTGGATGACAATCTACTATTGCCACCTCTCCTTTTTGTTGCACTAGGGTGGTTGTGCCATTAAGATATCACTAGGTTTTCCTATAGAATATCTTATTCACTAATGTAACAAGTAGAGCCTCCTTGACTAGTGTAGATTGGTAGGGTAGGCTTACCTATGTGATAGAAAACTATTATGACTGCTACATAGAACATTTTGATAGGCTAGGCCACAAATGTTAATTTTGAAATCCTGTGATGGATATCCTCTTAGCTAGCCTTTGAACTATCTCCTTGTATGAATGAAAAAATACCACATATCCTTATATGAGATAGGTTTTTCTCATGGGTAATGGGAGGCCTTCTTATACTATGCCCTAACACTTGCCTCATTTTGCTTCAAACTAGCTACCATGTGTTCATCTTTGAATGTAGTGAGGCACCTTTTCTTCTTTTACTTTCACCCTTTAAAATATTAGTGCATACTATTAGATGCAAAATTGATGACCCGTGGGACTTGGCACCCTCAAACTATTGACTTTAAGAAGGAAAGGAGTGTTAGCCATTGATGAAAGATCTAGTGACTAATACAACTTTGGGTCTCATACTTTTTTTTTTTGTTGTTGTGGATTCAATGAAAATCCTTTTTAATGAAGGTGGGCTATGCCTTCTAACTGCATTTCCATTTTTCCAATACCCATTGGAGAATTTTCTTGAGTGAAGTGAAATTGTAGGAAAATGTTCCCTATAGTTAAAAATATGAGGATTTAAAGTTGCATAAAAATATTAAACAACCTTTTGAATCTTGTATGTAGTATTTTTATCTACTACATCTAAAGATTATAATTTCTTACTTATACAATCCAATAGGATGGTCAAGCTATCATAAGGAGACTTATGGTTGAGCAAGTTACAATATAAAGATACAATAATAAAATTGGAAAAATTCTCTATAATTCAATTTGAGAGAGTTTTAATTCAAGCAAGTTGAATTGTTAAGCATGAAGGGAAATAATGTAGTAAATTTATACTTAATGAGGAAAACACAAAAATAACTATTTTGAAAGTAAAAATAGATAAGTGACTATGATCAAGGAAAAAGGTGGGGTGCAAAGAGGAGAATGAGAGGATATCTGACACCCTCTTTAACCTTCTTCAAGATCACACTTGAGATTAAGGGTTATATTTTTGAGACCTAAGAGGCTAGTTTGATGAGATTTATTTGCATACACCTAGGTTTTTATGGGAAGTAGAAGATTCCTTCTAAGATCCTATCTACCCTAATGACAAAACTAGATTTGATCTAAGATGCACAAAAAAAGATGCAAACATATAAAAACCTTTTCTAAATGCTTCTTTGATGGAATGATGATGCAAGTAAACAAATTTATTTTTTCTCTTTGGGAAAGGGTTCAAGAGATTATGCAATAGAGAAATTTACCTATGATGCAACTACATGTAGCTTAAATTTTAATGCGTAAAATAGAAAATGAATTTGAGATTTATCTTCTTCATGATTTGGAATAGAAATGGATTTTATAACATTTTTTTTGCAAAATATCTTTACAAAAATGAAAACACAAGCTATAAAATAGTAAAAATAGATGGATATAAGACCTTGAGATAGAAATTGATCAAACCCAAAAATTATAGATCCACATTTGTAGCAGAAGTAAAAAATTTATGGGAAAGCAAAAGTGTTATAGCCTCAGAAAAGCACCATAAACTGGCAGAAGTGCAATAGACTGGAAAAAGTGCCATAAAATATCAAAAGCACCATAAGCTAGCAAAAGCACCATAAGCTAGCAGAAGCACCATAGGTTGCCAAAAGTACAAGTAGGGGTGCAAGACACTATTACTTCCATATGATGCTTTTGACTATACTTACAAAAAACCAAAAACCTATAGATAAAATAGAAAAAGGAGAAACCAATGTAGAGGAATCTATCCAGTCATAATAGGGGGTAGTTCACTTCCTTACTTAGGAAATTAAAGAGTAAAAAGATATGTAAAAGGCTAAAATATGAGTGAAATTAAACCAATAATAATGAATATGAAAGGGAAGAATAACCACAACCCAGGACCAAAATTTGCTGAATTTCGATAAGGATTATTAAAAGATGCTTGTAAATGCTTTTGGTGGCAACTTTGATGTCTTTTTGCCTTGTTTCCTGACTTTTGTTGTCAGAAATGAGCTTTTGGATTGCCCAAAGGGGCTTTAGTTAGATTTTGAATTAATCAAAAGGACTTTAGTTAGTTTATTGGCTTTGTTATTGTTGGAATTTTCCTAAGGTCTAAAGTTTGAGTATTTAGTATTTAGATTGATGAGCACCAGAAATGCTCATATTTTGTACATATTTCTTGGATCAATATGCGGTTGTATAATAAGGATTGCATACTTTTATAAATGATTATATAGATATTTGATATAATTATGCGTGTTATCTAATTTGTGTGCTTTTAGTATGTTTTGTGGAATTGCAGTTGATTTAGTTAGATTTGGAACAGTCGAGGTCCTTTTGATGGACCTGGCACTTTATTTCATTAAGGGTCAACGTAGAAAACATAGGCGCCTCCCTCAAACCGAAAGGCACCAAGGGAACAAGCGCCTCCCTACAGTCAGAAGGTGCCACCTGAATACCGAGTGCCTCCCTGCAGTCGAAAGGTGCCAACTGAATATCAGCGCCTCCCTACAGTCGAAAGGCGCCAACTGAATACCAGTGCCTCCCTGTAGTCAGAAGGCGCCAACTGAATACCAGCGCCTCCCTGCAGTCGAAAGGCGCCAACTGAATACAAGCGCCTCCCTGTAGTCGAAGGCACCGATTGAACATAGGCGCCTCCCTGCAGTCGGAAGGCGCCGTCTGAATGCAAGCGCCTCCCTGCAACCGGAAGGCGCCAACCAAAGGCAAGTGCCTCTCCACAGCTGAAAGGCACTAATAGAGGGTAAGCGCCTCCCTACAACCGAAAGGCGCTAATAGAAGGTAGGCGCCTCCCTACAACCGGAAGGCACCACTGATTCTTTGCCCGTTGACCAGAGTTGAACGACGTGGACGGCAGCGGTTGGTGCAGTTCCAACTCTGCATCATGCAGAGCTAAATTGGAGATAGCACCTAACGTACCCAAATATCTTACCGATGCCAGGCAAAGCACGAACCAAAATGAACATGCCGCCTTCAGAATAGAATGCCAGACGTCGATTGCATTCGCCAGACTATTCTAATTTAGTCTGGGAAGAATCGACTGTTGTAACCACTTCTGTAACAGAAGTTCTACGGGTGTGTTATATAAACACACGTAGATCGTTCTGAGGATATATATAAGAGATCTATAGAAAATATAGAGGGATATATAGAGGGAATTAATAAAGATCCATTTTAGAGTTACATTGTAATGCGTTGATAAATATATTACAGTTATAGAAGTTCTAAAGCGCGTGTTCGATCGGGAAGAAGCTGCTGGAGCCTGGGCCCACTCCAAGCCAGTATTTCTTCCCCATTTCCTTTTTGTTCATTTATTTTAATTAGTTTATTGCTTTCATAGGAATGTTCATTGGTTTACTAGTTCCAGTGATTGTCGTAGGTTTATTTTCAAGAATATGTACATGATTTATTTTTGTAGATTTAAATTTTGTTCTTCTTACGTAATTTATTGAGGAGTGCAGGAATGATTGACAACCATCTCAAGAACACCCCCCAAATGTAGGATTAGTAGACCCACCTCCAGTGGTATTGTAGTAACCTAATTTCGACTCTTCGCAAGTTTACGAAGCTCCCTGGGTTGATAATTAAATGCACGGGCATGTGACAAAAATAGGAAACCATTCACCTTGTTTGGCCCGCAACATTTTGGCACCGTTGTCGGGAAGCGTCTTAATTAGATTACTTGCAATACCCTAAAACCTTCTATCCGACCTTGTATGAGTTCTTCGAGAAGAAGAGGACCTGACGGTCGCTTTATAAGAACTAATCCATCAGGACCTGAGTCAGCCGAGCATTTTGGATTTGAGCTAGACCCGTCCGACCTACCAGCAGTCCATTGGAGTGAGGAACCACACTTTGTGCAAAGTGCCGCCTCATCCCATCAACAAGGGGATGAACGAATCATCACAAATCCCTTATTTAATAGGACTCCTCTAGAGGAAGCCCTGTTGTGGAAGGCTATGGAGGATCAGACGATCTCGCCAGACAACCTTAGAGCATTGACTCAAAAAGTTTTAAATGACCGAAAGGCCATAAACGCTGCATTAGAAACCACATTTCCTGAAAAAATGGTAGATAATGATGAAGTCTCATCTGGCTTTAGTTTCCCAATAGAGGAGGGAGTAGGAGATACCAAAATGAAAAACATATCCCCTGCTCACCTCCCGTCCTTCAGAGGACACCCGACTGAGGACCCTGACCTATTTTTATTCAAATTTGATGTTTTGTGCAGGTCTGTGGATTACAAATCAAATGCGCAGAAGTTGAAATTATTTCCTTCTACATTAGATGATGCAGCTCTACGATGGTTCATCGGTCTGGGAGACAAACACATCACCACCTGGGACCGGATGAAGACGCTCTTTTTAGAGCAATATCAAGATTTTGGGAGAGCAAGAGACTCCGGGGAGGAGGTCCCGAGCATGACACAAAGAGAAGATGAGTCTCTCAAGGAGTATTGGGAGAGATTCACCTTTAATCTTCAATGGTCCCCTCACTCGAAGCTATCTGATAAGTCCCTCAAAAGCATCTTCTTGAGGGGACTTACCAATGAGTCACTGGAGGCTCTCAACATGATCTCTGGAGGTGATGTCTATCAGCATGCTATGGACGACATCCGAAAATTATGCCAGAACTACTCGAGAAGGCGAGGCAAAGTCACCCCCAGGACCATGAAGGCGACTGCTTTAGTCACCAAAATAGAGATAGGCAACATGCTGGAGGATTTGAAGAGCGAAATGCTTTCATCTCTAGCACTGCAGATGGATACGCTGTGTTAGAAAAGAAGAAACAAGAAAATGACGCAGCATTAGCCTATTTTTGCCCAAAATGTAGAGGAAGGCACGCAAAGAATGCATGCCCAAAAAACAAGGTCAGAGAATGCGTAGTTTGCAGGCTGAATCATAAAACTCGATTGTGCCCACAACTGCCCAGTAACCAGGAAGCGGCTGAGAGCACGGAGGCCTATTTCATAGGCAATAGGAAGAGTTGGCCATAGCCCCCCATGGGGAATATACCAACCGAAATGCCAACATATGGGGGAGGGTCATACATGCACCAAGGACCCCCTCAACCACCTAATATGGGGTGGTGGGGACCGTCACCCTGGACGAACGCACCCCCAACAACATTCCCGAATCAGCAGCCATGGATGCCATATCCATATCCTGGGCAGCAGTGGAGAGGCCACAATGCATGGAATCAGACTCCACAGAATGCAGCTCCTGCTCACATCCAACAGAACTTACCAGCATTGCCAGCAGCGAGACCTGCGCAGCTACCAACACAACCGACAGCAAACCCGAACAACAGAGTAAATCAGCCAGCATACAACGTAGAAGGTGAGATGTACCATATGTACAATATTCAGCTTAGATCAGGTAGGCAACTAGGAGTAGAGACTCCACCTCTGGTAGAAGAGGAGGAAGAAATGGTAGAGATACCTCCACTGGTAGAAGAGGAGGCAGAAATAGAGGAGACACCTCTGGTAGAAGAAGGAAAAGCACTTGAGAGAGCGGAGGCTCCATTTCCTAGCCGGCTACAGGAACAAAGAAAAACAACACAGCCAAAATTTGACATCTTGTCGAGCTTGAAGAATCTCACGGTGACAATCCCATTATTTCAAGCAATTCGAGATGTCCCCATTTACACCAAGGCAATTAGAGAAATGTTTCTACGGAGACCGGGATGGAAAGTTACCCAGACTATCAACGTCATGGGTAAACTGGCAGATCTAATGATGGGTAGAACACATCATCCAAAGTATGCAGACCCAGGCAGCCCAGTGCTGACCATAAAAATTGGAGGACATTCCCTATCCAACACACTGGTTGACCTCGGGGCAGCCATCAACGTGATGCCTCAAGAGACCATGCAGAGGCTATGGCTCACGAACCTGAAGCCAACCACGATAGTGCTGTAGTTAGCCGATCGATCAACCGTATCGCCGAAAGGAATGCTGGAAGATGTGATCGTAACAGTCAGTGCATGGGAATATCCAGCCGATTTTCTAGTTTTGCAGACCAAGACCAGGCTGGGCGGTTACCCGCTCATTTTAGGGAGGCCATGGCTAGCAATAGCTGATGCTTACATCAGCTACTGGGATGGGCTAATGACCATCTCCAATGGGCAAAATATCAAAAGGCTGACCATTTCTCCGCCAGCTCAGTCTATGGACTCGACAGAAGAATCCAGGATCACCGAGCATGGAACTACGGAGTTGTCCATAATCCAGCCGGTGATGACCTTGGAGGAGGTGGCAGAAGAGGACGAGGATGGTGCTATCATGGAGTTTCTCCATGGAGAAACATCCACCCCCGCACCTGGATCACCGTTGACTGGCGCCCAAGATCAGCACATCCAACAAATACACGTTGGGCCAGGGAGGACATTAAACGTCAACAACAGGTTGACGCCCACACAGCTAGAAAAATTGGAAGAGCTTCTAGTAAAACACCAGCAAGCATTTGCATGGGACTACGTAGATATGCATGGCATCAGCCCAAAAATATGTACCCATCGGATTTACTTAGATGACCAGGCAACTCCTAGTCGACAACCACAGAGAAGGATGAACCCAACAATGAAAGACATTGTCAGAGAAGAACTGCACAAACTTCTGGCTACCGAATTCATATATCCGATTTTTGATAGTGAATGGGTATCACCATTAGTGGTGGTCCCCAAAAAGAATGGGAAATGGCGGATCTACGTGGACTACCGAGCGTTGAACAAGGCGACTAAGAAAGACCACTTCCCGCTCCCGTTCATCGATCAGGTCTTGGACACACTCTCAAGAAGAAAATACTTCTCCTTTCTGGATGGTTTCAGTGGTTACAACTAGATCCAGATAGGGGAAGAAGATCAAGATAAAACAATGTTCACCTGTCCATGGGGAACGTTTGCCTATAAGGTATTGCCTTTTGGACCGTGCAACGCACCGGCCACCTTTCAAAGGGTGGTGCTTAGCATATTCTCTGATATGATAGGAGATGGGGTGGAAGTATACATGGATGACTTCACCGCCTATGGAGAAACCTTCGAGGAGGCAATGACAAATCTGGAAAGAGTGCTCGACAGGAGCAAGGAAAACCATTTGTCCCTAAGTAATGAAAAATGTTTTATGATGATGCAGGAAGGCATCGTGTTGGGACACCACCTCTCTGCAGAAGGGATAAAAGTAGACAAGAGGAAGATCGAGGTCATCAGAGACCTACCTAGCCCCAGAACGTAGAAAGAGGTAAGAAGTTTCCTTGGTTCAATCGGGTACTATCGATGATTTATCGTCGAATTTAGTAAGATTGCCAAACCACTGCACACCCTACTTTCTAAGGACGTAGAGTTCAATTGGATGGGAGATTGCGAAGAAGCGTTCCAATTGCTGAAAGAAAAATTGATATCTGCACCGGTCTTGAGAGGACCGAATTGGGCCATACCGTTCCATATTTATTGCGATGCATCCAACGGTGCGATCGGAGCAGTCCTCGGGCAGAAATACGGCAAAGAATTTTATGCCATCTATTATGTCAATAAAAACTTGGTGGGAGCGGAGCTCAACTATACAGTGACAAAAAAAGAATTCCTCGTAGTTGTCCATGCAATAAACAAATTCCGTCACTATATAATGGGATACAAGGTCTTCGTCCATACGGACCATGCGGCTATCAGGTATCTGATGAGCAAGCCAGCCATTGGTGGCAGAATTATCAGATGGCTGTTGCTATTGCAGGAATTCGACATCACTATAGTCGATAAACCGGGCAAGGACAACGTCATGGCAGATTTTTTGTCCAGATTGATACCAACAGATCATCAAGCAGTGGAAGATCAGTTTTCGGATGAACATCTGTTCGCTATTAGTGAACAAACTCCGTGGTATGCAGACATAGCCAATTACTTGGCCACCGGAAGGACCTCACCTGCTCTATCCTACCGAGAAAAGTAGGCGGTCATAGAGAAGAGCGCATCATTCCTTTGGATGGATGGTCTCCTATTTAAAATAGGATGGGACCAAATTATAAGAAGATGCATAGCAGAACAGGAGTTTTCAGAAGTGCTTAAGGCATGTCACGATGAGCCATGCGGAGGACACTTTGCAGGGAAACGAACTGCCTACAAAATCCTGTAGGCTGGGTATTTTTGGCCCACTCTGTTCAAGGACGCGGCAACGTATACCAGCAAGTGTGACGAGTGCCAGAGGATGGGTAGACCAACCCACCGAGATGAAATGCCCTTGCAGCCCCAGGTACACCTGGAACCTTTTGATAAATGGGGCATGGACTTCGTGGGACCATTTAATCCACCTTCGATGGGAAGGAGGTTTATTCTCGGTCTGCACGGATTATGTCACCAAATGGGTGGAAGTGCAGGCATTAAGGGACTCAAAGGAAAGAACGGTCACCGACTTCTTATTTGCTCATATTTTCACATGATTTGGGGTTCCTCGGGAGATAACAATAGATCAAGGGCCCCAATTCACCTCCAAATTGATTGAGGAGCTGATGGAGCAGTATAGAGTTTGGCACAACAAAACCACGCCCTACCATCCGTAGGCGAACGGGCAAGTAGAAGTGACAAACAAGGAGATAGAAAACATCCTGACCAAAACCGTGCAGCAACACAAGAAATATTGGGCCACACGGTTGTCGAAGGTAGTTTGGGCATACAACACCACATGGAAATCCACCACAGGATGCACACCTTTCCAACTAGTCTATGGGAAAAATGCGATGATGCCCATCGAGTTCGAAATCAAAACTCTGAGGATGGCTTCAAAATTAAATTTGAGCCTGGACGAAGCTCAAAAATAGAGGATTCGCCAGCTAGATCAGCTGGACGAAATCCGACTGGATGCTTTGCAGAGGACAGAGATTATACAGAAGCAGAGAAAGAAGTGGCATGATAACCACATCAAGCTGAAGAAGTTCCAGGTAGGGGAATGGGTACTGTTGTACGATTCTCGGTTCCAGGAAAGGAAGGGCAAACTTATGCAGAGGTGGATGGGGCCGTATGAGGTGGCAGAGCTCATTAGGAATGGGGCTGTGCGCGTTAAGACAATTGACGATAGCAACACCATGTTCACAGTCAATGGCCACCGACTACGCCCCTATAATACGTCTGAAATGTTACAGGTGGAATCCAGAGTAGGCGTGGGGGAGACCCCATTTTGCTAGATCTGGACCGAACTCTCACAGGTGAAATGGTGGGCACGAAAGTGCTCACCCAATTTGGTTAGTTAGTTATAGTTTTTTTTAATGTGTGTTTTTTTTTTGTAGGGACGACGCCCGCATGCAAGCTGCAGGCATCCTAATCTAGGGCCTAACAGGCACGGAACGCGTCTAACTACCTTTATTTTCTTTTCTTTTTTGGTTGCTTTTTGCAGGTGGAGGACCTGACAGCATGAGGGATAGGTATCTAGGAAACCAGGCCTGATTCGGCTCAGCATTTCGACATCGGCTCGTAGATAGAATCTGGGCAGCATGAAAAATTGGGAAGGTTTGATCACCCTTTTTCCAGTCAAATCGCCAACCAGAAGAAGGCGCCTTACTACAGTCAGAAGGCACCCAGACCAGAAGAAGGCGCCTTACCATGGTCAGTGCCAAGCCCACAAGAAGGCGCCTTATTGTAGTCAGAAGGCGCCCATCTAGAAGAAAGCGCCTTACTGCACCCAGAAGGTGCCCATCCAGAAGAAGGTGCCTTCTCGGGCGTCCGAAGAAGGTGCCTTACTGCACCCGAGAGGCGCCCATCCAGAAGGTGCCTTACTACAGTCAGAAGGCACCCATCCAGAAGGTGCCTTACTATAGTCAGAAGGCGCCCATCCAGAAGAAAGCGCCTTACTACACCCAGAAGGCGCCCATCCAAAAGAAGGCGCCTTACTGTAGTCAGAAGGCACCCGTCCAGAAGAAGGCGCCTTACTACAGTTAGAAGGCGCCCATCTAGTAGAAGTTCTAAAAATTATATATATATATATATATATATATAATAGGCACCTTCCATGGCAGGAAGGCACCAAATTTAAAAAAAAAACTAGCCGAAGGCGCCTTCCAACATCAGGAAGGCGCATTCATCCAGCCGAGGCGCCTTCCAACATCAGGAAGGCGCATGCATCCAGCCGAATACGCCTTCCGACATCAAGAAGGCGCATTCATCAAGACGAACGCCTTCCAACATCGGGAAGGCACGAACCAGAAGGAGGCGCCTCCCACATTGGGAAGATGCATGCAGGCAAAAGCGCCTCCCAGCCAATACGAGCGCCTCCCTACAGCCGAAAGGCGCATTCGACGAAGAACACCGACAACGTTGGAAAGGCGCTACAAGGGCACCATCCACATGGGGAAGGTACCAAAGAACGCCTTCCACGTACAACATTTACATCTACCGGATGCCTCGGGTAGAACGAAGCATCGCACGAAGCAGCGACATCAAATGACCACACCCCTCCCTCATGTCACAAGTCAGCCAATCAGCGGCTACCACGACAACTGGAATGCCGAATCAGGTACATGCATACTAAATCAAATCTTTTATATAATTATTTATAAATATGCAATACCAAAAAAAATACAGCTATCATAAAGATCGTATCCCCCCATAGTCGGAATCACGTGCCAATGATAGGGCGCCTTCCATAACTGCTAGGGTTAGGCATCTTTTCTATAAGAAGGTGCCTTCCTACAGAAGGAAGGACAGAAAAATATACAGCATCGAAAGGCACCATGGGAGGAAGGTCCAAGAACCACGCGATCAAGAAGAACGAACCCAGTGATACTGATGGAATCAGAGGGGCAGTGAGGACCCAATTCGAAGCCGAGGGGTGGCTCGAATACTGCACCCTGGTCAGTCAGGGCCAGGATGTGGAGGTAGCTAGAGAATTCACCACCTCTTTGAGGGGCGATGCGGCCCAAGTACGAGGGGTGGAAATTCCAGTCACCCCTGAGTTCATCTCACAGGTGACTGGATTGCCTCTCACGGGGGAATGTGCATACAAGGGCGGAGTGCTAAAGCTATACACCAAAATACTACTGCCAGGAGGAAACGTGCAGATAGAAAGGGAGGGGTTACTCAAAAGTAGTCTCCCCATGGATATACGAAAGATGTTCGAGCAGATTGCTCGATTCTTCACATGCACAGGGAAGTATACGCATCTGAACATTAATCATGTGCACTTCCTCAATCACCTAGTGCATGGGAGGAAAATAAATATACCCTTCTACCTGGTGACTGCTCTGAAGGATGAAGCGGCTCGGTACTAGAAGGGGGCACCATCTGCCTTAGCCCACCATGGGCTGATATCGGCATTGGTCCGCCATGCAGAAGCATAGAGATAGAACCATGACGCAGAGGGAGAAGGCGACCAAATAGAGCAACACAATGCGGTTGCCGAACTAGGGCAAGGTGAAGCATCCCCTGTAGAGGAGATAGTAAACATCGGGCAATTGGCATTGCCCTATTTTCTAGGAGGAGTAGAGCAGTCACCGGTGCCCGTAGACATAGAGGATAGAGGGCATTCCCCAGTGCCCGAATATGAGGAGGAAGGAGCGCCACTCGCTGGTGGTGAAGATGAACCAATTCCTAGGAGGAAACATCTATGATGATTCCTCTCGATAGAGGAAGAACAGAGCGACACAGAGATAGACGTTGCCGCCCAAACCCTCCAAGAATTAATGAACCAGAGCCCATGAAATGAAGGGACTTTTGGGGGTAACGACTAGATCGATGCGGCCTTGGAGGAGGCGCTCGACTGGCAAACCGATTGCTGGATGGCACAACAGGTTCTGGAAGATTGCCAGAACCAGCATCAAAAGGAATTGGAGGAAAGGGATAGATGAATCGCTCAGCTTGAGCAGCTGGTCCGGCAATTGCAGGAGGAAAATCAAATACTCCAGGACAGAGGAACAACAAGACAGGAGGCGGCCACTCAGACTGATTGGGCAGAAGAAGTGCCGATGAACTCTCCCACATCCATCGAAAGAGTATTCTCTTCGGGGGAGATTCGATCAGATGCCCGACAGAGCAGCCCGGAGGCAGGGGAGGATTCCTCTGTTTTTAGGGGTGAAGAGGAAAGAAGTCCTACGATGCCCCCTGTCATTGTCCTGAGTGACATAGAGCAGGACGAAGGTCTCCAACAAAGACCAGAGGATAAGGAAGACCTCCCCAGGCCTGAAGAAGGAGAAGAGCCTGAGGAGTCGACACCAGGTGGACAGGAAAATGTAGGATCACCCCCAGAGAAAGAAGAGACCCCGGTCCAAGCCACCACATTTCCTACAGAGGCCAAGGCAAAGAGGCCCAGGTCGGCTCGACAGAAGGCGAAAGTGACCTTCACCAAGTCAGAGGAGGATGAATGGGACATGCAACCATTCGTCGAAAGGCAAAAATATTTTGAGCGGCTACGCAACGAAATGAAAGCAGCCAAGGTGGCCAGGAAGGCATCCTCGAGGATAAAAGGAGATTCTGGCATCTACGTCAATCCGATGGAAGACAACCAGTTTTGGGACATCTATGGTTCATCCCGAGGGTGGCCTTCCATGATGAGGAGGTATTTGGAATGGTGGGGAGTATATGGCCCACAATTGGAGGCCACTGCAATTGCAAAGGAAAATGCAGGGCTTACCCTTGAAGTGGCCGGATTATACAAGGCCCAAGTAGTGCCTTCCAGAGAGGATAATTCGGATATCCCTCTGGAAGTGGTCAAACCTCCAGACATTGACCTCTGGCAAGCTGTCAAAGCTGCATTTCAATCACCAGGAACAACGCTGGCTCGACCACCACCAGTAGCGGCCAGAACAAGAAGGGGGCAATTGACAACCACAGTTTCCCATAGGCACAAGCGAACCACACCTTCACATGCCGACACGAAAAGATAGACTCGGGCCGCAGGGGCAGCCGAATCCTCCAAGAGATGGCGACGATGAAAAGTCAGAGGGCTACCTGTAGTTTGGATGCCACGAGGGCATGGCATATGTTAGGCGTGGGGGGATGATGAGCACCAAAAATGCTCATATTTTGTACATATTTCTTGGATCAATATGCGGCTGTATAATAAGGATTGCGTACTTTTATAAATGATTATATAGATATTTGATATAATTATGCGTGTTATCTAATTTGTGTGCTTTTAGTATGTTTTGTGGAATTGTAGTTGATTTAGTTAGATTTGGAACAGTCGAGGTCCTTTTGATGGACCTGGCACTTTATTTCATTAAGGGTCAACGTAGAAAACATAGGCACCTCCCTGCAACCGAAAGGCGCCAAGGGAACAAGCGCCTCCCTACAGTCGGAAGGCGCCACCTGAATACCAGCGCCTCCCTACAGTCGAAAGGCGCCAACTGAATATCAGCGCCTCCCTACAGTCAGAAGGCGCCAACTGAATACCAGTGCCTCCCTACAGTCGAAAGGCACCAACTGAATACCAGTGCCTCCCTGTAGTCGAAAGGCGCCAAGTGAATACAAGCGCCTCCCTACAGTCGAAAGGCACCGATTGAACATAGGCGCCTCCCTGTAGTCGGAAGGCGCCATCTGAATGCAAGTGCCTCCCTACAACCGGAAGGCGCCAACCAAAGGCAAGCGCCTCTCCACAGCCGGAAGGCGCTAATAGAGGGTAAGCACCTCCCTACAACCGAAAGGTGCTAATAGAAGGCAGGTGCCTCCCTACAACCGAAAGGTGCCACTGATTCTTTGCCCGTTGACCAGAGTTGAACGACGTGGATGGCAGTGGCTGGTGCAGTTCCAACTCTACGTCATGCAGAGCTAAATTGGAGATAGCGCCTAACGTACCCAAATGTCTTACCGATGCCAGGCAAAGCACGAACCGAAATGAACATGCCGCCTTCAGAACAGAATGCCAGACGTCGATTGCATTCGCCAGACTATTCTAATTTAGTCTGGGAAGAATCGACTGTTGTAACCACTTCTGTAACAGAAGTTCTATGGGTGTGTTATATAAACACACGCAGATCGTTCTGAGGATATATATAAGAGATCTATAGAAAATATAGAGGGATATATAGAGGGAATTAATAAAGATCCATTTTAGAGTTACATTGTAATGCGTTGATAAATATATTACAGTTACAGAAGTTCTAAAGCGCGTGTTCGATCGGGAAGAAGCTACTGGAGCCTGGGCCCACTCCAAGCCAATATTTCTTCCCCATTTCCTTTTCTATTCATTTATTTTAATTAGTTTATTGCTTTCATAGGAATTTTCATTGGTTTACTAGTTCCAGTGTTTGTCGTAGGTTTATTTTCAAGAATATGTACATAATTTATTTTTGTAGATTTAAATTATGTTCTTCTTACGTAATTTATTGAGGAGTGCGGGAATGATTGACAACCATCTCAAGAACACCCCCCAAACGTAGGATTAGCAGACCCACCTCCAGTGGTATTGTAGTAACCTAATTTCGACTCTTCGCAAGTTTACGAAGCTCCCTGGGTTGATAATTAAATGCACGGGCATGTGACAAAAATAGGAAACCATTCACCTTGTTTGGCCCGCAACATAGATATTTTTCACATTTTTAGAACATTATTATTTTGTTAAAGTCAATATTCGACTAAATCTAAGTTTTTAGGTTGTTGCTTATGTTTAGGGAGACAGTCATTTCCTAAATTGTAGTTGGTTTCATTGAGGATATTTCTCAACAATCACTTACTATTTTTTAGGCTTCTTCAAAGCTTATATAATGTTGTATCTTCCTTGTTGAAATAAGATCAATAAAACTATTGTTCTCAATTGGTATCAGAGCTCGGTGAAGAAAATGTCATGTGTAGAGTTTTGATCTTTGGAGGACCTTCGTGAAGAATGGTGGAAATCATTCATCCTGTGTTGTCTTTTAAGAACTACGTGGAAGAGAGCTCCATGGAGGAAGGCCCACATTGGCCTTCAATTCTGTGATAGGCTGCAATCTGTGAGATGTTTGTTGTAAAACGTCACGTCATTTAAAAAGATGTCAAAACCTTTGGTTTTAAGGCATATCGCCAAGAGTTTTTTTTATCGCCAAGAAGACAGTCTAATTTCATAAAGACTGCAATGCGGTTTGAGGGGAAAATTGTTAGATTTCTAATTCTGCTAGAGGCTACGAAGAAGAACTAAAAATGTGAGTGTGTATAAGAAACATTTTTTTTGCGTGTTTCATTAATTCATTCCTTGTTATATTTCTAAATGGAGAGAGTGAGCTAGAAATAAGATGGAGCTAGATGTTTGACTGTGTTTGATTTTGATCACAATAGAAGATGGATTTATTATTCTAAATTTATAACTTTTTACATCTAATAAATCACGTGAAGGTAGTTTTGGCACAGACTGCGTGAAGAAGGCGGAGTGCACTGTATTATGAGTCATTTTTTTGGATAGCCGCGTGAGAAGGCATGGAGACTCCCTACTGTCAAATGTCTGTTGTAGTATGATATTTTTTGGAGAAGACCTGTGTTGTGTGAGGAAGGAATGTTGAGTGTTGCAGTCAAAAATTTCCTTACAAAATCTTGTGGCTGTGTTTGAGAATGATTTTGCATCAATTTCTTATGGTGGTCAGTTCTCATGAGTAATGGTAAAGAAATATTTAGGGTAGCATAGAAGAAGACTTCATTGGAATTGATAAGCAATGCAAAGGTATTTGATCTGGTGTGTTTTGAGAACATGGAGTTTGTAATGCGTTGAAGGGTAAAAATTATGGTAGATGACTAGTCATATAAGGTACTACGTAGATGATGTTGTGACATTGAAAATAATTAGCATCTTGTGGAGTTGTTAAGAACCCGTGCGAGGAAGTGTAGGAGCCTAACATAGGAGGAGAAGTAGAGGTATGAGAGGTACATGAACCTACGAGGTGTGAGAGATCATCCATATTTTGCATAGTGTGCTTACTAAAGAAGCCATCAAGTCGGGTAGCAGCAACGGTCGAGAGTCTTGTGGAAGAGTCTAGAGAACTTGAGAGGTATATTCCAAATACAATACTTGTTTGTGATATTGAGGCATACAAAATATGTGTTGCATGATGTGGTTGCATTGATCACAGTAGGTTGCATGTGCAATTCTACACAAGGAAAGTAGACGTGCTTACATAACAATCTATTGAGAAGAGGATGTGAGATGCTCATGATCTGATAAGTGGTGAAGGAGGCCTACACTACTGGCAATAGTGTTTGCATTGAGGATCCCACAAGACGTGATTTTGAATCTCAATCACATTGATAAGTTGAGTAAAGGTGTACAAAGTTACAAAAAATATCACTCCTGTGAAGGGCTACCGAAAGAGGGGCCACGATGTGCATTAGGAGGGCCACAACAAGAGCTTCAAAGCCCATGCACCTGAGGAATAATAGTATGATGAGGAAGCTGAGAAAGGTGATCAAATCTGGTTGAACTACTGCTACTCTAAATTACATTTGGTGAAATAGTGTTAACATCGTCAAGAAAATGTGAATAATATTGCCTCTACGGTGCACTCACGAAGGATCCTCATTGCTCACACTCTAAAGCACATCAAAAGGATTTTAAGACACCTTGAAGAGTGTATAGCCTAGTATTTGCACACAGTACTTACCAGTATCAAGGAAAGCTGCATCTTCGGATTATAGTGTGAGAAGCCGAAGAGAAAGGATATCATGACGCTTAGAAATTGGATCCATTGGAGCAGTGAGAGTTGATTGAAACCTGCATCATGTGTTTCCAACCACACACAAAGAAAATAATGGATGGCATCAAGCCATGATAGTAGATTCGCCTAGAGCATGGAGCATCAGATAGTGTAGGGGTTCATGACAAAAGCAAGATACGAGGTATCTACATGGGCTACATGATAGATAAGAGAAGAGCACAAAGTGAAGTCAAGGAGAATGACGAGGGGTTTTGAGGCTTTGGCAAGTCCCAAATTCAAATCTATGGGCAAGTTTATTTTGTAAGATGACGAAGCTGAGACTTGATGCATTGTCATTAAGCACATCATTAAATCTCAAAGATCTTATCAATCCGGGGTGGTGTCCAAGGCTGTCTATGATAGAAGGCTAGGGCAGAGTACAATTTAGGAATTCAGATTTCAAGAAATTGGTGAAGCAGATTTTGGTTTAGCCTTTTGCTGTCACACTAAACCTAGTCCACAAAATGGAAATTGAAATAAATTATAGGAATTGAAAACTAAATCTAAATTGCAGAATTTAACAATTAACTACAATTACGTGAATTAAAATTTCTAAATTGAAATATAATCTACTTTTGTAGAATTGAAATCTAGTTACTCTTGCATAATTGAAATGATGCTTGTAAATGAAACTTATTCTAAAACACCTATAAATGCCCTGCCACAAAATGTCGTCAAGCTTCTGCTATAGGAATTGACAGCAAAATGAAATATGTTGAAAATGGAAAGTTGCTAAAATAGAAAGCAGGGAAAACATGGAAAGCAAAGGAAAAATGCTTAATATAATTTGTTAGCTAACATACACACAAATTCTGTACACAAACATAATAGAAAACATAAATCATATAATACAAAATAAAAACAAGAAAATGAAATCTGGAAAGCAATCTATTAATTCTGCTACAACAAAATTATAGATTAAAATCTGCTATAAAATCCCTCCTTCTAGATCTGAAATCGGGCCCATACTTCCTGATCTAGAAGGAGGTGAAAAGAACTCCTTAACTAATTAACACTTAGAATAGAAAATGATAAAATAGCTGCACTTTTATTGATGACAGAACATACTGAAAACTGTTACAGAAAATTGTTGTACAGTCCTAATTACTGCTATTGAAAACTCTCCTCTATTCTAATTCCTAAATACCCAACCAAGGAGGTAGCTGTGTTATTTATATAAATATTTACAATATATCCCATGCTCAAATCAGCGTATGTGCTGCTCTACAGTGATTTGCCAATAATTTTGGATTTGAAATAAATGCAAATCTGGACAGTTTGTGTTGCAGTAGTAGTCATTGGCCCTTATAAAGAATCTTTAGTGGTGGCAGTACATGGGAGAAGTCTAGAAATATCTCACACATCTTTCTTCACTTTAGAATATGCCATTTCTATCTGGCAAACAACTTCCTATTATGCTGCAATTATTTCTGTGTTTATCCTAGAAGAGGATCAAAATTGATCTTTTCCATGAATGGTGGCTTTGGACGAAAAGGACGACAAAATCAGATAGGAGATATTTTCCCTTAACCTTATAAACCTTCTTTCCCTTTTTCCACCATCAAAAATAGTCAAAAATTCAAAAAGCACTTTTCTATTCTCATTCCAAAGATAAGTGGCTCATTCCGAAGAGATTGTATTTCTCATTTCGAAGATGTCTTGTTCATTCTGAAGATCTTCGGAATGAACAATTGTGTGCTCTTCAAATGATTTTAGCTATATTTCTCAGGTGGATTAGCCCTTAGGATCAGATTTCAATAGTCTTCATTCCTCTCCATGTGTGAATTCCATGCCTTGCCATTCATTGGTAGCTTGTTGGAATTTATATGGTAAATTACTACATTTTCCAGTTCTGCTGCACAGTTGTAAAATATTGGCATTTCTTGCAAATTCAAACAAATTAGAACATGGAAAAATTATTCAAATATCAACATGAAGGAGTACATCAAGTTGCTACTGAATTTATACACTTCATTCACCAAGTAACCATGCTGAAATAGTGCAACAAGTCTTGCATAATTGCCCTTGCTCTGTTATACCCGATTCTTTGCCTATTTAGACCATGTGGAAATGATTCTAAATAGGTCAGATGTCTTCTGTAGTCCTTCTAAACTCATTCCATCCATATCCTCATGCTTTTCTTGACAACTTCAAGGTGTTCCTATAAAGTGACAGCTTGTTGATTTTTATATGGCTATTTTTTTTAGATTTTCATATTTATGATAGTCCTAAACTTTTAGCTTCAGTGTGGATTTGAAACAAGTTGAAGGGTAGGAAAACATTAAAAAACCATTGAGAAGTTAATGGATATCAAAATACCACATTTGGTTAATTGAAATGCATGTTCTTACTTGCTACTTAATCAAGCAAAATCAATCACAAAATGCTGAAAATAGTCAAAAACAGAGATATAGTATTCCTAACATAAAATCATGCAAACACTTAACAAATAGTATATTTTAGTCAACTATTTGACAATTAACTTATCATATGGTAGTCAAAAATTGTGCAATAATGAGGCACTTTTGGGCCTCATCATCCCCCCCAACTTGAATTGATGCATACCCTCATGCATCTTAGTAGGCCATAGTAATATGTAGGTTTTATTCTTGTGAACAACATCCTTTGTTACCTGCTAACTGAGAAATTTCTCCTTACTGCACTATATCAAGTATTTTGCAATTAAGCACATGTATGATTATTTTTTTGTCTTTCTACAAGTTTTAGTGTTGTAAGGTGCCCCTTAAAGGCTTGATATCATGTGATTCATCTTGCAATAGTCTTATTTTTGCCTAAATTATTTGTTCTTAATAACATTTCAGCTTGAATGCTTATTTTTGTTGTTTGCATATTTTGAACAAAATTGATAAAAAAATTTAATTTGAAATGCTTTAGGGATGTACTTACTTGTGGTAGAGCCTTATAAACCTCAATATTTTATGTACCCTATTATTTTTGCTATTATGTAGCATTTTCAACAATTTTGGTATAGTTTTTGCTCATTTCGAAGATATCCTACTCATTTCGAAGAGACTGTATTTCTCATTTAGAAGATGTCTGCTCATTTCGAAGAGACTATATTTATCATTCCGAAGATGTCTGCTCATTTCAAAGAGACTATATTTCTCATTCCAAATATGTCTGCTCATTTCGAAGAGACTGTATTTCTCATTCCAAAGATGTATGCTCATTCCGAAGAGACTGTATTTCTCATTTTGAAGATGTCTGTTCATTTCGAATATCTTAAAAAAAAAATGCAAAAATGACCTCTTATGCAAAATCTAGCTACAAATTCTATTGTGGGCCCATCTCTAGAGTGTATAAGCTTCCATAACATTAAAAACATCTTCTTTATCCTTTTGTTAAGATGTTATTCTTTGTTTTGTATGTTGTTGTTTTATTCCAGTAGTACTAAAATAAAACCTTCAGGTGCATTTTATTGATTATCCTCCTTCAATTTATCAAACAATTGTGAGATATAAACTTGCAGTTCTCCTTCTGAAATTTTCCCTACAAATTGAAATAGAATTACTACCATGTCTATCCCAAAATCAGGTTTTTGCATAGTTTTGGAATTTCCATGCAATTAAGGGCATAAGGGGGTGTTTCTTGACATCTTGAACATGTTCCTTTTTCAACTTGTCAATATTGTATGAATAGTTTATGCCAAATACCAACTATCATACACTAAATGCTAAATTTTTACTATGAATTAAATGCAAGAAACACATACCTTCATCGTCCCGAAAATTGGTCATGCACCTTACAAGTCGCTTTTGATGATTGTTAGCGAGGCTATCTGAAAACATAAACAAACATAACACATGTGCAGTGTGAGATTTGTACAATGGTGGAACAATGATGGGTAGATCAACAAGGCAATGCATGCCGAAAAATTATTTTTCATGCAAGCCAACTCAGTAGCGCCTCCAAGAAGGTTTTCACTACTGAATTATTCATTTTTTTTTTTTCATCATTTTTTTTCATTTTTTTTATCTCCTTTTTTTTCATTTTTTTTTTCATCAGAAGAGGCTGCCATTTCTGGTTTTCAACCAACTTTTGTCCTTTTTTTCAAGTGCTTCAATGAGAGAACATCTCTCACTCTTATTTGGATAAGACCAATCCTTATTCTGCAAAAACATGTCAATTATTGTATGAAAACACCATCTCTTTCTGTTGAAACCTGCAACATTGATGCAACCTTCCTTTCTAGATGAGCAGTAAGAATATTCTTACATCATAATTGCCTCCTTATTGCTGGAAATGAAGTATTGGCTCCATTGTTCCTCTTCCTTGCTGAAATTGATGTTTGTCCTCATGTATCCCCATTTTGTGGGACATGCCTTTGCTGCAATTTTTTCTCTCTTTTTTTTTCTTTTTCTTTTTTTAATTTTTATTGTCTTGCTTATACCCAAAAAGGAAGTTCACAAACAAGAGTATTCTTCTTTTTGCTTTTCTTGTATTTTTTTTCTTTTTGTCAAACTTTTTATCATCACTTTGAATATGATATTGAAGAGAAATTCTCTTCCATTATGTGTACATCCAATGAAATCTCCTTCAATAATTCCTCCTTAGTTAATGGTGTATGGTATATCCAAAGGCAATATCCATTCACCACTAACATCCTCCATGAATTACCAATGGAAGAAAGAAGCACTGCTCCATATCTGAAAACTTCTTCAATCAAGTGTTGTCAATGCCTCCTAGTCTGCAAAATCTTGTCAATTTGTACTTGAAACAATTAAATACCAATTCCCAAAAGATGTTAAGTTCTTACATCAAGATAAAATATTGATATACCCTTGTAATTCCATGTAAAGGGATTGAAATATTGTTTCAAAATAGCAACAATTTTACTTTTTGTTTATAAGTCAACCAACTAATAATGTTCAAGAATTTTCTTGGCTACACTTCAATTTGTTTCATTCCTAGGAGGACATAATTTACCCCTTTGTAATTTCTTACTAAGAAGTTCAATGGAAGTAAATTTTCTATGTGCATTTTTTCTAGTTTTTCTTCTTTATCCAAGGCTAATTTTTGTGTGTTTAGACTAAAGGTTTTCTATATATCTCCATTGATTTTTATCTCTTCAAGCTCAGGTAAGTTCTTGTTTGAGCACAAATGGATGTTGCTGCAGTCAATAACATTTCCTATATTTTTTTTATTTTCTTTACTAGATTCAGCTACATAGATAGGGTATGTCTATCCTATATTATTCATACTGATCACAGATTGGGCTAAAAAAAAAAATATTTTTGGTTTGCACAATAAGACAAGAAGTGTACAACTTTAGTAGATCAACTATTTTTCGGGTAGGATCACCTCTAATGAGATCAACTATTGTCCGTGTAGGCTAAGAATTGCTAGGTTGCGGTTTAGCGCGGTAAAATCCTAACAATATTTAAGTAATAATGGAAAACTCTAGGATCATCATTAAGTTGTAAACTCCTATTTTGATTGTGAAAAAGTTTTTGTGATTTTTTTTTTAATAGATTTAGCTTACATAGACAGGGGTTGCCTGTCTTATATTATTTATATTGGCCACAGGTTGGGATGAATGTGGTGGTTGATTTACTTGCCCTATTTGTTGTTGTTGGGATCTCTCTTTGAGAAGAATTCAGACTAGGCAACAAATTTTACATCTCTAAGTTATGGAAGTAAATGGCATTCATCAATGATATACCCCTGTGAACAAATGCTACAGGTAGCTGATATGGCTATTTTGTTCAAGGGATAGTCTTGTATATCTACCATGATATCTTTCTAACACCTAGTACAAATTTGTTTATACTACCCTGATGATATGGATATAAAAATGGTAGTACTAGGAGATGGCTCCTCTAAGATATCTTATGTTTCTTGATAATGAGGATGATGAATTCTTTTAATTTTTATCAATAATTTCAAACATAAGCAATTTAACCCCCAAGTGTGAAGATCACCTCCCTGTGGTTGTTTGTTTTCTAAATGGACTGAAATACAACTATCAATAATTATTATTTATACCAGCTATTACATTCAGATTTAACTCTGAACTTCATAAATTAGCACAATAATAATTATTTGACTGCTTTTGCCCTCTAAAAACACCATGTTCCTTGGCAACGACGCCAAAATGATGCATTGTCGTTAAGCACATCATTAAATATCAAAGATCTTATCAATTCGGGGTGGTGTCCAAGGTTGTCTACGATAGAAGGCTAGGGCAGAGTACAATTCAGGCATTTATATTTCAAGCATTTATTGGTGAAGTAGATTTTGGTTTAGCATTTTGGTGTCACACTAAACCTAGTCCGTAGAATGGAAACTGAAATAAATTACAGGAATTGAAAACTAAATCTAAATTGCAAAATTTAACAATTAACTACAATTGCATGAATTAAAATTGCTAAATTGAAATCTAATCTACTTTTGCAGAATTGAAATCTAGTTACTCTTGCATAATTGAAATGATTCTTTTAAATTAAACTTATTCTAAAACACCTATCAATACCCTGCCACAAAATGTCATCAAGCTTCTGCTACAGGAATTGACAGCAAAATGAAATATGCTGAAAATGGAAAGTTGCTAAAATAGAAAGCAGGGAAAACATGGAAAGCAAAGGAAAAATGCTTAATATAATTTTTTAGTTGACATACACACAAATGTTGTACACAAACATAATAGAAAACATAAATCATATAATACAAAATAAAAATAAGAAAATAAAATATGGCAAGCAATCTATTAATTCTACTGTAGCAAAATTATAGATTAAAACCTACCATAAAATCTCTCCTTCTAGATCTGAAAGTGGGCCCATACTTCCTGATCTAGAAGGAGGTGAAAAGCACTCCTTAACTAATTAACACTTAGAATAGAAAATGATAAAATAGCTGCACTTTTATTGATGATAGAACATGCTGAAAACTGTTACAAAAAATTGTTGTACAGTCCTAATTGCTGCTATTGAAAACTCTCCTCTATTTTAATTCCTAACTACCCAACCAAGGAGGGAGTTGTGTTATTTATATAAATATTTACAATATATCCCATGCTCAAATCAGCCTATGTGCTGCTCTATAATGATTTGCCAATAATTTTGGATCTGAAATAAATGCAAATCTGGATAGTTTGTGTTGCAGTAGTAGTCATTAGCCCTTAGAAAGCATCTTCAGTGGTGGAAGTATGTGGGAGAAGTCTGGAAATATCTCACACATATTTTTTCACTTCATAATATGTCATTTCTATCTTGCAAACAACTTCCTATTATATTGCAATTATTTTTGTGTTTATCCTAGAAGAGGATCAAAATTGATCTTTTCCATGAATGGTGGCTTTGGACAACAAGGATGGCAAAATCATATGGGATAGGCTGCGATAGGCATCTGTGAGATGTTTGTTGTAAAACATCACATTATTTAAAAAGACATCAATACCTTTGGTTTTAAGGCATATCGCCAAGATTTTTTTTTATCGCCAAGAAGACAGTCTGATTTCATAAAGACCGCGATGCGGTTTGAGGGGAAAAATTTTAGATTTCTCATTCTGCTAGAGGCTGTGAAGAAGAACCAAAAATGTGAGTGTGTATAAGAAACATTTTGTTTGTGTTTTTCATTAATTCATTCCTTGTTATATTTCTAAATGGAGAGAGTGAGCTAGAAATAATACGGAGCTAGATGTTTGACTGTGTTTGATTTTGATTACAATAGAAGATGGATTTATTATTCTAAATTTATAACTTTTTACATCTAATAAATCACGTGAAGATAGCTTTGGCACAAACTATATGAAGAAGGCAGAGTGCGTTGTATTATGAGTCATTTTTTTGGATAGTCGCGTGAGAAGGCATGGAGACTCCCTCCTGTCAAATGTTTGTTGTAGTCTAATATTTTTTGGAGAAGACCTGTGTTGTGTGAGGAAGGAATGTTGAGTGTAGCAGTCCAAAATTTCCTTACAAAAGCCTGTGGCTATTTTTGAGAATGATTTTGCATCAATTTCTTATGGTGGGCAGTTCTCATGAGTAATGGTAAAGAAATATTTAGGGTAGCATAGAAGAAGACTTCATTGGAATTGATAAGGCAAAGGTATTTGATCTAGTGTGTTTTGAGAACATGGAGTTTATAATGCGTAGATGGGTAGAAATTATGGTAGATGACTAGTCATATAAGGTACTGTGTAGATGATGTTGTGACGTTGAAAATAACCAGTAGCTTGTGGAGTTGTTAAGAACCCGTGCGAGGAAGTGTAGGAGCCTGACATAGGAGGATAAGTAGAGGTATGAGAGGTACATGAACCTACGAGGTGTGAGATATCATCTATATTTTGCATCATGTGCTTACTAAAGAAGCCATCAAGTCAGGTAGAAGCAACGGTTGAGAGTCCTATGGAAGAGTCTAGAGAACCTGAGAGGTATATTCCAAATACAATACCTGTTTGTGATATTGAGGCATACGAAATATTTGTTGCATGATGTGGTTGCATTGATCATAGTAGGTTGCACGTGTAATTTTGCACAAGGAAAGTAGACGTGCTTACATAAAAATCTATTGAGAAGAGGATGTGAGATGCTCATGATATGATAAGTGGTGAAGGATGCCTACACTACTGGCAATAGTGTTTGCATTGAGGATAGCACAAAACGTGAGTCTGACTCTCAATCACATTGATAAGTTGAGTAAAGGTGTACAAAGTTGCAAAAAATATCACTCCTGTGAAGGGCTACCGAAAGAGGGGCCACGATGTGCATTAGGAGGGCCACAACAAGAGCTTCAAAGCCCACACACCTGAGGAATAACAGTACAATGAGGAAGCTAAGAAAGGTGATCAAATCTGGTTGAACTACTGCTACTATAAATTACATTTGGTGAAACAGTGTTAACATCATCGAGAAAATGTGAATAATATTGCCTCTACGGTGCACTCACGAAGGACCCTCACTTCTCACTCTCTAAAGCACATCAAAAGGAGTTTAAGACACCTTGAAGAGTGTATAGCCTAGTATTTGCACATAGTCCTTACCAGTATCGAGGAAAGCTGCATCTTTGGATTGTAGTGTGAGAAGCCAAAGAGAAAGGAGATCATGACGCTTAGAAATTGGATCTATTGGAGTAGTGAGAGTTGATTGAGACCTAAATAATGTGTTTCCAACCACACACAAAGAAAATAATGGATGGCATCAAGCCATGACAGTAGATTTGCCTAGAGCATGAAGCATCAGATAGTGTAGGGGTTCATGTCAAAAGCAAGATACGAGGTGTCTACATGGGCTACATGATAGATAAGATAAGAGCACAAAGTGAAGGCAAGGAGAATGATGAGGGGTTTTGATGCTTTGGCAAGTCCCAAATTCAAATCTGCGGGCAAGTTTATTTTGTAAGACGACGAAGCTGAGACTTGATGTGTTGTCATTAAGCACATCATTAAATCTCAAAGATCTTATCAATCTGGGGTGGTGTCCAAGGCTGTCTACGATAGAAGGCTAGGGCAGAGTACAATTTAGGCATTCAGATTTCAAGCATTTATTGGTGAAGTAGATTTTGGTTTAGCCTTTTGGTGTCACACTAAACCTAGTTCGCAAAATGGAAATTGAAAACTAAATATAAATTGCATAATTTAACAATTAACTACAATTGCATGAATTAAAATTGCTAAATTGAAATCTAATCTACTTTTACATAATTGAAATCTAGTTACTCTTGCATAATTGAAATGATGCTTGTAAATGAAACTTATTCTAAAACAACTGTCAATGCCCTACCACAAAATGTCGTCAAGCTTCTGCTACAGGAATTGACAGCAAAATGAAATATGTTGAAAATGGAAAATTGCTAAAATAGAAAGCAAGAAAAACATTGAAAGCAAAGGAAAAATGCTTAATATAATTTGTCAGCTGACATACACACAAATTTTGTACACAAACATAATAGAAAACATAAATCACATAATAAAAAATAAAAACAAGAAAATGAAATCTGGAAAGCAATCTATTAATTCTGCTACAACAAAATTATAGATTAAAACCTGCCATAAAATCCCTCCTTATAGATCTGAAAGTGGGCCCATACTTCCTGATCTAGAAGGAGGTGAAAAGCACTCCTTAACTAATTAACACTTAGAACAGAAAATGATAAAATAGCTACACTTTTATTGATGACAGAACATGCTAAAAATTGTTACAAAAAATTGTTGTACAGTCCTAATTGTTGCTATTGAAAACTCTCCTCTATTCTAATTCTTAACTACCAAAACAAGGAGGTAGCTGTGTTATTTATATAAATATTTATAATATATCCCATGCTCAAATCAGCCTATGTCCTGCTCTACAATGATTTACCAATAATTTTGGATCTGAAATAAATGCAAATCTGGACAGTTTGTGTTGCAATAGTAGTCATTGGCCCTTAGAAAGCATCTTCAGTGGTGGGAGTACATGGGAGAAGTCTGGAAATATCTCACACATATTTCTTCACTTCAGAATATGCCATTTCTATCTTGCAAACAACTTCCTATTATGCTGCAATTATTTCTGTGTTTATGCTAGAAGAGGATCAAAATTGATCTTTTCCATGAATGGTGGCTTTGGACGACAAGGACGACAAAATCAGATGGGAGATATTTTCCCTTAACCTTCTAAACCTTCTTTCCATTTTTCCATTGTCAAAAATAGTCAAAAATTCAAAAAGCACTTTTCTGTTCTCATTCCGAAGATAAGTGGCTCATTTCGAAGAGACTATATTTCTCATTCCAAAGATGTCTTGTTCATTTCGAAGATCTTTGGAATGAAAAATTGTGTGCTCTTCAAATTATTTTAGCTACATTTCTCAGGTGGATTAGCCCTCAGGATCATATTGCAATAGTCTTCATTCCTCTCCATGTGTGAATTCCATGCCTTGCCATTCATTGGTAGCTTGCTAGAATTTACATGGTAAATTACTGCATTTTCCGATTCATTTGCCATTGTTGTAAAATATTGGCATTTCTTGCAAATTCAAAAAAATTAGAACATGGAAAAATTATTCAAATATCAACATGAAGGAGTAAATCAAGTTGCTACTGAATTTATGTTAGTCTTACAATGACACTGAGAGGGGGGGTGAATCAGTGTAGCTCTTTAAACTTGAATTTATAGCTCTTAATACCGCAACAATTAAAACTAATTACTAGATATAGCAAGTATAACAACAGAGCATCACACAACACAAGATTTAACGAGGTTCACCAATGTGGCTACTCCTCAAAAATTGACTGCTTGGACTACCATCCAAATCCAGCCTTTGCAAAGCACCAACTTTACAATCAATTTACCAGCACCAACTGGAAGGAGCACCAACCCCTGATGCCAAGCACCAACTTGGACTTCAATTCTGAATCTATAAGTTTGACAGTAAGATACCTTTGCTTTTGCAAGACCCTGACTGGTCTTCTTCACCTTTGCATTCTCTGCGCACTCTGCTTTCTCTGTGCAATCACTTCGCACACTCTGCTTCATTACAGTCAAACTTCACGATCGTCTTCTCCCTTTTGCGCACTCTGCTCTCTTTGCAAAATTCACACTTAGCTCGATTCGACACGACTTGCTCTCTACGCACAATGACCGTATTGCTCACACATTTCACGCTACTAAATTCTCCAAACAGCCCTCCTTTTATAACAACATTTTCATGATGAAAACCCTAATCTTAGTCGATTGTAAACCCTAATCTTAGTCAGCTTTCATAACAATTGTAAACCCTAATTTTAGTCGGTTGTCAACGGACTTCATCGGCTTCAACTCAACCGCGAAAATACATGTCACGATATCGTGACACTTTTTCTTTCTCTCTCTTTCTCCTTGCTTTGGCCCCCGAAAATACATGTCGCGATATCGCGACACTTTTTCTTTCTCTCTCTTTCTCTTTGCATCGGACCGTGAAAATGCTACATGTCGCGATATCGTGACACTTTTTCTCCTTACGCTTTCTCTTTGCTTCGGCCCCCGAAAATACATGTCACGATATCGTGACACTTTTTCTCCTTGCTTTTTCTCTTAGCTTCGGCCCGCGAAAATACAACATGTCGCGATATCGCGACACTTTCGCCTCCGTACTCTTCCTCTTTACTTTTGTCGCGATATCGCGACACTTCTGCCTTCTTACTTTCTCTCTTCTCCTTTAGTCGTGAAAATGCGACATGTCGCGATATCGCGACACTTTTTCTCCTTTGCTCTTTCTCTTGCCTTCGGGTCGCGAAAACGCGACATGTCGCGATATCGCGACACTTTTTCTCTCGGACTCTCTCTCTTGCAATATGTCACGAAATCGTGACACTTTTTCTTTCGTACAATCTCTCTTGCAATATGTCACGAAATCGCGACACTTTTTCTTTCGGACTCTCTCTCTTGCAATATGTCATGAAATCGTGACACTTTTTCTTCCGTACAATCTCTCTTGCAATATGTCGCGAAATCACGACACTTTTTCTACTTGCCTTTTTCTCTTCCAACATGTCACGAAATCGTGACACTTTTTCTTTCGTACTATCTCTCTTGCAATATGTCACGAAATCATGACACTTTTTCTACTTGCCTTTTTCTCTTCCAACATGTCATGAAATCATGACACTTTTTCTTCCGTACTATCTCTCTTGCAATATGTCACGAAATCGTGACACTTTTTCTACTTGCATTTTTCTCTTCCAACATGTCGTGAAATCATGACAGTTTTTCCTGCTTGCGCTTTCTCTTCGAACATGTCACGAAATCGTGATAGTTTTTCTTGCTTGCGCTTTCTCTTCGAACATGTCACGAAATCGTGACAGTTTTTCTTGCTTGCGCTTTCTCTTCGAACATGTCATGAAATCATGACAGTTTTTCTTTCTTCTCAACATGTCGCGATATCGCGATAGTTTTTCTTTCTTGCTCAACATGTCGCGATATCGCGACAGTTTTCTTCCTTGTGATTTTCTTTTGATTTTTAGCATATGGGCCACTTCGATCTTTTGGAAAATCACTTGTACATACTCTGAAGAACCTCTTAACTCCTGTCCACTGCATCAACCGATCTGTCTGATTGTGTTGACAACAATGACAATACTATTGTTGCACCTTGCTCAACAATCTCCCCCTTTGGAATTGTTGGCAACACATGTGCAATTTCCTGTAACTCTTCTCCCCCTTTGACAATAATACCAAAGGGCTACTGCAGACTCCCCCTGAGTCCAAGCACAACATTCTCAGGCAAAATTTATTATACTTAGCAAAAATCATGAACATGAGCAAAAAGATAATTAAATACTTAAATGCTCCCCCTGAGAATGTGATCCCTGTAGCTAGTCAATTCTTGGGAAGTGTGACCACTCCCAATTTATTGCGAAGGTACTCAAAAACTTCCTTGGGCAATGGTTTTGTGAAGATATCTGCTACTTGCTCTCGTAGTTGGAACAAAATCCAACTTAACCTCACCTTCCGCAACTTTCTCCTTCAAAAAGTGATACCCGATAGCAATGTGTTTTGTGCGTGAATGCATAACCGGATTCTTGGAGATGTTAATGGCACTGGTGTTATCACACTTAACCGATATTGGCTCACTAAAGCTAATACCAAGATCTTTCAGGGTTTGTTTCATCCACAATACCTACGTACAACATGTTGTCATTGCAATATACTCTGCCTCTACTGTCGATAAAGAAACTGACTCTTGTTTCTTACTGTGCCATGCGACCAATCTGTCTCCAAGATAGAATGCACCTCCACTGGTACTCTTTCTGTCATCGACACATCCTGCCCAATCTGCATCTAAATACGAAATAAGGGTGAAGTCTTTACCTTTCGGATACCATAACCCATACTCCATAGTACCCTTGAGGTACCGAAGAATCCTCTTCATTGCTGTCACATGAGTCTCCTTGGGATTAGCCTGAAATCGTGCTACCATGCATACTGCCTACAAAATATCTGGTCTGGTAGTTGTCAGGTACAATAAGCTCCCAATCATAGATCTGTACATGGTTTGATCAACAGGTGGAGATTTGTCATCCTTGCTCAACTTGCAACCTTGTCGTCATGGGAGTGCTAAGCTGGCTTACAATCCTCCATTGTGAACTTTTTTAACATCTCTTTCACATATTTAACTTGAGAAATAAATATGCCCTTCTTATTTTGATTAACTTGCAACCCGAGGAAATACGAAAGTTCACCAATCATTGACATTTCAAATTCTTTCTGCATCTTATTTGCTAAATCTTTACATGACTCATCTTTGCTTGCTGCCAAATATGATATCATCTACGTATACAACAAGAACAATAAGATGCCCATTTTCTATTTTGACATACAAATTACTATCCACCATACCTTTCTTAAACCCTTGTTGAGTGAGATAGTTGTCTAGCCTTGCATACCATGCTCGGGGTGCTTGTTTTAAGCCATATAATGCTTTCTTCAACTTGCAAACCAAGTTGGGATCATCACCAAGTTCGAAACCATCTGGTTGCTCAATATAAACCTCTTCTTCAAGTTTCCCATTCAAAAATGCTGATTTCACATCCATTTGATAAACTTTGAAATTCTTGTAGACTGCTAAAGCCAAAAACATTCTAATTGCCTCTAGTCTAGCTACTGGTGCAAAAGTTTCCTCAAAGTCAATGCCTTCAACTTGTGCATAACCCTTACATACCAATCTTGCTTTATTTCTGACTACTTGTCCGTCTTCATTCAATTTGTTTCGAAAAATCCATTTAGTCCCGATTATATTTTTATTTGCAGGTCTAGGTACTAACTCCCAAGTTTCGTTTTTCTCGATCTGATCTAATTCTTCATTTATTGCCTTCATCCAACTTTCATCTTTACTTGCGTCAACAACATTTTTTGGGCTCAATGCTGGATAATAGAGAGTAGTTACTTACTACTCTTCTTCTTGTCTGAACACCAACTTTGGGGTCTCCAATTATTTGCTCTCTAGGGTGATTTTTCTGCCAGCTGCCTGTTTTGAATTTCTTATTTTCTTCCACTTCTGAATCACAACTTAAATCATTTGAGTCAATTTTTTGTATCTTTTCCGTTTCGTTTTCCTCATCTCCTTCAATAACCTCTTCATAAATTGGGTAGTTCATTTCATAGCTAATTACTCGTTCTCTACCTTCATCAAATTTAACATCGACACTGTCCACAATTTTCTTTAGCCTCTTGTTGTAGCATTTGTAAGCTTTGCTTCTTGGTGAATAACCAACAAAAATACCTTCATCCGCTCTATCTTCAAACTTACCAAGATTATCTTCAATTCTTTTGATGTAGCACTTGCTGCCAAAAATTTTGAGGTATTTTGTTGTTGCCCTTTTACCGAACCACAACTCATAAGGAGTTTTGCTTTCATGTGTTCTCAGCATGTACCTATTTTGGATATACACCGCAGTATGGACTGCTTCTTTCCAAAATCTGTCTACTCCTCTGCTTTCATCCAACATAGTCCGTGCCATTTCCTGCACTGTCCTGTTCTTTCTTTCTACCACTCCATTCTGTTGAGGTGTCTTGGCTGCTGAAAACTGTCTCCTAATACCGTATTTTTCACAGTACTCTGTAAACTCCTCTGAAATGAATTCTCCTCCTCTGTCTGATCTTAAACATTTGATCCTCTTTCCTGTTTCATTCTCAACATGGTTTTTGAAAATCTTGAACATGTTAAGAGCTTCTGATTTATGCTTCAAGAAAAATATCCATGTCATTCTGGAATAGTCATCAATGCACAACATAAAATATTTGTCACCATTTATGCTTTGTGTTCTCATGGGTCCACATAAATCAGTGTGTATTAGTTCCAACGGTTTGCTTGTGTAGTACTCTTTTGTTTTGAATGTGACTCTAGTTTGCTTCCCCTTTTGGCATGAAGCACAAATGTTGTTTGCAGGTTTTTTGATGGTGGGAATATCTCTCACTGCCCTTTTTGAGTTGATTTTTACTAGATTATCAAAACTGATATGACCGAGTCTCTTGTGCCACAACCAATTTTCTTCTTCCTATCCAATAAAACAAGCTCCTTTTGAAGTCTCTCGAGAGCATGTACAGGTTTCCAGAATTCCTTGATCCAGTTGCTATCAATTTTCCACTATTTGTTTTTCTAACTTCACAACCCTGCTTCTTAAAAACTACTTCATGACCTTTATCACAAATCTGACTTACGCTCAACAAGTTATGTTTCAAACCATCTACAAACAAGACTTCTTCTGACTTAATCTTTCCGTCACTAAATTTAATTGAACCTTTGCCAACTATCTTAGCTCCATCATTATTTCCAAACTTTACTGAACCACCTTCATATTTCTGTAACTTCTCAAATTTTTGTTTGTCACTTGTCATATGATTGGAGCATCCACTATCAAGTATCCATGGTACATATTTATTCTGTGCTTTAAATGTTGTTTGTACGATTAAGGATTCCTTTTCTTCCTTAAGTCGCTCTTTTTCTTTCCACTCGATTTTGATAGTAGTTTTGGGCTCTTGTTTTGCCTTTCCCTTATCAATAGCTTGTGCATGTTTTTCGAGAAGTTTTCTATTTTGTCTCATCCTATTTGGTTGAAATTTTCTTCCCTAAAATTGATTTGATGCAAATGTACTTCTACAGTTTCTTGCAATGTGCCCAAAATTATGACAGTTATAACATTCTACTGTATAATTCATCAAAGGAGAAAAAGCATTTCTACTGGTGAAATTCCTTGGTCTTACATTATATTTGCAGTCTGAGATTTTATGTCCATAGCCATTGCATTTAAAACAAAAACCAGAAAAGGGATAATTGAACCTAGGGGATGGTCTTTGCCATGTTGTCGTAGGAGCCATAGGTCTTCTTCTTCTTTGATGTGTGACATTGGTGAATCCATCATTGTCAATTCTCCTTTCGTGCCTGGCATTATTGCTTTCTTTTGCATGAGACGTTTTTCCTTGATCAACCTGTTTCTTATTTTCATTCTTTATGGATTCTACATTTCTGGCCTTTGATCCATTTGATGATTCTCCTTCGATGAAACCCAGACCAAATTTGATGCCTGCGAGGCCTTTGGTCATTTATAATCTTATCCAACTTCATAGAACTTTCTTCGCGTTTGTGATAGCAACTAATTTTGTGATTCATCTCTTCTATCCGCATCCGTAAACCAACATTCTCTTCTTCTAGTTTGCAGCAATAATCTATTTTCATGGTAATTTGTACTTCAAGATCTTCAGATATTTTCTTGTATTCTTCTATCTGTACTTTCAGACTGGTTATGATTTCGTTTGCATCCTCAAGCCTTTTTGAAATTTTCTTATTCTTTTTCTTCTCTATTTTCCACTCTTCAAGTGCAGAGATCAACTCACCTTCTAGATCTACTTCAGCCTCAGGGTTTTCACCACATACTTCAGAGTTCACTCCTTCTTCCTTTTCTTCTTCAAATGCCATGAAAAGAGCTTCACCTGTTTCCTCTTCAGAATCCTCACCGGAGCTGTCTTCTGATGAACCGGCATTCCTGGAGATGAAACTTTTCTTCTTGAAGTTGCCTTTTCTGAAATTCGTTTTCTTCTTCCAGTCACTTCTTTCTTGGTGCGATCCTTCATCATTTTTGTTCTTCTCATTAAGTGGACATTTAGTCACAAAATGCCCAACGCCTCCACAGTTGAAACATTTAAGCGGTAGCTTTCCTCTGTATTTTCCTTTTCCCCTTTTTAGTTTTCTAACAAAGTTTGCTTCCATTTCATCTGATGTCTCTTCTTCCTCGGACTCCTGTTTTGCATTTTTATTTTTAAGGGCTTTAAAAGCCGCTTCTCTGTCTATGGGTTTAGATCTTCCTATCCTCATCTCATATGCAGTCAAAGAACCATACATCTCATCTATACTAAAATAATTTAGATTTTTAGCTTCTTCTATCATTGAGACTTTAGAATCAAACCTTTGAGGAAGAGATCTTAATACCTTTTTCATGATGGCAGAGTCTTCGATATCCTCGTCGAGTCCTCTGATCGCATTAATGATTCCATTAACTCTCAGCATATATGCCTCAATGTTTTCATCGTCATTCATCTTTAATGCTTCGAACTGAGCTCGATGTATCTGTAACTTGGCCTCCTTGATCTTATCGTCTCCTTCATGAATACTCCTCAGTTTGTCCCATATTTCTTTTGTCATTTTACAGCTCATGATCTTTACTAGTTCACTGTCTGCTAATGCGCACATGAGAGCATTCTTTGCTTTTGAGTTATTGTCAAACAGTTTCTTTTCGTCAGCCTCTTCTGGAGGAGTGATGGGTATTGTGTATCCACTAACTACTGAATCCCAGATGTCGTATCCCAAAGCACAGAGATATGTCTGCATCCTGATTCTCCAGAATGCGTAATTAGATCCATCAAACAATGGTGCTTTGTTTGATGAGAAGCCTTCACCACCTACCATTGTGTTACTTCCAAGATCACCCTAGCCGGTTAAGCTTGTACAGGAACTTAGCTCTGATACCAATTGTTAGTCTTACAATGACACTGAGAGGGGGGGTGAATCAGTGTAGCTCTTTAAACTTGAATTTACAGCTCTTAATACCATAGCAATTAAAACTAATTACTAGATATAGCAAGTATAACAATAGAGCATCACACAACACAAGATTTAACGAGGTTCACCAATGTGGCTACTCCTCAAAAATTGACTTCTTGGACTACCATCCAAATCCAGCCTTTGCAAAGCACCAACTTTACAATCAATTTACCAGCACCAACTAGAAGGAGCACCAACCCCTGATGCCAAGCACCAACTTGGACTTCAATTCTGAATCTATAAGTTTGATAGTAAGATACCTTTGCTTTTGCAAGACCCTGACTGGTCTTCTTCACCTTTGCATTCTCTGTGCACTCTACTTTCTCTGTACAATCACTTCGCACACTCGCTTTGTTACAGTCGAACTTCACGATCATCTTCTCCCTTTTGCGCACTCTACTCTCTTTGTAAAATTCACACTTAGCTCGATTCGACACGACTTGCACTCTACGCACAATGACCGTATTGCTCACACATTTCACGCTACTAAATTCTCCAAACAACCCTCCTTTTATAACAACATTTTCATGATGAAAACCCTAATCTTAGTCGGCTGTAAACCCTAATCTTAGTCGGCTTTCATAACAACTGTAAACCCTAATTTTAGTCAATTGTCAACGGACTTCGTCGGCTTCAACTCAACCATAAAAATACATGTCACGATATCGTGACACTTTTCTTTCTCTCTCTTTCTCCTTGCTTTGGCCCTCAAAAATACAACATGTCGCGATATCGTGACACTTTTTCTTTCTCTCTCTTTCTCTTTGCATCGGACCGTAAAAATGCTACATGTCATGATATCATGACACTTTTTCTCCTTACGCTTTCTCTTTGCTTTGGCCCCAAAAATACAATGTCGTGATATCGTGACACTTTTATCCTTGCTTTTTCTCTTAGCTTCGGCCCATGAAAATACAAATGTCGCGATATCGCGACACTTTCGCCTCCATACTCTTCCTCTTTACTTTTGTCATGATATCGCGACACTTCTGCCTTCTTACTTTCTCTCTCCTCCTTTAGTCATGAAAATGCGACATGTCATGATATCGCGACACTTTTTCTCCTTTGCTCTTTCTCTTGCCTTCGGGTCATGAAAATGTGACATGTCATGATATCGCGACACTTTTTCTCTTGGACTCTCTCTCTTGCAATATGTCACGAAATCGTGACACTTTTTCTTTCGTACAATCTCTCTTGCAATATGTCATGAAATCACGACACTTTTTCTTTTGGACTCTCTCTCTTGCAATATGTCACGAAATCGTGACACTTTTTCTTCCGTACAATCTCTCTTGCAATATGTCATGAAATCACGACACTCTTTCTACTTGCCTTTTTCTCTTCCAACATGTCATGAAATCGTGACACTTTTTCTTCCGTACTATCTCTCTTGCAATATGTCACGAAATCGTGACACTTTTTCTACTTGCCTTTTTCTCTTCCAACATGTCATGAAATCGTGACACTTTTTCTTCCATACTATCTCTCTTGCAATATTTCATGAAATCATGACACTTTTTCTACTTGCCTTTTTCTCTTCCAACATGTCGCGAAATCGTGACACTTTTTCTGCTTGCGCTTTCTCTTCCAACATGTCATGAAATCACGACAGTTTTTCTTGCTTGCGCTTTCTCTTCGAACATGTCACGAAATCGTGATAGTTTTTCTTGCTTGCGCTTTCTCTTCGAACATGTCGCAAAATCGTGACAGTTTTTCTTTCTTCTCAACATGTCGCGATATCGCGACAGTTTTTCTTTCTTGCTCAACATGTCGCGATATCGCGACAGTTTTCTTCCTTGTGATTTTCTTTTGATTTTTAGCATATGGGCCACTTCGATCTTTTGGAAAATCACTGTACATACTCCGAAGAACCTCTTAACTCCTGTCACTTGCATCAACCGATCTGTCTGACTGTGTTGACAACAATGACAATACTGTTGCTGCACCTTGCTCAACAATTTATACACTTCATTCACCAAGTAACCATGCTGAAATAGTGCAACAGTGCTACACAATTGCCCCTACTCTGTTATACCCTATTGCTACATATTTATACCATGTGGGAATGCTTCTAAATAGGTAATATGTCTTTTGTAGTCCTTCTGAACTCATTCTATCCATATCCTGATGCTTTGCTTGACAACTTCAAGGTGTTCCTATAAAGTGACAGCTTGTTGATTTTTATATGGCTATTTTTTTTCAGGTTTTCAGATTTATGACAGTCCTAGAATTTTAGCTTCAGTGTGGATTTGAAACAAGTTGAAAGGTAGGAAAACATTCAAAAACCATTTAGAATTTAATGGATATCATCATACCACATTTGGTTAATTGAAATGCATGTTCTTACTTGCTACTTAATCAAGCAAAATCAATCACAAAATGCTAAAAATAGTCAAAAACAAAGATATAGTATTCCTAGCATAAAATCATGCAAACACTTAACAAATAGTATATTTTAGTCAACTATTTGACAATTAACTTATCATATGGTAGTAAAATATTATGTAATAATGAGGCACTTTTGGGCCTCGTCAAGACTGTTGCTAAATTCATGTTGTTCCATGAAATTCTAGAATGTCTATTGGCTTTTAATAGTGGAAGCCTCAAAGCTAGTTGTGGTGTCGTTACTTGCTTCATGGAGCCTCCTCATGTGCCTAAAACTATTTTGGTCTCTTTTACTTATTGAAGGTAGAAATATGATGTTCTTTGTTTTGAATCTCCTGAGTTTCCCAGTTCGATTAAATATGGGTTGTTTATAGAAGAGTTCTTCATTTATCTTAAAACTCTGATTGTGAAGTTAAGTAGTTGAGATATGAGTATAAGAGGAGTTTCTCATGATAGCTAGTTGATCAAAGCTTGGTCTGTGGATTATATAAAAGTTTGTGATTCCTATGTAAACGATTTATCAAGTCTTTGCAAAGTAGATTTTTGATGGCTACCATGTATAAAGAATTGGAAGTGCCCAAATTCAATGGAGGTGATTATGCTATTTGGAGCATAATTATGAAGACCTTATTGAAGGCTCAATACTTATGGGATATAGTTCAATAAGGCTATGAGTAACCCACTTGGAACAAGCTACAAGGAGAGGAGATAAAAGAGAAGAAGGAGCAACAATATGCAAATTGCTTAGCACTTATGGATTTAATAAGAGGAATGGCAAAAAGTGTTTTCCCTCTCATAGCCAATTGTAAATCAACTACAATGATATGGCAAGTGTTAAAAAATACTTATGGATTTCATGAATTCATGTGCAAGGAGGATCCTTGCACCGTTGAATAATATTATGAAGAAGAGCTTTAATTTCTTGGAGAGTCTTTTGGAGACTCAAATGAAGAGCCTTGTGTAGTAATTGTTATTGGAGATATGTCTTCTGAAAAAGGCATATACAATGCTCAAGTTAGATGGAGTGAATGTTGATTGTAAGGCTCAAGTTATGTGGGATGTTGATCACCATGATAATATTGATAAAGAGGAGATGCAAACTATAAGTTGCATGCTTAATAGAGATCACTCATCAAGAGTGATAAATGGAGTTGCTTCTTGTTCATCAGCCAAAGAAATATGAAAATACTTGAGATATTTTGAAACTTTGAAAGAAGACAATATGTTGTGTGAAGAAAAGAGCACAAATGATTATCGCATTTGGAAGGTGGAAAGTGAGAGAGAAAATGAGATAGAAACGGAAAAAGAAAATGAGATTGTTGATTTTCTTGTTGTAATGGCCAAAGAACCATCTCTCATGAATGAAGATCACTCATTTGGAGTGTCTACATTGAAGGAAAAGAGTTGTCTTGAAAAGGCAACAATGTGTGATTGTTTGAATGAATGGTGTTTCAACACACCAACATGGATTGAAAAAAGGAGTAGAACTCTTAGTGAAGAGTTTATGGTTGATATTGAATCAACATACATTGAAAGAGATATGCCAAAAAATAGCTTTATAGGGAGCACCAAATCTAATCACATTGGAGGTAATGTTTTTATGATTAATAATTTGATTTTTATGAATAGGTATTTGAAGAATGAAGGAGAATGTCTTCCAAAGGTATTATTGAGAGAAGATTATCTCATGAAGATAAATTTGAAGAAGAGTCTTCTTGGAGGGAAGACTAAGTTTGGGAGCTTGGGTCACTTGGACTCAAATGAAAGGTGAATGAATCATGTATAGTCATTGTAAAGAGTGAACATTTGTGTGAGGAGCAACTTTGTGTTGCATATGTAATTGATCATTGTATGGCCATATTTATTGTGATCTTTTGTACGGAAATATGTGAGAGAGTTGTATGGTACAATCATCTATAAGAGATGATGAATTAGTGTAAATACTCAAGAGGAGTATCGGCTGAAACATGGTTTCAAAACCATAATGATATTGAAGAGAAATGGTCCCAAGACCATAGTAAAGATGAGCTAGAATGGTTGATGAGAGCCATTTCTATTAGCATTGTTTGAATGCCATTACAAAAGACTTTTATTGAAGGGGGACTTGTTCATCCAAATGACTTCAAGGAGAAAGCAAAAGACATGGAGACCAATCCACATGGAAAACACAAGCATGGTGAGTGGCATGATGAGTGCCTCACATTTTTTGGCTTTGAGGATTTTCTTCAAACCAATTGGAAGAAGCGAAAAAGAAGATCATTTTTCAGTTTGTGATGCTTCATAACTCATGAAAGAGTTCCTTAGCATCAAGGGGGAGAATGTTGGAATTTTCCTAAGGTCTAAAGTTTGAGTATTTAGTATTTAGATATTTTTCATATTTTTAGAATATTATTAGCTTGATAAAGTCAATATTCGACTAAATCTAAGTTGTTAGGTTGTTGCTTATGTTTAGGGAGAAATAGTCATTTCCTGAATTGTAGTTGGTTTGGTTGAGGATATTTCTCAGCAATTACTTACTATTTTTTAGGCTTATTCAAAGCTCATATAATTTTGTATCTTCCTTAATGAAATCAGATCAATAAAACTATTGTTCTCAATTATGATGTGAGATATGTACAACTATATAAAAATATATGTATAAAACATTATTTGATTACCTTCAAGCAAAGGATTAAAGGGTATTTTTGATAGGTGGATTTCTTTAATCAAAGGCTTAAAGGATATTTTTTATTTGATTACCTTTGGGAAAGGGTTTAAAGGATATTATAATTTTGATTACTTTTAAGTAAAGGCTTAAAGAACATTTTGAAAACTAATCACCTTTAGGAATATACCTAAAGGACATTTTGAAAAATGACTACCTTTACACATAGATCTAAAGGATGTTTTTGGAATTGATTACCTTTAAGTGTAATCTTAAATGATAAGTTTTTTGAAACCTTAATCATGACCTCAAAGGATATTTTGAAATATGGTTACCTTTAGATGTGAACCTAAAGGACACTTTTGAAATGGATTAACTTTAGGCATGAACCTAAAGGACATTTGGAAAAATGATTACCTTTAGTCATGAACCTAAAGGAATTTTTTATGATTAATTAACTTGAGGTATAAAAATAAAGGATATTTTGAGTGTATTAACCTTTAGGTGACATTTTTTTATTGGATTAACAATTAGGCAAGTACATATAAGAAACTTTTGAAATTAACTAACCTTTAGATAAATGCTTAAAGCATAGGTTTTTCTTGGATTAGCCTCTAGATGAATGCCTAAAGGGATTTTTTTTTTTAAATTGATTAACCTTTATATGGAGGGTCTAAAGGTCATTTTTTATTTGATAGCCTTTAGGAAAGGTCCTAAAGGGTACTTTTTTATATTGGTTAAACTTTATATGAAGGTTCTAAATGGTCTTTTTTGCTTGGATTAACTTGTAGATGAATGCCTAACAGGCACTTTTTTAATTGGATTAACCTTTAGGTCAATGTCTAAAGGGAACCTTTTTAGTTTTATTAAACTTTAGGTAAGGACCTAAAGGGAACTTTATTACATTTTATTAACCTTTAGGCACGGACCTAAAGGAAACTATTTGTATTGGCTTAATCTTTGGAAAGATGCCTAAAGAAAACTTTTTGATTGGATTAACCTTTAGGTGAATGCCGAAAGGTATATTTTGATTGAATTAACCTTTAGGAGATACCTAAAGGGAAATTTTTTATTGGATTAATCTTTAGTTAAGGTCTTAAAGAGAACTTATAGATTGGATTAAAGTTCAATAAAGAGCCTAAATGGTATTCTTTGATTGGATTAACCTTTATGAAAGGGTTGAAAGAATTTTTTTTTATTGGATTATTAGTAAAGGGAGTAAAGGAAACTTTTTTTATTGGATTAACATTTAGGTAAAGCCATAAAGGGCACTTGATAGATTAATGTGACCTTTAAGTGCATACTTAAAAATTATTTTTGTTATACTTTGATTATCTTTTTATACTTGATAAAAAGATAGTTTTTTATTTTTGAATACCTTTAGGCAAGGGCCTAAAGGACACTTTTTATAATTGGATTACCTTTAAGAAAAGGCCTATTTTTTTTTTTTTTTTATTCATCCATTAGCCATGGGATATTCTGATGGATTAGCCCATTATTCATAGGGTATTTTTACTAAGATTTATTACTTAGCCTTAGGGTATTATTATTGAGATTTACCTCTTATCCTTAGGGTATTTTGATTGATTTTACCCCTTAGACTTAGGGAATTCTGATTTATTTACCTTTTCGCCTTCGGGTATTATGATTGTAGATGTCCCTCTTACTGGAGGGTGTTTTTATTAGAAGTCCTAATTTGCTTCAGAGAGGATAACTATTTGATTGGCATGAAAATGAATGATACCCCTAGTTGGGAAGACATTTTATTACTAATCAATTGACCCCACATGTAGGATATTGGTAAGAGAGCAAATTATGAGATTGATTAGGCTATAATCATCTATATATCCTCATATTGTCAATCATGTAGCCATTGATGAGACAAAAGAAAGTAAATTGACAAAATTACCATCAACCTCTATGGATTTTGTAATGTTTGTCATTAGACAAATTATTGATGAAGATTAAATCATATGATAGATCACTCTTTGCACCTTATAAATCTATGATAAAGTAAAATATCTAGGTCCATCACCTAGTAGGTCTATAAGGTAGAAAATAATTATATGGCTATACTGATGCATAAGAGATGAAGGGGTTATGCCATCCATACTGTTGGAATATATTACATTATTTGGTACATGCCAATATACCATCATGGGTAAATGATTATATTAGGTTATGTGTCATAGTTTAGAGTTTGAGTATTTACTTTATGTAATGTAATAAATGCAAAAGTATTATTATAGTGTGCAATAAATTAATAATGTAAATGTGCATAGTAGTCCATGTACATATGAGTCCATAGAATAGGAAAGTGAAGAGTCTCAAGAAGAGTGAAGGCCAAGAATGATCCATATGAAGAGTCACATTCTATTATATATAGGTGTCTATGTGTGTGTGTATGCAAGACACAATGTAGAGTGAGAGTGTATGAAGTATGGGGTATTTGAGATCTCCATTCTATATCAAATACTATTTTCATGAGATTTTGTTAATGGCAGTTTTATGAGTAGCTACAAAAGTTATTCATGAGTTTTATATGTTTATAATATTTTCATTATCTTATATTTGATATAGCATTATTATTTTATATCTTGTGGTTATTTTTCATTAAGCATGCATCATCAAAAGCTAACAATGGTATCAGAGCCATAAGGGAGATTAATAGGAGATAGGGAGAGCCACAAGGGATATATAACTTATATAATTTTAAAGTTTCTTTTTGGCTAGAGTCTTTCCATGGTGTTGCAAAAAAACTCATGAAGACTAGGACTCGACATAGATTGCTTTCCACTAGATTGAAGGATAACCAGTGAAGTCTATTGATTTTAGAGATCTAAATATTTAGATGTATTTGATTATTTTTGTCTAAGTTTTATTGCAAAAAATTAGTTCTTAAAAGTTGGGAAGCTTCCTACAATGGATAGAGAAGAATTTCATCTTTGATTTCCTAAAAGTCTATTTGATGTCCTCGTGCAAGGATTAGGTTTTGAGTTGTAGAAAAAGAGTAGACATTGAATATTGAGGAGACCCAAGAAGGATGTCCCTATAGAATATTGAAGATTGAATATTGAGGAGACCCAAGAAAGAGGTCCCCATATTATATTAGATATTGAATATTGAGTAGACCCAAGAAATAGGTACCCATTGAAGATTGAAGATTGAAGATTGTAGATTGAATATTAAGGAGACCCAAGAAAAATTTCCCCATAGCAGAGTGCAGATTGAGAAGAGAGAAAGAGGTCAGATTGAATATTGAGAAGGAGAGACCCGAGACAAGAGGTCCCCATTACAATTTTTAGAAAGGAGATAGGAGATTTGAGAAAGAATATTAAGGATGAGACCCAAGATAATAGGTCTCCATTATAGATTTGATAAAGGATATAGGAAATTTGAGAAAGAATATTGAGAAGGAGGAGAACCAAGAGAAGAGGTCCCCATTACATATTTGAGAAAGGAGATAGGATATTTGAGAAAGAATATTGAGAATATAGAAACCCAAGAGAAGAGGTTTCAAGCAAATTTGGAAGGAGAAAAAGGAGAATAGAGAAGCCCTATTGAGAAGTAGAAGAAGTGGTCATTGGAGAAGATTTTAAGAAAGTATTTTTTGAAGACTTCAAGACATTCAAATTATTGAAAAAGAGGCCAAAAAAGAGGCCAAATTTGAAGATAAAATTTAGCAAGAGCTAAGGAGGAGAAAGGAGATAGAAGAGGCCACCAATTTAAGAAATTTAGAGACAGCCATTAAAGTTCTGAAGGCTGATTTTAGAAAGAGAAAATTTCTGATTTTCATGATAGAAGTTGAAGGGTCAGAGGACAAAAAATTGAAGGTGATATAGAGCTGCAAATTGAAGAATATTTAAGCAGATTTTAAAGTGTCCTTGAATAGCCAATTGAAGGAAGGCTTGATAGCAAACTAAGGCAGCATATTGGATGATTTAGAGACTATTTTTGGACAGAAAGAAGAAAGTATTTGGAGCTAAAAAAATCAGAGAAGTTAAAGATAAAGAAGGCTAATTTCAAACAAAATTTGAAGAGGAAGAAAGACTGAAAATTTCAGCATCCTGTAATAGCTATTTGGAAAGGATAAAGAGAAATTTCAAATAGCATACTTCAAAGAAGGTAGAAGTTGATTTTGGGGCAGCAAAGTAAAAGGAAATGGAGCTACAAAATTTTTAAACTTGATATGGCAAAAAAAAAGGTGAATTAAATTACCAAGGATATTAGCTAGGAGGCCAAAGAGATTTGTAATATTGGTGCTATAAAATTTCATTATTCAAGCATTCAAATTAGCTTATTATAAAAAAATTGAAAGCACCATATTAGAGTTATTAAATCCAGAAAAATATAGTCTAAGCTAAGTGTCTCCAAGCCAAGAAAGGAGGCATCATTATCATACTAGAATCTATAGAACACATCAGTAAAGATTGGAGTTAAAGTTTTCTTGAAAGGGAGTGATAAAAATAAGTAGCATATGTTATTTTTATAATTATAATAAGTGTATATTTTTAAAAGAAGGCATAATGGTGATAAAAACAAGGACGATTTAATGTGTCTAAAGACACTAGTAGGAGCACTAAGAATTATAAAAAATATCGATGAAGAAACATCACCAAAAGAGTGGTAGAACTACCAAGAACAAGTGGAGGAACCACTGTATTGAAGGAAGAGCTACCGTATAAAGGAGAAAATCCATCGATATCAAGGAGAAGCCATTGAGTTCAAGGAAGAGCCACAAAAGCTGAGAGCAAGAGTTGTTACAAAGAAGTTTTGAAGAGCATCAAAATCGTGGGTTGTTTGGAGTGAAACATTGGAAGAAAACCAAAAACCATTAGGAGGAGTTCAAACAATCGTTTGTTGTTACCTCATTAAAGATACATTGGAAATAATTTTTTTAGTGTTGAAGAACTAAATATTAGAGAGCATTAAAAATTTTTGAGGTAAACAGTTAAAGTTGTTGCCAAGTGTAGAGGAGAAGCATAGCAATATTAAGCATATATAAGAAGAAGAGAATTACCAAGAGGAGGAAAATATGTTATAGGAAGGAGAAACACTATTTGAATCACCATAGGAGAGAATCCTAGATGTCATAGCATAAGGGAGCAAGCATCCAAGATTTTCTGAGCAAAGAGGAGAAAGCATAAGCATTGAAAAAAGGAGTTGAATTGCCATTTATGTAAGTTTGAGCACTAAGAACTGAGGAGACATCATTAAAAGTCATAAGGAAGTAAAAATTGGCTTCTATAATCATCAAAAAGCTAAATACCATGTGGAATTTGGTGTATGATAAGGTATAAGGAATCATACATCCAGGTAAGCACTATTTTTGAAAGGGTACTTAGGAGTTCGAGTGTAATCTGAGCATTACCGAAGAACAAGAATTGCAAAGGAGATAAAGAGCCATTCAAATTGGTATTTGGAAAGATTATTTCCACTTGCAATGATGGAGGAATGCCAAGGGTTATTTGTGGAAGATATAATGTCTTTCAAACTGTATTAAATATGTTGAAGGAGGTTACATTGAGCAAGGCATAGAAAGAAAGAACAAGCCTAAAAATATCAAGTTTTGAGCTCATAGTTGAGGAGCGCCTGAAGGAGAGTGCTATGCAAAGTGTGGAGAAGCTCATTACTAAATATAGAGGAAGGTGAGGTTATTATTAAGTCTAAAGAATCTATTCAGAGCTCATACATGGAGGAAACCAAAAGCATCAAAGCCCACACTTAGAGGAAGTCTCATGGAAGAATGAAGGAATTAAAAGCTTTGTGAAGAGTGAAGTTTTCATGGAGAGCATAATTATAAGTAAAATATAGTCTAAATTATAGCATGCCAATATGGAGTAATTAATTTGGTTTTCAAAGAAGCTAGCAAGCATGTAGAGGAAGGTCAAAGCATAATTAGTATGCACCATTCACAAGGAGGTACATAACGTTTGAATTAATTTGATTTTTGCAAAGGTTAAGGAGCCATAAGGGATATTATTTTTAATTATTCTAAGGTTGAGATTAATTAATCTAATACATCATAGATTAATTGAATTAATGGAGGGATAAGGTAGCTAGTTGAAGAATTAAAACCTTATAAGCTATATTAATCAGTTTTGAAGTATTTTGAGAGATTCAGTTTAACGTTTTTGGAATTACTTTATTCTATTTTGAAATTCAAGTTGCATATAAATATTTGCAAATAGATTCAATTGGAGGAATAAGTATTTCTACATCAATTAGGAATATTAAAATTGCAAATATCTTTGTTTTCTAAATTTCTAAATTTGGGAGTTATAAGGACTTCATCATCAAAATTAGGTCTTTGAAATTTAGAAACCATATTATTGAAAATTGAGAGATATAAGAAATACAACATAGAGTTGTTGAAAAGTTAGAAAATTACGTTAATACTAGTCTCTTATTAAAATTAACAAGACATAAGGAATCCAACTTAAATATCTTGAAGTAGAGTATTCTTTGCTTTTGAGTTATTGTCAAACAATTTCTTTTCGTCAGCCTCTTTTGGAGGAGTGATGGGTATTGTGTATCCACTAACTACTAAATCTCAGATGTCGTATCCTAGAGCACAGAGATATGTTTGCATCCTGATTCTCCAGAACACGTAATTAGATCCGTCAAACAATGGTGCTTTGTTTGATGAGAAGCCTTCACCACCTGCCATTGTGTTACTTCCAAGATCACCCTAGCCGATTAAGCTTGTACAAGAACTTAGCTCTGATACCAATTGTTAGTCTTACAATGACACTAAGAGGGGGGGTGAATCAGTGTAGCTCTTTAAAATTGAATTTACAGCTCTTAATACCATAGAAATTAAAACTAATTACTAGATATAGCAAGTATAACAATAGAGCATCACACAACACAAGATTTAACGAGGTTCACCAATGTGGCTACTCAAAAATTGACTGCTTGGACTACCATACAAATACAACCTTTGAAAAGCACCAACTGTACAATCAATTTACCAGAACCAACTGGAAGGAGCACCAACCCCTGATTTACCAGCACCAACTGGAAGGAGCACCAACCCCTGATGCCAATCACCAACTTGGACTTCAATTCTAAATCTATAAGTTTGATAGTAAGATACCTTTGCTTTTGCAGGACCTTGAATGGTCTTCTTCACCATTGTGTTCTCTGTGCACTCTGCTTTCTTTGTGAAATCACTTCACACACTCTGCTTTGTTACAGTCAAACTTCACGATTGTCTTCTCGCTTTTGCGCACTCTGCTCTCTTTACAAAATTCGCACTTAGCTCGATTCGACATGACTTGCACTCTACGCACAATGACCGTATTCCTCACACATTTCACTCTGCTAAATTCTCCAAACAACCCTCCTTTTATAACAAAATTTTCATGATGAAAACCCTAATCTTAGTTGGCTTTAAGCCCTAATCTTAGTCGGCTTTCATAACAACTATAAACCCTAATTTTAGTCGGCAGTCAACGGACTTCATCGGCTTCAACTCAACCGCAAAAATACATGTCACGATATCGCGACACTTTTTCTTTCTCTCTCTTTATCCTTGCTTTGGCCGCCAAAAATACAACATATTGTGATATCGCGACACTTTTTCTTTCTCTCTCTTTCTCTTTGCATAGGACTGTGAAAATGCTACATGTCATGATATCATGAATCTTTTTCTCCTTCTCTTTGCTTCGGCCCCAGAAAATAGAACATGTCACGATATCGCGACACTTTTTATCCTTGCTTTTTCTCTTAGCTTCAGCCCGTGAAAATACATGTCAAAATATCATGACACTTTAGCCTCCGTACTCTTCCTCTTTACTTTTGTCGTGATATCGCGACACTTCTAACTTCTTACTTTTTCTCTCCTCCTTTAGTCATGAAAATGCGACATATCGTGATATCGCGACACTTTTTATCCTTTGCTCTTTCTCTTGCCTTCGGGTCATGAAAATGTGACATGTCACGATATCATGACACTTTTTCTATTGGACTCTGTCTCTTGCAATATGTTATGAAATCGTGATACTTTCTTTCGTACAATCTCTCTTGCAATATGTCACAAAATCATGACATTTTTTCTTTCAAACTCTCTCTCTTGCAATATATCGCAAAATCGTGACACTTTTTCTTCTGTATAATCTCTCTTGCAATATGTCGCGAAATCATGACACTCTTTCTACTTGCCTTTTTCTCTTCCAACATGTCATGAAATCGTGACACTTTTTCTTCCTTACTATCTCTCTTGCAATATGTCGCAAAATCGTGACACTTTTTCTACTTGCCTTTTTCTCTTCCAACATGTCATGAAATCGTGACACTTTTTCTTCCTTACTATCTCTCTTGCAATATGTCGCAAAATCGTGATACTTTAAAATTATTTTTGTTATACTTTGATTATATTTTTATACATGATTTAAAGATAGTTTTTTATTTTTGAATACCTTTAGGCAAGGGCCTAAAGGACACTTTTTATAATTGGATTACCTTTAAGAAAAGGCCTATTTTTTTTTTTTTTTGATTCATCCATTGGCCATGGGATATTCTGATGGATTAGCCCATTATTCATAGGGTATTCTAACTAAGATTTATTACTTAGCCTTAGGGTATTATTATTGATATTTACCTGTTATCCTTAGGGTATTTTGATTGATTTTACCCCTTAGACTTAGGGAATTCTTATTTATTTACCTTTTTGCCTTAGGGTATTATGATTGTAGATGTCCCTCTTACTGGAGGGTGTTTTTATTAGAAGTCCTAATTTTCTTCAGAGAGGATAACTATTTGATTGGCATGAAAATGAATGATACCCCTAGTTGGGAAGACATTTTATTACTAATCAATTGACCCCACATGTAGGATATTGGTAAGAGAGAAAATTATGAGATTGATTAGGCTATAATCATCTATATATCCTCACAGTGTCAATCGTGTATCCATTGATGAGACAAAAGAAAGTAAATTGACAAAATTACCATCAACCTTTATGGATTTTGTAGTTTTTGTCATTAGACAAATTATTGATGAAGATTAAATCATATGATAGATCACTCTTTGCACCTTATAAATCTATGATAAAGTAAAATATCTAGGTCCATCACCTAGTAGGTCTATAAGGTAGAAAATAATTATATGGCTATACTGATGCATAAGAGATGAAGGGGTTATGTCATCCATATTTGTTGGAATATATTACATTATTTGGTACATGCCAATATACCACCATGGGTAAAGGATTATATTAGGTTATGTGTCATAGTTTAGAGTTTGAGTATTTACTTTATGTAATGTAATAAATGCAAAAGTATTATTAGAGCGTGCAATAAATTAATAATGTAAATGTGCATAGTAGTCCATGTACATATGAGTCCATAGAATAGTAAAGCGAAGAATCTCAAGAAGATTAAAGGCCAAGAATGATCCTTATGATGAGTCACATTCTATTATATATAGGTGTCTATGTGTGTGTGTATGCAAGACACAATGTAGAGTGAGAGTGTATGAAGTATGGGGTATTTGAGATCTCCATTCTATATCAAATACTATTTTCATGAGCTTTTGTTAGTGGCAGCTTTATGAGTAGCTACAAAAGTTATTCATGAGTTTTATATGTTTATAATATTGTCATTATCTTATATTTGATATAGCATTATTATTTTATATCTTGTGGTTATTTTTCATTAAGCATGCATCATCAAAAGCTAACAATGGTATCAGAGCCATAAGGGAGATTAATAGGAGATAGGGAGAGCCACAAGGGAGATATAACTTATATAATTTTAAAGTTTTTTTTTGGCTAGAGTCTTTCCATGGTGTTGCAAAAAAACTCATGAAGACTAGGACTCAACATAGATTGCTTTCCACTAGATTGAAGGATAACTAGTGAAGTCTATTGATTTTAGAGATCTAAATATTTAGATGTATTTGATTGTTTTTGTCTAAGTTTTATTGCAAAAAATTAGTTCTCAAAAGTTGGGAAGCTTCCTACAATGGATAGAGAATAATTTCATCTTTGATTTCCTGAAAGTCTATGTGATGTCCTCATGCAAGTATTAGTTTTTGAGTTGTAGAAAAAGAGTAGACATTGAATATTGAGGAGACCCAAGAAGGATGTCCCCATAGAATATTGAAGATTGAATATTGAGGAGACCCAAGAAAGAGGTCCCCATATTATATTAGATATTGAATATTGAGTAGACCCAAGAAAGAGGTATCCATTGAATATTGAAGATTGTAGATTGAATATTAAGGAGACCCAAGAAAAAGTTCCCCATAGCAGAGTGCAGATTGAGAAGAGAGAAAGAGGTCAGATTGAATATTGAGAAGGAGAGACCCGAGACAAGAGGTCCCCATTACAATTTTTAGAAAGGAGATAGGAGATTTGAGAAATAATATTGAGGATAAGACCCAAGAGAATAGGTCTCCATTATAGATTTGATAAAGGATATAGGAAATTTGAGAAAGAATATTGAGAAGGAGGAGAACCAAGAGAAGAGGTCCCCATTACATATTTGAGAAAGGAGATAGGATATTTGAGAAAGAATATTGAGAATATAGAAATCCAAGAGAAGAGGTTTCATGCAAATTTGGAAAGAGAAAAAGGAGAATAGAGAAGGCCTATTGAGAAGTAGAAGAAGTGGCCATTAGAGAAGATTTTAAGAAAGTATTTTTTGAAGACTTCAAGACATTCAAATTATTGAAAAAAAGGCCAACAAAGAGGCCACATTTGAAGATAAAATTTAGCAAGAGCTAAGGAGGAGAAAGGAGATAGAAGAGGCCACCAATTTAAGAAATTTGGAGACAGCCATTAAAGTTCTGAAGGCTGATTTTAGAAAGAGAAAATTTCTGATTTTCATGATAGAAGTTGAAGGGTCACAGGACAAAAAATTGAAGGTGATATAGATCTGCAAATTGAAGAAAATTTAGGCAGATTTTAAAGTGTCCTTGAATAGCCAATTGAAGGAAGGCTTGATAGCAAACTAAGGCAGCATATTGGATGATTTAGAGACTATTTTTGGACAGAAATAAGAAAGTATTTTTAGCTAAAAAAATCAGAGAAGTTAAAGATAAAGAAGGCTAATTTCAAACAAAATTTGAAGAGGAAGAAAGACTGAAAATTTCAGCATCCTGTAATAGCTATTTGGCAAGGATAAAGAGAAATTTCAAATAGCATACTTCAAAGAAGGTAGAAGTTGATTTTGGGGCAGAAAAGTAAAAGGAAATGGAGCTGCAAAATTTGTAAACTTGATATAGCAAAAAAAAAAGTGAATTAAATTACCAAGGATATTAGCTAGGAGGCCAAAGAGATTTGTAATATTGGTTCTATAAAATTTCATTATTCAAGCATTCAAATTAGCTTATTATAAAAAAATTGAAAGCACCATATTAGAGTTATTAAATCCAAAAAAATATAGTCTAAGCTAACTGTCTCCAAGCCAAGAAAGAAGGCATCATTATCATCCTAGAATCTATAGAACACATCAGTAAAGATTGGAGTTAAAGTTTTCTTGAAAGGGAGTGATAAAAATAAGTAGCATATGTTATTTTTATAATTATAATAAGTGTATATTTTTTAAAGAAGGCATAATAGTGATAAAAACAAGGACGATTTAAGGTGTCTAAAGACACCAGTAGGAGCACTAAGAATTACAAAAAATATCGATGAAGAAACATCACCAAAAGAGTGGTAGAACTACCAAGAACAAGTGGAGGAACCACTGTATTGAAGGAAGAGCTACCGTATAAAGGAGAAAATCCACCGAGATCAAGGAGAAGCCATTGAGTTCAAGGAAGAGCCACAAAAGTTGAGAGCAAGAGTTTTTACAAAGAAGTTTTGAAGAGCATCAAAATCATGGGTTGTTTGGAGTGAAACATTGGAAGAAAACCAAAAACCATTAGGAGGAGTTCAAACAATCGTTTGTTGTTACCTCATTAAAGATACATTGGAAATAATTTTTTTAGTGTTGAAGAACTAAATATTAGAGAGCATTAAAAATGTTTGAGGTAAACAGTTAAAGTTGTTGCCAAGTGTAGAGGAGAAGCATAGCAATATTAAGCATAGATAAGAAGAAGAGCATTACCAAGAGGAGTAAAATATGTTACAGGAAGGAGAAACACTATTTGAATCACCATAGGAGAGAATCCAAGGTGTCATAGCATAAGGGAGCAAGCATCCAAGATTTTTCGAGCAAGGAGGAGAAAGCATAAGCATTGAAAGGAGTTGAATTGCCATTTATGTAAGTTTGAGCACCAAGAACCGAGGAGACATCATTAAAAGTCATAAGGAAGTAAAAATTGGCTTCTATAATCATCAAAAAGCTAAATAACATGTGGAATTTAGTGGATGATAAGGTATAAGGAATCATACATCCAGGTAAGCACTATTTTTGTAAGGGTACTTAGGAGTTCGAGTGTAATCTGAGCATTACCGAAGAACAAGAATTGCAAAGGAGATAAAGAGCCATTCAAATTGGTATTTGGAAAGATTATTTCCACTTGCAATGATGAAGGAGGAATGCCAAGGGTTATTTGTGGAAGATATAATGTCTTTCAAACTATATTAAATACATTGAAGGAGGTTACATTGAGCAAGGCATAGAAAGAAAGAATAAGCCTAAAAATATCAAGTTTTGAGCTCATAGTTGAGGAGCGCCTGAAGGAGAGTGCTATGCAAAGTGTGGAGAAGCTCATTACTAAATATAGAGGAAGGTGAGGTTATTATTAAGTCTAAAGAATCTATTCAGAGCTCATACATGGAGGAAACCAAAAGCATCAAAGCCCACACTTAGAGGAAGTCTCATGGAAGAATGAAGGAATCAAAAGCTTTGTGAAGAGTGAAGATTTCATGGAGAGCATAATTATAAGTAAAATATAGTCTAAATTATAGCATTCCAATATGGAGTAATTAATTTGGTTGCCAAAGAAGCTAGCAAGCATGTAGAGGAAGGTCAAAGCATAATTAGTATGCACCATTCACAAGGAGGTACATAACATTTGAATTAATTTGATTTTTGCAAAGGTTAAGGAGCCATAAGGGATATTATTTTTAATTATTATAAGGTTGAGATTAATTAATCTAATACATCATAGATTAATTGAATTAATGGAGGGATAAGGTAGCTAGTTGAAGAATTAAAACCTTAGAAGCTATATTAATCAATTTTGAAGTATTTTGAGAGATTCAGTTTAACGTTTTTGGAATTACTTTATTCTATTATGAAATTCAAGTTGCATATAAATATTTGCAAATAGCTTCAATTGGAGGAATAAGTATTTCTACATCAATTAGGAATATTAAAATTGAAAATATCTTTGTTTTCTAAATTTCTAAATTTGGGAGTTATAAGGACTTCATCATAAAAATTAGTCTTTGAAATTTAGAAACCAAATTATTGAAAATTGAGAGATATAAGAAATACAACATAGAGTTGTTGAAAAGTTAGAAAATTATGTTAATACTAGTCTCTTATTAAAATTAACGAGACATAAGGAATCCAACTTAAAGATCTTGAAGTAGAGTATTCTTTGCTTTTGAGTTATTGTCAAACAATTTCTTTTCGTCAGCCTCTTTTGGAGGAGTGATGGGTATTGTTTATCCGCTAACTACTAAATCTCAGATGTCATATCCCAAAGCACAGAGATATCTCTGCATCCTGATTTTCTAGAACATGTAATTAGATCCGTCAAACAATGGTGCTTTGTTTGATGAGAAGCCTTCACCACCTGCCATTGTGTTACTTCCAAGATCACCCTAGCCAATTAAGCTTGTACAAGAACTTAGCTCTGATACCAATTGTTAGTATTACAATGACACTGAGAGGGGGGTGAATCAGTGTAGATCTTTAAACTTGAATTTATAGCTCTTAATACCATAGCAATTAAAACTAATTACTAGATATAGCAAGTATAACAACAGATCATCACATAACACAAGATTTAACAAGGTTCACCAATGTGGCTACTCAAAAATTGACTGCTTGGACTACCATCCAAATACAACCTTTGCAAAGCACCAAGTTTACAATCAATTTATCGACACCAAATGGAAGGAGCACCAACCTCTAATTTACCAGCACCAAATGGAAGGAGCACCAACCCCTGATGCCAAGCACCAACTTAGACTTCAATTCTGAATCTATAAGTTTGACAGTAAGATACCTTTGCTTTTGTAGGACCTTGAATGGTCTTCTTCACCTTTGTGTTCTCTGTGCACTTTGCTTTCTTTGTGAAATCACTTCACACACTCTACTTTGTTACAGTCAAACTTCATGATCATCTTCTTCCTTTTGTGTACTCTGTTCTCTTTACAAAATTTGCACTTAGCTCGATTCTACACGACTTGCACTCTGCGCACAATGATCGTATTCCTCACACATTTCACTCTACTAAATTATCCAAACAACCCTCCTTTTATAACAACATTTTCATGATGAAAACCCTAATCTTAGTCGGCTTTAAACCCTAATCTTAGTCGGATTTCATAACAACTGTAAACCCTAATTTTAGACGGTTGTCAACAGACTTCGTCAGCTTCAACTCAACCACAAACATACATGTCACGATATCGTGAAACTTTTTCTTTATCTCTCTTTCTCCTTGCTTTGGCCCCCAAAAATACATGTTGCGATATCGTGACACTTTTTCTTTCTCTCTCTTTCTCTTTGCATAGGACCATGAAAATGCTACATGTTGTGATATCATGATACTTTTTCTCCTTACGCTTTCTCTTTGCTTTGGCCCCCAAAAATACAACATATCGTGATATCGTGACACTTTTTATCCTTGTTTTTTCTCTTAGCTTCGGCCCGTGAAAATACAACATGTCGAAATATCACGACACTTTCACCTCCGTACTCTTCCTCTTTACTTTTGTCACGATATCGCGACACTTTTGCATTCTTACTTTTTCTCTCCTCCTTTAGTCGCAAAAATCCAACATATTGTGTTATCATGACACTTTTTCTCCTTTGCTCTTTCTCTTGCCTTTGGGTCACGAAAACGTGACATGTCACGATATCATGACACTTTTTCTCTTGGACTCTCTCTCTTGCAATATGTTACAAAATCGGGACACTTTCTTTAGTACAATCTCTCTTGCAATATATCGCAAAATCATGACACTTTTTCTTTCGGACTCTCTCTCTTGCAATATGTCATGAAATCGTGACACTTTTTCTTTCGTATGATCTCTCTTGCAATATGTCGCGAAATCACGACACTTTTTCTACTTGCCTTTTTCTCTTCCAACATGTCATGAAATCGTGACACTTTTTCTTCCTCACTATCTCTCTTGCAATATGTCGCAAAATCGTGACACTTTTTCTACTTGCCTTTTTCTCTTCCAACATGTCACGAAATCATGACACTTTTTCTTCCATACTATCTCTCTTGCAATATGTCACGAAATCCCGACTCTTTTTCTACTTGCATTTTTCTCTTCCAACATGCAACGAAATCGTGACAGTTTTTCTTGCTTGCGCTTTCTCTTCGAACATGTCGTGAAATTACGATAGTTTTTCTTGCTTGCGCTTTCTCTTCGAACATGTCGTGAAATCATAATAGGTTTTCTTTCTTGCGCTTTCTCTTCGAACATGTCACAAAATTGTGATAGTTTTTCTTTCTTCTCAACATGTCGCGATATCGTGACAGTTTTTCTTTCTTGCTCAACATGTCGCGATATTGCGACAGTTTTCTTCCTTGTGATTTTCTTTTTATTTTTAGCATATGGGCCACTTCGATCTTTTGGAAAATCATTGTACATACTCTGAAGAACCTCTTAACTCCCGTCCATTGCATCAACCGATCTATCTGACTGTGTTGACAACAATGACAATACTGTTGCTACACCTTGCTCAATAATTTATACACTTCATTCACCAAGTAACCATTCTGAAATAGTGCAACAGTGCTGCACAATTGCCCCTACTCTGTTATACCCTGTTGCTACCTATTTAGACCATGTGGGAATGCTTATAAATAGGTAATATGTCTTTTGTAGTCCTTATAAACTCATTCTATCCATATCCTGATGCTTTGCTTGACAACTTCAAGGTGTTCCTATAAAGTGACAGTTTGTTGATTTTTATATGGCTATTTTTTTTCAGGTTTTCAGATTTATGACAGTCCTAAAATTTTAGCTTCAGTGTGGATTTGAAACAAGTTGAATGGTATGAAAACATTCAAAAACCATTTAGAAGTTAATGGATATCAACATACCACATTTGGTTAATTGAAATGCATGTTCTTACTTGCTACTTAATCAAGCAAAATCAATCACAAAATGCTGAAAATAGTCAAAAACAGAGATATAGTATTCCTAGCATAAAATCATGCAAACACTTAACAAATAGTATATTTTAGTCAACTATTAAAATATTTGGCAATTAACTTATCATATGGTAGTAAAATATTATGTAATAATGAGGCACTTTTGGGCCTCATCAAGACTTTTGCAAAATTCATGTTGTTCCGTGAAATTCCAGAATGTCTATTGGCTTTTAATAGTGGAAGCCTCAAAGCTAGTTGTGGTGTCGTTACTTGCTTCATGGAGCCTCCTCACGTGCCTAAAACTATTTTGGTCTCTTTTACTTATTGAAGGTAGAAATATGATGTTCTTTGTTTTGAATCTCCTGAGTTTTCCAGTTCGATTAAATATGGGTTATTTATAGAAGAGTTCTTCATTTCTCTTAAAACTCTGATTGTGAAGTTAAGTAGTTGAGATCTGAGTATAAGAGGAGTTGCTCCTGATAGCTAGTTGATCAAAGCTTGGTCTGTGGATTATATAAAAGTTTGTGATTCCTATGTAAATTATTTATCAATTCTTTGCAAAGTAGATTTTTGATGGCTGCCATGTATAAAGAATTGGAAGTGCCCAAATTCAATGGAGGTGATTATGCTATTTGGAGCATAATGATGAAGACCTTATTGAAGGCTCAATACTTATGGGATATAGTTTAATAAGGCTATGAGTAACCCACTTGGAACAAGCTACAAGGAGAGGAGATAAAAGAGAAGAAGGAGCAACAATATGCAAATTGCTTAGCACTTATGGATTTAATAAGAGGAATGGCAAAAAGTGTTTTCCCTCTCATAGCCAATTGTAAATCAACTACAATGATATGGCAAGTGTTAAAAAATACTTATGGAGTTCATGAATTAATGTGCAAGGAGGAGCCTTGCACCCTTGAATAATATTATGAAGAAGAGCCTTAATTTCTTGGAGAGTCTTGTGGAGACTCAAATGAAGAGCCTTGTGTAGTAATTATTATTGGAGATATGTCTTCTAAAAAAGGCATATACAATGCCAATGATAAGTTCTTCCTTGAAGAAAAATATTGTGAAGAATCCCTTCATGGAGAATAGGATGAGAAGGTGAAGGAGCCTCGTACCACTCTCATTGGAGAGAGTCATGAAAAATATCATTGCGAGACACATATAATTGAAGCCATATCTTCTAAAGGCATGGAAAATTGTAATAGTCAATTATTTCTTTTAGGAGGAGAAAAATATGAAAATAAAAATTGTACTAATAAATTTTTTGTAGGAATGACATGCCTGGAAAGGATTCACATTGATAGAAAAGAGGATGAATGTCTTAATGGTGAGACAATTGCTCAAAGACCTTGTTGTGAAGACCACTCAAAAGTGGAAGAAGAATTGTAATATAAAGGAAGAGAAACACTCACATTGAAGTGTTCCTTGTGTGAAGACCATATAGATGACGAGATGGTGTATGATGAAGAATGTCTCACACATGAATAATACATTATGGATAATGTACCTAATATTCTCATGGAGGAGAATGTTGAAGAGCTAACCACAAATTTTTAGCATGTTGATGAAGGAGCAATGTTCATGGAAGACTATTGGCTTACTTTTGATGAAGACCATTCATTTGGAATGGATGTGTGGTCTCTTGAAAGAGCAAATGAATATGTAAATATGGAATCTCACTCAGATGGAGTGAATGTTGATTGTAAGGCTCAAGTTATGTGGGATGTTGATCACCATGATAATATTGATAAAGAGGAGATGCAAACTATAAGTTGCATGCTTACTAGAGATCACTCATCAAGAGTGATAAATGGAGTTGCTTCTTGTTCATCAGCCAAAGAAGTATGAAAAGACTTGAGATATTTTGAAACTTTGAAAGAAGACAATATGTTGTGTGAAGAAAAGAGCACAAATGATTATCTCATTTGGAAGGTGGAAAGTGAGAGAGAAAACGAGATAGAAACGGAAAATGAAAATGAGATTGCTGATTTTCTTGTTGTAATGGCCAAAGAACCATCTCTCATGAATGAATATCACTCACTTGGAGTGTCTACATTGAAGGAAAAGAGTTGTTTTGAAAAGGCAACAATGTGTGATTGTTTGAATGAATGGTGTTTCAACACACCAACATGGATTGAAAAAAGGAGTAGAACCCTTAGTGAAGAGTTTATGGTTGATCTTGAATCAACATACATTGAAAGAGATATGCCACAAAATAGCTTTATGGGTAGCACAAAATCTAATCACATTGGAGGTAATGTTTTTGTGATTAATAATTTGTTTTTTATGAATAGGTATTTGAAGAATGAAGGAGAATGTCTTCCAAAGGTATTATTGAGAGAATATTATCTCATGAAGATAAATTTGAAGAAGAGTCTTCTTGGAGGGAATACTAAGTTTGGGATCTTGGGTCACTTGGACTCAAATGAAAGGTTAATGAATCATGTATAGCCATTGTAAAGAGTGAACATTTGTGTGAGGAGCAACTTTGTGTTGCATATGTAATTGATCATTGTATGGCCATATTTATTGTGATCTTTTACACGAAAATATGTGAGAGAGTTGTATGGTACAATCATCTATAAGAGATGATGAATTAGTGTAAATACTCAAGAGGAGTATCAGCTGAAACATGGTTTCAAAACCATAATGAGATTGAAGAGAAATGGTCCCAAGACCATAGTAAAGATGAGCTAGAATGGTTGATGAGAACCATTTCTATTAGCATTGTTTGAATGCCATTACAAAAGACTTTGATTGAAGGGGGACTTGTTCATCCAAATGACTTCAAGGAGAAAGCAAAAGACATGGAGACCAATCCACATGGAAAACACAAGCATGGTGAGTGGCATGATGAGTGCCTCACATTTTTTGGCTTTGAGGATTTTCTTCAAACCAATTGGAAGAAGCGAAAAAGAAGATCATTTTTCAGTTTGTTATGCTTCAAAATTCATGAAAGAGTTCCTTAGCATCAAGGGGGAGAATGTTGGAACTTTCCTAAGGTCTAAAGTTTGAGTATTTAGTATTTAAATATTTTTCATATTTTTAGATTATTATTAGCTTGATAAAGTCAATATTGGACTAAATCTAAGTTGTTAGGTTGTTGCTTATGTTTATGGAGAAATAGTCATTTCCTGAATTGTAGTTGGTTTGGTTGAGGATATTTCTCAACAATCACTTACTATTTTTTAGGCTTCTTCAAAGCTCATATAATTTTGTATCTTCCTTAATGAAATCAGATCAATAAAACTATTGTTCTCAATTATGATGTGAGATATGTACAACTATATAAAAATATATGTATAAAACATTATTTGATTACCTTCAAGGAAAGGCTTAAAGGGTATTTTTGATAGGTGGATTTCTTTAATCAAAGGCCTAAAGGATATTTTTTATTTGATTACCTTTGGGAAAGGGTTTAAAGGATATTATAATTTTGATTACTTTTAAGTAAAGGCTTAAAGAACATTTTGAAAACTAATCACCTTTAGGAATATACCTAAAGGACATTTTGAAAAATGACTACCTTTACACATAGATCTAAAGGATGTTTTTGGAATTGATTACCTTTAAGTGTAATCTTAAATGATAAGTTTTTTGAAACTTTAATCATGACCTCAAAGGATATTTTGAAATCTGGTTACCTTTAGATGTGAACCTAAAGGACACTTTTGAAATGGATTAACTTTAGGCATGAACCTAAAGGACATTTGGAAAAATGATTACCTTTAGTCATGAACCTAAAGGAATTTTTTATGATTAATTAACTTGAGGTATAAAAATAAAGGATATTTTGAGTGTATTAACCTTTAGGTGGCATTTTTTTATTGAATTAACAATTAGGCAAATACATATAAGAAACATTTTAAATTAACTAACCTTTAGATAAATGCTTAAAGCATAGGTTTTGCTTGGATTAGCCTCTAGATGAATTCCTAAAGGGGATTTTTTTTTAAATTGATTAACCTTTATATGGAGGGTCTAAAGGTCATTTTTTATTTGATAGCCTTTAGGAAAGGTCCTAAAGGGTACTTTTTTATATTGGTTAAACTTTATATGAAGGTTCTAAATGGTATTTTTTGCTTGGATTAACTTGTAGATGAATGCCTAACATGCACTTTTTTAATTGGATTAACCTTTAGGTCAATGTCTAAAGGGAACCTTTTTAGTTTTATTAAACTTTAGGTAAGGACCTAAAGGGAAATTTATTACATTTTATTAACCTTTAGGCACGGACCTAAAGGACACTATTTGTATTGGCTTAACCTTTAGAAAGATGCCTAAAGAAAACTTTTTGATTGGATTAACCTTTAGGTGAATGCCAAAAGGTATATTTTGATTGAATTAACCTTTAGGAGATACCTAAAGGGAAATTTTTTATTGGATTAATCTTTAGTTAAGGTCTTAAAGAGAACTTATAGATTGGATTAAAGTTCAATAAAGAGCCTAATGGGTATTCTTTGATTGGATTAACCTTTATGAAAGGGCTGAAAGAATTTTTTTTTATTGGATTATTAGTAAAGGGAGTAAAGGAAACTTTTTTTATTGGATTAACATTTAGGTAAAGCCCTAAAGAGCACTTGATAGATTAATGTGACCTTTAAGTGCATACTTAAAAATTATTTTTGTTATACTTTGATTATCTTTTTATACTTGATAAAAAAATAGTTTTTTAATTTTTGAATACCTTTAGGCAAGGGCCTAAAGGACACTTTTTATAATTGGATTACCTTTAAGAAAAGGCCTATTTTTTTTTTTTATTTGATTCATCCATTAGCCATGGGATATTCTGATGGATTAGCCCATTATTCATAGGGTATTCTAAGTAAGATTTATTACTTAGCCTTAGGGTATTATTATTGATATTTATCTCTTATCCTTAGGGTATTTTGATTGATTTTACCCCTTAGACTTAGGGAATTCTGATTTATTTACCTTTTAGCCTTAGGGTATTATGATTGTAGATGTCCCTCTTATTGGAGGGTGTTTTTATTAGAAGTCCTAATTTGCTTCAAAGAGGATAACTATTTGATTGGCATGAAAATGAATGATACCCCTAGTTGGGAAGACTTTTTATTACTAATCAATTGACCCCACATGTAGGATATTGGTAAGAGAGTAAATTATGAGATTGATTAGGCTATAATCATCTATATATCCTCACAGTGTCAATCGTGTAGCCATTGATGAGACAAAAGAAAGTAAATTGAAAAAATTACCATCAACCTCTATGGATTTTGTAATGTTTGTTATTAGACAAATTATTGATGAAGATTAAATCATATAATAGATCACTCTTTGCACCTTATAAATCTATGATAAAGTAAAATATCCAGGTCCATCACCTAGTAGGTCTATAAGGTAGAAAATAATTATATGGCTATACTGATACATAAGAGATGAAGGGGTTATGCCATCCATACTGTTGGAATATATTACATTATTTGGTACATGCCAATACACCACCATGGGTAAAGGATTATATTAGGTTATGTGTCATAGTTTAGAGTTTGAGTATTTACTTTATGTAATGTAATAAATGCAAAAGTATTATTAGAGCATGCAATAAATTAATAATGTAAATGTGCATAGTCGTCCATGTACATATGAGTCCATGGAAGAGTAAAGTGAAGAATCTCAAGAATATTAAAGGCCAAGAATGATCCTTATGATGGGTCACATTCTATTATATATAGGTGTCTATGTGTGTGTGTATACAAGACACAATGTAGAGTGAGAGTGTATGAAGTATGGGATATTTGAGTTCTCCATTCTATATCAAATACTACTTTCATGAGATTTTGTAAATGGCAGCTTTATGAGTAGCTACAGAATTTATTCATGAGTTTTATATGTTTATAATATTGTCATTATCTTATATTTGATATAGCATTATTAATTTATATCTTGTGGTTATTTTTCATTAAGTATGTATCATCAAAATCTAACAATGGTATCAGAGCCATAAGGGAGATTAATAGGAGATAGGGAGAGCCACAAGGGAGATATAATTTATATAATTTTAAAGTTTCTTTTTGGCTAGAGTATTTCCATGGTTTTGCAAAAAAACTCATGAAGACTAGGACTCGACATAGATTGCTTTCCACTAGATTGAACTATAACCAGTGAAGTCTATTGATTTTAGAGATCTAAATATTTAGATGTATTTGATTATTTTTGTCTAAGTTTTATTGCAAAAAATTAGTTCTTAAAAGTTGGGAAGCTTCCTACAATGGATAGAGAAGAATTTCATCTTTGATTTCCTAAAAGTCTATGTGATGTCCTCGTGCAAGGATTAGTTTTTGAGTTGTAGAAAAAGAGTAGACATTGAATATTGAGGAGACCCAAGAAGGATGTCCCTATAGAATATTGAAGATTGAATATTGAGGAGACCCAATAAAGGGGTCCCCATATTATATTAGATATTGAGTATTGAGTAGACCCAAGAAAGAGGTACCCATTGAAGATTGAAGATTGTAGATTGAATATTAAGGAGACCCAAGAAAAATCTCCCCATAGCAGAGTGCAAATTGAGAAGAGAGAAAGAGGTCAGATTGAATATTGAGAAGGAGAGACCCGAGAGAAGAGGTCCCCATTACAATTTTTAGAAAGGAGATAGGATATTTGAGAAAGAATATTGAGGATGAGACCCAAGAGAATAGGTCTCCATTTTAGATTTGATAAAGTATATAGGAAATTTGAGAAAGAATATTGAGAAGGAGGAGAACCAAGAGAAGAGGTCCCCATTACATATTTGAGAAAGGAGATAGGATATTTGAGAAAGAATATTGAGAATATAGAAATCCAAGAGAAGAGGTTTCAAGCAAATTTGGAAAGAGAAAAAGGATAATAGAGAAGCCCTATTGAGAAGTAGAAGAAGTGGCCATTGGAGAAGATTTTAAGAAAGTATTTTTTGAAGACTTCAAGACATTCAAATTATTGAAAAAGAGGCCAACAAAGAGGCAAAATTTGAAGATAAAATTTAGCAAGAGCTAAGGAGGAGAAAGGAGATAGAAGAGGCCACCAATTTAAGAAATTTGGAGACAGCCATTAAATTTCTGAAGGTTGATTTTAGAAAGAGAAAATTTATGATTTTCATGATAGAAGTTGAAGGGTCGCAGGACAAAAAATTGAAGGTGATATAGATATGCAAATTGAAGAATATTTAGGCAGATTTTAAAGTGTCCTTGAATAGACAATTGAAGGAAGGCTTGATAGCAAACTAAGGCAGCATATTGGATGATTTAGAGACTATTTTTGGACAGAAAGAAGAAAGTATTTGGAGCTAAAAAAATCAGAGAAGTTAAAGATAAAGATGGCTAATTTCAAACAAAATTTGAAGAGGAAGAAAGACTGAAAATTTCAGCATCCTGTAATAGCTATTTGGCAAGGATAAAGAGAAATTTCAAATATCATACTTCAAAGAAGGTAGAAGTTGATTTTGGGGCAGCAAAGTAAAAGGAAATGGAACTGCAAAATTTGTAAACTTGATATAGCAAAAAACAAGGTGAATTAAATTACCAAGGATATTAGCTAGGAGGCCAAAGAGATTTGTAATATTGGTGCTATAAAATTTCATTATTCAAGCATTCAAATTAGCTTATTATAAAAAAATTGAAAGCACCATATTAGAGTTATTAAATCCAGAAAAATATAGTCTAAGCTAACTGTCTCCAAGCCAAGAAAGGAGGCATCATTATCATCCTAGAATCTATAGAACACATCAGTAAAGATTGGAGTTAAAGTTTTCTTGAAAGGGAGTGATAAAAATAAGTAGCATATGTTATTTTTATAATTATAATAAGTGTATATTTTTAAAATAAGGCATAATAGTGATAAAAACAAGGACGATTTAAGGTGTCTAAAGACACCAGTAGGAGCACTAAGAATTACAAAAAATATCAATGAAGAAACATCACCAAAAGAGTGGTAGAACTACCAAGAACAAGTGGAGGAACCACTGTATTGAAGGAAGAGCTACCGTATAAAGGAGAAAATCCACCGAGATCAAGGAGAAGCCATTGAGTTCAAGGAAGAGCCACAAAAGTTGAGAGCAAGAGTTGTTACAAAGAAGTTTTGAAGAGCATCAAAATCATGGGTTGTTTGGAGTGAAACATTGGAAGAAAACCAAAAACCATTAGGAGGAGTTCAAACAATCGTTTGTTGTTACCTCATTAAAGATACATTGGAAATAATTTTTTTAGTGTTGAAGAACTAAAGAGTAGAGAGCATTAAAAATGTTTAAGGTAAACAGTTAAAGTTGTTGCCAAGTGTAGAGGAGAGGCATAGCAATATTAAGCATAGAGAAGAAGAAGAGCATTACCAAGAGGAGGAAAATATGTTACAGGAAGGAGAAACACTATTTGAATCACCATAGGAGAGAATCCTAGATGTCATAGCATAAGGGAGCAAGCATCCAAGATTTTCCGAGCAAGGAGGAGAAAGCATAAGCATTGAAAGGAGTTGAATTGCCATTTATGTAAGTTTGAGCACCAAGAACCGAGGAGACATCATTAAAAGTCATAAGGAAGTAAAAATTGGCTTCTATAATCATCAAAAAGCTAAATACCATGTGGAATTTGGTGGATGATAAGGTATAAGGAATCATACATCCAGGTAAGCACTATTTTTGAAAGGGTACTTAGGAGTTCGAGTGTAATCTGAGCATTACCGAAGAACAAGAATTGCAAAGGAGATAAAGAGCCATTCAAATTGGTATTTGGAAAGATTATTTCCACTTGCAATGATGAAGGAGGAATGCCAAGGGTTATTTGTGGAAGATATAATGTCTTTCAAACTGTATTAAATACGTTGAAGGAGGTTACATTGAGCAAGGCATAGAAAGAAAGAACAAGCCTAAAAATATCAAGTTTTGAGCTCATAGTTGAGGAGCGCCTGAAGGAGAGTGCTATGCAAAGTGTGGAGAAGCTCATTACTAAATATAGAGGAAGGTGAGGTTATTATTAAGTCTAAAGAATCTATTCAGAGCTCATACATGGAGGAAACCAAAAGCATCAAAGACCACACTTAGAGGAAGTCTCATGGAAGAATGAAGGAATCAAAAGCTTTGTGAAGAGTGAAGATTTCATGGAGAGCATAATTATAAGTAAAATATAGTCTAAATTATAGCATGCCAATATGGAGTAATTAATTTGGTTGTCAAAGAAGCTAGCAAGCATGTAGAGGAAGGTCAAAGCATAATTAGTATGCACCATTCACAAGGAGGTACATAACATTTGAATTAATTTGAATTTTGCAAAGGTTAAAGAGCCCTAAGGGATATTATTTTTAAATATTATAAGGTTGAGATTAATTAATCTAATACATAATATATTAATTGAATTAATGGAGGGATAAGGTACCTAGTTGAAGAATTAAAACCTTAGAAGCTATATTAATCAATTTTGAAGTATTTTGAGAGATTCAGTTTAACGTTTTTGGAATTACTTTATTCTATTTTGAAATTCAAGTTGCATATAAATATTTGCAAATAGCTTCTATTGGAGGAATAAGTATTTCTACATCAATTAGGAATATTAAAATTGCAAATATCTTTGTTTTCTAAATTTCTAAATTTGGGAGTTATAAGGACTTCATCATCAAAATTAGGTCTTTGAAATTTAGAAACCATATTATTGAAAATTGAGAGATATAAGAAATACAACATAGAGTTGTTGAAAAGCTAGAAAATTATGTTAATACTAGTCTCTTATTAAAATTAACGAGACATAAGGAATCCAACTTAAAGATCTTGAAGTAGAGTATTCTTTGCTTTTGAGTTATTGTCAAACAATTTCTTTTCGTCAGCCTCTTTTGGAGGAGTGATGGGTATTGTGTATCCACTAACTACTGAATCTTAGATGTCATATCCCAGAGCACAGAGATATGTCTGCATCCTGATTCTCCAGAACATGTAATTAGATACGTCAAACAATGGTGCTTTGTTTGATGAGAAGCCTTCACCACCTGCCATTGTGTTACTTCCAAGATCACCCTATCCGATTAAGCTTGTACAAGAACTTAGCTCTGATACCAATTGTTAGTATTACAATGACACTAAGAGGGGGGGTGAATCAGTGTAGCTCTTTAAACTTGAATTTACAGCTCTTAATACCATAGCAATTAAAACTAATTACTAGATATAGCAAGTATAACAACAGAGCATCACACAACACAAGATTTAACAAGGTTCACCAATGTGGCTACTCAAAAATTGACTGCTTGGACTACCATCCAAATACAACCTTTGCAAAGCACCAAATTTACAATCAATTTACCAGCACCAACTGGAAGGAGCACCAACCTCTGATTTACCAGCACCAACTAGAAGGAGCACCAACCCCTGATGCCAAGCACCAACTTGGACTTCAATTCTGAATCTATAAGTTTAACAGTAAGATACCTTTGCTTTTGTAGGACCTTGAATGGTCTTCTTCACCTTTGTGTTCTCTGTGCACTCTGCTTTCTTTGTGAAATCACTTCACACACTCTACTTCGTTACAATAAAACTTCATGATCATCTTCTCCCTTTTCCATACTCTGTTCTCTTTGCAAAATTTGCACTTAGCTCGATTCAACACGACTTGCACTCTGCGCACAATAACCGTATTCCTCACACATTTCACTCTACTAAATTCTCCAAACAACCCTCCTTTTATAACAACATTTTCATGATGAAAACCCTAATCTTAGTCAGATTTCATAACAACTGTAAACCCTAATTTTAGACAGTTGTCAACAGACTTCGTCAGCTTCAACTCAACCACAAACATACGTGTCATGATATCGCGACACTTTTTCTTTCTCTCTTTCTCCTTGCTTTGGCCCCCAAAAATACATGTGATATCGTGACACTTTTTCTTTCTCTCTCTTTCTCTTTGCATAGGACCATGAAAATGCTACATGTTGCGATATCATGATACTTTTTCTCCTTACACTTTCTCTTTGCTTTGGCCCCCAAAAATACAACATGTCGCGATATCGTGACACTTTTTATCCTTACTTTTTCTCTTAGCTTCGGCCCGTGAAAATACAACATGTCAAAATATCATGACACTTTCGCCTCTGTACTCTTCCTCTTTACTTTTGTCACGATATCACGACACTTCTGCATTCTTACTTTTTCTCTCCTCCTTTAGTCGCGAAAATGCAACATATTGTGATATTGCGACACTTTTTCTCCTTTGCTCTTTCTCTTGCCTTTGGGTCACGAAAACGTGACATGTCATGATATCGCGACACTTTTTCTCTCGGACTCTCTCTCTTGCAATATGTTACGAAATCGGGACACTTTCTTTCGTACAATCTCTCTTGCAATATGTCGCAAAATCACGACACTTTTTCTTTTTGACTCTCTCTCTTGCAATATGTCGCGAAATCGTGACACTTTTTCTTTCGTATGATCTCTCTTGCAATATGTCACGAAATCATGACACTCTTTCTACTTGCCTTTTTCTCTTCCAACATGTCATGAAATCGTGACACTTTTTCTTTCGTACTATCTCTCTTGCAATATGTCGCAAAATCGTGACACTTTTTCTACTTGCCTTTTTCTCTTCCAACATGTCATGAAATCATGACACTTTTTCTTCCATACTATCTCTCTTGCAATATGTCACGAAATCGTGACACTTTTTCTACTTGCCTTTTTCTCTTCCAACATGTCGCGAAATCATGACATTTTTTCTTGCTTGCGCTTTCTCTTCGAACATGTCGCGAAATTGCGACAGTTTTTCTTGCTTGCGCTTTCTCTTCGAACATGTCACGAAATCATAATAGTTTTTATTGCTTGCACTTTCTCTTCGAACATGTCACAAAATCGTGATAGTTTTTCTTTCTTCTCAACATGTCGCGATATCGTGATAGTTTTTCTTTCTTGCTCAACATGTCACGATATTGCGACAGTTTTCTTCCTTGTGATTTTCTTTTTATTTTTAGCATATGGGCCACTTCGATCTTTTGGAAAATCATTGTACATACTCTGAAGAACCTCTTAACTCTTGTCCACTACATCAATCGATCTATCTGACTGTGTTGACAACAATGACAATACTATTGCTACACCTTGCTCAACAATTTATACACTTCATTCACCAAGTAACCATTACAAATAGTGCAACAGTGCTGCACAATTGCCCCTACTCTGTTATACCTTGTTGCTACCTATTTAGACCATGTGGGAATGCTTATAAATAGGTAAGATGTCTTTTGTAGTCCTTCTAAACTCATTCTATCCATATCCTGATGCTTTGCTTGACAACTTCAAGGTGTTCCTATAAAGTGACAGTTTGTTGATTTTTATATGGCTATTTTTTTTCAGGTTTTCAGATTTATGACAGTCCTAAAATTTTAGCTTCAGTGTGGATTTGAAACAAGTTGAATGGTATGAAAACATTCAAAAACCATTTAGAAGTTAATGGATATCAGCATACCACATTTGGTTAATTGAAATGCATGTTCTTGCTACTTAATCAAGCAAAATCAATCACAAAATGCTGAAAATAGTCAAAAACAGAGATATAGTATTCCTAGCATAAAATCATGCAAACACTTAACAAATAGTATATTTTAGTCAACTATTAAAATATTTGGCAATTAACTTATCATATGGTAGTAAAATATTATGTAATAATGAGGCACTTTTGGGCCTCATCAAGACTGTTGCTAAATTCATGTTGTTCAGTGAAATTCCAGAATGTCTGTTGGCTTTTAATAGTGGAAGCCTCAAAGCTAGTTGTGGTGTCGTTACTTGCTTCATGGAGCCTCTTCACATGCCTAAAACTATTTTTGTCTCTTTTACTTATTGAAGTTAGAAATATGATGTTATTTTTTTTGAATCTCTTGAGTTTCCCAGTTCGATTAAATATGGGTTGTTTATAGAAGAGTTCTTCATTTCTCTTAAAACTTTGATTGTGAAGTTAAGTAGTTGAGATCTGAGTATAAGAGGAGTTGCTCCTGATAGCTAGTTGATCAAAGCTTGGTATGTGGATTATATAAAAATTTGTGATTCCTATGTAAATGATTTATCAAGTCTTTGCAAAGTATATTTTTGATGGCTACCATGTATAAAGAATTGGAAGTGCCCAAATTCAATGGAGGTGATTATGCTATTTGGAGCATAATTATGAAGACCTTATTGAAGGCTCAATACTTATGGGATATAGTTTAATAAGGCTATGAGTAACCCTCTTGGAATAAGCTACAAGGAGAGGAGATAAAAGAGAAGAAGGAGCAACAATATGCAAATTGCTTAGCACTTATGGATTTAATAAGAGGAATGGCAAAAAGTGTTTTTCCTCTCATAGCCAATTGTAAATCAACTACAATGATATGGCAAGTGTTAAAAAATACTTATGGAGTTCATGAATTCATGTGCAAGGAGGAGCCTTGCACCCTTGAATAATATTATGAAGAAGAGCCTTGCTTTCTTGGAGAGTCTTGTGGAGACTCAAATGAAGAGCCTTGTGTAGTAATTATTCTTGGAGATATGTCTTCTAAAAAAGGCATATACAATGCCAATGATAAGTTCTTCCTTGAAGAGAGATATTGTGAAGAATCCCTTCATGGAGAAGAGGATGAGATGGTGAAGGAGCCTCGTACAACTCTCATTGGAGAGAGTCATGAAAAATATCATTGTGAGACACATATAGTTGAAGCCATGTCTTCTAAAGGCATGGAAAATTGTAATAGTCAATTATTTCTTTTAGGAGGAGAAAAATATGAAAATAAAAATTGTACTAATAAATTTTTTGTAGGAATGACATGCTTGGAAAGCATTCACATTGATAGAAAATAGGATGGATGTCTCAATGGAGAGACAATTGCTCAAAGACCTTGTTGTGAAGACCACTCAAAAGTGGAAGAAGGATTGGAATATGAAGGAAGAGAAACACTCACATTGAAGTGTTCCTTGTGTGAAGACCATATAGATGATGAGATGGTGTATGATGAAGAATGTCTCACACATGAATAATACATTATGGATAATGTACCTAATATTCTCGTGGAGGAGAATGTTGAAGAGCTAACCACAAATTTTTAGCATGTTGATGAAGGAGCAATGTTCATGGAAGACTATTGGCTTACTTTTGATGAAGACCATTCATTTGGAATGGATGTGTGGTCTCTTGAAAGAGCAAATGAATATGTAAATATGGAATCTCACTCAGATGGAGTGAATGTTGATTGTAAGGCTCAAGTTATGTGGGATGTTGATCACCATGATAATATTGATAAAGAGGAGATGCAAACTATAAGTTGCATGCTTACTAGAGATCACTCATCAAGAGTGATAAATGGAGTTGCTTCTTGTTCATAATCCAAAGAAGTATGAAAATACTTGAGATATTTTGAAACTTTGAAAGAAGACAATATGTTGTGTGAAGAAAAGAGCACAAATGATTATCTCATTTGGAAGGTGGAAAGTGAGAGAGCAAACGAGATAGAAACGGAAAATGAAAATGAGATTGCTGATTTTCTTGTTGTAATGGCCAAAGAACCATCTCTCATGAATGAATATCACTCACTTGGAGTGTCTACATTGAAGGAAAAGAGTTGTCTTGAAAAGGCAACAATGTGTGATTGTTTGAATGAATGGTGTTTCAACACACCAACATGGATTGAAAAAAGGAGTAGAACCCTTAGTGAAGAGTTTATGGTTGATCTTGAATCAACATACATTGAAAGAGATATGCCAAAAAATAGCTTTATGGGTAGCACCAATTCTAATCACATTGGAGGTAATGTTTTTGTGATTAATAATTTGTTTTTTATGAATAGGTATTTGAAGAATTAAGGAGAATGTCTTCCAAAGGTATTATTGAGAGAATATTATCTCATGAAGATAAATTTGAAGAAGAGTCTTCTTGGAGGGAAGACTAAGTTTGGGATCTTGGGTCACTTGGACTCAAATGAAAGGTGAATGAATCATGTATAGCCATTGTAAAGAGTGAACATTTGTGTGAGGAGAAACTTTGTGTTGCATATGTAATTGATCATTGTATGGCCATATTTATTGTGATCTTTTGTACGGAAATATGTGAGAGAGTTGTATGGTACAATCATCTATAAGAGATGATGAATTAGTGTAAATACTCAAGAGGAGTATCGGCTGAAACATGGTTTCAAAACCATAATGAGATTGAAGAGAAATGGTCCCAAGACCATAGTAAAGATGAGCTAGAATGGTTGATGAGAACCATTTCTATTAGCATTGTTTGAATGCCATTACAAAAGACTTTTATTGAAGGGGGACTTGTTCATCCAAATGACTTCAAGGAGAAAGCAAAAGACATGGAGACCAATCCACATGGAAAACACAAGCATGGTGAGTGGCATGATGAGTGCCTCACATTTTTTGGCTTTGAGGATTTTCTTCAAACCAATTGGAAGAAGCGAAAAAGAAGATCATTTTTCAGTTTGTTATGCTTCAAAACTCACGAAAGAGTTCCTTAGCATCAAGGGGGAGAATGTTGGAACTTTCATAAGGTCTAAAGTTTGAGTATTTAGTATTTAAATATTTTTCATATTTTTAGATTATTATTAGCTTGATAAAGTCAATATTCGACAAAATCTAAGTTGTTAGGTTGTTGCTTATGTTCATGGAGAAATAGTCATTTCCTGAATTGTAGTTGGTTTGGTTGAGGATATTTCTCAACAATCACTTACTATTTTTTAGGCTTCTTCAAAGCTCATATAATTTTGTATCTTCCTTAATGAAATCAAATCAATAAAACTATTGTTCTCAATTATGATGTGAGATATGTACAACTATATAAAAATATATGTATAAAACATTATTTGATTACCTTCAAGGAAAGGCTTAAAGGGTATTTTTGATAGGTGGATTTCTTTAATCAAAAGCCTAAAGGATATTTTTTATTTGATTACCTTTGGGAAAGGGTTTAAAGGATATTATAATTTTGATTACTTTTAAGTAAAGGCTTAAAGAACATTTTGAAAACTAATCACCTTTAGGAATATACCTAAAGGACATTTTGAAAAATGACTACCTTTACACATAGATCTAAAGTATGTTTTTGGAATTGATTACCTTTAAGTGTAATCTTAAATGATAAGTTTTTTGAAACTTTAATCATGACCTCAAAGGATATTTTGAAATCTGGTTACCTTTAGATGTGAACCTAAAGGACACTTTTGAAATGGATTAACTTTAGGCATGAACCTAAAGGACATTTGGAAAAATGATTACCTTTAGTCATGAACCTAAAGGAATTTTTTATGATTAATTAACTTGAGGTATAAAAATAAAGGATATTTTGAGTGTATTAACCTTTAGGTGACATTTTTTTATTGGATTAACAATTAGGCAAGTACATATAATAAACATTTTAAATTAACTAACCTTTAGATAAATGCCTAAAGCATAGGTTTTGCTTGGATTAGCCTCTAGATGAATGCCTAGAGGGATTTTTTTAAAAAATTGATTAACCTTTATATGGAGGGTCTAAAGGTCATTTTTTATTTGATAGCCTTTAGGAAAGGTCCTAAAGGGTACTTTTTTATATTGGTTAAACTTTATATGAAGGTTCTAAATGGTATTTTTTGCTTGGATTAACTTGTAGATGAATGCCTAACAGGCACTTTTTTAATTGGATTAACATTTAGGTCAATGTCTAAAGGGAACCTTTTTAGTTTTATTAAACTTTAGGTAAGGACCTAAAGGGAACTTTATTACATTTTATTAACCTTTAGGCATGGACCTAAAGGACACTATTTGTATTGGCTTAACCTTTAGAAATATGCCTAAAGAAAACTTTTTGATTGGATTAACCTTTAGGTGAATGCCAAAAGGTATATTTTGATTGAATTAACCTTTAGGAGATACCTAAAGGGAAATTTTTTATTGGATTAATCTTTAGTTAAGGTCTTAAATAGAACTTATAGATTGGATTAAAGTTCAATAAAGAGCCTAAAGGGTATTATTTGACTGGATTAACCTTTATGAAAGGGCTGAAAGAAATTTTTTTTATTGGATTATTAGTAAAGGGAATAAAGGAAACTTTTTTTATTGGATTAACATTTAGGTAAAGCCCTAAAGGGCACTTGATAGATTAATGTGACCTTTAAGTGCATACTTTAAAATTATTTGTGTTATACTTTGATTATATTTTTATACTTGATTTAAAGATAGTTTTTTATTTTTGAATACCTTTAGGCAAGGGCCTAAAGGACACTTTTTATAATTGGATTACCTTTAAGAAAAGGCCTATTTTTTTTATTTATTTGATTCATCCATTAGCCATGGGATATTCTGATGGATTAGCCCATTATTCATAGGGTATTTTGACTAAGATTTATTACTTAGCCTTAGGGTATTATTATTGAGATTTACCTCTTATCCTTAGGGTATTTTGATTGATTTTACCCCTTAGACTTAGGGAATTCTGATTTATTTACCTTTTAGCCTTAGGGTATTATGATTGTAGATGTCCCTCTTACTGGAGGGTGTTTTTATTAGAAGTCCTAATTTGCTTCAGAGAGGATAACTATTTGATTGGCATGAAAATGAATGATACCCCTAGTTGGGAAGACTTTTTATTACTAATAAATTGACCCCACATGTAGGATATTGGTAAGAGAGCAAATTATGAGATTGATTAGGCTATAATCATCTATATATCCTCACAGTGTCAATCGTGTATCCATTGATGAGACAAAAGAAAGTAAATTGACAAAATTACCATCAACCTTTATGGATTTTGTAGTTTTTGTCATTAGAAAAATTATTGATGAAGATTAAATCATATGATAGATCACTCTTTGCACCTTATAAATCTATGATAAAGTAAAATATCTAGGTCCATCACCTAGTAGGTCTATAAGGTAGAAAATAATTATATGGCTATACTGATGCATAAGAGATGAAGGGGTTATGTCATCCATACTTGTTGGAATATATTACATTATTTGGTACATGCCAATATACCACCATGGGTAAAGGATTATATTAGGTTATGTGTCATAGTTTAGAGTTTGAGTATTTACTTTATGTAATGTAATAAATGCAAAAGTATTATTAGAGCGTGCAATAAATTAATAATGTAAATGTGCATAGTAGTCCATGTACATATGAGTCCATAGAATAGTAAAGCGAAGAATCTCAAGAAGATTAAAGGCCAAGAATGATCCTTATGATGGGTCACATTCTATTATATATAGGTGTCTATGTGTGTGTGTATACAAGACACAATGTAGAGTGAGAGTGTATGAAGTATGGGGTATTTGAGATCTCCATTCTATATCAAATACTATTTTCATGAGATTTTGTTAATGGTAGTTTTATGAGTAGTTACAAAAGTTATTCATGAGTTTTATATGTTTATAATATTGTCATTATCTTATATTTGATATAGCATTATTATTTTATATCTTGTGGTTATTTTTCATTAAGTATGTATCATCAAAAGCTAACAATGGTATCAGATCCATAAGGGAGATTAATAGGAGATAGGGAGAGCCACAAGGGAGATATAATTTATATAATTTTAAAGTTTCTTTTTGGCTAGAGTCTTTCCATGGTGTTGCAAAAAAACTCATGAAGACTAGGACTCGACATAGATTGCTTTCCACTAGATTGAAGGATAACCAGTGAAGTCTATTGATTTTAGAGATCTAAATATTTAGATGTATTTGATTATTTTTTTCTAAGTTTTATTGCAAAAAATTAGTTCTTAAAAGTTGGGAAGCTTCCTACAATGGATAGAGAAGAATTTCATCTTTGATTTCCTGAAAGTCTATGTGATGTCCTCGTGCAAGGATTAGTTTTTGAGTTGTAGAAAAAGAGTAAACATTGAATATTGAGGAGACCCAAGAAGGATGTCCCTATAGAATATTGAAGATTGAATATTGAGGAGACCCAAGAAAGAGGTCCCCATAGAATATTAGATATTGAATATTGAGTAGACCCAAGAAAGAGGTACCCATTGAAGATTGAAGATTGTAGATTGAATATTAAGGAGACCCAAGAAAAAATTCCCCATAGCAGAGTGCAGATTGAGAAGAGAGAAAGAGGTCAGATTGAATATTGAGAAGGAGAGACCCGAGAGAAGAGGTCCCCATTACAATTTTTAGAAATGAGATAGGAGATTTGAGAAAGATATTGAGGATGAGACCCAAGAGAATAGGTCTCCATTATAGATTTGATAAAGGATATAGGTAATTTGAGAAAGAATATTGAGGAGGAGAACCAAGAGAAGAGGTCCCCATTACATATTTGAGAAAGGAGATAGGATATTTGAGAAAGAATATTGAGAAGATAGAAACCCAAGAGAAGAGGTTTCAAGCAAATTTGGAAGGAGAAAAAGGAGAATAGAGAAGCCCTATTGAGAAGTAGAAGAAGTGGCCATTGGAGAAGATTTTAAGAAAGTATTTTTTGAAGACTTCAAGACATTCAAATTATTCAAAAAGAGGCCAACAAAGAGGCCAAATTTGAAGATAAAATTTAGCAAGATCTAAGGATGAGAAAGGAGATAGAAGAAGCCACCAATTTAAGAAATTTGGAGACAGCCATTAAAGTTCTGAAGGCTGATTTTAGAAAGAGAAAATTTCTGATTTTCATTATAGAAGTTGAAGGGTCGCAGGACAAAAAATTGAAGGTGATATAGATCTGCAATTGGGTGATATATATTATAATTATGGAAGATAATTATAATATATATTTGCCAACTTAATTAGAGTATCTTTGATTGCTCTAATGGCGAGTAGGTGTGAATCATCCCTTTGGACGATAAGGATGAGTTCTACTTGTGCATGTTCCTATTACAAGATCCCATCTAGGTGGAATGATCGAAGGTGGTTGGTGTAGCTGCAAGTGAGCTTGCTCCTCTAGAGATAAAATTTAGATGCTTGTTATATAATACCATAGTACCAAATGAATTTTTGTATGCCAATCTCTATGATTTTCATTAACAAGTTTATTGAGAATAGCAATCAAGGTCGTTGGGTAATTTAATTAACCAACGACCTTATTTCTTATAAAGCAAGTGCATGAGTGACCAAACCACTCCTAACAAGTGGAAGAGAGGACCAAATGGAATATTACAAAGTGCCAATAATGTAAACAAAGGATCACTAAATTTACCAAGAAGACGTCCATGAAATAAAGGTACGTAGCATAACTCTCCTATTAGAATTAATAGTTTCAACCCTCACCACTGGTCCATGGCTACTCCAAATGAAGAGTTAATATTTTTATATTATAATTATTATAGCATTATAATTACCTAAAATTATATCTCTAGATGGAATATCTGATGTGGAAGCTTCATCTTTAACTCCTTATTACCCACAAGCAAATGGACAAGCTAAAGCTACCAATAAGACCTTGATTGCTATTCTCAATAAACTTGTTAATGAAAATCATAGAGACTGGCATACAAAAATCCATTTGGTACTATGGTCTTATATAACAAGCATCTAAATTTTACCTCTAGAGGAGCAAGCTCACTCGTAGCTACACCAACCACCTTCGATCATTCCACCTAGATGGGATCTTGTAATAGGAACATGCACAAGTAGAACTCATCCTCATCGTCCAAAGGGATGATTCACACCTACTCGCCATTAGAGCTATCAAAGATACTCTAATTAAGTTGGTAAATATGATCATTATGGGTTGAAACTATTAATTCTAATAGGAGAGTTATGCTACGTACCTTTATTTCATGGACGTCTACTTGGTAAATTTAGTGATCCTTCGTTTACATTATTGGCACTTTGTAATATTCCATTTGGTCCTCTCTTCCACTTGTTAGGAGTGGTTTGGTCACTCAAATGATTTTGGTAGCTTTAGCTTGTCCATTAACATATATGGCCCCATATACCCGAGGTCACATCAGATCTTCCCACTATATACAAGAATTATTTAAGGCCTCGGGATTGGATTATGATCACCTCTCACTTCACTAGATGCTTTATAGATAATCTAGCTTAGAAAAAAGGATAGATTCTTTGTGATACTTTAAAACCTACAAGAAAATAGCATATTTTCTACTTTTAGTGGAAAAGGTTAGAAACCCTTTCTCTTAATCTAGACATACTCAATAAAATTTCTATGGCTATGTATGTTCTATTTTTAAAAACCACCCACCTTCTTTCTTAAGTGTCCTTGAATAGCCAATTGAAGGAATGCTTGATAGCAAACTAAGGCAGCATATTGGATGATTTAGAGACTATTTTTGGACAGAAAGAAGAAAGTATTTGGAGCTAAAAAAATCAGAGAAGTTAAAGATAAAGAAGGCTAACTTCAAACAAAATTTGAAGAGGAAGAAAGACTGAAAATTTCAGCATCCTGTAATAGCTATTTGGCAAGGATAAAGAGAAATTTCAAATAGCATACTTCAAAGAAGGTAGAAGTTGATTTTGGGGCAGCAAAGTAAAATGAAATGGAGCTGCAAAATTTGTAAACTTGATATAGAAAAAAAAAAGGTGAATTAAATTACCAAGGATATTAGCTAGGAGGCCAAAGAGATTTGTAATATTGGTGCTATAAAATTTCATTATTCAAGCATTCAAATTAGCTTATTATAAAAAAATTGAAAGCACCATATTAGAGTTATTAAATACAGACAAATATAGTCCAAGCTAAGTGTCTCCAAGCCAAGAAAGGAGGCATCATTATCATCCTAGAATCTATAGAACACATCAGTAAAGATTGGAGTTAAAGTTTTCTTGAAAGGGAGTGATAAAAATAAGTAGCATATGTTATTTTTATAATTATAATAAGTGTATATTTTTAAAAGAAGGCATAATAGTGATAAAAAAAAGGACGATTTAAGGTGTCTAAAGACACCAGTAGGAGCACTAAGAATTACAAAAAATATCGATGAAGAAACATCACAAAAAGAGTGGTAGAACTACCAAGAACAAGTGGAGGAACCACTGTATTGAAGGAAGAGCTACCATATAAAGGAGAAAATCCACTGAGATCAAGGAGAAGCCATTGAGTTCAAGGAAGAGCCACAAAAGCTGAGAGCAAGAGTTGTTACAAAGAAGTTTTGAAGAGCATCAAAATCGTGGGTTGTTTGGAGTGAAACATTGAAAGAAAACCAAAAACCATTAGGAGGAGTTCAAACAATCGTTTGTTGTTACCTCATTAAAGATACATTGGAAATAATTTTTTTAGTGTTGAAGAACTAAAGAGTAGAGAGCATTAAAAATGTTTGAGGTAAAGAGTTGAAGTTGTTGCCAAGTGTAGAGGAGAAGCAAAGCATTATTAAGCATAGAGAAGAAGAGGAGCATTACCAAGAGGAGGAAAAGATGTTACACAAAGGAGAAACACTATTTGAATCACCATAGGAGAGAATCCTAGATGTCATAGCATAAGGGAGCAAGCATCCAAGATTTTCTGAGCAAGGAGGAGAAAGCATAAGCATTGAAAAAAGGAGTTGAATTGCCATTTATGTAAGTTTGAGCGCTAAGACCCGAGGAGACATCATTAAAAGTCATAAGGAAGTAAAAATTGGCTTCTATAATCATCAAAAAGCTAAATACCATGTGGAATTTGGTGGATGATAAGGTAGAAGGAATCATACATCTAGGTAAGCACTATTTTTGAAAGGTTACGTAGGAGTTCGAGTGTAATCTGAGCATTACCAAAGAATAAGAATTGCAAAGGAGATAAAGAGCCATTCAAATTGGTATTTGGAAAGATTATTTCTACTTTCAATGATGAAGGAGGAATGCCAAGGGTTATTTGTGGAAGATATAATGTCTTTCAAACTGTATTAAATATGTTGAAGGAGGTTACATTGAGCAAGGCATAGAAAGAAATAACAAGCCTAAAAATATCAAGTTTTGAGCTCATAGTTGAGGAGCGCCTGAAGGAGAGTGCTATGCAAAGTGTGGAGAAGCTCATTACTAAATATAGAGGAAGGTGAGGTTATTATTAAGTCTAAAGAATCTATTCAGAGCTCATACATGGAGGAAACCAAAAGCATCAAAGCCCACACTTAGAGGAAGTCTCATGGAAGAATGAAGGAATCAAAAGCTTTGTGAAGAGTGAAGATTTCATGGAGAGCATAATTATAAGTAAAATATAGTCTAAATTATAGCATGCCAATATGGAGTAATTATTTTGGTTGTCAAAGAAGCTAGCAAGCATGTAGAGGAAGGTCAAAGCATAATTAGTATGCACCATTCACAAGGAGGTACATAACATTTGAATTAATTTGATTTTTGCAAAGGTTAAGGAGCCATAAGGGATATTATTTTTAATTATTCTAAGGTTGATATTAATTAATCTAATACATCATATATTAATTGAATTAATGGAGGGATAAGGTACCTAGTTGAAGAATTAAAACCTTATAAGCTATATTAATCAGTTTTGAAGTATTTTGAGAGATTCAATTTAACATTTTTGGAATTACTTTATTCTATTTTGAAATTCAAGTTGCATATAAATATTTGCAAATAGATTCAATTGGAGGAATAAGTATTTCTACATCAATTAGGAATATTAAAATTGCAAATATCTTTGTTTTCTAAATTTCTAAATTTGGGAGTTATAAGGACTTCATCATAAAAATTAGTTTTTGAAATTTAGAAACCATATTATTGAAAATTGAGAGATATAAGAAATACAACATAGAGTTGTTGAAAAGTTAGAAAATTACGTTAATACTAGTATCTTATTAAAATTAACGAGACATAAGGAATCCAACTTAAAGATATTGAAGTAGAGTATTCTATCAAAATTGAAATTGCATCAAAATTGTCTTTAGATTTCTATTCATAATTAGGGATACAAAAGAGATTCAACTCAAAGGAAAACTTAGAAAGCTAAGTATTTTATCAAAGCTATATTATATTCAAAAAACTTGGGAGACATAAGGTAGTCAACCTCAAAGATTTAGATATTTTAAAATTTTATCAAAGATTGTTTTTTTAAAACTAAGGAGTTATAAGAAATATTACTTTTGAAGATTATGGAAGAACTTATTAAATATATTGGATTAAAGGAATAAAAATGATTTAGAGATATATTTGATTCAAGGGATGATAATATGAAAAGTGTAATTACAAGAGAAGAACAAATATGGCTTAGAAAGTTTTTTGGGAAATCACAAACTGACAGTTTGGCAAGAGTAGATTCTATAAAGACATATTCAACAATATGATTGAATAAATTGATGATAATTATATTAATGGAAATATTGAGAATAAACTCAAAAACCATTCTCAAAATGTAGCAAAGAATGTTGGTCAAAAATATTTCTTACAGACTTATGAAAGAAGTAAAGATAGAATAGCTTTAGTTGTACACAAGTGGTTTTATTATTTTATCAAGAAAATAGATGAACTTGAAATTTCAAAGAGAAGTAACAAAGAAGTGGAGATATCTTCAAAATGTACTTATTGCAATAAGACTGGTCATGAGAAAGCAAACTATTGGAATTTCCATCCATATAAATATTGTGGAGGAAAATTTCACTCATCTTTTTTCTACTACTATAAAGACAAGTACTATACAATATTTGAAAAGATATTAATATTAATATTAGATTATCACTTTCAAGTTCTTATTTTGAATCATCTATTAACAATGAATTCAAGTTTAATTTTTTTGAAGAAAGGTCATCCAAAGAACCAAGGCAAATAAAATGGATTAATTTTGATCCACTTATGACTTGTAAGATAATGAGATCTCTTGTTCATAAAGGCTACTTGGAAAAAATCAAGGATGAAGATCATATCAAAGACTATGGAATACATAAAAGTGACTAATTTATATTGATACAAGGTCAACCTTAAAATCAATTGGTGGAGGAAATAATGAAGAAAACATGAAAAGATAGCAACAATTTCCAAGAACAAGATGAATATTAAACGAAAATAAGAGCACAAGTTCTAGACTGAATATGAAGATCATATTGAAGCCTAAAGTCTTCAATAACCAAATAATGTAATGTAGGGGGGTGTTGGAATATATTACATTATTTGGTACATGCCAATGTACCACCATGGGTACATGGTTAGATTAGGTTATGTGTCTTAGGTTAGAGTTAGAGTATTTACTTTATGCAATGTAATAAATGCACAAGTATTATTAGAGTGTGCAAAGTATTTAATAATGTAAATGTGCATAATAGTCCATGTGCATATGAGTCCATAGAATAGGAAAGTGAAGAGTCTCAAGAAGAGTGAAGACCAAGAATTCTCCATATGAAGAGTCACATTCTATTATATATATGTGTCTATGTGTGTGTGTATGCAAGACACAATGTAGAGTGAGAGTGTATGAAGTATGGGGTATTTGAGATCTCCATTCTATATCAAATACTATTTTCATGAGATTTTGTTAATGGAAGTTTTATGAGTAGTTGTAGAAGTTATTCATGAGTTTTATATGTTTAGAATATTGTCATTATCTTATATTTGATATAGCATTCTTATTTTAGATCTTATGGTTATTTTTCATTAAGTATGTAGCATCAAAAGCTAACACATACTTGTGAACCCCATAGTATTCATCATGTGGAAAAGATATTATAGTTTAGAATAATTGATAAAAATAATTTGGAGATATGTCAAATTAGATTGGTTTGCTTCCTATATTCCATTTGTAAAGAAGTAGGGAAGATGGATATGATTGATCAACCCAAAACTGGTGTATAAAAGGATTGTATGCAACATGATAGAGATAAGAGATATGATATGTATAGAAAGAAAGAAATTAATAATTGAAAAAAATGGAGAGGGTTGGTTGTACAAACTTAGATTGGGTTTGTAAATATGGGGCTAGGAGGATCTACTCACGTCAAGCACCTAGTGCAAGTGTAATTTAATAAAAATAAACTATGCTAACTAGGATCATCATTTTCATCTTCATAGATCCCTAAATTAATTTACAACAAGCATCCCAAGCATAGAAAATCATGTACAAATAGGTGGGTATGATGTAGTCATGTAAGTAGATAGTCGAATAAAACAAGTAGTCTATGCAATTTTAAATATAGTATCTATTTAGGTGCATTATATTAATGGGTTCTTTTAGTTCCTTTTTTTCAAGTGTGGCCAAGAAGTGTTGTCATCTCAGAATGCACTAGCCTAGTAGGGAATAAGCCTAATGTGCCTAGGAAACCCATGTCTGACATAGAGTGATAAAATATGAAGCATCATGGGTGAAATAATTGCCTATGGGGTAACCTTTGGGATTTTTATCTAAGTCTAGCTCCTTGAAAGATCGATCTTTGGTGCACTGAGGTATTTGTGAGCTAAGACCTGGTTTGCTTTAGGGGGTTGTAGGGAAAGGAATTCCAATGAAAGTAAATAATATAGGAAATGTAAAGGAGCAAGATTGTAAACTTTGAAAAAATTTAAATATAATCTATGAAGGCAATGCATCAAGATTAAAGTCCCCCTTCTGAACTAAATGAAATGACCACAAATAAGAACATGCACTAAATTACAATAACTAGAAAATGAACAAACTAACTTTCATAAAATCCAAAATAAAAAAAACACACTAAAGAAATAGGACAAAGCAAAATTAGTCATAGCTTCCATTCAGGTGCCAAAAATGATTACAAGGCATGTAACCTAGATATTTTAATGCTCCTTAGATAGTGGATTGAGGCTCGGGATCTACTTTTTACATACAAAAAAGGGGGATGAAATGAAGAGCCTACAAGGCCAGATAAAAGGCATAAGTAGATAACTACCAATTTTATTACAATGCAAACTTGAACCTATTTATAAGAAAGGAGGAGGGTTTCTTCCCTCCAAAAATTTATGTAGAAGGTTTGCCAATTCTTCTTTGATCTATCATAAAAATCTTTCTACAATGGTAGTCAACATCTTTGAGATCTCTAGATCTAGGTCCATTAATGCTTGGAGGCTTTTGGGCCTTCAAGTGGGGATCTTATTACCATCCCTTATTGCTTGCAATATTTTGGTGTTTGTACCATTAAGACATTGCCAAGTCTCCTCTAGAATCCCTTGTTTGATGATGTGATGAGTATGATCTCCCTAACTATCACAAGATGGTAGTGTAGGCTTTCTCATATGATGAGTGATAGTCACATTAACATGCATATGGTTTTAAAATGTTAGGACTTAAAATTTAGTCTTGATGGTCAATTATGAATGTCTTATCAAATTATCTTTAGGATTCCTATGTATAGGTGTGATAGTCATCATGTATCCTTGGCTAATGTGGGATCTCCTTCAGCCAATATTTTCTAAATAAGCTTTGATTTTTTTCATTTTTTGTATTTTGACTAGCCACCACATGTCTAGTCTTGGATTGAGTTGGGTTCTTTTCTCTTTTTCATACTTTCCTTTGTAAGAAGGACCGTGTAGACTATTAAAAAAAAATTAATGACCTATGGGCCTTGGAACCTTTGATGTTGTTAGAGTACATTACATTATTTTATTGGAAATATGAGCAGATTTTGTTGTCATTGTTGTCAAGAAGTCAGCACCAGTAAGCGTCAGTTTTAGTGAGCAGCATCAGTTTCAGGTTTTGTAATCAAGTGCAAAAAAAGATTGCTCCCAGGTAGTCAAATTAAGTTTAAAGGGCAAAAGGAAGGCCCAAGAAAAATAATACTATAATATTTTATTATAATATTAAAAGGACAAGAACTAAGGATTTAAATTAATTTAACATTATTTATAATAGGTTCATTATAAATTAATTTAATTAACTCTTAGAGTTATTAAGTTAATTATAAATTAATTATAATTTAATTAAATTAATTTATAATTTAATTATAAATTAATTTATATATTAATTTATAATTTAATTATAAATTAATTTATACATTAATTTAACTAACCCTAAAGGATAGGGTTATAAAGTTTAAATTAATTCAAAAATATTCGAATTAGTCAAAATCACTGATGTTGTCGAATATATGACATTATGCATATAAAGGAGGGAAAAACACCATGGCATAACTCATCCACAATCCAAGTGATATATGCAAAATTCATGTGCATTGCAAGGTAGATGATCGTGTGTTTTTCAAAGATTTCATGAGGCAAAATAGAGGACAAAGCAGAGGGGATTTTATTTTATGTTCCAAGGCATTGTGTAGTGCGACTAGCAACCAACGATGGTGCTAAGACTTTGGCAGGAATGAGGTTGAGGGATAAAATCCTGTGGTCTACATTTTGGTGAGAAAGGAAGGTCTTTTGTTGGAAGCTACACAAGAGGCAAAGGACAAAGGGAAGGTGCTAGCCTTTCCCTTTGTGTGGAGGCATGTAGCCCATGTGGTGGGCACGTGCTTTGCAAAGGCGCTCGGTAGGAAGGGGTTGCGTATTCAAAACCCATCAAGGCACCTTTTTGGTGGACTATAAGGTATGCACTAAATTGCTTGGTTCCAAAAATTACAAAGGTTTCAAAAATTGCAGAAATTATTTTTTAAAGGTTATTTAAAGTGAAATTGCATATTATAAGGTTTTTGTGAGGGAGATAAAAGGATATGCATGATTCTATTTTAGAGTTTAATTTTAGAGAGCTTTGAGCTTATTGAGAGGATTAATAAGGTGTGCCAAAGGAGTTAGATAATTTTTGTTGAAAAAGTTAATAAAATTGTATTGAAGGAGAAATAAGGTATAGTAAGGTTTTTGATATTTTGACTTGGTGAAATATTTTGAAAGAAAATATTAAGGATAATTATTTGTTATCTAACCCTTAAGATTGGAAAAAGAGTGGTTGTGATTAAGACATGTGTTTGAGGTCAAATCATCTTCAAACAAGAGGTAAGGGCATATTATCCTTGAGAGTGATTGTTGGATGTTATGAATGCTAAGTTGGAGTGAAAAGGATTGTTTGATAAATATTGTTGAGTTTGATTGTTAAAGGTTTTTCTAAGTGAAATTTAATGATAAAAACCTTGTTTGATAAGTACTATTGGAAACATTGAATGAACCTTCATATGCATTATTAGGGTTTGTTCAAGATCATGAGTATCATTGTTATGTGAAGTTGATAACTATCTTGAACTAGGTTTTATGAAAGATCATGAGTATCATTGTTATGTGATATTGTTTGATGAGAATTGTTGGAAATATTTAAGTGTTCATGTGCTTGGACTAGGGTTTGTAAGCAAGGAATGTTTCATTGAGTGATTGATTGAGTGGATTTGATTGAGCCTATTCAAGTGGAAGTGTTGAATTGATATTTCAAGTTCTGTGAAATAAATTTTTCTATACTTCTAAATTGATTTGAGAAAGAGATTGAAAGTGATTGAGCATTTTTGTGAGTGTGAAGCATATTGAGTCTCTAACAATTCTCTATATGTTTCTGTGAGATTAAAAAGTTTATGTGTGAAGCTTGTCTAAGTGATTGAAGAGGATTTTGTGTTAGATTAAGTTGAGTTGAGTAAGCTTTTGTGGAAGCTTACAATATAGATTTGAAGCAAGTCTTGGTGAAGACTTTTTGAGCAGATTGGACAAGTTCTAGTGAGGACTTGTTGAGCAGATTTGAGGTAAGTCTTGGTGAAGACTTGTTGAGCAGATTGGATAAGTTCTAGAGAGGACTTGTGGACAGATTAGTGTGAGCTTTTGTGGAAGCTTACAAGGCAGATTTGAGAGAATTATTTGAGAATACTTGAGAGCAAAGTTTATTGATTGATTTGTTTGAATATTGGGTTAACGTTTGGAGCAGATCTAGTAGAGTTTATTTGTGATTGAGACAAGATTTGTGTTAATGCTTGAGGACATATTTGAGGATAGATATTGAGAAGATTTGTGCTAGACCGAAGGACTGTGTTTAGTACAAATTTGAGTATAGAGATTGAGCAGATTTGTGCTATACTGAAGGACTATGTTTAGTGTAGATTTGAGGATAGAGATTGAGCAGTTTTGTGCTAGACTAAAGGACTGTGTGTAGTGTAGATCAGAGATAGAGATTGAGAATATTTGTGCTAGACCAAAGGACTATGTTTAGTGTAAATTTGAGATAGAACTGAGAGTAAGCTTTGGAGATGATAAAGTATAGAGGACAACAGTCTCTAGTGGATAGAGGTCCATTAGCCAGGGTAGTGAAGACAAGTATTCTAAGTGAGGGTAAGATTTTTCAATGGATAAAGATCCATAATACAGTTTAGTGGAGGTAGCAGTTCTTCTAGAAGATCACCAGCCAGAGTAGAGGGGATTGGTGTCTCCTATGGATAGAGATCCATAAACTTGATTAGGGGATTGATGTCTCCTTTGGATATAGGTCCATAAACATTGTAATAGGGAAAGGATTCCCAAGATATTTGTCGATAAAATATTAGTGAAATATTTTATCCGTGGAGTAGCCCACATTGGTTGAACCACATTAAATTGGTGTCTCTATTGTGTGTGATGATTTGTGCATTGCTTTGGTTACTACTATTGATATTGTCATTGATTATATTGGATACTGTTTGGGAAAGAAAAGTAAAAAGTGATCTTATATTGTTCACCTGCCCTCTCAGTATAATATTGTGTTCTTCAATTGGTATTAGAGTTAGTTCCTTTGAAAAGGGTTTAACAACTTGAAGGAAGATCTTACAACAACATAAATGGTAAATAAAGGCAAAAGTAGAACCATGAAACACAAGGAAAAGAACACACATGGTCATGAAATAAAATGAAGATAAATTTAATGTTGTTGGTTTGGGAGGATAATGGAAATATATTCAATATATGAATCAAGTATTGGAGAAAAAACCAGATTGATAAAGTTTTATACCAGATGTAGGAAGACAGGTCACCATGCAGCTTATTATCCATAAGAAGGTAAAGAATAATTTTTTTGTTGTCAACTCGGTCATGATACAAGTTATTAAAATGGGTTTAATAGTGATGAAGATGAATATGATACTTTTAGAATTGAAGTCCTAGAGGATGGTTCAAAAAAATATAATAGGGATAGTCAAAATAGGTATGAAGAAGAAACTCTACTTTGGATAATAGAAGAATTTGAAGACCAAAGAAAAGAGAAAAATTTAGAAAAATAAAATGAGGAAGCCACCCTTAAGGAACTTATTTAATTGAAAATGGAGAACTTAGAATTAAAGGCTCAAATCCAAGAGGATGAGAAATATAAGATAAAGCTTCTCCAAGACCTATCTGACTTGAAATATAAGATTGAAAAGGCAAGAAGAGCTGAAAAAAATATGGCTAAATAGTCAAAGGTACAAGAGCTAGAATATGAAAAACTTATTGTTGATCTCGAAGAATTAAAAATGGAGAACTTAGGATTAAGGTTTCAAGCTCAAGAATATGAGAAAACAAAATAAAAGTTTCTACAAGAGCTCACTAACTTCAAAATTAAGGTTGAAGAGGTAAGGAAAATGGAAGAAGGTATGGCTAAAAAATTAAAGACAAAAGATCTAGAGTGTGAAAGATTAGAATATGAGATAGTTTCACTAAGGATGGTAGTGAAATTCTCTAAGGAAAAGCTACACAAGTTTGAGAAAAATTTAAAGACCTTGGACATGATTATTAATGCACAAAGATCATCAGTCACCAAAACATGACTTAGTTTTGAAGAAGAACAAGGGAAACAAGAAGCTTCAAAATTCAAAGAAGAAGAAGCTTCAAAAGAAGAGAGTGAAAGAGAGAGTGAGACTTCTAAAGATAATTTGGACAATAGAAAGTTCAACAAGGAAAGAAACAATGCACAAATAAGGAACAAATGGAACAAGAAACATGATAGGGTAGAAGAGACTAAGAGACCAATGGGGTCAAGGCAAGGTTTCTTCAATGGACAATGTTTCTCATGTCACATATTTGGGAACAAGGATTCATAGTGCAGGATACATGGAAGACAAGAATATGGGAAATTCAAAAATAGACAACTTTTCAAGGGTATTGCTACTCTTACAATCAGTCTAATCACAAGGCAATGAATTACAGGGTTCATGATATGGCTTCACCATGAGAAATACCAAGACATTTGCACCTCCAAGGAATAATAAAATTAAGTGTTATAAGTGTAATAATGATAGACATATAGAAAAGTTGTGTAGAGCAAAAATTCCAGAGACAAGCAGGAACATAAATAGTCAATGGGACCAGAAGGATCATATGAGGAGGAAAGTGGATAAAGGTAAATATTAGTATATGTTGGTCGTAGAAATACTCCTACCCTAGAATTAATCACCTCAAGAGGAGGTGGGGGAGGGGCTAAGCTAAGAGACTCATTCTTAGCCCCCAGCCCCAAAGGTGACCCTTTGCCATTGATGTCAAAGGGGGAGAGATTTGAGTTAGGGGGAGAGCATTTAGTCAGGGGGAGATAACATAAAAAGGTGAAGGAAATGGTAAAAGGTAATTGGGTCAACATCAATGAAAAAGGGAGATATTGTTGGAAATATGAGAAAATTTTATTGACATTGATGTCAAGAAGTCAACACTAGTAAGCGTCAATTTTAGTAAGCATCATTAGTTTCAGGTTCTGTAATCAAGTGTAAAAGAAAGACTGCTCCCAGGTGGTCACATGAGGTTTAAAGGGCAAAAGGAAGGCCCAAGAAAAATAATATTATAATATTAAAAGGACAAGACCCAAGGATTTAAATTAATTATAATAGTTTCATTATAAATTAATTTAATTAACTCTTAGAGTTATTAAGTTAATTATAAATTATTTATAATTTTTTTTTAAGCAAAAAACCCCTTACGGGGCCGCCTTGGTCTAAGAGACCATGAACAGGGGATTCTACACCGTCAAAGTCACCCGGGGGTCACACCGAGCCCTACCCACACCAAAATTATCAATTGGATTTTGGGTACCTAATTCAGCTTTTTGGTAGGGTGGAGATTCGAACCTGGGACCTCCCTTGGAGGATTGCCCTCTCCTCTCCAACTCACCTACAACACCTGGGTTAAATTAATTATAATTTAATTATAAATTAATATATATATATATATATATATATATTAATTTAACTAACCCTAAAGGATAGGGTTATAAAGTTTAAATTAATTTGAAAATATTTGAATTAATCAAAATCATCGATGTCATCGAATATATGAAATTATGCATATAAATGAGGGCAAAAAACCATGGCATAACTCATCCATGATCCAAGTGATATATGCAAAATTTGTGCGCATTGCAAGGTAGACGATCATGTGTTTTTCAAAGGTTTCATGAGGCAAAAGAGAGGATAAATTAGAGGGGATTTCGCTTTATGTTCCAAGGTGTTGTGTAGTATGACTGGAAGCCAAGGGCGGTGCTAAGACTTTGGCAGACATGAGGTTGAGGGATCAAATCCTGTGGTCTACATTTTGGTGAGCAAGGAAGGTATTTTGTTGGAAGTTGCACGAGAGACAAAGGACAAAGGGAAGGCACTAGCCTTTCCCTTTGTGTGGAGGCACGTAGCCCATGTGGTGGGTTCACGCTTTGCAAAGGCGCTTGGTAGGAAGGGGTTGCACGTTTGAAACCTACCAAGGCATATTTTTGGTAGACTATAAGGTATGCACTAAATTTCTTGGTTCTGAAAATTATGAAGGTTCCAAAAATTGCATAAATTAATTTTTAAAGGTTATTTAAATTGAAATTGCATATTATAAGGTTTTTGTGAGGGATATAAAAAGATATGCATTATTCTATTTTAGAGTTTGATTTTTGAGTGCTTTGAGCTTATTGAGAGCAGCAATAAGGTGTGGCAAAGAAGTTAGATATTTTTTGTTGAAAATTTTAATAAAATTGTATTGAAGGAGAAATAAGGTATAGTAAGGTTTTTGATATTTTGACTTGGTGAAATATTTTGAAAGAAAATATTAAGGATAGTTATTTGTTATCTAACCCTTAAGATTGGAAAAAGAGTGGTTGTGATTAAGATAGGTGTTTGAGGTTAAATCATCTTCAAACAAGAGGTAAGGGCATATTATCCTTGAGAGTGATTTTTGGATGTTATGAATGCTAAGTTGGAGTGAAAAGGATTGTTTGATAAGCATTGTTGGAAACATTTTTTTTTTGGTAAGTAAATTTCTTCATTAATTACCGGGTTTTACAGGTTGACCCAAAACCTTTTACAAAAGATAGCCTTCAGCTGAAGCTACGGATCCTAGTTATCCTGAGGAACATCTGTCCTCTACAACTACTAAACTTCCTAGCAGTCCTAGCCGGGCAGGCGACGTATACAAAAACCAAAAACAAAACAGGACCAACCAAGATGGGCAAGCCACACTGATCAACATTACAAAAGGAAAAGGGGACCTCAGCTCTAAGAGGATTACTTCCTCTAAAAAACATCAACCAAAAATGATACCCCCTAGGACCCGGGGATCCTCATGCCTCATCTTTGACATCTTCCTCGAGCTCCTCTTCCTTTTCATCCTCTTCTTCCTCGTCATCGTCCTTGGCCTCAAATTTCGGCATGTATCCTTCATTGAAGATCACCTGAGTCATAGTGTCATAGTGCTCCTGCATTTGGTGGATGATGGCCGCATAAGATTTCAGAATGAACCTTTTGAGAACCATGATTGTAGGTCCCTCCTCGTCCAGGTCGCTAGCACTGGTTTTGGAGCTGCCTTGGATTTGTTTGTTCTTGAGTCTCAATGAGGATCTCATTGGGGGTTCCTCAATCCTTAGTTTTTTCTTGGTCGTGCCCCCTCTGGTTATGGGCTCCCCCACTCTCTTCTTCATCGGAGACACAGATGAAGGTTTGTTGGTGCTTGGGCTAGCTCTTGCCCTCGAGCTATCTGGCTGATGATCGGGCGGTATCTCCTCGATGACTTGAGGTTTGGGATTAGGTGTCATGGCCAACACCCACTTATAGATTACTTTGAACAATCCTTGGTGCATCGGCATGGTAGACCCTCTCTTGCTATGATAGGCGTTGATGGTGTAGTTCATCGAGTTCATCAGAAACTGAGGAATACTTATCGGGTTGACATCCCGAAAGAAGTTTATGAATGCATAGTGAAATCTCAGCAAGGTCTTACTGGGATCCTCAGCCGTGATAAACTCCATCATGTTTTTCATGACCCCATTCCATGGGGTGGGCAAATCCATTCTGGTGAGCCCATTCTTGGCTTCCTTGAAAATTTTTGGGTTGTCATGAAATTCCTTCAATTCCACCTCCCAGTGATGTTTTTGGCGATGGATGGAGCGACCTTTCACCGTCTGACCAGTTACCATAGCCAACATGTTCACATCAATGATGAACTCTCTTCCTCGTATCTCCACTTTGTCATCCTCCCAAGTGTCCATCACCGCCTGGGTGATATCTTCCTTCGCCCCTGAGAACAGGTCAAAAAATTGGGTAAAACATCGCTCAGTGAGGATGGCCTGAGCCACGGGTTCCATGATGACCATGCTCGGCTCAACGTAAGTCATATTTCCACTCGCAGTCTTCTTCCTTATGATTCGTTCAGACTTTCTCAGGTTAACACACTGTCGATTTCCTCTTTTGCTACTGCTGGGGAAGGAATAGGGTTTAAAGCCATGGTGGTGAGATATGGGGTTTTCCTTAATTGGTGTGCCATCTTCGAGGATCCATCCCCCCTTTGCCACCTTGGATTTGTGCCAGCTGTCCTTGGGTTCCAGCGTGTGATTCTGGCTGCCTTTGATTATCCGTAGATCAACACTGTCCTTAGGGAGATTACCATGCATTGGAAAGGACCGGTCGTAATCCTCCACCTGTGTCTTCTGCTTCCACGTGTGATCTGTCAGCCTTATCCACCTCCCAACTACCTCCGTGTCATTATGATTTGGATCCTCACTAAATACCATTATCACCATTTTTATTGTGCCTTCATCGACCTTTGTACTTTGCATGGACCCGGTCCAACCAACGTCCTCCATTTGGGCTTCACGCCAGGTGGCCCTATCAGTCAACATCATTTGTTTCCTCGTAGTCCGCCTCTCATTGCAATGATTCTTTGTCTTCTTGAGATGCTTGCCAAAATTTGAAATTGTCGCCATCGGAGTCTGCGCGGCAATGACCCCCGCCTTGTCGCCATAGATGTGGCCAATAATGTTGAATATTTTGGTGCTGAGTCCCCAGAGGAGGTTGGTGGTGTGGGTCGGGATGTTTACCTTTCCATACCTTGGAATCCTACCCTTGTGGATTCCCCCATAAATCCTTTTCGAGGTATTTGAGAACGTTGACCTAGGAATCAACTCCATCTGATTGGGATTTTTTTGTAACGCGGCCTCATGATGCACATTGGCCACGTGGATATTGGCCACTTTTCTACCGCCACCCTTAGAGCATAGGTTGTCTATCATTGTGAAGGGTGAGATCAATTTCATGAGGCACATCACGTGTCCATGTAGTCAATCTGCTGGCCTCGACCCCTACATTTGCCAATTTATCCATTGATCTGTTGGCCTCACGGAAGACGTGGCGAGCCCTCTTTCCTTGTCTGGCCTCGAAAAGGGTCCTTGCCTCATGGATAATGGCTTCAATCCTCTAGGGTGGTTTTTTGCCATTAGTTAAAAGGTTGATAATGATTTTTGAGTCTCCTTCCACCATCAGGTTGCCTTGGATCTCTCGAGCCAGCATTAGGCCCCTCCATAGCGCTCTAGCCTCAGCCTCATTGTTAGTTCTAGATCCTAATGGTTCAACAAAGGCCAAAATCATGTTTCCTTGATGATCTTTGATTACTCCTCTAGCACCCGCCCACCCCAGGTTATCCTTCGCCATGCCATAAAAATTGAGCTTGGACCAGCCTGTAGGGGGAGGCTCCCAAATGATTCCAGCTCTAGGGTTAGGTTTTGGTACCGAGGAATTATCCTCCAATGGGATGCCTAGGGACAGGGCTAATTGTTTTTCTGAAGGAAGGGTTCCTCTATCATCTGAAGGAAAGATGTTGGTATTTTCTTTTGCAAAGGTGAGGATTCGGTTGAGGATGGTTTGAGAATTATGCTTGGACTCATTAAAGGCTCTATGGTTCCTCTCTAACCAAATTTGCCAAAGGAAGTGGTGCCAACTTATCTTCCAAAGGAACCTCAATTTTGGATTAACAAAGGGGAAGGGCCATTGTTGGAAGACTTCAGGGATTGAGGCTGGTTTAGCCCAAGAGATTCTAAATGCTTGGAAAAGCCCATCTAGGATCGAGGTGGTCACCGGGCATTCTAAAAAAAGGTGTTGAACTGATTCCCATCCTGCCCTGCACATGAAGCACCGGTTAGCAATAATCATTCCTTTAGTTAGCATTTGGTCAATGGTAAGGATCCTTTCTTGAATAACCAGCCATGAGAAGAAAGATATTTTGGGGATGAGGCCCTTTATCCAGACTAGATGAGGTTGAAACTGGTTGTCTTCGTGATTGAGAAGTAAGTTGTAGGCGATTTTGATTGAAAATTCTCCACTTTCTATTTTTGCCCACACTATATGGTCTTCAGTATTCCCTGTGGGTATGAGCTACTGATGTAGAATATTTTGAAGCTCTCCGCACTCGATCGACAAACCCTGGACCCTGATAGTCTACCATTTTGGGAAGTTCTTGTCCTGCCTTATGTAATCTACCACCTGAAGCCCTATGGAACGTTCCATGTGATCTTTGAGCCTAGCCAAGTGAGGGTTGCTTGAAAGAGCCTCAGATCTGGCCCACCTATCTTCCCAAAAGTTGATTTTGTGGCCATTACCTAATATCCATCTGATCCCATTCTTGACCAACTCTCTGCTAGTGAGGATTGCTTTCCAGAAGGCGGATCCCCTGCTTACCAAATTTTCATTAAGGAAGTCTGCTCCCTGGAGGTATTTCCTCTTGACTATGGTTGTCCACTCATTTTCAACATTAGATAGCAGTCGCCAAGCTTGTTTAGCTAAAAGCATCGTATTTAGGAGAGAGACTTTCCTTAGATTTAATCCTCCATTAGTTCTAGGTTTGCAAACTTTGCTCCACCCAACCAAGTGGATCCTTTTTTTCTCTTCCATCCCAGACCAAAGGAAATTTTTTGGAATTGTTTGATTTTTTGATACACTTTGCTTGGGGCTTTGAACATGGATAAAAAGTAAATAGGAATGCTCTACAGGGAAGCCATGGTGAGTGTCACTTTCCCTGCCTGGGATAGGAGATGGCCTTTCCATCCTGCCAACTTTTTTTGGATCCTCTCCAGAACGTTATTCCACATTGCTCCTTCTGGGGTTCCTGAGAATAAGGGCATGCCTAGATAGGAGGTTGGGAGGGATGCAGTGTGACATTCCAAAATCCTTGCAATGCTGGTTTGTCTGGGAGCAGGGGTATTGAGGAAATAGAGCTTGCTTTTGTTGAAATTCACCTTCTGGCCAGCAGCTTCTTCATACATCTTAAGAATGTGTTTGATCCTTTTAGCCTCCACCACTGAAGCCTGGGTTAGCAACAATGTGTCATCCACAAATTGTTGGTGAGTGACGGGATTGGTAGAGGAGGTCGCTTGAATGCCTAAAATGAGTCCTGCAATAGAGGCGGCCCTGATTGTCCTACCTAAAGCTTCTACCACAATGATGAAAAGCATAGGGCTAATAGGGTCTCCTTGCCTTAATCCTCTTTTGCTTTGAAAGTAACCTATCGTTGACCCATTCACCAAGACCGAAAACCAAGGCTTCGTAATGCATCCTCTGATTAGTCTAACCCATTGAGGATGAAATCCAAATTTTAGTAATATTGCATCCAGGAACTCCCAATTAATCCTATCGAAGGCTTTGTTCATGTCTAATTTTAGAGCCATGGTTGCTTTCTTTGTCTGAGCTACAGTATGGAGGGCCTCATGGACCGTAATAACACCATCTAAAATTGATCTTCCTTGAACCGAGCTCCCCTGACTCTGGTCAATAATACCCGATAAAATTACTTTTAACCTGTTGGCTAACACCTTGGTGAGGATTTTGTAGGATACGTTACACAAACTGACCGGCCTGAAATCAACCATTGTCCTTGGGTTTGGGACTTTTGGAATCAACACTATAAATGTGGAATTGAATCCCCTAGGAATATGTGTTGAGGTTTGAAATTCCCTAATGGCAGCCACGACATCTGCACCCACAATGTCCCAGTAAGCCTGAAAGAAGTGGGGTGGAAACCCATCCGGTCCAGGTGCCTTATCCGGTTCCATACTGAACAGGGCTTCTTTGACTTCCTCATCAGTGAAAGCCGCTATGAGAGAATCATTTGTGGACTCATCAATGAGTTGAGGTATGAACTGGAGAAGAGAATATTTTGCCTCAACCTGATAGATAGTTTCTTCACCCAACAGGGTGTTGAAGTAATCAACTACCTCTTCTCTGATTTCCTGGATGTTCTGAGTTGAGGATCCGTCCGCCTTAATAAGATTGTTGATTTTGTTATTGCTCCTGTTTCTTAGGGTGGAAACATGAAAAATTTTGAGTTTGAGTCTCCCTCCTTTAACCACAGAGCTCTAGATTTTTGTCTCCAATAGATTTCCTCACAAGCAAGGATATTGTGAAACTCACTGAGGGTGTCCCTCTCTTCTAATATTGTTGCCTCATCATAGTTGCCATTCTGGATTCTGCTTTCAATCATTTGTAGTTTCTCTCCAACTGCTTTCTTATTTTCAAAAATATTGCCAAATACTTCTCTGTTCCAGATTCTGAGTTTATCTTTAACCATCCTTAGCTTCTGAGCTAATTTGAATGAGGAACTTCCCTGACAAGGTTGCAACCACCATTCTTTGATTTGTTCCCTCAGGTCATCATGTTTAACCCACATTGATTGGAACCGGAATGGTTTTTTGAAAGGGTTGGCTTGAATGACCTCAAACAAAAGAGGGCTATGGTCTAAAGCACTTTTGGGAAGAGCCTACAGTATAGAATCACCAAACATTGTGATGGCTTCCTTAGATAGAAAAAATATGTCCAATATTTCCTGAATCAGCTGGCTCCCTATTCTTCGGTTGGTCCAAGTAAATTTGGCTCCTTTTAGTTTGACATCCATCAATTCATTTATGTTTATGAAGTTATTAAAGTCTTCCATGCTTTTTGATGGAAGTCCAGATCCTCCTTTTTTGTAATACGGGTATAAGGGGGTGTTAAAGTCACCAACAATCACCCAAGGAATGTTGTTGAAGGCTTGATTTAAGTGGCCTAGATGTTCCCATAACTCTGATCATCCCTGGATAGAAGTTGGGGCATACACATTTGACATAATCCAGGATTTGTTTTGATCAGTATCATGGAATAGGACACTGAGCACTCTATCATCCGCCTGTAGCACAATACCTTCTAATTTGTTTGGATCCCATAAGATCATGATTCCTCCAGACGCTCCCATTGCCTGTTGAAAAGCAACTTCCCCTTGTTTCCAAATATTTTTAGCTATGGATGTTGATTGTATTTTGTCTATTTTTGTTTCTTGAAGAAAAATTATTGTAGGACTGAATTCTTTCCTTATTTATTTCACTACCCTTTGCTTCGGTAGGCCATTTAGGCCTCTCACATTCCATGAGAGAACCTTCATTTAGACGGTTTGTTATTTTTTCCTCTCCCCTTTCCTTGGACCAAAAGGGGTTTGTTTGTATTGCTATCGTCCTGACTTGGAATAGCTTGTTGTAGAAGTGTTTTTTGTTTGCCATTAGCAATTTCATTATTGATCCTGAGTCTATAATGTTCTGCAGTGGTCATCCGCCCTCTCTTTTTCTCGCTTCCATAATCGATAGGAGACTTGGTTGTACTTCTGGTTTTTTTTGGACTAAAGTGAGGAGGCATGGGTTCCCTCTCCTCATTCTGAAAGGTGTCATCACCATTTTCAATATCCTCTTTACTTTGTCTGAGCTCCTAAAATTTAAGATCCTTGGTCTAAGGATTTCTCGTTGAGGATTCTGTAAGGTTGGGGCTCCCTTGATAGGGGAAAAGTTGTTGCAGAACTGGACTGGAAGCTCTTTTGATACCCACTGATTCAACAACCTCAAATATTGACTCCATTCCTTCTAGATTTTGGCTGAAGTACCCCGGGTCCTGCTTCTTCCCGTGAGAGGATGTTTTGGGATTTTTTGGGTCAATCGTAGATGGGCTAGATTTGGCAGGGGACTCTAGGGTTTCAAGAAACTCTATTTGGGGATTTTCCTTCTCACCCATTTCTTTTTCGGCATCAATGTTGGCTAAGACTTCGAATTTATTAAAGGTAGGATCCTTGTTACATACCTGAAGGTCCTTGACCTCCTCGCACCATTGTTTTCCTTTCTCCTAAAACTGGGGTTGGCCTGCATTGCCCCGATTGTCTTGGTTGGGCCTGATTGGCCTGTATCCTGCAAAGGCTTGTCGAGATCCTTGGTTTGTAGGGATCCCTCTCCCATTTGTCTTGCTAGATTGGGGTATGTTCATGGCTTCCTTGTTGGTTGATGAAATCGGGCATTGGTTCCTGAGATGACCCTGAGTTTTACATTCGTTGCAAAAAGCCGGCTTGTTCTCGTACTCCACCGGTTGCACCCTTAGATAGTCTCCATATTCTAGCTCCACCTGGGTCAGAAGTTTAGAGTCTAGGTTGGTGTTCACGTAGATCCTGGCATGCGTCATTCTCGTCCTTGCCCTGGTCGGGTGATCTATGGCCACCAACTCTCCTATGGTTTTGGCTATGCCATTAAGCCAGTACTCGTTGAAGAACTATGTTGGTAGCTTTGGTAGACGAACCCAAATAGGTGCTATATTGATGTTTTGCTTGTCTGGATCGAAGTCCTCCCCCCATTGTCTGAGGAATAGGCTACGTTTTCCTAAAAACCAGGGTCCTCCCATCAGTATTCGATCTGCATCGGCTTTGTTATTGAATATTAACATGAAAAATCCCCTCGATAAAGCCACAATATCTAGATTTCCTATCGTTTTCCATTTGGTCAAAGCCCAGGAACGTATGGTTTCAATATCTGGTCTCCCACCCAGGAACTTGCCAACTAAGGAGAATGATTCCATAGCCAAAAATCTTTCCATGGTTTCAGCCGAGGCCTTTATCCTATTGTTGTTTGGTATTAGAGGAGGTAAGTCACCAGTCCCCTCCTTCCTTTTGCCTCTTAGCATTTCCAAGAAGGACAAGCCCTTCCTAGGGTCCCCCGACCCCTGCTGGGGCCCTTTTTTTGAGAATTTGTCAGGAGGGTCGGTCCCTCTTGCTTTTTTGAACTATGCGGATAGGGGATCCTGACCCCCTTGTCTCCTTCCTGCTATAGTAGATCCTACCTCTGGATCCTCGCCCTCCGCCAGTTCGAGGTTCCCACCAACCGCCAATGCCCCTCCTTCCGCTCCTCCATCGCCCTCCTTTTTTTGTTCCATTGCTAGTCCACGATCCCATTGTTGGAAATATTGAATGAACCTTCATATGCATTATTAGGGTTTGTGAAAGATCATGAGTATCATTGTTATGTGAAGTTGAGAACTATCTTGAACTAGTTTTTGTGAAAGATCATGAGTATCATTGTTATGTGAGATTGTTTGATGAGCATTGTTGGAAATATTTGAGTGAGTGTTCATGTGCTTGGACTAGGGTTTGTAAGCAATGAATGTTTCATTGAGTGATTGATTGAGTGGAGTTTATTGAGCCTATTCAAGTGGAAGTGTTGAATTGATAGTTCAAGCTCTATGAAAAAAAAAATTCTATACTTCTAAATTGATTTGTTAAAGAGATTGAAAGTGATTGAGCATTTTTGTGAGTGTGAAGCATATTGAGTCTCTAAAAATTCTCTATATGTTTCTATGAGATTAAATAAGTTTCTGAGTGAAGCTTGTCTAAGTGATTAAAGAGGATTTTTTGTTATATTGAGTTGAGTTGAGTAAGCTTTTGTGGAAGCTTACAATATAGATTTGAGGCAAGTCTTGGTAAAGACTTTTTGAGAAAATTGGACAAGTTCTAGTGAGGACTTGTTGAGCAGATTTGAGGTAAGTCTTGGTGAAGACTTGTTGAGAAAATTGGAAAAGTTCTAGTGAGGACTTATTGAGTAGATTTGAGGTAAGTCTTGGTGAAGACTTATTGAGTAGATTGGATAAGTTATAGAGAGGACTTGTGGATAGATTAGTGTGAGATTTTGTTGAAGCTTACAAGGCATATTTGAGAGAAATCTTTGAGAAGACTTCGGAGCAGAGTTGATTGATTAATTTGTTCAAACCTTGGGTTAAGGTTTGGAGCAGATCTAGAAGATTTGACTTGTGATTGAGACAAGCTTTGTTTTAAGGCTTGAGGACAAATTTGAGGATAGAGATTGAGCAGATTTGTGCTATACTGAAGGACTGTGTTTAGTGCAAATTTGAGGATAAATATTGAGTAGATTTGTGCTAGACCAAAGTGTTGTATTTAATGTAAATTTGAGGATAGATATTAGAAGATTTGTTCTAGACTAAAGGACTATGTTTAGTGTAGATCAAAGAAATATATTGACCAAATTTGTGCTAAATTGAAAGACTATATTTAATACAAATTTGAGATAGAACTGAGAGCAAGCTTTGGAGATGACAAAGTATAGAGGACAACAATATCTAGTGGATAGAGGTCCATTAGCCAGGTTAGTGAAGATAGGTATTCTGAGTGAGGGTAAGAGTCTTCAGTGGATAGATATCCATAAGCCAGTGCAGTGGAGGTAGCAATTCTTCTAGAAGATCACCAACCATAGTAGAGGGGATTGGTGTCTCCTGTGGATAGAGATCCATGAAATTGATTATGGGATTGATGTCTCCTTTGGATAGAGGTCCATAAAAATTGTAATAGGGAAAGGATTCCCAAGATATTTGTTGAGAAAATATTAGTGAAATATTTTCTCCATGGAGTAGCCCACATTGGGTGAACCACGTTAAATTGGTGTCTCTATTGTGTGATGATTTGTGCATTGCTTTGGTTAATGTTATTGATATTGCCATTGATTATATTGAATAATATTATTTGGGAAAGTAAAGTAAAAATTTATCTTATACTGTTCACTCCCCCTCTCAGTATAAACTTGTGTTCTTCATATTTAGTATATGCCAATGTACCATCTTGGGTACATTTCTAGATTAGAAGATTATCTTATATTAAATTTTGAGTAGATACTTCAAGCGAGTAATAAATGCACAAGTGTGCAAATATGTAAATGTGTATGTAGTCCATATGTACATGAGTTATATGATAGGTAGATGAAGATTCATAGGTAGAGTAAAGGCCAAAGAACATATCTTCCTATATATATGGCTTGAGAGTATGAGCAAAGGGTGAGAGTGAATAGAGTGAGAGGAATGATGTCTGAATAACACAAGCTTATACTGAGAGAGGCGGTGAACAATATAAGATAAAACTTTTCTCTTTTATTTCCAAAGCAATAAATTCAAATAATATCAATGCAATAATGAAACAATGCACAAATCACCACACACATGAGAGACAAATATTTTACTTGGAAACACCCTCTTAAGAGAAAACCATGACAAAATATTGCTTATACATTTTTTCAATAAATTTCATGGGAACCAACACATAGGAGACACCAATCCCTTATACAATTTCATGGACACCAATCCATAGGAGAAACCAATCCCCTATACAAGTTCATGGGCACAAATCCACATGAGACACCAATCCCCTATACAATTTCATGGACACCAATCCATAAGAGACACCAATCCCCTATACAAGTTTGTGGACACCAATCCACAGGAGACACCAATACCCTATACAAGTTCATGGACACCAATCCACAAGAGACACCAATATCCTTAATCAAGTTCATGGATATCAATCCATATGAAACACCAATCCCCTTGCTCAAATTTGTGGACACAAATCCATAGGAGACACTAATCCCCTTGCTTAAGTTTGTGGACACTAATTCATAGGAGACACTAATATCCTTGCTCAATTTTATGGACACCTATCCACAGGAGACACCAATACCCTTGCTCAATTTTATAGACATCAATCCACAACCTACTCATAAAACCTACTCAAATCTACTCCAAAACCTGCTCACAAAACCTGCTTACAAAACCTGCTCATAAAACCTGCTCAAATCCGCTTCAAAACCTGCTCAAATCTGCTTCAAAACCTACTCAAATATGCTACAAAAAATTGCTCACAAATTATGCTCATAAAATTCACTTAAATTTACTCTAAAAATTGCTCACAAAACCTGTTCAAATCTGCTCCCAAAACCTACTCACAAAATCTGATCAAATCTGCTCCAAAAATTGCTCAAATCCTTCACCTTTTCTTGAGTTTTGCTTTCTTCAACTAAAGGCAATACAAACATATTCTACCCAAAATTATTTTAACTTCAATAACATATAGATGATGATATCAACTAATTTAATAATCTTCAAATGGCCAATATTTTATTTACATTCATTAAGTTTGTTGCTTCCGTATATCTCACATTTATTACATTTTAAAGGTAGCTCAAGTCTAGCATTGGATAACTTACTTGTGTGTTGACTTAGAGATGCTCATACATTTCTCTTATTCCACTATCATGTGCACATTTGATTCTTTTTTAAAATGGTTGAATTGTCCTTCCTTGTCAATTGAATGCTTGGGTGAATATGTGCACTTAATCCTCTTACTCTATTCTTTGAAGTCTTGACTTTTTTCAAATCTGTGTTCTCCAAATCTGCCTCAATAATGATGATCTTCCTTTTGCATGTGCTTTCCAAATATGCCTTGAAAAAATAATTTTCCTTTTGTATGTGCCTTCCAAATATGCCTTAATAATAATGATATTCTTTTGAAAAATAAAATAAAACTTTATAACAACAATATGACTCCTTATATCTCCTTTTTATAATTTGCAATATAAAACCTTGTAACATAATTCCTTATATCTCCTTTTTTAAAATTAATTTAAAATTTTATAATAACCACAAGATTCCTTATATCTCCTTTATATGAAATTGCAAAAACAAAGCTTTATACTAACATCATGATCCTTATATCTCCCTTTTATTAAATTGCAAAAATGAAACTTTATAATAACACCATAACCCTTATATCTCCCATTTTATTAAAAATAACAAAAATTAAACTTTATAATTACCTTGCACAACCATGAATGAGATTCAATCCCCTGACCTCTAGAAGCGCATCACCATAACACAGGCTCATGGCCAATTGAGCTACCATAGTGGGTGAAACCAAAAGTCGTAAGAAAATATTTAACTCCTTCGTTGCACTGTCTCAAACTCTTCAGCAAAATGAGCATCGAAGAGATTCGACCCTTTAACCTTCTACACCGCAATGCTCCATGTGAGCTCAGAAATCACCTAGGATACCCCAATGGATAAAAACAAATGGGCACAATATGATATTTGACTTCATCTTTGCACTACCTCAAACATCAAAAACCATAACAAAATAGGTGTTGAGAGGATTCAACCCTTGTACATTATGCATAGTAGCGCTCTATGTGAGCTAGGTAACTGACTGGGCTACCCAGTGAATGAAACTAAAGAAGCACAACTGAATATATGGATCCTTCATTGTATCACTACCATCAAATTTGCACTCCTCTCCTCCTCTGTCTTCTACTCACTGCACTCTCTCACATAAAGGATAATAGAATTGCATACCCATTGCCAAAGTGAATTAATGGACTTATTAATATGCTTTTGTTTTTCACACCCAAGGAATTTGACCCATTATTTTAAATATTTGAATTTTCAAACTTTCTTTTGTATGGTGCACTCAAGGAGGTCAGCCCATGAAGATTTAATTTTTAACCTTTTAAAAATATAAACCTTCCACTTTATTTAAACTTTTATATATTTAAATTATATTTAAATCCTTTGATTTAAATATAAACCTCCCTCTTTAATATTTAAATATTTCATTTAAATATTAAAGCATATAAAATCACCTTTGAAGATATCTGCCTTGAACATTAATGACAACTCAACATTTCATCCTTGAAGATATTTTTGCCTTTGACATCAATATTTCATCCTTGAAGATATTTTTTCCTTTGACACTAGTGACCACTCAATATTTCTAACAATGTTATGGTAGTGAGTAGGTACAATGTAGTTCTTCATTGAAAATCTTGGAGTGTTTATGTCCTCCATTATATTGCATTGTACTATTTTTGTGAGATTTTATTAATGACATACTACTGAGTTATTGTAGAATTTTATCATATTATTTTTATGCATATTATAGTGCCATTATCATATAGTTATAATATCTTACTTATTTTGCATCTTGTGGTTGCATTTCCCTTAATATACATCCTCAAAAGCTAACAATGGTATTAGAGCACATAGTAGATCAATAGAAAATAGGGAGAGACATAAGAGATATTGAGAGGAGATTATAAATCTCATTTTTAGAATTTATAAAAATATGTTTGGATGGAATATTTCCATAGAGTTGTAGAAAACTTGTGAAAACTAAGACTCAACATTGATTCTAGTAGATTGATAAATCAACTAGTGAAGATTCATTATCTCTAGATTTAAATTTTTCTCCACTACAGATTCTAATATTTGTAGGAAAAAGAGATTCAATGAAAGTTGGGAAGATTTCTACAAATATCTAGAAAGGATATCTTCTTTGAAATCAATCTAGTACCTGAAACAAGTTGGATATTGAATATTTGGAGGCCTAAGGAAAAGGTCCCATAATTAGAGAATGCAGACCTACAGATTGCATAAGAGATAAAAATACCAGAGAAGCCTTATTGTAGATTGAAGATATTCCAAAAAATATTGTAGGAGAATATTTGAGGCTGGTGATCTCCTTTCAAAATTGAATATTGCAAATAAAGGAGATCCTAGAAAGAAGACCCCATTGAAGGAAGAAAAGACTCAAGGAAAAGAGTCTTGAGAAGATTGGATATTGGAGATCTCCATTTAAAGTTGAAGAGAATTCCTATAGAAGGTCTAATTGAAAAACTTCTAGATTTGGAAGCTTGAAGATAGAGAAAGACTAGCAAAGGTCCCATTCTAGAAGCAATAGATTTCAGATATCCAAGAAGGAGATCTCATTGCAAAATTTCCATAGTTGAATATTGAAGAAAATGTCTCAATGAGAAGACTAGTTAATCTACAATATTTAAGACCTTAGAGAAAAGATATCAAGGAGAAATAAGGAGAATGCCATTGAAGGAGTTCCTAGGAGAACTCATTGAAGAAATTTACCAGTAAGGAGAAGTTTCAGATAGAGCAAAATTTGGGATAATTGTTACCATCCGACAACAAGCCCAAGGAGAAGAATTTGGCAAGGAGTTTTACAAAGTTTGGATGATAATAGTGGATATCTCAAGACATTCAAAATATTGATAAGGAAGAAGGTCTTTAGATAGGCCAATATTGAAGTCAAAATTTGACAAGGAGGCTAAAGGATAAAGGAGTTAGAAGAAACCATCAAATCCAAGAGATGAAGATTGCCATTGAAGGCTATTTTGGAGAAAGGATGTTGTTGGTTTTTATAGCAGAAAAGTGAAGGGTTCTTGAAGAAAAATATCAATTGAGATTTGGAGGAGTTTCCTACAAAATTTTAGAGATTCAAGGATAGCACTTCAAAGGAGAAATTGACTACTTCTCAATCTAAAAATTTTAGACTTATCAACAGCAAGAAAGCAACAATTTGGGTAGCATTAATAGTTGATAAGTTTCAAAATTTTAGGGTCCATCTTGAAGGATAGTTAAAGCCACCAAACTACATTTATGGGAAGATAGTAAAAGAATTTTTTCTAATGGGTGACTTAAAGAGTTGTTTTGTACAGCCAAGAAGAGCTAAAATTTCATCTAGTACAAGGTAGTATTCAGGTGAATCTAATCAGCAATATTTCCATCATCTACAGAGATCATTGAGGTAAGAAAATTTGGTGCATAAAGTTCATTACTTGAACATTAGTTACTTGGTTTATTATTAAGTTTCATTAAGCACCATATTAGCATTTAATAGTTGCAAGGAGAAGGTTGCATATTAAGTATTCAAGGAAGTGCAGAATATAGTTTCTGCAAGGGTTATAACTTGAACACAAAACAAAAAAGGAGTTAGATATATTTCAAGATAATGAAGCATATCAACTTTCTATTCATTGCAAGTAAATAAGAAATTATCCTTAAAGTTAAATTTACATAGATTATAGTGCATACTTCAAGGTACTTTTAAAAAAAAATTTAAAGGAGCAATAAGGAGTTATTAAAAGTGCATTATACTAGTTTTCCTTAAAGTTTTTTAAAGTGCATTAAGAGTTTATATAAATAGGAAGTTTAAGTGTAAAAAATAGGGTAAGATTAAAGTTTCAAAAGACACTATTAAGCATAAATATACTGCAATATTTTGTGGAAAGGAGAAGCCACCAAAAAGGAGTAATATCACCTCCAAATATTAGAGAAGGAAGTCATCTTATTAAAGAAGAAAATAAGACTAAAAAGAGACTATAAAGTGTCAAGTTTTTCGTGCAATCTAAGGCATATTTATTTACATTATTGCACCAAATTCTATGTAGAAAAACAAAGGCAATAGCCAAAGGGCCTAAAGACACTACAATAGCGAGTGCACTACAGTCTACAATGGGCTGAATCATAGAGCAATAGGAAGATAAAGCGTAGCCCATATCAAAGTCTTCAAGTGGGTATTCTTCATAGTCCAAAGAGGAAATATCAACAAGTAAAATATAGAGCCATCCGAAGGCTCAATATCCAATAATTTGAGGTGTCTAAAGATACCCAACTTAGTGCTTATGCAGTGCATGCAAAACAAATCTACAACATTTAGCAAGTCTATGTAAGATAGCACCGGTGCAAGTGATAAGGAAAGAACACAAGGTTTACATAACATAATTGGCTAAAATAAAAGTGCAATGTGAAGATTACCATAAAATATAGCCCAAGCATATGTAGGAAAAATCTTGGATGAATTTTTTACACTGAAGAAAGCTCTAAACTATCAAATCAATAGTCATTGTCATTGAGGAGGAGCCACAATCATAGAGGAAACATCGCCTACATTGAAATCATGCTATAAAGAGCATGATACAACTTGCAATAGGAGTGAAAGACACCAAGAAGATAAGAGGTGTTTATGAGATTTACTACATGAAATGGAGTGCCTCCACTTGCCCTAACAGAGAAAGGCATCTTGTGCAACTTGGAACAAAGTTGAAAGAAGAATCTTCATACTCTAATGCTTGCAAATGAATTCAAAGGGTGATCAAGAGGAGTAACATCCTCATCATTGCTTCAATGCTCATGAAAGAGCATCTTCAATGCTCAAGAACCATATCCAACTTCTAATAAATACTCTCTAACTAGAACCACATGGAGTAATATTTTTCAAGGCTTATAATAGCACTACCAAGGTCTTGGGTAATGCCTAGTGCCACTTGGCACTCATTTCAAGAAAGGAGAGGTATATTAATAGCCATCACAATGAAGAGCATGTAGAAGAAAGTGAAGCATATCTCCAACGACATCTAGTGCATATAAGTGGTCAAATCACAGTAGGATACTATCATAGGGAAGTGTTATTTAAAGGATATCATTAAATTCTCATTATCATACGATGAATATAGAGAAATACCAGTGATCCAAGTTTGCTCAATGAAGCCAATATCACGGCCAATAAATGCACATAATTTACAAGGTATATTTATGTTAACATTTACTTTCATTAAAGTGCAAAAGGAGATATAATGTATTTTATATATCTAAGGTTAAACTTATATTGCATTGGATATTTTATGACCTTAGAATAGAAAGCAATTAAACCAAAGGAGTGAAAATATTTAAAAGCTCTTGATACAAGGTTGAAGTTTATTTATTGTTGCATTGAAGAACAAAGCAAATACCAAACTCTGAGATTTACAAGGTAATTAAATTAAAGGGAGTATATCTCAAAAAATATTGCAAATTGCATGAGATTATAACATTAAATATTTGCAAATAATCAACTAGGATATATAAGGTTTTCAATATTAAAAAATTAAAATACTAGTTTGCAAATATTATTATTTTCTAAATTTATAAATTAGGGAGATATAAGGAATACTACATCAAACTTTAGTTTCTTGAAATTTAGAAAATAAAAACATTGAAAATTCAAGGAAAAAGAAGAAAAACCATTAATTGCTTGAAAGTTGAAAATTATTTTTTACATTAGTCTATTATACTAATTTATAAGATGTTAATACAACTAAAATATCTTGAAGGAAAATAACCTTATTAAAACTTGAAGGCGCATCATCATTTATCTGTAGCTTTCTACTTACTAATTATTAGAGAGAAATAAGGTGAAATTAAAGTTCAATATTAGGGAGAAAAAAAGGAATTCAACTCAAACTAGGAAAGCTAAGCATACAATCAAGTTCATAGTACATTCAAACACTTGCAATATAGAATGCATTTTACAAAACTTGTAAAATAGAAAAGTTCTTAGCAAGGTTGAAACTAAGGAGTCATAAGGTAGACAACTTCAAAATGTTTTGACATATAGAACTTCTACCAAGAATTATTCTATTGTAATCAAAGGATATTACTTAAAAGGAACTATGGAAAGGCTTATTAGATTTTAGAAATGATAACAAGGAAATTACAATTAAAAGAGAAAAATCAATATGGTTTAGAGAGACTTCTAGAATTCACAAACTGTCAGTTTGGCAAAACTATCTATCAATGATCTTAACTATACAAATGAAGATATTGAGAGTCATATTCAAAATAATATTCATCAAAATGATATCATATAAATCTATGAAAGAAGTATAAATGAAATAGCTTCAATCATACATAGATGGTTTAACTCTTTCATCAAGGAAATGGATGGACATGATTCTCCTAAAAATAATGATAAATAAATTGAAATATATTTACTATGCACTTATTGAAATAAATTTGGTCATGAGAAAGAAAATTGTTGGAGTTTCCATCCATGAAAATATTTTGGAGGATAATATCATACATCTTTCTTCTGTTACTATAAATATAAGTACTATAAAATATTTGAAGAAATACTAATATTTAGATTAGATTGTTTCTTCCAAGTTCTTATTTCAGAAGCTTCCACTAACAATGAATTCAAGCTTGACATTTTTGAAGATCAAAGGAATAGGTCATTCATAAAACCAAAGGAAATAAAATGGAGCAATTATGATTCACTTACGACCCACAATACTATAATATCTCTAGTTCCTCAAGGTTACTTGAAAAAATTCAATAACAAATATTCATCCAAACACTTTGAGACAACAAAAAATAGTGGAATGAAGAAGACAAAAAGAGACAATATGGAGACTGAAGAAGAAGGACCAGATCAAGCTGAAGTACATTTGAAGGTTGAAGATCCATATTGAAGATTAAAAATTTCAATACCCAAATATTGTAATACAATGGGTGTTAGAGTATATTACATTATTTGGTACATTCCAATGTACCACCTTGGGTATATTTCTAGATTAGGATATTATCTTAGATTAAGTTTTGAGTAGATACTTCAAGCAATTAATAAATGCACAAGTGTGCAAATATGTAAATGTGCATATAGTCCACATGTAAATGAGTGATAAGATAGGTAGAGTAAAGGCCAAGGAACATATATTCCTATATATATGCCTTGAGAGTATGAGTAAAGGGTGAGAGTGAATAGAGTGAGATGAATTATGTCATGGTAGTGAGTAGGTACAATGTAGTTCTTCATTGAAATTTTTGGAAAAGGTATATTTACGCTGACATTTGCAAAAACTTAATCAATGCATAAAATTTACAAGGTATATTTACGTTGACATTTGCTTTCATTAAAGTGCAAAAGGAGATATAAGGTAGTTTATATATCTAAGGTTAAAATTATATTGCATTGGAGATTTTATAACCTTAGAATAGAAAGCAACTAAACCAAAGGAGTGAAAAATATTTTAAAGTGCTTAATACAAGGTTGAATTTTATTTATTATTGCATTTAAGAACAAATAAAATACCAACCTTAGAGAGTTAGAAAGCATTTAAAGTAAAGGGAGTATATCTCAAAACATATTACAAATTGCCTGATATTCTAACGTTAAGTATTTGTAAATAATCAAGTAGGAGATATATGGTTTTCAACATTGGAAAATTAAAATAATAGTTTGCAAGTATTATTATAATTTAAATTTCCATATTAGGGAGATATAAGGTGTAGACACCAAAACAATGCCAATCCGATTATGCTACCAAGGCATTGACAAAAGTGATGCACAAAGCCCTTAGGGCAGCCCTCAGAGGTCAAGCAGTGGTTCTAACCACTCCCAAAATAGTTTTGGAAGGTTCCTAGGCCAATTGGGGACTTTTTGAGGCTCAGTTCCTATTCGTCCCACCCCAGGATGAATAGCAGTTTCTATTCGTCCCACCTCGGAGTGAATACAACATTCGTCCTGGGGTGGAGCGAATAGCAGGTTTGACTGGCAAAAAGTCAAATATGGACAAGTGGCTGCCAAAAATTACCACTTGCCCTGCTCCTCGAGGCATGCAGGTCAGAACCCAGGGCATGCCTATGGCAGCCCCCATCAATGAGGCCATTTTGGGGAGATTCTCTTCCCCCACCTATGCATGTCGCCTTGATGGACAAATGGCCCCTTTGGCCTTGCATGCCCTTGCATGCCTTTTGCACATTTGACCTCCTAGGTCTATAAATTGGATGGCATTCTCATCCAAGAAAGGGAGGTTATTTCTAGGAATCGCAACGAAGTGCTACCGAGTTATTACCTCACCCCTATTGCACCTTTTTCATCCATAATTTCTCCTTAGCGAGAGAGGTTATCGGGTGGCAAAAGAAGGTGCAATTTGACTCCAAAACCAGAATCGATTGTTCGAATACCCACATATAATTTGCCTAAAATACTTCCCCTCTAGTTTTGCATCAATCTACCTTGGATTGGTGTGAAAATTTGGGATATTTTGGTGGGCGTCCCACCCCCGGGCGCCCCCCAATTTGTGATAGTCAAATTCGTCCCACCCCCAAATGAATAGAAATTCATGCATAATTTTAGGAATATTTTTAATTAGCTATTTTTCATGTCTCTAGGATGTTACAATTCAAATTTCACTACTTTTTGACTTATATCGGCTGAGATATCGCTATTTTATGATTTGTATGTATGCGGGTCCCACTTTTGCATGTAGGAGAATTTGAGTAGGATATCTAGAATCTGATCACATGGGTCTTCTTATAATGTCATTTTATGCTTACTCACCAAATATTGTAGGTTTTTGACATGTCTAGGTAGAAGAATTGCTCGCTTGCCTTTTGTAGGTTCACAAAGTGCGACGGGATCGAACGTAGTGATCGAGCCTCCAAAACTTACAAAACTAGGTGATATCATCCCAAAATCATATATTTTACATCACTCTTGAGTTTCACTTCATTTGGAATTCATTTGATATCTCTACCACACATGCGCCCTTTCAGGTTGTGGGGATTGCATGTTTTAATATCACACATAGATGCTTTTGATTCTCTTTTGCTTTCTTGTGTGCAGATTTAGGTGCCAAAATATGATAGGAGATAGTGGAGGACAAGGATCACATTGACGTAAGTAGTGGTGACATTGAGCCCGCCCACCTCGAGTGTGGGCATGCGGAAGAATAGTGGATGTGCACCACGTTATTTGAGAGATTGATATCTCTTGGCACTATTTTTGTAATAGATTGTATCAAGTGATTCAAGTCCTCAAAGGGAGGCATTTTAATTGAATTTAACATTATTTGATAAGGGGAACGCCCCATTTCACTTTATTTCTTGTCATACATTGTCATTTACTTTGCATGCTTCGTCCTTTACTTTCATAGGACTTAATACGCATTTACAAATTCTATTGCTTCGGTTGGGGTGCACCATTTTTCCATTGCTATAGTGGTGATCATGGTGGGACCTAGTCCCTTTTTGTTTTAGGTGATCTTTTAACTCAATTTTCACCTTTTTTTGTTGCAGGTTTTAGTCGCTCCAGACCCAGGCGAACTTGGTACTGCTATTCGTGCCACCCTGGGATGGATTCAAATCCATCCCTCCCTAGGATGAATGCAGACCTGAAATTCATCCCACCCTAGAGTGAATAGAAAATAATAGGTTTTCTGAGCTGGATTTTAGAACCAATAGACAATGGCAGAGAAGAGGTAGGATCTGAACCACTTTCTTCCTGTTTTGCATTTACAGAACTCTATTTTATGTTTGTTTTCGCTTTATGTGCTTAAGTAGGAAAGGTAGAAAATTGTCGCAATTTCTTTCTAAAAATTGCAAAATTACAAAAACATGCATAGAGTAGAAAATATTGATTAGGATTGCATCTTCTTTGGCCTGATTGCTTGGTGCTCACCCATTGGTGAGTCTTCATTTAGGGTTGCTTTCCTATGTTTAGTGTAGTGACTTCCATATCTCATATTTCCATATTCTAAAAGTAAAACATTGCTTTAAATCTTGCATTTAGTTGAAAATCATTGAATTCTCTCTTGTTTACTTTCTTTTGAATTAAAAGGAATCACACACACCACGATCCACTTAAATGCTAACGAGTTGGACTTCATCCCCAACCGTTGGTAGAGCGCAAGTGACGGTGGGTTTCATCTCCATCCACTTGGCTCAAATCCCATGAACCCAATCCATCTTGCTAAGGCCGGTTCCAAGATCCATCATAGCCCATGGGTTATAGCATGCATCACCCTTTGGGGAGGTGTATCATAGACTATGGGTGAACTGGGTGAGGAACTAAGAGGACTTGTGCTCCCTGGCCATGTGTGGGCTTCATTACCACACATCATAGGTGGGATAACGCAACCTGGAGTTCATAGCTAGGTTTTCAAGCTACGAGTATACAGGTGAAATCCATTTTAACTTGAGAATATCATGCAACAATTATCAAACACGTGACACAAGGTCTCTTTACAACAAACTTGAAACACACTAAAACCAGTTTTTAGGATACACATTTAATACATTAACAAAGATAAACATCTATTTGATTGTGTGTTTCCCTTTTGGTATAATGTTTCATAAAATTTGTAAGGAAGATAAACATTAAAACGTTTGATAGACATTCTTACAATGGTTTTCACCCGCAGCCAAGCCCAATCAAGGGTGGACACTGTGGAGAGTGTACATGGAGACACAAGTCACCTCCATTATAGCCCCCGAGATCTGGTCATACCACCTTGGAGGGCTGACACTCACCCTAGTCCATGGACCACTAGGACAACTAGGATAGAGTAGGGTCTCCAAGAGACCCCCAGATGGGATACCCCCGTGCACCAAGAGCCAACCCAGGGAGATTGCTCCCATTATATGGACATGTCAAACACTCATTTTGATGATGACTAGCTAGTGCATGAAGAGGCACATAGAGATAGGGCAGTACCATGCATTCATGTGCCTATCAGAGTAGAGGCACCCACTCAAGGGCCAGATCCCCACAATGATCATTGGGTGGGGCATGATGATCACATCTTACCTCCATGCCACCCAATTAGGGCTAGGGAGCCTAGATATCAGGATGAGTATGAGGCTCATCATACAGGGTGAGCTAATTCAGCCCTACCTTTCCTCGTTCATGAGGGAAGGTACGAGGAAGTCCATGACATTCCTCAAGAGCAAGTTACTGTGCGGGGGTATTGCACCTCTACACCAGCTGAGTATCAGGAGCACCTACCTCACCCAGAGCCATGGGTCAATGCTGCCAACCTCGATAGAGGGAAGCACGTTATAGAGGTCTCGGATCACCATGACCGAGAAAGAGATCGAGGGGAACCATCTAGGCCACCTAGACCCCAAACAATAGAACAAGTCCAATAGGCGGTTGCCATATATGCAGAACGCCAAGCTCAATTCAAATAGCTTCGGCATGATAAAGAGCAACTAGACCACCTACATCAGCTCAAGAAGGAATGTATTCAATGTCAAACCAATGAGCTATTCCAAAAGACCCTACATGAGCGGGTTTCGACCCCAAGCACTCATAGGGTAGAGACCTATCGGAGGCAACATCCCCCAATTCGAGAGAGGTCACCTAGACCTTATAGAGGATTGCCTCCTAGACCTCCTAGGTCCGATCGAGATTTGACTCCCAGGACTGATGTAGGGCACCCTCCATGGGCAGCCACATAGGTTTATAGACCAGCTCTAGAGATGCCTTACGAAGAGTATGATGGATATGAGCTGGAAGAAGAGCATGCAAAAATTTCATATCAAGGTAGGGGGGTTATTCTACAACTACCCCATAATAGGCCTCACATTCCTCGCAACCCACCATAGGAACAGGATAAAGAAGAGGAGATCAAGTCCTCCGATGCCTACAAGGCACTGCTAGAGCACCTCGAGTCAGTCAAGAATAGAACCTCTGGGCCCCAAAAGCCTACGTTATGTCAGCTCCGTAGTCACCCTGTGCATCCATCGGTTCCTACGCCTCCCTACCCCGAATAATTCAAGATGCCTCAATTGGCTACATTCAAGGGGGAAGAGGATGTGCAGGAGCATGTCACCCATTTCCTGAGCCAATGTTTTGGTATTCAGGACCATGATGCCTTGCTTCTAAGGACTTTTGTGACCACCCTCGTAGGCCCTACCTCCGATTGGTTTACACAACTCTCGAAGCATAACATCCACAACTTGGACCAGCTCATGGATGCATTCCTAGAATGTTTCACCTTCAATACCAAGAGGAAGGCAACACTTGCTGACTTGGCTGGTCTCAAGCAGTATGACGATGAGTCAGTTAACAACTATGGAAATAGATGGAGGGCTATGCTTTCAAAGGTGCCCTATCTACTCCCCACATCGGAGTTGACCCAAATGTTTACTAAGAGCTACCTGAGACCCATCTCCTTGCTTCTACAACTCCAGTAGTATGCCACTCTTGAGGATGCCCTGGTGCAAGCTAGGACCATCGAAGAAATCAAGATCCAAGATGGCGAGATTGCAAAACCTCGCAAGGAGTGGACCAAGACCACCAAGACCAACATAGTGCAACCAAAACCCACCATGGTCAATCAGGTTGCCATTAGTGTTCCAGGGCTGACACAAGCACAACAGCCTCAAAAGGTAGAGTATCATGCCACGCCCCCTATGAACTATGAGAAAGAAAATTAGAAATAGGGGCAGAATCAATAGTGCCACCCCAAGCGATAGTTTACGCCCATAACAAAATCTATGGATTCCTTGTTTGACCACCTTTACATGGCTAGTTTGGTCCACCTACCTGAGAGTAGACCTATGGATCCTAATGCACCAAAGCCCAAAGGCTATCGAGAAGACTTGTATTGCAAGTACCACCGGTAGAAGGGTCATGACATATTTGGATGCTACAAGTTCAAAAACTTGGTGCAGGACCTGATCGACAACAAAGCTCTCATGGTAGACAACCCCATGGTACCAAACAACCAATAGATGGAGGTCTACAAAGACCCCTTGCCAGCCCATGGAGGGTAGGCTAAGCCCACAACACAAGTAAATGAGGTCCATCAGGCCTATCCCAAGCAAGGATTTGTGGGCATGGTGAGCATTGTGACATGGAACAAGAAGTACCCTAGTCTAGCCACAGCTCCTACGGCTCCAAGTGATGTTCCATCGACTTCACGAGCTGCACCACCAGTAGTACAGACTCCCCCACCTAGGCCTATGGCCATGATCTGAACCAAACTCACTCAGAGTTTGAGGACCACATCGGCTAGGCTCTCCATCTATGAGCTAATCCAACAATCATAGCCTCACAGGGAGGCCCTGATGGAGATTTTAAAAGCCATTGAGTTGCAGCCCCAGGAAGCTAATTCTTTCAACAATTTTATGGGGCATGTATGCCAATGCATCGAGCCAGTCATCACGTTTAGGGAAGATGAGCTAAGGCCTGTTCCCACCGACATGGTGGATCCACCTTTGCACATCATCGCATGTGTGAATGGAACCCCATTCAAGAGAGTTCTGATAGACACTGGTTCATCCAAGTAATATCATTACCACAATGGCACTAGAGCATCTCAAACTACCAGCATCGCACATTGTTGCATCCACCTACACCCTCTGAGCATTCAATGATGCTATATGCTCGATAGTTGGCACAATTGTCCTACCCATTCAAGTTGGGCAAAAGATGATTTTGACGTTGTGTCACATAATAGAGGGTGAGATGGCGTATAACATCCTGCTGGGCAGACCCTAGATTAGGAACATGAAGTGTGTCCCATCAATCATGCACCAGTGTCTGAAATACATGTATGAAGGATAGGTTCATGTCATTTTGGTAGACCTCGAGCCCTTCAAATACTACAACCTGGTGCAACAGTTGCCCGAATCGACCCTACCATCACCTCATTTGGACTTTCAGTTGAACAAGTCTCATTTGGGTCTGATTTCAGCATCACCCCCTCCCGTAGAGCTACCTTCATCATAGTCCATCCCATGTTCATCGACAGCTCCTTCACAGGCATCACCATCATCTATGACCCCATTGTCGAAGGACATAGGGAAGAGACCCATTGAAGAGATCCCCCCAATAGTTTCCACCATCTCCTCTGAAGAAGTGCCTAGCATGATGGAGGAACGGGCGGTCGATGAGCCCATCATGGAATGGGCCCAAGAGGCACTCCTATTTCCCCCATCACCATGATCATTGATCATAGTTGAGATGGCTAGTACAGGTCTAGGGGAGTACATGGTTCGAAATGTCATGGCTACACCTACAGTTGAGTCCGTATAGGACATGGGTAGACCTCTCCTTCTGAGAGGCACCCTCGTGCCTTTAGGCCTCCCTCCTAATCAGACAAACTTCATGTATGGGGGCCTCGATTATGGCATAGAGCCCTACCAGTAGGAGGAGGAAGATGAGGAGCCTTTTGGGGAATACATTGATTACTTGTCTAACCTAGACTTCACGCTAAAGTATTTTGACCTATGCAACTGGTAGGGTTTTGGGTTAGGCAGATATGAGCAGGGCATGCGGGTCCCTTTTTAGCCACAATATCAAATGGCATACGACAAGTCGGGATTAGGGCATAACAACCCATTGCCCCTGGATGTCCTCATGGATGGCATCGATCGCCTATGCATAGGTTAGAGAGATGAGTTGGCTAGGGACCCCTACGCCAACCCGCACACCATCTACTCATTGGAGGACTATTTCTCGATATCTGATGGGAGCCCTATGATCCTTAGTGACATTCTCCCACATTTTGAGAGAGGTGAGAGCTCGCAAGCATGTCCTCACATTTGTGATGAAGGCCCCTCTTATGAGTGGACCTCGGGCGATGACTTCGATTACGAGGTAGCACCGTATGACCCATTTGAGTCAGACAATGATCATTCGTAGGTCATCCCCATTGATGATGAGCAGGAGGACTTCATGCACATGTTCCCCATAGATGACCCTATCTGGCAGCAGCTCCTATCACCTAAAGAGTCGGTCCACCCTCAAGAATTCAGACCGCCTGGCGAGGACACCATCCATTTGCTCAAACTACTCGATCCTCGCATGCCAGTGGCACCACAAGACGAGAGTGAAGAAGTCCTCATCCATGATGATGATTATGAGGAGTGAGCATATATGGGACCTCATCTGCCAGATCACCCAATTCCTATGGGTAGAGGTGAGGGACTAATATACGATAGTGATGATGAAGATGAGATGGAGAGGGCCTATCTTGGTCCTCATTATTTGCATCATCATCATGAGCCCATCGACATAGATGAGGTGTATCATCAGCTACATGTTGGCCCATGCTTAAGGGCAAGACCAGTCAATCTAGATCGGATCTATCATGAGGTCTTTCCAGACCCACCGACATACATGGAGCTCCTTGAGCCCAATGATCCCATCCTACAGTCTATTCATAGATAGGATCCGATGATCCCTATTCCCCCACCGCCACACTTGGGGGTAGGAAGTGATACTGATAATGAGTCCTTCACCCATGGTCCTGGAGAGAAAATTCATTCCATCAACATGATCTCCATTTATTTGACCACACCACTCTACAATCCAGTCGATCCTTCCAAGCCATTGCATCTTGATCTAGATGCTATCGACTAGGATCATGTTGATTCACCCCCATCACCTTCTGAGTATTGGCCATGTGGTGAGATGTTTCATTTCACCCCAAAAACTACTCAAGATGTCTTTCATGCTGAAGAGGAACCTGACGTTCCCATCGATGATCTTAATTTAGTAGACGACATCCACCTGATCCCTACTCCACATCAGTTGGAGGATGGATCACATATGTCAGTTGAGCCAACGATTGACCGAGACATAGGCTCAGATCCAGATAATCCATAGTTTATCAAGCTAGGGGAAGGCTTATCCCCTAAAGAGCAAGCCATGTACGTCCAGATTCTCACGGAGAGAAAGCAAGATTTTGCATGGTCATACAAGGATATGCCAGGACTAGACCCAAATCTGGTCATGCATAATTTAACACTCAACCCAATAGTCAAACCGGTAAAGCAAAAGTTGCAAAAAATGCATCCAATAGTAGCCTTGATGGTGAAATACGAGATACAAAAACTCTTGGATGCCCGATTTGTTATCCCCATAGACTATCCGCCATGGTTGTCCAACATGGTTCCTATCAAGAAGCCTGACGGGAGGATTCACATATGCACAGACTTTTGAGATCTAAACAAGGCGAGTCCTAAGGATGATTTTCCTTTGCCTAGCATCGATGCACTGGTAGATGCCACAATAGGCCATGAAATGCTTTCCCTCATGGATGGTTTCTCTGGGTACAATCAGATCCGTATCAACCCAGAAGACCAGATCAAAATGGTATTTACAATGCCTTGGGGAACATTTTGTTATAGGGTCATGCCCTTCGGCCTCAAGAACACTGGCGCCACCTATCAGCGAGCCATGACATACATCTTCCATGATTACATGCACAAGATTCTAGAAGATTACATGGATGACTTATTGGCTAAGTCTCTATTACGTCATGAGCATCCCGATGTCTTACGCAAAGTCCTTGATCGCCTCATTGAGCACAATGTCAGGCTAAACCCCAAGAAGTGCATCTTCGATGTCACATCTAGAAAGCTCTTGGGTTTCATAGTCTCCAAGTGAGGCATCGAGGTGGACCCTAACAAATTCAAGGCTATCCTAGAAATGCCTCCCCTGACTACCATCAAGCAAGTGCGAAGCCTACAAGGCAAAATCGTATCTATCAAGCGCTTCATAGCACAGTTGTCGGATAAGTGTCGATCGATGAATAGATTATTGCATAAGGGAGTTGCATTCCACTGGGATGATGAATGCCAAGAAGCCTTTGATGAGATAAAGCAATACCTAGTTTCACCACTAGTCTTGGCACCTCCTCGACCAGGAGTACCATTCTACTTATACATCTCAGCCACTGAGATCGCACTGGGGGCCATGCTAGCCCAGAAGAATGAGTTTTTCAAAGAGTAGGCTACTTACTATCTTAGCCACACCCTAGTCAGTTACGAGGTTCGATACGCATATGTCGAGAAGTTATGCTTAGCAGTGGTTTTCACCACTAGGAAGCTATACCATTATATGCTAGGGCATACCATGCATGTTGTGTCGAAAGAGAATCCATTGCGATACATGATGAGTCACACTTATCATAGTAGTCGCATGATGAAATGGATCATGTTGTTGATGGAGTTTGACCTAGAATTCATCAGACAAAAATCTATCAAAGGTCAGGTCATCATCGATCAGCTTGTGGAGGCTCCTCTTGAGGATGATCAACCTCTTAGCATGGAGCTACCCGATGATGGGGTCTTCCATATCTCAGAATCGCCAGATTCTGACGAGCCTGAGATCCAGGCCGATATGACCCTATTCTTTGATGGCTCCAAATGCGAGCGAGGGGGTGGCATGGGAGTCATGTTCTTTACACCACAAGGAGCTCCATTGCCCCTATCATTTAAACTTGATTTCCCATGCATGAACAACAATGCAGAATATGAAGCCTTGCTCATAGGTCTTCAAGCAACCATCACCATGAAAATAAAAAAGCTTAACATTTTTGGTGACTCCCTGCTAATTGTTAACCAGGTCAAAGGGATTTTTTAGTGCAAATGTCTAGTGCTGCAAGCTTATAAAGCCCTTGTGGATTTTTTCCTGGCAAAGTTTGAATGGTACGATATCGAGGCAATCCCTCGATCATCAAATCATTTTGTGGATACTATGGCCTCCTTGGGGTCACTCATCCCGTAGAACCCTTCAGATGACATCACCACCATTCATGTTAAAATGCTATCGCAACCCATGATGAAGCGCGAGAGCTCTGAAGCCATGCTAGGCATCCACATGATTCAAATTGAACCATCTCATGATAGGTTCTCACAAATTCATGATCACCTGAATCATGCCGATTGGGGGTCCTTATTCCCCCAAACCCCTTTTGATAGCAGCACCATGCTATTCTTACAAGTTCTCCCCCAATCAACATTTTCTAGGGATGAAATTTTAAAGGGCCAGGCCATTCACGCCATCGAAGCTTCTATGCAGTAGGACTAGTATACTCCCATTCGAGACTACCTCAAGCTTGGTAGCCTCCCACCTGGATTGTCGCATGCCACCAAAAGGACACTCAAATAGAAAGTGGTAAAGCATGTCTTGTTAGGAGATATTTTGTATCATCGGAGCTATGAAGGAATTCTCCTTCATTGCTTGGAACAACAGGAAGCCACTTGGGCCATTTCCCAGGCACACGATGGTACATGCGGTGGCCACTTTAGCGGCATGGCCATCGCAAAGTGCATTCTTCGCATGGGCTATTATTGGCCATATTTAGAGTGAGATTGTTGCGCATATGTTAGGAAGTGCATGAAGTGTCAGCATCATGCTAATTTGACACACGTACCTTCCCAGGCCTTGCAACCGATTCAATCGGTTTGGCCATTTTTACAATGGGGACTCGATCTAATCGAGAAGATCTCCCCCACATCCTCGGGCCATCACACGTTCATCATCATGGCAACCGAGTACTTCACCAAATGGGTGGAAGCAATTCCCCTTACCTCAATGATAGGACCCCACATAGTGGAGTTCATAACGAATCATATCATTTGTCATTTTGGTATTCCATCCAAAATCATTTCGGATAATGGGACGTCGTTCAAAAACAAGGTTGTGTGTGCTTTAATGAATAAGTACAAAATCAAACATAGCTTTTTGACACCATACTATCCGCAAGAAAATGGGCAAGCAGAGGCCTCAAACAAGACATTAATTGCCATCCTTAAAAATATAGTCAATGGAAGTCATAAGGATTGGCACACACAAATCCCTCTTGCCCTATGGGCTTATCACACTAGCATTCGGATGCCCACTGGGGCAACCCCATTCTCACTAGTGTATGGTGCAGAGGCAGTCATGCCTCTAGAGCTAGAAATCCCCTCACTACGCATATCCATGCAAGAATTCATTGATGATGATACTACGTGATAGGCTCGACTAGACCAACTTACGTTGCTTGATGAACGATGCATTCATGCCCTGGAGCATTTGCACATTTATCAGGAGTGACTAAAGAGAGCCTACAATATGAAAGTCCATCCAAGGGACTTTTAGGTTGGTGACCTCGTCCTGAAAGAGAACCAACAAAACTCTAATTTGCCATCCCACCTAAGGGATAAGTTTGTGACAAACTGGTTAGGTCCTTTCGTCATCACCAGTCAGATAGGACCCAGAACATATCGACTCGCCTCTCTTGAAGGAGTCAAAGATCCCGAGCCCTTGAACATCATCCATTTGAGGTTTTTCCATGCTTAGAGCACCATAGTGCCCCAAATGCTCCAAGGGTGCCTTAACCCGCTTGGTCAACCCAAAAATGCTCCTAGGCGGTCTAGAACCGTCTAGGTCACCCCAAAATGCTCCAAGGGTGCCTTAACCCACTTGGTCAACCAAAAATGCTCCTAGGCGGTCTAGAATCATCTAGGTCACCCAAAAATGCTCCAAGGGTGCCTTAACCCTCTTGGTCAACCAAAATGCTCCTAGGCGGTCTAGAACCATCTAGGTCACCCCAAAATGCTCCAATGGTGCCTTAACCCACTTGGTCAACCAAAATGCTCCTAGGCGGTCTAGAACCATCTAGGTCACCCAAAATGCTCCAAGGGTGCCTTAACCCCTTGGTAACCAAAATGCTCCTAGGCGGTCTAGAACCTTAGGTCCCCCAAAATGCTCCAAGGGTGCCTTAAACCGCTTGGTCAACCAAAAATGCTCCTAGGTGGTCTAGAACCATCTAGGTCACCCCAAAATGCTCCAAGGGTGCCTTAACCCGCTTGGTCAACCAAAATGCTCCTAGGTAGTCTAGAACCATCTAGGTCACCCAAAATGCTCCAAGGGTGCCTTAACCCGCTTGGTCAACCAAAATGCTCCTAGATGGTCTAGAACCGTCTAGGTCAACCAAAAAGCCCCAAAATGCTCCAAGGATGCCTTAACCCACTTGGTCAACCAAAATGCTCCTCGACGGTCTAGAACCATCTAGGTCAACCAAAAAGCCCCAAAGGCACCCATAAGCCCTTTGGTCACCCCAAATGCCCCAATGGCCCCCAATAAGCCCGTTGGTCACATGTACATACATATATATCAATCAAGAATCCAAAAACATCATCAAAATATCAAAAATACAAAAATATTGCATCGCATTGCATTTTCATACATATAAATCAATCAAAATTTCAAAAACATCATCAAAACATCAAAATACAAAAACAAGTCACATCTCATCACATTGCATCCCATTGCATTCGATCATCGCTTGCATTTAGGCACACTCATTAGAATTTTACATTTTTAGAGTTGCTCATACATGTCTAGCACCAAGACGATACACTTGTTATCACTCAAAATCAATGTTGTGAAAGTAATCATAGTTCAATGTTATACTTATCATCTTCATCCACATTTTTTTCCACCGCTTCACCTAATCATTTGTTTTAGAATGTCATTAGGGTTTTTGGTCACTCAACCATTTCTAGCTTCTCTTCAGGTTTGGTAGAAAGCTATCTTGATTTTTAGGAGGTAGAGTCCTGCCTAGATTATGCCTTGCGTACATCATATCCCAAACACATTTACACATTTAAACATCAAAGTTTTGCACAAAGACAGATGAAATCCATGAAGTGGTCTAGGTTACCTTATGCGAAAAGGTCATCCTGCTCATCCCCCTGTGCGAATGGTTCAAGAATGCTGAGAGTTGGCAAAAGGACAAGTTCTCCCCTACCCAATTCCCCCCACAACAATAAGTGGTTTTCCCCTTTTTGTCATCAAATTCCCACATTTTCACATGTTTGCAATAGTCTAAATTTGCAAACCCCCACAAAGCAAAAATTCAAATTCAAAAAACCCCAAATACAAAAATCAAAAAGTGCACACATCAAAAAGCACAAGAAATAGTGATCCCCATCACTCAAAATTCAAATCCCTTGCTCAAGAGAAAAAGAAAAACTCAAAATAAACAGTGATTATTGTCACTAAAAGAGAAAAAAATAAACAGTGATTTTTATCACTATATATATGAGAGCAAGTATCCCAATAAAATTGAAGAAAAAGAGGGAGTCAAACTTGAATCCCTAGAACTCTCAACATTTGGAAAACCATAAGGTGATCCTCAGTACAGGTTTGGTTGATAGCCTACTTGGCACTGGCGGTATCCTTACGCATGATGATATGTCTATCACATTAGCTTCGGTGTGTGTGCAGACCAATGTTTGCATGTGGATGAGCTAGCTTTGGTAACCTAGATTGCCTATTGGTCTAATCATACTTAGTACAAAACCTAAGATGGTGGCATTTATTTGGTGATCCTCAGTACAGGTTTGGTTGAGAGCCTGCTTGGCACTGGTGGTATCCTTATGCATATCACAGGAATGAACTCACTTGCACACACAGGGATATGAAGTACCTTGGTCATCCTAGCAGATTCATACCTTGTCATAAAGTCTTGCATAGTTAGTATACAACCTTTGATCACACCAGCTAGAATGTTTGAGTCCCATAAAAACCTCACCTACATTCTTTAAACATGTCAGTTCATTTACTCCATTTCACCACATTACAATAATGGTTTCACATTTCTATTACAAAAACAAAGCAAAAGCAACAAAAACAAAAGTGCATCAATATGTTGAACAGTCTATGGTGCTAACATAGTATGTCAAATCATCAATCACAATCATTTTTATCAACCATCCAAATAGTTCATCTCACCATGCACCCATGCATATAGATAGCTGCAAAACAAAATACAAGCAAATACACATGCATACATAACATCTATCCATCACCATCTCATTGCATCCATATCAAACACCTAACACATCATCAATAAATCCATACACACATTGCATTCATACAATAAAACAATAAGCAAAACACATGATGACAACAACAAAATCTCATATATATGGGGCAAAAATAGTACATCATAGTTTCCAAAATGCCTGAAGGCTACAACAAAGTGGGTCCTCCGACCTCACCCATACCAAAAATAAGGCCCTATCCATGTCGGCCACCATGATCATGTAGGATCGGTGCTGCGACTAGTACTACCACCCATAGTATGCGATCACTGAGATCTCTTCGATCGGCTACCGCCCACCCGACTCCCCCTAGCCACCTCGATCCTCCACCTCGATGAGACAGATCTGCTCTATCTCACTCCATCGGGTCCGATGCGAGGTACTACCATCATCCAACTCTGGCAGCTATCCCCCAAGACGGATCACCTCTCACTCTAGCTCACTCTTGTAGAGCTAGCCCCGAGCCTCCCAAGCCTGGTAGGTATCCATCACCCACAACACCTAGGCCCACAATGACCCCACCTCAACCTCCAACTCCTATACCCACAACCATAGAGCCTTAACCTCTACTGGGTCACCCTGCTCCTGCACCTATGCCCACAGGAGATCCCTCTCCTACCTAACCATAGCTAGCTCGGTCTACAATGTGGCATACCGATCCACTGGCACATCCTGCTACTCAGGCAACCCCTGATCCCCCACATCCACCTCCTCATCATCACCCTGATCATCCATGATCAGGAGGTCCACCTACTCATCCATCTGGTAAGGTGACTCTACCTGATCCTCCTCAGGTACATCTTGAGGCATATCCATAGCTACCACCACTGCATCTCCCCCAAGGGCCTCCTCACCCCGCCATCACCGCATAACCCACCATGTGTCATACTCAGCTATAGTCCCAACATCATCCACATCGAGAACCACTATAGTTGGGTTGGCCGCCTCATCCGTCTCCACCACTATGGGCCAAGTCAGGGTCCTCTCATCCCCACGATGCCTATAGATCATGGGCACCCTAGGCAATCCTTGGCATACCCTAAACTACCATGTCACCCACTCATAAGGGAAGAACTCCTTCTCTGTGCCATGCCACCCTATCAACCATCTCCCTCATCTTCTCCTCTATAGCCACTCCCCAGCCTCAAGCCATGCTGGGTAGTCTCTGTAAGGCCGCCAACTAACATCACCCACCATCAACTCAGAAAAAGCCTTAGCATAGTGACCCACGTCACCTGCCCAATGCCTACTCTGACCAACCTCCTATGCCTTCTACCAAAATATGGCATACCCGATCTCTAGGTCCTCCAACTCACCCCAGGTCATCCACGGTAGTCCCCGTGGCCGCTCCACAACTATGTGCTGCCATGCCCAACACTGTAGTAGATAGCTGCACCCTATCCCCTTTCGCTTTCGATAGCAGATCTCGTACAACTCATCATAGAGTTGTGCCAGCAGTGTAGTACCCCACGCCATCACCAATGGTTTCTTCTTAGTGCTTACCACCAAGGCAAACACTAGCTCCAGCAGGTTCCATGGGAACCTCACTCTAGAGGAGTCGGGTAGAAGCATATTGGAGATGAGGGTCATGAGTAATGCATGCCTCACCTTCAATACCTCCTCCCCAAACCAATAACCAACCAATATACCACCCTTTAGGCAGTCATCCTCCGCATCATCTGCCCGATCACCAAAGTAACGAGTCAACACTGCACCTCTCAAGTCATGGTGCATAGTCCTGATGGGTCGCCCCTCTATCGAAATCCTCAGAATCTGATAGACATCATCTAAAGTCACCGTCATCTCCCCTATTGGGAGGTGAAAGGTATTAGTGTGGGGGTCCCACAAGCTGATCAAAGTCGTCAAGTAGGCACGGTCGCCTATCATGGGCTCCAACCATGTCACTTGCTTAAGGCCCAACTGATCTAGCCACTCCCAATCCGCCTCACTCAAGGCAGCCCGGGTGGTCTCAAACAACTTCGGCTTACGATACCAACCCCTCACCTAATAAAACAAAACACAACAAAAATTAGTAAGCATTCTTATGCTTCACAAAAATGACCTTTTTAAGGCCTCAAAAATAAAAACAAAAAAAACACACAAAATTCAAAAATAGCACAAAAACACGATCGAGGAGTCACTACATACCCACGTCGCACCGACCCCTCCATTGGATGCTCTGGTCTACTGGCTCATGGTGTCTTGGATCGAGTTCGACAACGCTTCACTGCACACAATCACTCTCCTCCTCCTCACCACTCGAATCGCCAAAAGAAACTTGCAATAATGGCCCCACACCATAATTTTAGGGGCTTTATAGGCTATTAGGGCTGTATTCATCCCAGGGAGGGATGAGCACATTAATTTGTACTCGTCCCACCCTAGGATGAATACAGAATTTGCATTCACCCCACCCTGGGATGAATACAACTCACAATTTTCAAAATAACACAAAGCAGCCCCAAAAGGGCTCCAAAAATAGCATAAAACTGCCTAAACTTGGTCGATTTCACACCCAAGCATAATGGCATAATAAACCACCACTAGGGTCATAGAGAGACTCTAATTTACTCCCCAAGAAGGCTAGTATAGCCAGACCACTCCATGGGAACAAGGTTTTTCTCTCCCTCTTACTCCGAAAGGCGCCAAAAATGGTTTAAAACCCACCAAAAATAGGTCAAATTTGATGCGATTCATTCGAACTCAAGGTAGAATTCAACAACACCATGGAAGTACGAGAACCACTCCTTTAATCCCTAAGAAAGCCTTGATGGCTGGACCGCTCCATGGGAACGAAGTTTGTGACTCTCTCTCCTCCATAAGACATCTATCGGATCGACAATATCCTTCCAAAATTGCCATAATCTTCATGAGTACACCTGAAGGCAACCCAACAAAAGTCATCTAGGTCAAGTGACTTGTCACTTTTCTCGCTAAGTCCTTCCCTCATCGACTCGTCACTTGAGGGGGTAGTCATACTCATAATCATAATCAATAATTAAACACTCAATCATGCAAATTGTGTTCGTCCAACGAATCTTTCACAAAGACAATCACGCTCCTGCTTGGGGCAGTAAACAAGCAAAAATCTCAATTAAGAAACACAACAGAGTAGACGGTCCTACCTGTTTACCAAAATACTTGGTATTCTCTAAACGCCTAGGGTTATAAGTCCTCTGAGCATACCCGCAAGCTGAAGAGAAACCAAGATCAATTTCCTTAGCTCGTCAAAAGCAAGGATTCAAGAATGCATGCTCTTTCCATGATTGGGGCATCTAAAGTTGGTTAGGTTACTGAATAACTTTAATCATTGAGTGCTTTGGTCATCTATTTTTTCTCAACACTGTGTTGCGCACATCGCTTCTCAAAAAGAGGCATCTGTAGACACCAAAATAGTGCCAATCCGATTATGCTACCAAGGCATTGACAAAAGTGATGCACAAAGCCCTTAGGGCAGCCCTCAGAGGTCAAGCAGTGGTTCTAACCACTTCCAAAATAGTTTTAGAAGGTTCCTAGGGCCAATTGGAGATTTTTTTTGAGGCTTCAATCTATTCATCCCACCCCGGGATGAATAGCAGTTTCTATTCGTCCCACCCCAGAGCGAATACAACATTCATCCCGGGGTGGAGCGAATAGCAGGTTTGACTGGAAAAAAGTCAAATTTGGACAAGTGGCCACCAAAAATTACCACTTGCCCTACTCCTCGAGGCATGCAGGTCAGAACCCAGGGCATGCCTATGGAAAACCCCATCAATGAGGCCATTTTGGGGAGATTCTCTTCCCCCACCTATGCATGTCGCCCTGATGGACAAATGGCCCCTTTGGCCTTGCATGCCCTTGCATGCCTTTTGCACATTTGACCTCCTAGGTCTATAAATTGGATGGCATTCTCATCCAAGAAAGGGAGGTTATTTCTAGGAATCGCAACGAAGTGCTACCGAGTTATTACCTCACCCCTATTGCGCCTTTTTCATCCATAATTTCTCCTTAGTGAGAGAGGTTATCGGGTGGCAAAAGAAGGTGCAATTTGACTCCAAAACCAGAATCGATTGTTTGAATACCCACATATAATTTGCCTAAAATACTTCCCCTCTAGTTTTGCATCAATCTACCTTGGATTGGTGTGAAAATTTGGGAGATTTTGGCGGGCGTCCCACCCCTAGGTGCCCCCCAATTTGTGACAGTTGAATTCATCCCACCCCCGAATGAATAGAAATTCATGCATAATATTAGGATTTTTTTTTATTAGCTATTTTTCATATGTCTCTAGGATGTTACAGTTCAAATTTCACTACTTTTTGATTTATATCGATGGAGATATCGCTATTTTATGATTTGTATGTATGCGGGTCCCACTTTTGCATGCAGGAGAATTTGAGTAGGATCTCTAGAATATGATCACATGGGTCTTCTTAGAATTTCATTTTATGCTTACTCACCAAATATTGCAGGTTTTTGACATGTCTAGGTAGAAGAATTGCTCGCTTGCCTTTTGTAGGTTCACAAAGTGCGACGAGATCGAACGCAGTGACCGGGCCTCCAAAACTTACAAAACTAGGTGATATCATCCCAAAATCATATCTTTTACATCACTTGTTGAGCAAGGTGCAGCAAAAGTATTGTCATTGTTGTCAACACAAATAGATAGATCAGTTGATGCAGTGGACAGGATTTCAGAGGTTAGTCAGAACATGTACAGTGAATTTCCAAGAAGATAGAAGTGGCCCAAATTCAGAAAATCAAAGAAAAAGATAAGTAAGAAAACTGTTGCGATATCACGACATGTTCTTTGTCATGATTTTGCGACATGGACGAGGAGAGAGAAGGCACAAGCAAAATTGTCATGATTTCGTGACATGGCCGAGGAGAGAGAAGGCACAAGCAAAATTGTCACGATTTTGCGACATGGTCGAGGAGAGAGAAGGTGCAAGCAAAATTGTCATGATTTCACGACATGGCCGAGGAGAGAGAAGGTGCAAGCAAAATTGTCACGATTTTGTGACATGGACGAGGAGAGAGAAGGCGCAAGAAAAATTTTCACGATTTCATGACATGGACGAGGAGAGAGAAGGCGCAAGCAAAATTGTCATGATTTCATGACATGGCCAAGGAGAGAGAAGGCACAAGCAAAATTGTCATGATTTCACGACATGGCCGAGGAGAGAGAAGGTGCAAGGAAAACTGTCACGATTTCGCAACATGTTGGCAGAGAAGAAGGCAAGTAGAAAAACTGTCACGATTTTGTGACATGTTTGGAAAGTAGGCGCAAGCAAAGAAAACTATCATGATTTCATGACATGGTTGGAGAGAAGGCATAGGCAAAGAAAACTGTCGCGATTTCGCAACATATCGGGTTTTCACGATTCGATGAGAAGAAAAGCGCCAAGGAGAGAAAGTGTCACGATTTTGTGACAGGTTCGAAGAGAAAGCACCAAGGAGAGAAAGTGTCATGATTTCGTAATAGGTTCGAAGAGAAAGCGCCAAGGAGAGAAAGTGTCATGATTTTAAGACAGGTTTGAAGAGAAATCATCAAGGAGGAAAGATGTCGTAATTTCACGACATGTTCCATTTTCGCAGGCCAAAGACAGAAAAGGCACAAGGTAGAGAAAGATGTCATGATTTCGCAACATGTTCCATTTTCGTGGGCCAAAGACAGAAAAGGCACAAGGTAGCGAAAGTGTCATGATTTCGTGACATGTTCCATTTTCGTGTGCAAAAGGCAAAAGAATGCACAAGGCAGCGAATGTGTCACGATTTCACGACATGTCAGGTTTTCGCTGGGGTTTGCAGAGAATAGTGTACGAAAGAGAAAGATGTCATGATTTCGTGACATGTTCCATTTTCGTTGGTTGAAGCCAAGAAGAGTAGCGAGAAGGCAAAAGTGTCATGATTTTGTGACATGTCTGGTTTTCGCTAGAGCAAGCCAAGTAGAGTGTATGAAAGCGAAAAGTGTCATGATTTCGCAACATGTCTGGTTTTCGTGGGTGCAAGTGAAGAAGTGGACAAGGAGGCAAAAACTGTCATGATTTCATGACATGTTGTATTTTCACGGGTAAAAGGCGAGAAGGGCAAAAAGATACAGAAGTGTCATGATTTTGTGACAGGTCGCAACAACACGATAACAAATAGTTAACTAGAACAGAACAACAGTTAAAGGGGCAGTTGTAGAGGAAAAGCATACATTTGAAATAAGAAGAGTTAACTGGAGTAAATGCGACAGTTATAGGTGCAATTATAGATAGAAATCATGCAGCTATTTTAAGAACAATCGAAGAAGGAGAAATCGAACAGTCACCTAAATAGAATCGAAAAATGCATGCATGCACAGAAAAAAATATGAACAGTCATGGTAGAGGAATATGTTGCATGTAACGTCTTTAACGAAATACCCACTCTATATACGCATAAGGAGTTACATAAAGATGTAGTTACAATTGACAAGTGGTAGAAGAGAATATTTAAGAAACAGTTGCGGGTTGCATGCATAAAAATAGAAGTTAAAAATAGAGACTAATATGTTATAAAAGCAGGTCTACGTGAAGAATAAAGGTTGCTTCCGTATGTGTGAAAGTGCTACCGAAAGAGGGTGAGAAGAGTGCTGTAAGAGAGCGATAGGCTGAGCAGGAAGTGTTTACTGTATTTTGATAAATTGGAGACCAGTCAGGGTCTTGTAAAAGTGAAGGCATTTGTATGTCATTAATATAACTTTCAAAACAGGGATCCAAGTAGGTTCTTGGATAGGGGTTGGTGCTCCTTTCTGTTGGTGCAGATAAATCAGGGGTTGGTGCTCCTTCCAATGGGTGCTGGTAAACAGATTATAAAATTGATGTTTTACAAAGGCTGGATTTGGACCGTAGTCCAAGCAGTCATTCTTGAGGAGTAGCCAAATTGGTGAACCTCGTTACATTGTGTGTTATGGTGTGCTCTTTTATGATTATTGCTTTATCTATTTTCAAGTTCTCTTTGCTTTAGTTTTAAGAGTTGCAGATTAGATTTTTAGCTACACTGATTCACCCCCCCTCTCAGTGTCATTGTGAGAATATCAATTGGTATCAGAGCTAGGTTCCTGAACAAATCTTAATCAGCTTAGGTGATCTTAGAAGGAACATAATGGCAGGTAATAAAGGATTCTCATCAAACAAAGCTCCTTTGTTCAATGGAACTAATTACTCATTCTGGAGACTCGGGATGCAGACATATCTAAGTGCGTTAGGATACGACATTTGGGAGTCAGTAGAAAATTGATACACAGTACCTGCTACTCCTCCAATAGATACTGCTAAGAAGAAGAAGTTTGAGAATAACTCCAAAGCACAGAATACCATAATGTGTGGGCTAGTAGACAATGAACTGATAAGGATCATGAGTTGTACATCAACAAAAGACATGTGGGACAAACTAAAGAGCATCCATGAAGGAGACAACAAGATCAAGGAAGCCAAGCTACAAACTCATCGAGCTTAGTTCGAAGCATTACAAATGAATGACGATGAGAACATAGAGGCCTATATGCTGAGAGTCAATGGAATCATTAATGCAATCAGAGGACTTGGCAAAAAAATTGAAGATGCAGTTGTCGTAAAAAAGGTACTTAGAACTCTTCACAAAATATTTAATTCTAAAGTTTTTGCAATAGAAGAGGCTAAAGATCTAAATAGTTTTAGCATGGATGAGATGCATGGCTCTTTAACTACATATGAAATGAGAATAGGACAAACTAAGCCCATAGACAGAGAAGCTACTTTTAAAGCACACAAGAATACAAAAGCTAAACAAGAATCTGAGGATGAAGAGACATCGGATGAAATGGAAGCCAAATTTGTTTGGAAACTTACAAAGGGAAAAGGAAAATATAGAGAAAATTTACCATTTACATGTTTCAATTGTGGAGGGGTCGGTCACTTTGCAGCTAAGTGTCCAATGAATGAGAAAACCAAAAGTGATGAAGGGTCACACCAAGAAAGAAGTGACTGGAATAAGAAACCAAACTTTAGAAAAAGCAATTTCAAAAAGAAAAGTTTCATATCCAAGAATGTCAGCTCTTCTGAAGATAGCTCAGGTGAAGATTCTGAAGAAGAAACAGGTGAATCTCTGTTCATGGCATTTGAAGAAGCAAAAACAAAAGAAAAATAGGAAGGTGATACAAAAATTAAGGATGAGGTTGAAGTTTATCTGGAAGGAGAGTTGGTTGCTGCACTTAAAGAGTTGAAGACAGAAAGGAAAAAGAATAATAAGGTCTCAAGAAAGCTTGAGGATGTGAATGACATAATAAACAGTTTGAAAGTATAGATAGAAGAATTTAAGAAAATGTCTGAATAACTTGAAGTACAGTTAACCATGAGAATAGATGAGTGCAGCAAACTAGAAGAAGAGATTGTTGTTTTAAGAATGCGGCTAGAAAAAAAGAATAAAAAATTGAGTTGCTATCACAAACTTGAATGAAGTTCTGCAAAGCTTGAAAAGATTATAAATAGTCAGAGGACTACAGGCATCAAGTTTGGCTTGGGTTTTGTCAAAGGAGAATCATCAAGTGGATCAAAGGCCATAACTGTAGAACCAGTAAAGAAAGAGGATAAAATCAAGGTTGACCAAAGAAAAATGAATCTTGCAAAAGAAAGCAACAATGCCAGGCACGAGAAGACTGTTGACAATGAGGGATTCACAAAAGTCACACATCAAAGGAGAAGAAAATTTGTGGCTCCTACTACAAATTGGCAAAGACCAACTCCCAGGTTCAATCATTCCTTTTCTGGTTATTGTTTTAAATGCAATACTTATGATCATAAGATTTCAGACTGCATTTATAATATAGGACAAAGAAATTTTACCAGTAGAAATGTATTTTCACCCTTGATGGATTATGCAGTAGAATGCTATAACTGTCATAACTTTGGACACATTGCAAGAAACTGTAGAAGCACATATGCAACAAATAAATATCAGGGAAGAAGAACTCAACCAAATAGTTTAAGGCAAAATAGAAAATTCCCAGATAAACATGCACAGGCCATTGACAAAGAAAAGTCTAAACAAGTGACCAAAACTACAGTCAAATCAAAATGGAAAGAAAAAGAGCAACTCAAGGAAGAAAAGGAATCCTTGATTATACAGACAACATTCAAAGCATAGAACAAATCTGCACCATGGATATTGGATAGTGGATGCTCTAGTCACATGACAGGAGATAAACAAAAATTTGAAAAATTACAAAAATATGAAGGGGGTTTTGTAAAGTTTGGAAATAATGATGGAGCCAAAATAGTTGGCAAAGGATCAGTCAAGATAAGTGATGGAAAGATCAATTCCAAAGAAGTTCTGTTTATAATTGGTTTGAAGCACAACTTACTGAGCGTAATTCAAATCTGTGACAAAGGTCATGAAGTCATCTTTAAGAAACAGGGTTGTGAAGTCAGAAAAGCACACAATGGGAAGCTGATAGCTACTAGATCGAGGAATTCTAGAAATCTATATACTCTCTCAAAAACTTCAGAAGGAGCATGCCTGATTGGACAGGAAGATGAAAATTGGCTGTGGCACAAGAGGCTCGGTCATATTAGCTTTGAAAATCTGGTAAAAATAAGTTCAAAAAGAGCAGTAAGAGATATACGTACCATTGGAAAACTAGTAAATAGCATATGTGCTTCATGCCAAAAAGGGAAGCAAACTAGATCCACATTTAAAGCAAAGGAATACTTCACCAGCAAATCGTTAGAGCTGATACATACTGATTTATGTGGACCCATGAGAACATAAAGCATAAATGGTGACAAATACTTTATGCTATTCATAGATGACTACTCCAGGATGACATGGGTACTATTTTTAAAGCTTAAATCAGATGCCTTTGAGATGTTCAAGATTTTTAAAAAATAGGTTGAGAATCAAATTGGAAAAATAATTAAATGCCTAAGATCAGACAGAGGAGGAGAGTTTATCTCAGAGGATTTTGTAGAATATTGTCAAAAATATGGGATCAGAAGATAGTTTTCAGCAGTAAGGACACCTCAGCAGAATGGTGTTGTTGAAAGGAAGAACAGGACTATGCAAGAAATGGCACGTCAATGTTGGCTGAGAAAAAAATAGCTGACAAATTTTGGAAAGAGGCAGTACATACTACAGTTTACATTCAAAAAATGTGCATGTTAAGGACGCATGAAAGGAAAACTCCTTATGAGTTGTGGTTCGGTAGGAAAGCAACAACAAGATACTTCAAAGTGTTCGATAGAAAGTGTTATATCAAATGAACTGAAGATAATTTTGGTAAGTTTGAAGATAGAGTTGACGAAGGTATTTTTCTTGGTTACTCGACAAAAAGCAAAGCCTACACATGTTACAACAAGAGGCTAAAGAAAATTGTGGAGAGTGTAGATGTTAAAGTTGATGAAGGTAGAGATCGAGAAATTACTTATCAAGAAAACTACCCTATTTATGAAGAAGTCATTGAAGGAGATGAAGAAATGGAAACAGAAGAAAATTAGAAAATTGACCCAGCTGATTTAAGAATTGACTCAAAAGAAGAAGAGAACAAGAAATTCAAAATAGGCAGCTGGCAGAAAAATCATCCTAGAGAACAGATTATTGGGGACCCAATAGTTGGTATACAGACAAGAAGAGCAATAGTACGGAACTACTCTCTATTATCCAGCATTGAACCCAAAAATTTTGTTGAAGCAAGTAGAGATGAAAGTTGGATGAAGGAAATTAATGAAGAACTAGATCAGATTGAGAAAAACAAAACCTGAGAATTAGTACCACGACCAGCAAATAAAAACATAATCGATACTAAATGGATTTTTCGAAATAAATTAAATGAAGACGGAAAAGTTATCAAAAATAAGGCAAGATTGGTCTGTAAAGGCTATGCTCAGGTTGAAGGCATTGATTTTGAGGAAACCTTTGCACCAATAGCTAGACTAGAGGCAATTAGAATGTTTTTGGCTTTAGCAGTTCATAACAATTTCAAAGTATATCAAATGGACATAAAATCAACATTTCTGAATGGAAAACTGGAAGAAGAGGTGTACATTGAACAGCCAGATGGCTTCCAACTCGGTGACAATCCCGATTTTGTTTGCAAGTTAAAGAAAGTGTTGTATGGTCTAAAATAGGCACCCAGAGCATGGTATGCAAGGTTGGATAACTATCTTATTAAACAGGGGTTCAAGAAAGGTATGGTGGACAACAATTTATATGTCAAAACAGAGAATGGCCATCTTATTGTACTTGTTACTTATGTAGATGATATAATATTTGGTAGCAGCATGGATGAATATTGTAAAGACATAGCAACTAAAATGAAGAAAGAATTTGAGATGTCTATGATTGGTGAAATTTCTTATTTCCTAGGACTGCAAGTCAATCAAAATAAAAAGGGCATTTTTATCTCTCAAGTTAATTATGTGAAAGAAATGCTGAAAAAGTTCACAATGGAGGATAGTAAACCTGTTAGCACTCCCATGACAACAGGTTGCAAGTTGAGCAAGGATGACAAATCTCCAAATGTAGATCAAACCATATACAGGTCTATGATTGGAAGCCTGCTGTATTTGACAACTACCAGACCAAATATCTTACAGGCAGTATGTATGGTGGCAAGATTTTAGGCTAGTCCCAAAGAGACTCATGTGACAGCTGTGAAGAGGATCTTTAGGTACCTCAAGGGTACTATGGAGTATGGGTTATGGTACCAAAAAGGTAAGGACTTCACTCTTATTGCATATTATGATGCAGATTGGGCAGGATGTATTGATGACAGAAAGAGTACCAGTGGAGGAGCATTTTATCTTGGAGACAGGCTGGTAGCATGGCACAGCAAGAAACAAGAATCAGTTTCTCTTTCCATAGTAGAGGCAGAATACATTGTAGCAACAACATGTTGTACACAGATATTATAGATGATACAAACCCTAAAAGATCTAGGTATTCACTTCAAAGAGCCAATTTCAGTTAAATGTGATAACACTGGTGCTATTAACATATCAAAGAATCTGGTTATGCATTCTCGAACCAAACATATTGCAATCTGGTATCACTTCTTGAAGGATAAAGTTGTAGAAGGGGAGGTCAAATTGGATTTTGTTCTGACTATAGAGAAAGTAGCAGATATATTCACAAACCATTACCAAAGGAAGTTTTTGAGTACCTTCGGAGTAAGTTGGGAGTAGTCACATTTCCCAAGAATTGACTATCAATTGGGATCACATTCTCAGGGGGAGCATTTATGCCTATGTTTATAGTTTTGCTCATATTCATGATTTTTGCTAACTATAACAATGTGTATTTGAGAATGTTGTGCATAGACTCAAGGGGAGTCTGCAGCAGCCCTTTGGTATTATTGTCAAAGGGGGAGAAGAATTATAGGAGAGTGCATAAGTGTTGCCAACAATTCCAAAGGGGGAGATTGTTGAGCAAGGTGCAGCAAAAGTATTGTCATTGTTGTCAACACAGACAGATAGATCAGTTGATGCAGTGGATAGGAGTTCAGAGGTCAGTCAGAACATGTACAATGAATTTCCAAGAAGACAGAAGTGGCCCAGATTCAAAAAATCAAAGAAAAATACAAGTAAGAAAACTATCGCGATATCGCGACATGTTCTCTGTCGCGATTTCACGACATGGACGAGGAGAGAGAAGGTGCAAGAAAAATTGTCATGATTTCGTGACATGGTCGAGGAGAGAGAAGGCACAAGCAAAATTATCATGATTTCATGACATGACCAAGGAGAGAGAAGGTGCAAGCAAAATTGTCATGATTTCGCGACATGGTCGAGGAGAGAGAAGGCACAAGCAAAATTGTCACGATTTCGTGACATGGACGAGGAGAGAGAAGGCACAAGAAAAATTGTCACGATTTCATGACATGGACAAGGAGAGAGAAGGTGCAAGCAAAATTGTCATGATTTCATGACATGGCCGAGGAGAGAGAAGGTGCAAGCAAAATTGTCATGATTTCACGACATGGCCGAGGAGAGAGAAGGTGCAAGGAAAACTATCACGATTTCATGACATGTTGGCAGAGAAGAAGGCAAGTAGAAAAACTGTAGCGATTTCATGACATGTTTGGAAAGTAGGCACAAGCAAAGAAAACTATCACGATTTTGCGACATGGTTGGAGAGAAGGCACAGGCAAAGAAAACTGTCATGATTTCACATGTCAGGTTTTCATGATCCGATGAGAAGAAAAGCACCAAGGAGAGAAAGTGTCATGATTTTGTGACAGGTTCGAAGAGAAAGCGCCAAGGAGAGAAAGTGTCACGATTTCGTGACAGGTTCGAAGAGAAAGTGCCAAGGAGAGAAAGTGTCACGATTTCATGACAGGTTTGAAGAGAAAGCGTCAAGGAGGAAAGATGTCATGATTTCATGACATGTTACATTTTTGCGGGCCAAAGATAGAAAAGGCACAACGTAGAGAAATATGTCGTGATTTCACAACATGTTCCGTTTTCACGGGCCAAAGATAGAAAAGGCACAAGGCAGCAAAAGTGTTACAATTTTACGACATGTTTCGTTTTTGCGTGCAAAAGGCAGAAGAATACATAAGGCAGCGAATGTGTCCCGATTTTGTGACATGTCAGGTTTTCACTGGGGTTTGTAGAGAATAGTGTACAAAAGATAAAGATGTCGTGATTTCGTGACATGTTCTATTTTCGCTGGTTGAAGCCAAGAAGAGTAGCGAGAAGGCGAAAGTGTCACGATTTCGTGACATGTCTAGTTTTTGCTAGAGCAAGCCAAGTAGAGTGTACAAAAGCGAAAAGTGTCATGATTTCGTGACATGTCTGGTTTTTGCGGGTGCAAGCGAAGAAGTGGACAAGGAGGTAGAAATTGTCGTGATTTTGTGACATGTTGTATTTTCAAAGGTAAAAGGCGAGAAGGGCAGAAAGATACAGAAGTGTGGTGATTTCGTGACAGGTCGCAACAGCACGAGAACAGACAGTTAACTAGAACAGAACAACAGTTAAAGGGGCAGTTGTAGAGGAAAAGCATACAGCCAAAATAAGAAGAGTTAATTGGAGTAAATGCGATAGTTACAGGTGTAGTTACAGATCATGCAGCTATTTTAAGAACAGTCGAAGAAGGAGAAATTGAACAGTCGCATAAAGAGAATCAAAAAATGCATGCATGCACAGAAAAGAATAAGAATAGTCATGGTAGAGGTATATGTTGCATGTAACGTCTTTAACGAAATGCCCACTCTATATACACATAAGGAGTTACATAAAGATGTAGTTACAGTTGACAAGTGGCAGAAGAGAATATTTAAGAAACAGTTGCAGGTTGCATTTATAAAAATAGAAGTTAAAAATAGAGACTAATATGTTATAAAAGCAGGTCTACATGAATAATAAGGTTGCTGTCATATGTGATAAAGTGCTACCGAAAGAGGGTGAGAAGAGTGCTGTAAGAGAGCGATAGGCTGAGCAAGAAGTGTTTACTATATTTTGATAAATTGGAGACCAGTCAAGGTCTTGTAAAAGTGAAGGCATTTGTATTGCATATAACTTTCAAAATAGGGATCCAAGTAGGTGCTTGTATAGGGGTTGGTGCTCCTTTCTGTTGGTGTAGATAAATCAAGGGTTGGTGCTCCTTCCAGTGGGTGCTGGTAAACAGATTGTAAAATTGGTGTTTTGCAAAGGCTAGATTTGGACCATAGTCCAAGCAGTCATTCTTGAGGAGTAGCCAAATTGGTGAACCTCGTTACATTGTGTGTTGTGGTGTAATGAGTAGGTATAATGTAGTTCTTTATTAAAAATTTTGGAATGTTCATGTCCTCCATTATATTGCATTGTACTATTTTCATGAGCTTTTATTAATAATATATTATTGAGTTATTGCAAAAGTTTATCATATTATTTTCCTGCATATTATAGTGTCATTGTCATATAGTCATCATAGTTTACTTATTTTACATATTGTGGTTGCATTTACTTCAATATACATCCTTAGAAGCTAACAGATGCTACTAGCTTTATGTAAAATATGAACATTGACCACTGATAGAATATCTAACAGCTAGTGTGGATTTGGGACTCATTTTTCTTTCTCTCAATGTTTCTCCTTCTAACTGAAGGTGAGAGGCACCTATCGACTACCTTTTTCTTACTGTATATTCTTCTATATAAGAAAGGATGAAGGAAAAAATTAACTATAGTCTTGGTGGATCTTAGGGCTCTTTAGCCTAATAAAGAGAGTGAACCCCATACTTCTTTCCTTGTCCTTGGACATGGAGTCAAAATATGGAAAGCTAGGAAAATGACAAAATAATATAAGTAAAATAGACAAAAATTTAGGAAATGGATAAGGGAAACTATTGCTTTTAGTTTGATATTCATTCTAGGGATCAATTATTCTAATAGTATTTATATATTGAAACACCCAAACCAGGGTAGAGGGTTGTCTTTTAATTATATGTGAGTGAGCGGAACTCCTTAGGATAGTACTTTAAGGAGGATTATGACTCTAGACATGTTTCATAGCCTTGAATATTATCTAGAGCTTCAATATGAGCTCATATCCCAGACTGGTGAATGCCATCCTACTTCTCATATAGTTTTGAATACTTCAAAATTACCTATATATAAGGATTATTAGACTTTTTTATTTGATGAGTATGCCTAAGTATGGATTTGGTCATTTTGCTCTCTTTTATTCTCATTTTCAAGGAGTTTCTATTAAGGCAAAAAAAACTTGAATGAGCTTATTGAATCCTTGCCTAAGCACCACCATCTCCTTTCCTTCAAGGTTCTTAAATTTTCTTTCATTGGCATATTACTTTCACCATTTAACAAATGAGCTAGTATTACAATTACAAACCTAATTACCAAAAGAGGTTGTCTCAAATTTCAAACCCATTCCCTAGTTAGGGAATGGATCCATATTTGTTGAGTGAATAGAAAACCTATAAATAGTAAATCTATCTTAGATACCTATGGAAAGGTTTACGGGTCTCTAATTGAGGAAAGGTTTGGCTTAGATACCACCAAAAGGGCTAAAATTTCTTGTTTTTCTAGTCTAGGTGGTTGGCATTACCTCATGGTATGGGGAGATTTAAATATACTAGTTGCTTTTAGAGTTGTCCCTTCCTAGTTGGCATAGTTATGGTATCAGTTGTTTGATAAACAAAAGGATCTTTGGGTCCCCTCATCTCGTTTATCCTTGCACCATAATTTTTCTCTAACATTTCTCCTCTAGGTAGAATTTTGAGGGAGATAGCTTTCTTAATTAGTGGAGTAGCTTCATGCAGGATTTTATGAGGTGTGATGAAGAACACTTCTCTTTTATAGACTTCTACTATTGGAAAAATTATTGAAGTCTTTTATCTTATAAGTCCTTCCTCCTATCATTCTCCCCTAGAAAGTTGATGCCTTCTATGTGGCTGAATCAATAATGGTATTATTTGCTATCCTCCATCATTTTGATCCATATAATTTGTTTTCTTTTCCATTTGGTAGGATCATGGATATGGATGACAATCCTCACAAGGATGCTAGCTTCTAATAGTATTGCTAGTTGTAAATTATCTTTGTCTTGTGCGAACATATTCTTCCCATAAATACACCTTTGGGCACATCATTTATTTCTCACACAAAATATGGCATTGTTACTTGCTCTAATAAATTTGGCACTCATTCCAGTGCCTTAGAATCCATGTGTCTAGCCTTGATGAGTAGTTGGTCAAGGCATAGAGTGATCCTTGGTACTTGCAAAAAATCTCAATTGTTAGTTTCATATACCTGTCACGAAGATTTATTTTGTATGTTGTTTGGTTTGGCACACACCTTACTGGTGTTGACCATCATGGCCTTCAAGGAACTAACTCATGATAATTGTCAAGTCACCCCTCCCAAGAAATGAACTAAATGCCTATTAATTGAGATTCTAGGTAGTGCATTGTCAGTTGTAGATGAGTTCTTTATCAAACTACATAAAACACTTTTTTATTGAGGTCTTTTTAATATTTTTATTTCACCTCCAAAAACTTGTCTTTTTTCCTTGCATGGAGACAACTCCCTTTGATATTACAATTTAGTTGGGACCATTGTAGGTTTTTCTTTATGAATATAAGATCCTCTTTGCATCACAAATCCTTTTTATTGATTTCCCATTATTTCTATACATATACACACACATACATATGTACATAATGCAGTACCTAGTGTAATGGGCTCATCCCATCCTAGTTGGCTTGAACATTGTTATGAGTTGAACCCCATATTTCAAATACCCTTTTCTCTAGGTGATCATTATGGATGTATGGATGCATCTCATAAATAAGGTAATTGGATTCCAATAGCTCTTCTTCAACTATGTAGTCTTGTTCCTCTTCAATTCCCTTAAATGGGACTAGATCTATGTGGAACATGTGGAGGGGTTTCGATGGGATATTGAACTTGGTCCTATACCTAGTCTTAAGTAGCAATTCCATTCAAGGGATAGGTATCCTTTTATATTGGTGATGAAGTCCTTCGAGAGGGAAATTATAAATGTGGCTAGTAGGCTGAACACTATTGTATTAGAAAACTATTAGGTTTGGGCATGCTTGAATTTTTAGAGGAATGTTCCATATTAGTCTAAAAATTGACACTAGAATGTCATCTAACTGAACCACCATGTTGCTTGTATGCTCTAATGTTAATCCAATGACCTCTATTGCACTTTTTGGCATGAATGATGTGCTTGATCCCAATTCCACCAGGCAGTTGTGTTTCAACTTACCCATATAGAACATGGTTAGGTATTATGACATAGGTATGGGCCAGCTAATATTTAAGCTATAGTTGTATCACATGGTAGGCATCACTTATTCACTTAAATATTGTTGCTTCCTTAAGGTCTCTTCTAAATTCTTCATCTATTTTAGAATTAATAGGAACTCCAAGGAGGCATGGCTATAGTTGACTTCCTTAGGTGCTCCACCACATTGAAGGGTTCAATAGAAGAATTATTTAGAATGGTATGCAATGATGTTGGAGGTATAGACCTTTCTACTATTATAGAGGGTCTTGTTATAATAGGTTACCTTGGAGGCTTAGATGTTACTCTTATGATCATCATGGTAATTTTATAATTGAAATATTTCAAATAATAAATGTCATACCTAGAGGTGGTCAAATCTCATTAGGGATCCTTTGCCAAGTTTTGTGGAATTAGACATTTAAATAATCCATTGCTTCGATAGGAACCCTTTTTATTGTTATGGGTTTATCGAATGATACTCCATTTATTTTCTCTATTAATGTATTTATCATGAGTTCCACCAACTACTTCTAGCTTCTAACTAATTGGATATGGAGGCTTAAGTACCATTCATGAGACTTACCTTTGAAAGAGACCACGAATAGCCTCAAAGCTATCTCTTGATTTTCAATAAAGTGCACAACATAAAATATTACCAATTGGTGCAAATGCGTTATTGATATGACAACATCTTCTCCCAAGAAATAAGGAAGGGACTTTAGCACTAAGGTAGGAATTGAATCCTATATATTAGGTGGTTTTAGCAGAATCAAAGGACCTCTATACTTTTATGCTAATAATTTTCAAGGAGGATTATTTAGGAGGTCTTCCATATTGCACCTTTGGTTCCTCCTTCTTGGATTTAGTGGTGGCACCATATCTTTTTGATTATATTGGATGAATGATCTAGTCACATGCCTTCTACTCATATAATTCTAGGCCTTTTCCTTTAATAAAAAGTTGTTAAATAGGGATATAATGCTTCACCAAGCTAATGAGAGAGATAACTCCACTATAATATTGGTCTAAATTTTATTTGACAACTTATTTAAGGTATTTCATTTTTGTGGAATTTCCAGGTGAATTCTCCTAATACTTCTTTGCAAGTGGACTGAATTTGATCTTTACTAGGATCATAGTTAAAATTCTTTTTCAACTTCATGCTAGAAAAAATTGGAAGCTCGTCCCACTAGGCATGTTAGACAAACTATTTTTATATCTGAATACACCATCCCTTTAGGGTGTAAGCCCAATGTGTCTGGGGTACATATACCTCAAATAGAGTGACACAATAGGAAATACCATAGGCAAAGGTATCATCTATGGGGAAACCTCCAAGGTTTTTATTTATGGTTGGCTTCACATCAAATAAATCATTGGTAAATTGATACCTCTATGATAGAAGGCCTAATTTTAATTGGGGGTTGTAGGGAAAGGAATCACAATGAAATTATAAAAATGTAAAAAAAAGTGTAAAGGAATAGGAAAGTAAACTTTGCAAAAAAATAAACCTAAGATATCTAGGTAATTCACCAAGATTAAAGTCCCCCATCCCAACTAAATGAAATTACCATAAATTATCATATGCACCACAATTTAATAGCTATAAATAGAACACATTAAATTCCATAAAACCTAGAATAAAAAATATACTAAAGAAGTAGGATAGAGAAAAAATAGCCATAGATTCCATTCATATGCCAAAAATGATTACAAGACATGCAACCTACAGAGGATCAATACTTCTTAGACAACAGCTCAAGGATCTAGCTCCACTTCTTACAAATGGTAAAGAAGGGTGAAATGACGATCCTACAAGGCCAGATAAGATGCACAAGCATAAAACTCCTAATGTCTTTACAATACAAAATCAGGTCTATTTATAATCTAGGAGGAGGCTTTCTTCCCTTTGAAACTTTGCACAAAAGGTCTACCAATTCTTATCTACTCTATAGCAAAAATACTTCTACAATTATAGTTAGTAAATTTGAGGTCTCTAGATCTAGGACCATTAATTCCTACATAATTTTGGGCCTTTGGATGGTGGGGTGTCATTGTCATCCCTTGCCACTTATTGTGCTAGGATGGTTGCACCATTAAGACTTTTCTAGGTCTCCTTTGAAATCTCCCAATTGATGACACAATGGGTATGGCCTCCTTTATTGGCACAAGATGGTAGGGTAGGCTTCCCCATGTGATAAGTGGTAGTTGCACTGATGTGCATACTATTTTGACAGGTTATGCCACAAAAGTCAATATTGATGGTCTATGGTAGATGTCTTCTTGAATTTCCTTTAGGATGCCTATGTATAGGTGTGGCAATTTCTACATGTATTTTTATCCATAATGGTAGCCAAACTATGAATATTCTTACAATTATAGATTTAAGTATTGAAAAAAATATATTAAATATCCATGCGATTGCTATCAACTACTAAAATTCAAGTGTAAATAACAAGACATTCACACATATTAGACACATAAATTTATAGTGGTAAAATTCCAATGTGGGGAAACATACACTATCAAAAATTTCTCACTAATTTATTAATAAAAATAAAATACATTACAACCTTTGAAGGGCTACCAAGCATTGCTATTGTAATGAAAATAGCCAATACTATGCAATAATTTCGTCCAACAGTCTGCAATAGTTCACCATAAACACATCTCAACGTAAATTCTCTCCAATCCATCATTAAAAATTAAGATATGCCAAAAATTACATAAATAACCATTTCAATAACTCTTTGCCTTTCAACTACCAAGCATGTCTTTTGGTCTCCAATTTTTTTTTTGGTATTTTACTGTCAAAAGCACTGGATTTCCATTTTGGAACATGTACAAATTTTGTATTACATTTCAAATCGACTTAAATATTATACCATGTGTTATTAGTAGTTCAAAATACATCTGGTTAAAATTTTAGGTCCTAACTCCTTATGATTCAGTCCCAACATGTCCATGAATATGACCATCAAGGCAGATTTTTACATAGTTTCTAGTTGTCAAATGTTCCAGATTGTCATTTTGGAACACGTACAACTTTTGGATTACATGTCCAATCAACCTAAAAATTTTACCATGTGTTATTAGTAGTTCAAAATACATCTGGTTAAAATTTTAGTTCCTAAAACCTTTTGAGTTTCTCCAAGCATGCCCACGAATATGACCACCGATGCTAATTTGTACATAGTTTCCAGCTATCCAAAGTGTGTAGTCCAATTTTGCAAAATATATGAAGTTTCCTAATTTGAAAAGGTTTGGTGGTACTAATAACACCAAAAATTGAAGTTATGATATCAAAATAACTCAACTAAGATGTTTACTTACCATGATAACGAAAATTTTATTTATCCAGAAAAATAATTCTAGATTAGGCCTCCCCACTTGGGGATATTTTGGTCCCTCAAAAGAATTAATTCATTAGGTCAGGATATAAATCCTTCACCTAAGACAAATGTAAGCATATTGACTTGTTTAATCTTTTACCTTTTTCACAAAATAACCAAAACTCTTGGTCACCCTTTCTTGAAGCAAAATTTCTTTTCAAGCACCACATCCTCTACAACCTCAAAAGTTGATGAAGCCAGGTCATCCCAACATCATAGAACTGGAGTATCTTCTTTGGCATCCAACAATGAAGGCTCAAAAAATTTTAAATTTTCCACATTAACAATAGAATACATTTGCATATAACTAGGCAAGTTAAGTTTGAATGCTTTATCCCCATATTTGTCCACAATATTTAATTGAAGAACACAAGCTTATACTGAGATGAACGGTGAACAGTATAAGACCACTTTTTACTTTTCTTTCCCAAATAGTATTATCCAATATAATCAATGGCAATATCAATAGCAATAACTAAAGTAATGCACAAATCATCATAGATAATAGAGACACCATTTTAACGTGGTTCACCCAATGTTGACTACTCCATAGAGAAAAAATTTCACTAATACTTTCTCAAATAAATTCTCTTGGGAATCCTTTACCTAAAATATTTATGGACCTCTATCCAAATGAGACACCAATCCCCTAATAAATTTCATGGATCTCTATCCATAGGAGAACTTCTTTGTCCTAAGCTTCGACTGGTGATAATCTAGAAGAACTGTTGTCCCCACTGCTCTAGCTAATGTATCTCTATCCACTGAAGACACCTATCCTCACTACCTTGGCTAATGGATCTCTATTCATTGGAGACTATCATCTTCTATACTCAGTCACCTTCAAAGCTCTATCTCAAATCTATACTAAACACAATCCTTCGGTCTAACACAAATATGCTCAATATTTGTATATGGTCTAGCACAAATATATCCTCAAATCTACACCAAAATATATCCTCGAATCTATACTAAACATAGTCCTTCAGTATAACACAAATCTATCCTCTGATCTACACTAAACACAGTCCTTCGATCCAACACAAATCTTTCGTCAAGCATTAACAAAAAATTTGACTCAATCTCAAATAAAATTTGCTGGATCTGCCCCAAACCTTAACTCGAGGTTTGAACAAATCAATAAATCAATTCTACTCTCAAGTATTCGCAAATACTTATCTCAAATCTACCTTGTAATCTTTCCATAAAATCTCACACTAAGTTGTCCTCAAGTCCTCTCTAGAACTTGTCCAAATCTTCTCTACAAGTCCTCACTAGAACTTGTCCAAATATTCTCAATAAGTCCTCACTAGAACTTATCCAAATCTGCTCTCAATCTGTATTGTAATATTCCACAAAAGTTCACACAAATCTGTACACAAGTCTTCTCAAATATTTACCTCAAATATGCTCAACAAGTCCACACTAGAACTTGTCCAATCCCATAGGAACATAAAGAGAATTGTCAAAGACTCAATATGCTTCTCATTCAACACAATGCTCAATTACTTTAAATCATTCTTTCAGAAACATACAAATAATTTTTAGATACTCAATATGCTTCACATTCACCTTAATGCTCAATTACTTTCAATCACTCTTTTAAAACATACATAGAATTGTTAGAGACTCAATATGCTTCACATTCACCTCAATGCTCAATTACTTTCAATCACTCTTTTGAAACATATAGAGAATTTTTAGAGACTCAATATGCTTCACATTCACAAACTCTAAATCATTTCCAATCTCTCTCTCATCACAGAAACATATAGAGAATTGTTAGAGACTCAATATATTTCACACTCATCAACACTCATCCACTTTATCAAATCAATTCAGAATATAGAATAATTTGTTTTATAGAACTTGAGCTATCACTTCACACATCCACTTGACTAGGCTTAACCAACTCTACTCAACCAATCACTCAATGAAATAATCCTTTCTCACAAAACCTAGTCCAAGCATATGAATACTCACTCAAAATATTTCCAACAATGCTATCAACCAATCTCACATAACAATGATACTCATGATATTTGCAAACCCTAGTTCAAGTTCTTCACTCAACCATTCACTTCAACAATAATTCTTATAAAACAATGTGCATAGCATTCACTTCACAATAGCTCAACAACTCAATAAGGAAACCAATCAAGTTATTTTCACTCCAAAGTTTTTTTCCATAAAACCAACTAATCAACTCAAACAAAGAAGAATGTGCTCATACATTTTTCTTGATGTAGAATAGTGGACCTCAAAATATGCCTCAACCACAAATAATACTTTACCAATCTCAAGGAGGTTAGATAACAATACAAAAAAATAGTGACTCACAAATACACCTTATTACTCCATCTTAAAATAATATTCAACACCACAAGATTTTACTCAAACACTTCTTATAAAACTCTAACTCAACAAAAGATCATCTCAACCATTCAGTTTCATCATAACTCACTTTAGAAAATTATCTCATAGAATAATTCAAACTCCACTTATGACTCCCTACTTAATATTGCATTTATTAATTAAATCACTTGTAAAATAATGCAATAAAATAACTTTTCATTTTCTAAGGTAAAAGGATATTTACCCTAAATTTTATCTCAACAAAAATAACCTTTCATTCACCCAAATATATCTCCTAAAAACTTTGGCTAACCTCCAAATAATTATTTCCACCTTATTCCTCCTAAACCTTAGCCAATGTAATTTAAATCAAAAATTAAAATTTAATTACCACTTTATGCATTTGCAAGGCTCGAACTTAGCACTGTACTTCCAACAAACGCTTTGGTCATGGCTTCCACCCATGTGATCCATGTGATCCAATCGAAGTAAAAAGCACTAAGTGTGCTTTGACTTCCCCTAATACCCAAAAGCCTTAGGATCCTTCTCCTTTCCTGGTGGAACCCACGCGCTGCGTAAAACAAGATGCACGTAAAACTATTTCACACAATTTTTGTCTCAGACCAAAATGCATTAATTATTAATTTTTTTTAACCTTTGGGAAAAGGCTATAGTTTAAATACCATATGCCTTCCCCTTTTTTACCCACATCAGTGGAGGAAGAAACTATGTCTTTGAAAGGCATAACGTGTTGCGTCGGTGCCAAATAACATTAGCCTTTGATAATTATTTAATTATAATTATTTAAATTCTTTTGAATTTAAATATTATAAATTAAATAATTTAAATAATATTTGGGCCTTATTAACCAAACTAAAAGGCCTCCTTGGTTTTTAGAAAAACCTTATGCTTTGCCCAACCATGGTTTTAATAAAAACCTTTTATTATCCTCAACCATGGTTTTAATAAAGACCTTTAAATTATGCTCCACATAACATTTAAAAATAAACATTATGAAGCTCATCTGTCACCAACCTTGCATTTACTTCTTTTGACCTTTTGACATCAATGGCAACTCATCTACTCAAAATTTCCAACATGAATGGTCCATAACGTATGGTTTTTAGCTTCTTACCAGATCCTTGAAGCCTCTCCTTACCCAAATGCAACCACACTATATCTCTAATCTAAAAACTGATGTGCAACTCTATGTTTATCATGGTACTCTTTGTATTGCTATTGAGAATTCTTCAACTTCTCCTCAATTCATTCATGGATAAGCTGAATTTTCTAGATGAACCTCAAAGCCTTACTACCTTTCAATTCATTACTCCCTGTTGCATCTTAACGACTTGAAAATACTCCATCAAAATGTGAATGTGGTAGAAAACCATAGCTTACATCAAATGGTGATAGCTGAGTTGATGAATGAATAGCCCTATTGTAGCAATATTGCACATAAGGTAGATTTCCATCCCAATTCTTTGGCCTTTGCTTGTTAAATCCTCTCAAATATGAAAAATGGTCCTATTGACAACTTATTTTTGACCACTAGTTTGGGGATAAAATGCGATGGATATTTTTATATTTGTATCCCACATTCCCCAAAGTGCAGTCCAAAACTTGCTAAGAAACTGGGTATCACAATTACTAATAATGCTTTTGGGTAGACCAAAATTCACAAAAACCTGTTGAAAGAACAAATCAGCTGCTCCTTCAACTATTATAGTCTTCTTAAATTATAACAACCATTTTACTAAATCTATCAACTATAACATACAAATAACCATTCCCCTTGTGAATGGTAGGTAGTCCACCCATAAAATCCATTGAAATACTCTCCCAAGGTCGGCTAGAAACTTGTAGGGGAGTGTACAATCACAACTTCTAGTTACTTGGATTACTTGTATTACAGATGGCATACCCACAGATGTATCTGGTAACATCATTTTGTATATTTTGCCAGTGCACATACCACTACAAATTTGCTACTATTTTATGCACCCCAAAGTGACCAGCAATCAATTAATTATGAGCTTCTCTAATTAGCTACAATCTACTATCAACTGGAATACAAATATTACCATACTTGAACAACAAGCCATCCTCCAAGTTATAGTCTTCCACCAAGATATTATTTTCTACTCCAAGACTAAGATATATACCTTTAAATTCCCCATCCTACTCATATTTGCTTTTATAAGTATCAAAAGCAAAAGGCTCTAACTCCATAACAACTGAAGCAAGTTTAGTGGGAGGTCTAGATAATATATCAGCCAATTTATTAGCTTTACCCCTCTTATACCTGATCAAAAGGTTAAATTACTACAAGAAATCCATCAATTTAAAATGTCTTGACTACTACAATTTACTCTGATTTTGCAAATTATTTAAGGTTTCATGATCAGTATGAATTACTGATTCTTTACCCATCAAATAATGCCTCTATTTCTTAACCGTCTGCACCCAAGCATATAATTCTCTATCATATCTAGGATAATTAAGAACAACTCCATAAAATAACTTAGAATGATAACATACTGGCTTACCTGCTTAGAGTAAAACTGCTCCCATAGCATGGCCATAAGCATTCGTCTCTACTTCAAAAGGTAATCTCATATCCAACATGGCAAGAATTGGTGCATTGCAAACCTTATCCTTCAACTTATAAAATACTTTTTCTTCTTATTTACTCCACACAATACTGTTATTTTTTTGTAACATTTTTGTAGTGGTGCAGCCACATGTGAGAAATATTTAATGAACTTCTTCAAATACTAAATTTCTCCAACAAAGATTCTTAATTCAGGCTGATTTTTTGGTTGGGACCACTCTTGGATGGCTATAACTTTCGCTAGATCAATTCGAATCTCTCTTCCACCGATCACATGGACCAAATAAACCAAATAAGTCTTTCCAAACTCATATTTCTTGATGTTGAATTTCAATTGTGACTGCTGCAAAACTACCAAAACCTCTCTCAAGTGTTGCATATGCTCCTCCCAAGAAGCACTATACACAAGTATATCATCCAAGAAGACAAGTGCATATTTATCTAAAAAATGACGTAGTACATCATTCATGATTCTCATGAATGTTACAAAAGCATTAGTTAAACCGAATGGCATAACTAGCTACTCAAAAAGACCTTGCTTAGTCTTGAAGGTTGTCTTCCAAATGTCTTTCTCCTTCATTCGAATTTGGTAAAATATCAAGCATGCTTCAACTGATCAAGTAAATTATCAATGAGAGGAAGTGGATATCTATTTTTAATGGTGATTTTATTGAGTTCCCGATAGTCAATGCACATCCTCCATGTCCCATATTTATTTGGAACTAACACAATGGGAGAACCTGTCGGTGATGTACTAGGCCTCACAAGACCTTGTTCCAATAATTCTTGGACTTGTCTCTTCACCTCATCAGATTCCAATACTGACTGCCTATACAACCCAATGTTTGGTATTGGTGAATTTGGTAATAGTTGAATCTCATGTTCCACATGTTTTTGGTGGTATACCCCGAGGTGCCTGCATAATATCTTGGAATTCTTAGAGTATCTTCTTCAACTCTACCCTTTGCTTACGATTACAATTAGCTGCCTCTACTTTAGGTCCATCAATTTGCAAGTCTTCACCTACACATATTACCATGAGAAGCACAAACCTCTTGCTATAATTCACCATACGCTTTGCTTATTGATCAATAACCAACTGAAATTTCTTTTGCCCTTTGTAGGTATGAATTCTAAATCCCTTACCATATTTCACCAAACACCATTGGTTTAGCCTTCTATATAAAAATAGTATATTTTTCCCATAAATATGGGCTACCAAATACAACTTGGCATATATCCAGAGGTACAATATCACAAACTACCTCATCTTTAAACTTCTCATCATTGCCAAATCTAAATGTGCATTGCTTAGTTACCTACAATTCTACATCTTCCTGTAGCCACCCCAATGGATAAGGTTGAGGATGAGGTTTTACCTCCAATCCCAAATGTTGTACTAATTTTTCTTGAAATATTTGAATGAGCATTAGCATTATATTCAGTATATACCAATATATAGTACATTTTGGAGGTGGTTTAAATAACCAACCTAAACACCTTGCCCCAACCACTAATGAAGCACTAACATAAAGTAATCAAGAGCTATATAAAGTAATTAATAAGTTAATATCACAAATGATGGAATATTACTCTAACATTGCCCCTTATTCCATTATTTGGGATAGCATATATGACCCCCATTTAAAGTGGAGGAGAGTGTAATGAAAGATGATCTTATGTTGGCTCTTGTTCTATGTGTACCTCTGGATTAGTACCTTTGGGTCTATCTCTGGATATGACTGTGGATCTACCTCTGGGTCATTACCTCTGGATATTCTTGTAGTTCTGCCTCTATATCATTTTCATTGGGTCTACCTTTAGTTCTGTCATAGGGTCATTACCTCTAGGACTATCACTCAGTTTGTCACTAGATCTACCTCTGGGTTTACCATAGGTTTTACCTTTTCTGTAGAAACCAAACAATATTTCTTTCATTTTGGTCCATTGTGTGAGATTTGTCCATCCATAATCAATATGAACCTTATTGGCCATTTTCACTTTGTACCAACAATTTGAAGAGGAGTGATTTGTACATCCACATGAGGCACAAGGATGTAGTTTCCAACACCTAGTTGCTACATATCCTGTTCTTCCAGAATGACTGAAATAATGATTTGTAGGATTTAAAGGATATTTAGGTTTTGCAAATATGGTTTTACTTATACTTGCTTGTCTAGAATAGCCAAGGCCTTCATTCTTTGGCCTAACATTTAGCATTATAGGAGTTTTAATACCTTGTCCATGTTTACCTAATATTTCACCATTGAATCCCATTTTCTTCATCAGTTTGGATCCAATGCCTTTGGTGTGTTTTTCAAAACACCCAAATTCTTCATCTTCATCAATGTTTTTAACAATATGGCATTTGTCACTATTGATGAGATTATGGAGCTCATTTTTAGGATTTTTAGCTTTTAAGTCACTGGTGTTGCAAGCAAAATCTGCTCTTGTGATGAGATCACCTATGCTACAACTAATATCTACCCTTATAGGCAGGAGGTCGTCTGTATCACAACAAGCATTGGCCACAATGGGCTTAAGGTCACTTGTGTCATAACAAGTAATCACCACCATAGGCTGAAGGTCACTTGTGTCACAAGCATCTTCCATTAGGAGCATGACTTTTGATTCCTCACTGATTTCTATTTTCTTTTGACGTTGGGCCATGTCAAATAAAATCAGTGTCATGTAGACTACCCTTACAATGCCTATAGGGATTTGAGCACCATTTATTTGAAGGTCTTTAGAAACTTTAGAATCTCTAAGAATGGATTTTACACCACTGCGTAGTGTGAGATATTTTCCATCCTCAAAAAAATCCATTCCTTCCCACCCTGTTGGAAAGTAAGGATCTTTAACTGATGTAGCAACATCATCAGTTGGTTTTGGGGCATTTTTTCTTGGATCTGCCCATTTAAGGTGTCGGTATTTGCCAAAAATGCACCTTTTACAATGGAATTTTACAAGAAGTTTGACTAAGGTGTCGGTCTCTACCGAAAATGCACCCTTACAAGTCTTCCCCCCTTTTGCAAAATATTCTTTGATGGAGTAAAATAATTATCCCCCCCTTAGTGCAAAAAAATTGCTACTAGGTAGATTGACAACTATGCTTTAGCAACAACCATTATGAAGGTTCCTTATCTCACCAAAATGGTCCCCATTTCTTTATACTTACAAAGAGTACGTGAAAAGGAATTCACTCAAATTGATGGCACCTGCCTAAAAACCCTTTCAAAAAAGGATAATTAGTTGGAGGAAATTAAGCCAAGAAATTGTTAGAATAAATAATTATTCTCTAAAGTTATACTAGGATAAACTGGAGAGAATCACCTACGAGTTCCATCTAAACCACTATTACCATTTATATTTACTCAAAAAATTGATATTATTCAAAGAAATATAACCATAAAAAATCATGCAATGACACAGATAAACCGAATGGAATCACTAGTAAATTGTTTAGCCACTTGAGGTGGGAACTCCCTCGCCGTAAAGGCAAATGTGTGAATAGCGCAGATGAAAAGTAGAAATAAATATGATGATAGATGATTTTAACTAAAAGATCTAATCTAATAAATATGAAATATTTTCACATGGAAAACCTAGCCGACAGGTTAGGTTTGGTATGTAGCATGAATCCTCTCCTCAAAAAGCTTTGTCCTCAAATCTGGAAATGACTGGAAAATACTTTCAGATTCCCAGGTTGGATCTTCTTCAGGTAAACCCTACCACTTGATGAGAAATTTTTGGATGTGATGAAATTTGAGTCTGTGTGTTCTAGTTTGTAGCACTTCTTCTGGTTGTAGATAGATATGCCCTTCTTCATCCAGCACTGGTAATTCCAATTGAGAATGCACTTTTTGGCCAATCACCTTTTTGAGACAAAAAACATGAAATAATGGATGTATGCGAGAATATTGGGGTAACTCCGGTTGATATGATACCTCACCAATGCGATGCACAATTCTATAAGGACCATAGAATCGTGGGGCCAACTTATGGCTGTATTTGAGCTTCAATGATAGCTGCTTGTAGGGTTGAAGACATAAGAATACCTTATCACCAATATTGATGTTCTTTCTGAATGTTGTTTGTCCTGTTGCTGCTTCATATGATTTCGTGCTTGCACCAAATTATCTTTCAAGATAGTGAGCATTTCTTGTATCTTCTGTAACCAATCATTGACTTGGGCCATTTTGGAAGATCCTGGTACATAATCGACAATTGTGGGTGGCTTTGTTCCATATAGTGCTTCAAAAGGATACATCTTAGTGGAAGAATAGAAAGAATTATTGTACCACTATTTTTCCAATGACAACCATTGACTCCATTGATATTGTTTATCCTAAAAAAAATATCTTAAGTAGGTACCCAAACATTTGTTAACTACCTCTGTTTGACCATATGTTTGTGGATGGTATGCAAAAGACATTTAATTTGGTACCACTAAGTCGAAACAATTATTTCCAAAAATTTCTAGTAAATATGGGATCACAATCACTTACAATATTTTTGGGTATTCTATGTAATTTAAAAATTGAATCCATAAATACCTTGGCCTCTTTTCTTGTTGAAAATGGATGTTGTAAAGCCTTAAAATGAGCATATTTGAAAAGGCGATTAACTACCATGAAAATTACTGTTTTACCTTATGACTTAAGAAGACCTTCAATAAAATCCATGGAAATATGTTCCCATTGGCGATCCAGAATAGGTAACTGGTGAAGCAAACCTAGTGATTTGACTGTTTCTCCCTTATTGTGTTGACACACTTCACATTCAGCTACCCATTGCTTAACCTCTACTTTTAATCCTTTCCAACAAAAGGATTGTTTAACCCGCATGTAAGTTTTCATAAACCCTGAATGTCCTGCTAAAGGAGAAGTATGTGACTCCTCTAGAATATGTACTTTGATTGGTGAATTGTGAGGGATGTAAATGCAATTTTTCTTACGTAATATTTCGTCATCATATGTGAAAAGAGGGTATTTAAAGGAATCCATAGATAATTCTTGAATTATCTGAGTTTTTTTGTTGTTGGACAACCATTCTGCCTGCAATTGAGACACTCACTATGAACATGGTCCTGAAATGGCATTAATAACTACTTCATCTTCATATTTTCCAAATAATGCATCCACTGCCACATTTTCTTTCCCTTTCTTATATTCAATCACAAAATCATATCCCAATAATTTAGTCAAACACTTATTTTTTTGGGATACGAGAACCTTTGTTCTAAAAAATGTTTGAGACTGCTATGATCGGTTTTAATAATAAATCAACTATTGATTAAGTAATGCCTCCATTTTTCCACTGCATGTAAAATAGCCAAAATTTCTTTTTCATAGGTGGATCTACCCAAAAAAAAATTTGAAAGTTGTTTACTTTCAAAGGCCAAGGGATGACCCTCTTGCATGAGTATGGCACCAATACCTAATCCTGATGCACCGTATTCAATGACAAATGGTTTTTGGAATTCTAGAGTGGCCAAAATTGGAGTCATACACATTGCCTCCTTGAGAGCCTTGAAGGCTTTAGTAGCTACTATTGACCATTGAAAAGCATCCTTCTTGGTGAAAGTCGTAAGAGGACCTGCAATTTTACCATAGTCACACACAAATTTTTGGGAATAACCCGTGAGGCCCAAAAAAACATGAATTTTCTTGATGGTTTTAGGAAAGGGCCAATCTTGTATTACCTTAATCTTATTGGGATCTACCTTAACACCCTCATGAGATACTATATGATAGAGGTACTCAACTTCTTGAACATCAAAGGAGCATTTAGATCATTTGAAAAACAACTTTTCTTTGCGTAGGATATGGAGAACTCTGTCCACATGTACTAAACGATCTTTCCATGATTTACTATAGATGAGTATGTCATCAAAGAAGACTAAAACAAATTTTCGTAGGAATGGAAGAAAAACCTGGTTCATGAGACTTTGGAATGTAGATGGTGCATTAGTGAGACCAAAGGGCATGACCAAGAATTCATAATGACCTTCATGAGTTCAAAAAGTTGTTTTGGGGATATCTACTTCCCTAACTCGGATTTGGTGAAACCCTAAATGTAAGTCTAATTTGATAAATAATTTTGCACCATGTAGTTCATCTAGTAAATCATCAATGACAGAGATAGGAAATTTATCTTTGATCATGATTTTTTTGAGAGGGTGAAAATCGGGACACATACGCCAAGAATTATCTTTTCTATGAGCTAAGACTACTGGTGAGGAGTAAGAGCTAGTACTATGACGAATGACACCATGGTATAATAGCTCTTGGACAATATAGTCAATTTCTATTTTCTGGGGTTGGGGATATTGGTATGGGCAACCATTGGGTGGAAGAATATCAGGTATTAGATGTATGGCATGGTCATGAGATCTTTCAGGAGGTGGTCCTCTTGGTTCTTGAAAAACCTCCCCATAGTTAGCCACAATGATTTGGAGATCTTCTTCTTTGATTGTAGGTACATCTTGGTCTAATTTCTCTATGCAATTGATTCATGCCATGAATCCCCCACCATATTTTCTCAATATCTTTTCCATGCTATGTGAACTTATAACTTTTGATGGAGGTGTAGGTAATCCTTGAAGATGAATAGTCCTCCCATTGGCTTATCATTCGACAAAGCAATGTTTGTGGTTAAAACCCACTATGGTTTCTAATTGTTCCATCCATGCAATGCCTAAAATAACTTTTGAATTTCTTAATTCCATAACAAAAAGAGGACCTTTCCAAGTATATGTACCCAGTTGTAATGAAACTAAAGATGTCTTACCTAGACATTGAGAAACTTCCCTGCTTGCAATTTTCACTTGAAATCGATCTTGGCTAGAAGATAAGACGTGCAACCCCAATGTCCTTGCAAGTCGTGCATCAATGAAGTTGTGAGTACTTCAAAAATTGATTAATATTTTCACCCTTTGTTTTCGAATGAAACCTACCACTTTGATTATATGGTGAGAGGATAACCCCATGAGAGCATGTACTGAAATAGTCATGGTATCCTCCTCAATGACAACTTTGTTGTGTTCATTTTGGTCCTCCATTGGGAGATCCTCAGGTGCGTCGTACTCCTCTATTTCTTCTTCTTCCTTGTTGGCATATTCAATCTGAAAATTTTGTCATGGTGTACATGCTTGATCTTTTTGATGCTAAGTGTGACATTTGTAGTAGAATTATTGTGACAATTGATCATTTATGTGGAAGGAGTTATTACGGAATGGAGGTCATCCATATGAATCATGTTGAGTGGATGGGCCTATGTGCACCTTTGTCTCTGCCAAGTCATCAATCCTTATACACTCATCCAACTTGGATAGATTGTGTAGGTCTACTTCAAATTTAATGTGTGCTTTTAATCCATTTCAAAAATCCGCTACTACCACATCCTATTGTAGGTATTGTGCATAGGAAAGCATATTGGTGAATTCTGAAATATAGTCCCCTACTGATCTTATTTTCTTAAGTGACAAAAATCATACTATGTATGAACCTGTGGGACCTTTTTTGAATTTGTGAAGAAATAATTTTTTGAAAGTATCCCAATATAATACATATTGGGGCTCCTCACATTTATAAACCATTGATAAGCTTTAGTGCCAAATTTGGTGGCTGCAGAAGGGACATTGTCCCCTTCCATAAATTTATAAAATTCTAAGATGCCTCCCATTTTTGCAATTCACCCACATGCATCCTAGCCTTACAAGGTAGACATGTCAATGTGTGGATAACTGACTCGATTTGGAACTCTTGGTTGGGAATGAACATTGTTTCTCTCTTGTTCCTCGTTACTTCTCTGTCTCTGGTTGTTATTTTGATAAGGTCTATTAAACCCTCTTTGTTGCTCCATATATTCTTCATTACCCCTATCCTCAGTATTTTGGTGATCATTGTGAGTCAGGGACTGACTATTTTGACCTCCATGGTGTGTATAGTTGTCGTAGTAGACATACGTACTCCAGTGATTGGAACTAGAAGGATTTGGTTGGGGTAGTTTCTTAGATGCGTTGAAACTTGTAGTCATCATCTGAAGATTTAATATTAAATCTTTTAACAACTCATCATTGAGCACTGGACAATTACTTTCTACTTGGGTGATGTTTTCTTGTGCATAATCTAGAGAGGAATTGGTTGCCATTGGGCTGACTATAGGATGACCCAGATTAAAACTACCAATTTTAGATGGAGAAGGAGAATTTTTTGTACCTTAGCTTCGACGAGCTCTTCTTGTGTTGTTATTGGGAGTTTTTGAGATTGTTAATCATCTATCAGATCCTTTGGTCCAACTTTTGCTCATGCACCTTCTAAAATATCCTGCTTAGGAGCCTTTAAGCTTCAAATTTTTGTAAAAAAATTATTAAATTGTCCAAAAAATTGGTTTATATTATGCCAAATTGTATCTCCAACTGTGATGCGGATATGAATTTTGGCTCACCTCCTTGAAAACTTTTGACAATTTCCTTGACAACTTTTCAATTTTATTGACAATTTTTCAATTTCCTTGACAACTTTCCTTGGAGACTTTTCAATGTCCTCAACAACTTTCAACACTTGTATTAACAACTTGACACTTAACCTCGAATACGACATGCTAATTTAACCATCGTTGACTATGTAGAACAACGTGACCCAATACTGGACATGGTGCAACTGATTTGACCACTGTGGACTATGTGGACGCAACTGTGGACATGACACAACTAACCCGCAACTGTGGACATAATGCGGGATAGATGATGAACAGTAGAGAACCACAATGCACAAGACAACTGGTAGGAAAAATGAATCGATAGACATGTTCGAGGATACAAAGGATAGCTGGGATGTGACATGAGGACGTGCTAGAGACACTAGGGCAAAGACAACTTAGACATGCAAATCGTGGTGACTGGATAAGATTCACAAAAATTGACATGAGGACGCACTAGAGACACTAGGACAAATACTGACACGAGGACACACTAGAGACACTAGGACAAAGACAACTTAGACACAATGCAAAGAACCCTACGACAAGGACAACACAAAGACCCTGACAAACCTGACAAGTGAACCGCTACGCGCAATGATATTAAGCTATGTAACTGAAGTCACAATTAGTTATGGGCAGTTTTTTAATTTTAAACACTTATAATTCCAACACTTAGTATGTGTATGTTAATGTCCTTCGAACGAAAATAAAAAAAAATGTGAACCTTAGTTTTGTCGTAAATAATGTGTTTGTCATGCATTCTAATTGGTTGACGAGAATTATTTAAAAATTTATGCCTGTTACACCGATTTACTCTTTGATTTCGAGAATAACGTGATCTGAGGTGTCTGAATACCATTGATTTTTCCAATGTCTTGAATTGATCAAAATTCAATTGAACTAAACGACGATGGATAGCACAAGGATTTGACATAAACATATTTCACCAAGGTTATATTCATAGTTTTACTGTTTCATCCCACAGCTCCAAATTTTATGTACTGGTTTGATTCAGATGGTTGTTTCCCTGTGATTTCGTGTATCTCTTGTTCTACACTACCACCTAAACACCGTGTACTGCTATAGATGTGTGACGCCCAACAGGAACGTAACTCGGATGGAAATTTTCATAACAGCGGATACCCAATAGGAATGTGCATAGGTGATAATGTTTTATTTTGTTTTTTGAGCTATTTTATGGCCTGGACTTGCTTCATAATCTATCTTCCTGATACCACTTGGAGAGAATCACCTACGAGTTCCCTCTAAATCACTATTACTATTTATATTTACTCAACAAATTGATATTATTCAAAGAAATATAACTAGAAAAAATCATGCAATGACACAGATAAATCAAATGGAATCACTGGTAAATTTGTTAGCCACTTGAGGTGGGCACTCCCTCGCCGTAAAGGCAAATGTTCGAATAACACAGATGAAAAGTAGAAATAAATATGATCATAGATGATTTTAACTAAAAAATCTAATCTAATAAATATGAAATATTTTCACATGGAAAACCTAGTTGACAGGCTAGGTTTGGTATGTAGCACAAACTTACTTGAGTTAACACTCTTCCATGAGTCAGGTGAACTCTCAGTTTAGACTAGTGAGTTGTTGTAATCCAACGACTCTCAATGATCAACTTTGCTATTTATACAAAGTTGATCCATAGAATAAATAAATCAGTTATATTTATCTTTTCAAATATTGTAATGCTTTGTAGTTCTATTCTTGGAAAATTCTAACATGGTACTAAAGCATGATAGATTCTACTAGGCATTCTCTCTTGAAGGCAGTTTCACAAACTGGTTCTTATATTTTATCTCTTTTTTAAAATGAGTTTTTTTCATATCTATTGTAGACTTCTCATATTTCATCTACAATATTTTCTATGAAAAATCTATTTATTGTTCTATCTAATATTATTTTACAAGTTTATTTTACCATAATAGATTCTCCTTTAATTTTAGAATATATTGATATTTGCCTCACTATAAGAAAAAGTATTTGAAATATTTTTTTCCAAATTGCAAATGCAATATAGGTATATCATTTTTCCATTTGTTCCTACCATTTTTTCTTATTCTCGACAAATCACAGTACAAGAACACGTTGGTCCACCTCTCTTGACAAAGCTTTTGCCTTGGCTATTCCTTCACAATCATTGCGTCGTCTTCATGGAAAGTAAATTCATGGGCATACCCTTTTTTTTCATGGAGATCATTCAGTTTCATGAGATCTTTTAATATTTATAAAAGCATAATTTTCGTGTCTCATCTCAAGAGACGTTGGGTCATTAATTTTAAATACCATAGTGCTTATACTTAATATTAAAATGTGGCAAGTTATCTCCAACATTGCCAACGTCTATATCTTGGAGCGTAGCGTTCTTTCTTCTCGTCTTCCTCAATGGGTATTTCGAAAGGATATTAGAACTCGATGGAAGCTAAATCTTAAATGATTTTCCCTCTTCACTTTACTCTAAGATTCGCCTATTATCCATTCTCTAGCGCTACAAGAAACATATTCAAATATTATAAATATGAATGTGATGATTATTGCTCTCCCATCCTAGCTTTCAATCAACATCGTTATTTTTTTGAATGTGTATGTCTTTGTTATACTGTGTGTTGCTTACCTTCTCTTATGCAGTGAGCAATGTAACCTTCCCTCTGTGATAATTTAGTGGATCAGCGAAGGCTTGACGAGCACCTTCCCTAGCATCTTCTGCATCACATTTTTAGGAAAGACTAAACAAAGTATTATTAAAATTTTATTATTATTTGACATATTAATATCCTCTTGAAATTGCAGTGTAATCGCAAGTAAACGTTGATGTCCTTTTGGAGTGCATCCTCGAAAGTGTAGTGAACCTTCTCTCACTATTCGTTGAAAAAGTGTAGTGAAAAACAAGAGTCGTGCTCTTTCGATCCTTTCGAAGACCCATCTCTCGTTGTTCAAAGATCCATATATTTTTGGACGAACGTCCAATCCAGATTAGGTAATATTGTATTTATTATTATTATTTTTCTAATCCTCGGAAGTACAATAAATATCATAGGTAATATAGCATCCTTAGAGTACAATGAAGAACAGGAGTCATGCTATTTTGAGCCCTTTGAAGAACCTTCTCTCATTGTTCGTTAACGTCTCTTGTGGGGTTTGAGTTACCCACTAAAAATTCAGTGGGCTCTGTCAAAGCCCTAGAAGTGCTCTCTCAAGCTTTTTCATCCATTGAGAGGGTTAACTAATCAGATCTATTTAAAAACTGTTTTTTTTATTTTTATAATAACCAGTACTAAAATAAATATATACTCTTTGTATTTAAATATAACACCCTCTCATCAATTTTCTGTCATTTTTACTTCTTTAGTGCCCTTTTTTTTCACTAAAAAAAAAGTGACAAGTTTGTAACTTCATAAATAATAATATTTTTTTTTTTTTTTTTTTTGGGGGGGTTTAAAGGTGCCAACACTTGCACCTTTTTTCTAAGGCTTCAAGGGGGATTGTTGTTATTATTGGTCATTGTTTCTTTCTTTTTTGCATCATTGACTTTGTTATATCCCTTTTTTAAAAGGTCATTACTCATAACAACAATAGGAGATATTTTTTGATGTGAAACTAAATGTGGTTTTTTCTTTTAGCCACTTGGTCATATTCTTTCATATCATTTCAGCTCTTTTAAAAAGAAATAATTTTCATACAATATATGCTCCTTTTTTTCAAATCATATAAAACTTAAAATAAAGCAACAAAATAAAATATTTTCATAAGGGCACTTCAAAATTTATAATCACCTATGTTCCAAGTATTGGACTTCTCACTAACTTATAGTTTCCCTCATGTAAGGGTGGGTTATTGAGAAATATGATATATCGGTCTGGCTAGTTATCATTGCATCAAAAGCCTATGTTCCATGTATCAATTCTACTCATTACTTATAGTTTCCCTCACGTAAGGGTGGGTAATTGAGAATATGGTATGAAACTAAATGGTGCGGGAAGTAGGATCATTTTTTATATTGAATCGCTTTTTGATTGTAAGGTAGAAAACCCACAATAGACTTAATTTATATATTTTTTCGATGATGCCTTATTATCATATGTGGATTGCATTTAAATACCTAGTCTAATAGTTGTAAGAGTGAAGGGTTGTGACCCTAGAATATAATTAATAAATAATATAAGTAATTAGGACATGTTAGGAGGGTCCTAACATGCCACCCCCCTTAAAGGAGCTTTGTCCTCAAAGCTGGAAATTTGGAAATTGCTGCTGGATATCTTGGAAATTTTCCCACGTTGCGTCTTCTAAAGGTAGACCTTTCCTCCTGATTTTGGTAATCCTTCAATAAAGTCCATAGAAATATATGCCCATTTTTTGGTGGGTATAGGAAGAGTTTGAAGTAATACTGGAATTGCGAGGGTCTCTCCCTTTTGTCTTTGGCAAACTTCACATTCTTGTACAAAGTTTTTGATGTAATTTTTCATTCCTACCCAATAGGAGGTAGTGGCTCTTTTATAAGTTTTTAAGAACCCTGAGTGGCCTGCAGTGGGTGAGGTATGTAACTCATGAAGAATTTTTTCACAATAAGTTGAATTGGGGGTGAGGACCATCCTCCCTTTGTATCTTGATATATTGTCCTTCCAAGTGTATGGAGTTTTGCTACTAGGATTATGTTGAAGTTTTTGAATTAAGGCATCGATAGTAGGATCATTTATCCATTCTTCATGCACCTCATCTACCCATTTAGGAATAAGGGAGGAAAGAGCATGGACTTGAGGCATATCTTCAAATTTTCTAGAAAGTGCATCGACTGCCATGTTGTCCTTTCCATTTTTATATGTAATTTCATAATCATAGCCAAGAAGTTTAGTAACCCATTTTTGTTGTTTCGGGGTATTAGTCCTTTGTTCCAAAAAATACTTCAAGCTATGATGGTCAGTGCATATAATGAAATGTTGGCCAATAAGGTAAGACCTCCAATGTTGAATAGCATGGACAATCGCCAACATCTATTTTTCATACGTAGAGTGAGCTAAATTCTTAGGAGAAAATGCTTTGCTTATAAAAGCTAGAGGCCTTTCATCCTACATGAGTACGGCTCCCATTCCTATTCCTGAAGCGTCACTTTCAATGACGAACGGTTTAGAAAAGTTGGGCATGGCTAGAACAGGGGTGGTACACATTGTAGTTTTCAAGGTGATAAAGGCCTCATCCACCTTAGACGACCATTTGAAAGCATTTTTCTTAAGTAATGTTGTTAGAGGAGTAACAATTTTACCATAATTTTGGACAAATTTTCTATAATATCCCGTTAGTACAAGAAACCCACGTAGAGCTTTTAAGGTTTTTGGAATAGGCCAATTTTTCACCTCCTCGATTTTGGAAGGATCTACCATAACTCCTTCCTTTGAGACAATATGCCCTAAGTATTCAATTTCTTGTTTTCCAAAGGAACACTTTGATCTTTTTGCATAAAGTTGATTTTCCTCCAAGCTTTGGAATTCTTGTCTAACATGGTCCAAATGTTCTTCCCATGTTTTGATATAAATCAAAAAGTCATCAAAGAAAACTAATATAAATTTATGAAGAAAAGGGTGAAATACCTTATTCATTAGACTTTGAAAGGTAGGAGTGTTGGTCAGGCCAAATGGCATCACCAAGAATTTGTAGTGCCCTTCGTGAGTGCGAAAGGCCATCTTAGGAATATCCTTTTCATTGACTCGTATTTGGTGGTAGCCTGACCGTAAGTCTAACTTGGAAAAATAAGCTACCCCGTGGAGTTCATCTAATAGCTCGTCTATGACCGAAATAGGAAATTTATCTTTGATGGTCATTTTATTAAGCGCTCGAAAATCGACACATAAACACCATAAGCCATCCTTTTTTCTAACTAAAATAATTGGAGAGGAGTAAGGGCTTTTGCTAGGTCTAATGACTCCTGCCTTAAGAATATCTTGTACTAATTTCTCTATTTTGGTCTTTTGGAGGTATGGATAACGATAAGGTCTAATATTAGGAGGGTGATGCCCTGGAAATAGTGGAATAGAGTGATCGTGACTTCGTTGTGGAGGTAGTCCTTTTGGTTCATTGAATACCGCCTTATGGTGGTCTAAAATATTTTGTAACTCTGGTGTCTCATATTCTTTGTGACTAGGTTGAATTGAAAACAATTGGGCGACCATTCCTTTATTTCCTCTTTGGATAATTTTCTCCATTCTATGCGAGTTGACGATTTGGGAAGGTCCTGATTTTAGGCCTTGGATAATATAGGTTTGGTTCTTTACTGTGAATTTCATCCATAGTTCATAAAATTCCCATTGGACTATGCCCAAGGTTTGTAACCATTGTACACCTAGTACAATGTCGCACCCACATAGGGGTAGGACGTACATGTCGCCTTTCATGTTATAAACCCCCATAGTTAGTTTTATATTTTTGCATTTTCCTTTGCATGCAATTTTTCCATTGTTTCCAATCATCACTTTGAAGTTATTGCAAGGGTATATAAAACAATTTACTTTTTTAGCTACCTTTGGATCGATAAAATTGTGTTTGCTACTAGAATCTAGGAGCACGGTAAGGTTTTGTTTCTTAAAATACCCTTTAACTCGCATTGTTTGAGGGGCAGAAAATCTAGCAAGGGCATTGAAGGAAACCTTTGGTGCATTTTCTTCGTCACTTTCAAGTGTGTTGGATAATACCTCTACTTTGAGTTCAGGTTCCTCTTCAGTAGAATTCCCAACCTCTGTGGCATCTAGAATATATAATTTTCATGAGGCACATTTATGATTTCTATCAAATTTCTCATCGCAATGGTAGCAAAGACCCTTAGCTTGTTTTTCCTTCATTTCCTCGAAACTCAGATGCTTAATTGGTAGAGCGGGGTTAATTTTGGGGGTTGTGTAGGAGTTTTGGGTTCGTCAATTTTGCATTGGTTTGGGGTTTGTATAAGTGTTTTATGGTTTCCCCCAAGTTGATTTTGTGAACCGATTTTGTGCCTTGATTTTGTCCTCCACTAATTTTGCCAAGCCGATGGTCTCTAACATGTTTGTAGGGTTATACATTTGCACCTCTATTCAAATTTCTTCTTTTAATATGCTAACAAAACATTCTTGAAAGAAGGCAACGTCTAAATCGGATGTTAGATTAGCTAGCCTTTCATATTCTGCTTAGTATTCGCTTACCGAAGTGGTTTGGCATAATTTAGTGAGGGCTCCTATAAAGCTTTGAAACTTGCTAGGACTGAATCGTACTAATAGATTCTATGTAAAGTTTGACCACATTGGAGTGTCGTTAGTTTTCTTGAACCATTGGTACAATTGGATGGCATCGTTTTCCAAGTGGAAGGAGGTGATATGCACTTTTTGCATTTCTAGAATTTGATTTAGTGAGAAATATTGCTCTACTCGGTAGATCCAGTTTGTAGGGTCTCCTCCTTCAAATTTTGGGAAGTCTAATTTGGTCGTCCATGGTAGAATGGAATTTTGTGGACCTCCTAACATTGCTCGGTTTGATGACCCGTGGTTGGGTGAATTTGCATGTGTTGTTGCCTAATTTTTATTGATGGCATCAAGTTTAACATCCATTGCAAATATTTTCTCGAAGAGTTCTCTTATGGTACGGGTATTCTCCTCTCTTTCCTATTGAACTTCTTCAGCAAGCCTTTCGTGTTTCTCATGAATGGAATCCAGTGATCGTCGTCCTTCAGCCATTGCGGTTGGTGTAGGTAACGATCAATATGACTTGGTATAGGTGAGCAAAAATAATAATAAATAAATAAATAAATAAAATAAAAAATAATTTTAATTTTTTTTCTTCCCATTTCGGACGTCGAAAACCTTGATGTTGCGTTGAATATTTTAGCTTTTTCAAAATAGCCACCGGTCACCACGTGAAATTTCGAGCAATTTGGGTGTAAGACAACTTAATTCGTACCTTAGGAGAAGGTTTAATTTTTTGTGAGGATTTTGACACGGATCCGTGAAGCATGAATGTTGTTTGCGTCCTCACGAATGTGGACTGGCTGAAATGTGTGGTGGGAAAAAAAATTAATGGTGAATTTTCTCCTTGATCTAGCTCTGATCCAGATGGTATGAAACTAAATGGTGCGAGAAACATGATCATTTTTTATATTGAATCGCTTTTTGATTGTAATGTAGAAAACCCACAATAGACTTAATTTATATATTTGTTCGATGATGCCTTATTATCATATGTGGATTGCATTTAAATACCTATTCTAATAGTTGTAAGAGTGAAGTTTGTGACCCTAGAGTATAATGAATAAATAATATAAGTAATTAGGACATGTTAGGAGGGTCCTAATAGAATAATAGGTATAAAGGCCTGGCCAATTTTTCTTGCTTCATTAGACTATTTTAATATATCATATCTCCTCATTTACTTATAGTTTCCCTCACGTTAGGGCAGGTAATTTGAGGATATTGGTATTACTATCAAGCTTTTGTTCCCTTATTTAAAGCTCCATTGTATTCTCTAAAAACTTGAAGTTAAATGGGGGAATTATTGGTTCACTTCAATTTTCTTTGGCAAAATGAATACAATGAATAAAATTGATCCACTCACCCCTCATAACTATCATACATGGAAACCCAAAATATTAAATCTCATTTCTCAAAAAGGGCTCACACACCTGCTAGAAGAGAAGCAACCTAAATTTGAAAAGGAATATGAAATATTTGTTCATAAAGGGAAAATGTATGAAACAATGGGTATTATAAGCACTAATGTAAATGAAAGCTTATGGTTTCACATTATGGATTGTAAAAATCCATATGAAAGTTGGTAGAAACTAAAGAACTTATTTGGGAAAGTAGATCAAATAAGGTCAATGCAACTAGAGGCAGAATTAACAACATTATCTCCTGAAGACTTCAACAATATTGTTGACTTTCTCACCAAATTTAAAGAAGTCATCACTCAATAAAAAGGTAGTGGCAAAAATAAAATAGAAGAAGAATGCATATATCTAATTATTTCTAAATTAAATGGTGTATTTCAATTTTTTGCAACCACCTTTCCGTCTACAAAAGATGCTCTTGGTGCAAGTTTTAAAATGCCCTACTTAGAGGAATTTTGTGATAGGCTAACTAGAGAAGAAACAAAACTTGCAAAGTATGAGATCTCTTCCTCTTCCTTAAAAGCCTTAGTAGCATCCATATCTACTAAAGAAAAATTCAAAAGAAATAAAGGATTCCTATAACTTGTACTCACTGCAAAAAGAATGGTCATTCTGTGAAAAAATGTTGGAAAAGACTACAACAACTAAAGGTAAAAATGAAGGATCAAAATATAGATACTAAGAAGCATATAGGAAAACCCTTAAATTTTCAATGCAAGACCATAAACACTTCATCAAAATATTGGGTTCTAGATTCAGGAGCAACTCATCACATGACTTCATCAGATGAGTCATTCACTTCAATCTCCTCAAGTTCAACATGTAGCATAGAAGTTGGTGACTCATTATTTATCCCAGTCAAAGGAAAAGGTGACATATCCATTGATGGTGTTTATATCAATAATGTTCTCTATATACCAAATATTTTAACAAATCTCCTCTTCGTATATCAGATTTGTACTTTTGGAAAAGGCAAAATAGTTCTCTTCTCACCAACAGGAGTTGAGATAAGATACTTTCAAGACCCAAACTCTCTCATAGAAAAAGGAGATATTGATCACAACACTCGCCGATTTCACTTCAAAGGATTAAAAAATTCATAAGGGGCCTCCTATTTTGTTGCACATGGATATCTTGAAAGAAAAATTTGGCATGAAAGGTTTGGACATCTCAGTTATAACTACCTAAAGGAATTGAACACCCATGAAATGGTAACAGGATTGCCTCAAGTCTCTTCTATTGATGGATTATATCCTAGATGTGCTCTTGGAAAGCATCAATTTCCTTTCCACCTAGGTGGTTATCTAAAGGCCTCATCCCCTCTAGAGTTAATCCATAGTGACTTGATGGTCTTTCCAAAGCCTTCCTTCAAAGGAGCAAAATATGCTTTAACCTTCATTGATGATTTTTCTAGAAGAACTTGGGTCTACTTCTTAAAATACAAAAGTTATGTTCTATCCCACTTCAAAATCTTCAAAGCATTAGTTGAAAATCAAGCCTCTTGCAAAATCAAGTAAATTCATACAGATAATGGGGGGAATCCTTCAGTAAGGAGTTCTCAATTTTTCTATCAGGTCAAGGCATAATTCATCAACATTTTCTCTCCCATAATCCGTAGCAAAATGATATTGCAGATATGAAAAACAAAACTTTAAATAAAATGGTAAACTGTATGCTCCACTCAAGAGATCTTCCAAAAAAAATTTGGGCAGAAGCAATTAACTGTGCAAACTATATTCAAAACCACACACCTCATAAAGCTCTTGGCCATTTGACTCCCGAGGAAGCATGGACTGGCTCAAAACATGATTTCTTTTTCTTCAATATTTTTGGGTGTACTGCTTGGGCGCATATCCCAAAGAAGAAAAGGAAGACTCTAGATAAGAAAAGCAAAAAGCTCATATTTGTTGGTTATTATGAGGAAATGAAAGCATATATGCTACTTGATCCCACAACTCATGAGGTATTTTTCATAGGAATGTTCAATTTGATGAAACATTCCCTCATAAAGATCCTCAACCATCCTCTTCCACTATTGATTCTCTTGAGCCATATCCAATGTTAGAGCCTCAATATAATGAAGAACCCACTTTAGAGATTAATTATCAAAATGACCAATATGAGGATCCTATACTCCAAACTCCAACTCAAAGTCCTGCCACTCCAATTAATCCTTCCACAATGCCTAAATGGGCCCACATCATTGTTGAAGAAGAAACTCCATACATCCAAAATCTTCCATCATCTAGATTAAGCAACTCCATAGCCTCTGGTCTTGTCTATTAGTCCATTTCCACAGATCCTCAATCCTTAAAAGAAGCAACTGGTATTAAAGAATGGGATGATGCCATGGAAAATGAATTTTCTTCCTTAATCAAAATCAAAAATTGGGATTTATTTCCTTTACCTAAAGGAAGGAAGTTAGTTCACTGTAAATGGATTTACAGAATGAAATATGGACCTAATGGAGAAAATGACAAACACAAAGCTCGCCTGGTAGCCAAAGGTTTCTCTCAAATTGAAGGGATTGATTAATCTGAAACTTTTACACCAGCTCCCAAAATGGATTATGTTAGGCTAGTATTTACTCTAGTTGCTTCCCAAAAGTAGCCTATTTTTCAAATGGATGTAAAAAGTGATTTCTTACATGAGGACTTAAAAGAGGAGATATTCATGGAATAACCTATTGGATTCACTCAAGACTCCTCCCTTGTTTGTAGACTACGGAAATCTCTCTATGGCCTCAAACAAGCTCCTAGAGCTTGGTATGAAAAAATGGACTCCTTCCTTCTTTCCTCAAGTTTTTCTCATTGTGATTCTGATGCCACAGTCTACATTTGGAGAGATGAAGAGAAGATCACCTTACTTATTCTCTATGTTGATGATCTACTACTTACTGATAGTGACATTTATCACATTCAGACTATCAAAGGCTCTTTTTGAAAAATTTGAAATGGTTGATCTGGGTTTAGCTCATTACTTCTTTGGGATTCAAATAAGTCAAATAGATGCAGGAATTTTATTATTTCAACATAAATACACTTTAGACCTTCTTCAATGGTTTAAGATGACTTATTGTAAGCCCTCTTCTACACCTTTTTAGTTTGGAGTCACTCTAAGTACTTCCTGCACATTCCCTCTATGTGATGCTACTCTGTACCTCACTCATACTCACCCAGATATAACATATGTTGTTGGCTTGATATCTAGATTCTCACATCAACCTCATTTCATCCATTGGAAAGCAACAAAAATAATCCTATGCTACTTGCAAGGAACTACTCAACTTGGGCTCTTATATGAAGGAAAATCCATGGATATCATTGGTTATACATATTATGATTGGGCAGGTTCAGTAGAAGACAGATGTTGAACTTTTGGCTGTCTTTTTTCTTGGTTCTTCACCAATTTCTTGGTCATGTAAAAAACAAGCAGTAGCACTATCATCTACAGAGGTAGAATATACGGCAACAATTTTAGCAAGTCAAGAAGCTCTTTGGCTTCGTCAGATACTAAGAGAATTTGGTTTTTTCCACGAAAAAACTATTACTCTTTGGTGTAATAATCAGAGTACAATTCATATTGCTCACAATCCAGTTGAGCATCAGCGTACCAAGCACATTGAAATTCACATACACTTCATTCGACAGCATATTTAGAGAAGGGAAATACACTTGGACTATATTCCCATAGAAAATAAAATTGTATACATCTTCACCAAATCCTTTCCTTCTTCGCGTTACATTTAGTTGCGAAAGAAACTTGGAGTAAGTTAGATGCATTAGAAGGTACAAAAGAGGTTTTCACCTCTCATTTCTTCTTATTGTTTCTTTTTCTTTGGAAGATGGTTTTTTCCCATCTATTTTTTTTACTCTCTCCTATATGTAATAACATTGTACACGAGTATCTCATCAGGCCTAGTTGCCAAGACTCATTTCTTTTTTCAATGAGGACAATATTCACCATCTGAAGACATGCCTCTTCATTTTTATAGATGGTTTTTCCCATGTGGTATTTTTTTACCATATCTCCTATATGTAATAACATTGTACATGAGTACCTCATCAAGCCCAGTTTTTGGGACTCATTTCTTTTTTCAATAAGGACAATCTTCGTCATCTGAAGACATACCTCTTCTTTTTTATTTTTGATAGATGGTTTTTTCCCAAGTGGTTTTTTTACCATCTCTTCAATAATAATAATTGTAAATGAGTACCTCATCAGGCACTGTTGCTGGGACTCATTTTTTACATTCACCCCTAGTATCACTTAAGGGGGTGTTAGAATAAATAATTACTCTCTTAAGTTCTACTAGGATAAAATTACTTGAGTTACCACTCTTCCATGAGTTAGGTGATCTCTCACTTTAGACTAGTGAGTTTTTGTAATCCAACGACTCTCAATGATCAACTTTGCTATTTATACAAAGTTGATCCATGGAATAAATCAATAAATTCTATTTGTCTATTCAAATCTTGTAATGCTTTGTAGTTCTACTCTTGGGAAATTCTAACAACAATATGAACTAATTAGGGTATTTGATGGAGTGAATAGAAAAATACAATTAGCTTTCCTTATTTCTCCCCAACAATTTATATAGAACAATAGCTCAGATGTCATTGTTGCAGCTATATTATGTGTTAGATACATTATACTGAGCACGATAGCTTCACCTATAAGTATGGACCAGAGGTACCGTATAAACCAAACACTGATGTGCAATAAATTACACAAAAAGGTTTAAAATTTGGGGTCTTATATGCTTTTGAATTTTAACTTTATGATGTAAGTGCAAAAAATAGAAATTAAATGCAACATACAGTCAAAAAGTGCCCACAAATTTTAAATATAGGTGTCGGATTCCATCGAAAATGCACCTATAATACCAATTTTAAGGTGTCAAATGCAATTGAAAATGCACCTTTTTACAATAATTTTTGCAAGAAATTTTGATTTTTGTGCTTGCAAAAAAAATGATATTCACAATTCCCCCCCTTGTGTTAGAATTTTGCAAAAGAAGAATATTGTTTTGTCCCCCCTTTTGTTTGCAAAATAAACAAGGTGTTGATGGAATTTTGAGAATCCTTTTAGTTTGTAAAAGAAACATTGTGCAATTCTTGTTTTGTATCCCTCTGTGTGGAAAAAAATATTGCACTATTTATCTTTGTAATTTGCAAAAACAATGATGCAAGGTATTAAAAAAATACCTTTTTTGCTTCTCATTTAGCAAAAAAATATCTTCCTTGAGCAAAGATCTCTTCCTCCTTGTAATACGCCTACTAAGACTTTATTGTAGCAAAAATTGCTTCTCCTTGAGCAAACATTGTAAAATTTGATTTTTTTGCAACAAAAAATTGTTGCTTGGCGAAAAAATTGTTGCTTGGCATAAAAATTTGTTTCTTTGGCACGGGCAGGATTTGAACCCCCAACCTGTCACTAGCCAACGTCTCAGCACTGGTACAACTAGCCAGTTGGGCTAGCACGACCGACGAAAATAGAAGGCCAAAACCTTCTATTTGTGCCCTCCTTTAGTGCACGACAACAAAAAAATATTTTGAGGGTCCACGGGGTTTGAAACCCTGACTTCTTGCTACCCAATGCCTTGAAATTTACCAACCAACTAGTCTAGATAATGCCTCGGATGGGAACAAAGGGGAAGGACCTTTGTTTTATTTCCTTATCTGATGGAAGATTAAAAAGAATTGGGATAATTATCCCACATGCAGCCTATTGCTATGTTTGGATGCTTTAAAGAGGAGAATGCTCCCCTATTTCATTGACTGCCTTCGGGTAGTCTATGCTCGCATGAAAAATGATGGATTGTTTCCATGTATCAAAGAAATATGATTTTGCATGCCACATCAACACACCAAACTACCACATCATATGCCACATCATCGATTACCACATTAGCCACGCATGCCACATCAACCTCTTGCCACATTACAAGCCAGTAACTCTGCCAGCAATGCCATGTTAGATGCCACATCATCAGCTACCATTTCAAAGGTGCCACATCAACTACCTAGTTGTCCATATTGATTTGCATGCTCACCACATCAGCCATTCCTACCATGTGTCTACCTTGAGATTCATGCTTAGACAAGGGATCTTGTTCCTTGAGATTTGTGCCCTATCTACCTATACCCAAATTTTCCTAGATTGTTGCCTTAAAATATATACCAAAATTTACGTGCCCAAATCACTACCTCAAAATGTGTGTCGAGTCCCCACATCTTCGATTGCCACATTAGCTACACATGCCATGTTAGCCTCTCACCACATCACACGTCAACCAGCCATGTCAATAGCTCTATCAACAATGCCACATTACTTACTGCCACGTTAGAGGTGCCATGTCATCCATCTAATTATCCGTCTCGATCTGCATGCTTGTCATGTTAGCCAATCCCACCACATGTCCACCTCAAAGTTTATGCTTAGACCATGGGTCCCGCTCCTTTGGATTTGTACCCTATCACCCAAATCGCTACCTCAAAATATGTGCTAACTATACCCTATCTACCTACACCCAAATTCACCCATATTCACCTAGTGTCGATTTTCATATGCCCATATTGCTACCTCAAAAGACGTATCGAGTCCCAACTGTCACGTGCCCATATTTGTGATGCTCTAATACCATGAAATATTTGAATGAGCATCAACATTATATTCAATATATATCAATATATAGTACATTGTGGAGGTGGTTTGAATAACCCACATAACCACCTTGCCCTAACCACTAATGAAGTGTTAACATAAAGTAATTAATAAGTTAATATCCCAAATGGTGGAATATTACTCCAACATTTATGAGATTAGATTTCTTTGTGATCCAAAATCATACAATGCAACTACCCTAGTCATATTTATTTGGATATACACCTAAAATAATTCTTATTTTGTGTTTTTGAAACTATCTCCTCCTTTGTAGATTGAACATGGGTTTGTCCACAAGCTTCCAAAGTCTGTAGTTTCTTTTTCCCTTTCTTGGCTACACAAGCCAATTTCTCTTCAACCTCTACAATGACAATACAGTCCTAGTCTTACTGACACACATTGACTAATTTTATTTTTACCTTTTTTTAGCCATTTGGTCTTCTTTTCTAGGTGCAATTTCTAACACTTTAATATAGTGTGCCCATCAACCTTGCAATGGTCATAATGTTTTCATCTTTTTGCACTGTTGTAGAAGCCTTCTTGGTCTGATTTTTGCTTTACTTTTATGATTTTGTCATATTTTTACTACCACTGGGTTGATTAGAGGTCTGCTACATTTTATTTGGCTTCTTTTTCTTCATCTCCAAGTATATTTCCTTGACACATATCTCATCTATGCTTATGACATTGAAAAGTTTCAACTTTATTCTAAAATGGTAGTGCAATCCACCCTTGTACTTCTTCAGAATCGATGGATCCTCCATATTTATGTTCAATAATATCGCTTGCCTCCTAAATTTAGTGGTGTATTCTTGAACATCTTTTCCTTGTTTCTACCTAAAAAATTACCACCTCTGCTCCATACTTTCTTGGTATCCAACCAGTTAGAATTGAGCTCTGAGTGCAGCAACAAATTGGGCTCATTTTTGTACAGGTGGTTGCCTATTACGAGTAAAACCAAAAACATATGCCTCCCACCATGTGATAGTATGACCTCCAAGCTTCAATCTAGTAAAATTTACTTTTTGGGGCTTCATATAATTCTTGGTATTGAAGTATACCTCCAACTACTTCAACCAACTGTCCAACTTCTTAGGATCCAACTCTCTGCTATAGACAGGTATGGATAGCCTCAACTCCATCTTAAATGGGTTAGATATCAAAGGTATATTATTAGAAGTTGAAGCACCTTGATCCTTTCCCACAAGAATCATTTCCTCATAATTTCTAGACTAATTCAGTTGGTATTGTATAATCTCCATCATTTTTGTGAGTTGCACAAGAGTGTTTTCCATCATGAGGAATTTGTGTTCATATTACTCAGCAGACATTCATGATCACTGTTCTTTAGCCATGGAAGTATTTCTCCACCTTCTCCCAATTTTTGGGTTACAAGGAACTAACTCCAAATTTTGAGACCTTCTACCTTGCATACACAAGCCTTACGAAATAACTCGTCCCACTAGGCATGCTAGATAAACTATTATCATCTTTGAATGCACCATCCCTTTCAGGGTGTAAGCCCAATGTGCCTGGGGTACATATGCCTCAAATAGAGCAACACAATAGGAAGTACCATAGGCAAAGGGATCATCTATGGGGAAAACTCCAAGGTTTTTATCTATGGTTAGCACCTCATAAGATCAATCATTGGTACATTAGTAATAGGAAAGTAAACTTTGCAAAATAATAAATCTAAAAAATCCAGGTAATTCACCAAGATTAAATTCCCCCCCCTCCCAACTGAATGAAATGATCATAAATGATCATATGCACCACAATCTAATATTTATAAATTTAACACACTAAATTCCATAAAACCTATAATAAAAAATATACTAAAGAAGTAGGATAGAGAAAAATAGCCATAGCTACCATTCATATGCCAAAAATGATTACAAGACAAGAAAACTAGAGAGGATCAATACTTCTTAGACAATGGCTTAAGGATCTAGCTCCACTTCTTACAACTGGGAAAGGGAGTGAAAGGAATATCCTATAAGGTTAGATAAGATGCATAAGCAGACAACTCCCAATGTCTTTACAATACAAAATCAGGTCTATTTATAATCTAGGAGGAGTATTTCTTCCCTTTGAAACTTTGCATAGAAGGTCTACCAATTATTCTCTAATATATAGTCGAAATACTTCTACAATGGTAGTTAGCAACTTTGAGGTATCAATTTCTAGGGCTATTAATGCCTAGATGATTATGGGCCTTTTGATGATGGGGGTGTCATTGTCATCCCTTACCACTTGTGCTAGGATGGTTACACCATTAAGAATTTTCTAGGCCTCCTTTGGAATATCACACTTGATGGCATAATGGGTATGGCCTCCTTGACTAGAATAATATGGTAGGGTACGCTTCCTCATGTGATAGCTGGTAGTTGCACTGACATGTGGACTATTTTGATAGGTTATGCCACAATTGTCAATATTGATGGTCTATGGTAGATGTCTTATTGAATTCCTTTTAGGATGCCTATGTATAGGTTTGGAAGTTGCTACATGTATTTTGATCCATAATTGTAGACAAACTATAACTATTCTTACAATTACAAATTTAAGGATTAAAAAAATATAGTAAATCTCCATGCAATTGCTATCAACTACTGAAATTCAAGTGTAAATAACAAAACATTCACACAGATTAGACACAAAAATTTATAGTGGTAAAACCCCAATTTGGGGAAACATCCACTATCCAAGAGATCTCATACTTTATTAATGAACAAAAAATACATTGCAACCTCCGAAGGGCTACCAAACATTGCTATTGTAATAAAAACAACCAATACTATGCAACAATTTCATCCAACAATTTGTAGTAGTTCACCATAAACACATCTCAATGTACATTCTCTGCAATCACTCATTAACAATGAAAAGATGCCAAAAATGACATAAATAACCATTCCAATAACTCCTGGCCTTTCAGCTACCATGCGTATCTTTTGGTCTCCAACTTTTTTTTGGTATTATGTTATCAAAAGCATCAGATTGCCATTTTGGAACACATACGAATTTTTTATTACGTGTCTAATAAACCTAAATATTTTACCATGTGTTCTCAATAGTTTGAAATAAATCTGGTTAAATTTTGAGGTTCTAAATACTTATTAGTCGCTCCCAACATGTTCACAAATATGACCACCGAGGCTGATTTTTACATAGTTTCCAACTGTCAAAAGTGTCATATTATCATTTTGGAACACGTACAACTTTTGGATTACGTGTCCAATAGACCTAAAACTTTTACCCTATGTTCTTAGTAGTTCAAACTACATATGGTTAAAATTATAGGTCCTAAATCCTCATGAGTCACTCCTAGCATGTCCACTAATATGACCACCGAGGCTGATTTTTACATAGTTCCCAGCTATCAAGTGTGCAATCTAGTTTTGCAAAAAGCATAAAGTTACCTAATTTGACAAGTTTTGGTGGTACTAACACCCAAAATTGAAGTTATGATGTCAAAATAACTCCACTAATATGTTTACTTACCATGATAATTAAAATTTTATTTATCCAAAAAAATAATTTCGGATCATACTTGGATGAGGTGGGATCTCCTTCAGCCAAAGGTAGACCTTTTCTAAATGTGCCTTAATGATTTTATTTTTCTACTTCCAATTTGCCACCATGTGTCCAACCTTGTATTGTACTAGAGACTTTTCTCTTTTTCATGATTTCCTTTGTTAAAGAGACCACAAAGATCGTCAGATGGAAAATCAATGGTCTATAGGCCTTGGCATCTTTCATGTTGCTAGCTATAGGAAAAATATGAGCGTTGAATATTGATGGAAGATCTAACAATTAGTGTAACTTTGGGACTCATTTTCCTTTCTCTCAATGTTCCTCCTTTTGATTGAAGATGAGAGGCACCTCTTAACCACATTCTTTTGATTGTCCTACTTCTTACTCGATCTTCATTGGGTGAAGTGGGGCTATAGGAGAAAAATCCCTATAGAAAGCACCTAAACCAAACTAAGTGGTTATTATAAAATACCTATCCAATTAGGCTTAAACTTACCTTTGATTTTAGCTTAGACTTTGGTATTCTTCTAGTTCTCCTTGAGAACAAGATTACAAACTTAGAAGGAATAGGGTCATATATTTTTCATTGGCTCATTTAAGCCTTTATTGGTAGACCTACATGTTTACTAAGACATGGATCCAATTTTTGTCAAACAATTCCAACTAGCTAAGATAGCCATGATATTTATTGCCAATAGAGGAATCCTACAATAAGACATTAAGGGAAGGCACCTCTAGCTCAAAGGGAAAGATAACCTTAGTCCCATAGACTAAAGTTGTAGATTGCCATCTCATTTAGTTTTTCTAAAGGGAAATATAACCTTGAGTATTTTGATTAGGGTTTTATTAGAAGCTTTAGTTTGACCATCACCTTATGGATAATAAGGCATTGATCACTTGTGCTTAATATCTTACTTAGCATAAATTCTTAAAGGGTATCCCTTTATTAGAGATCAACCTGGAAGGGATACCATAATAGTAAAGGATTTGGTTAAAAATAAATTTAAATACTTGGACTCTAGTGACCAAGGATAGAGGCATGGCTTTGACCCACTTGGTGACATATTCAATTGTTGTGATTATGAACTTATGCCCATTAGATGACACTAGAATGATAATTTTGATGTTTTCCAATCCCCAAATAGAAAATGGTCAAGGGAAGATCAAATATTGGAGAAGTTATGATAAAGCATGAATAATATTATCATGCTTCTAACATTTATTACACTTTTCTATGTAGTTGCAAGAGTCCTCCATGGAGAGTCAATAATAATCCATCTAGAGGAGTTCCTTGGCAATGATATTTTTTCTTAAGTTACCGCTACATGATCCATTTTAAACCTCTTTGATGACTACCTAGGCCTCAATTGAGGCTAAACACCTAAGAAAATTGTCGTTAAATAAACAATGGTATCAAACGTCACCAATGATAACATATCGACAAGCACATTGATTCAAGTTCTTATGTTTATACTAATTTAACCCTTCAGACAAGGTTTCATTCTTAAAAAAAGTAAATATATCCTTATAGCAATGATTAGGAGAGGAATACGCTTTGACAAAGAAGACTACTAGTGGAGACTAACTAGAATCTAAGGTTGTGGGTTCCTTGATTTTTCAATTGAAAATAATGGCTTGCTTGTCATCCAAGTTTAGAGGGATGAGGGAGGCAACTATAGCCATAGAATTGGTATGATCATTGTTAGACCAAGGAATAGTATTAATGCTAATATTATCAAAGGATTATATTAGCTTATCGATAATATTTTTGTATGTTCTAATATTCTTGTCTTTTGTTTGATAGACCCCATTGACCTGGTTGAGCATAAGATGGAAATATACAAAGACATAGAGGATCCTAATTTTCAAGGCTAAGGTTGTGTAAAGTCCAAGAATAAGAGCCTCAAACTCTACAATATTTTTAGTAAAAGAAAATTAAAGCTTAAAAAGAAAATGAAATGATTTTATTCTATGGCATGACCAAGATAACCCTTGCCCCCACTCCTTTGATATATCAAACACCATCACAGTTGAGGGTCCAAGAATTAGGTTGGGCTGCCTCAAATCATAGACTAATTCATCTAGAAAATCTATGACCAAGGGATGGCTAGCCTCCAAAAGTGTTTCTTCTAATTGATTAATAATAACCTAACCTTTCATAGGCTTTGGGCTAATGAACTTGAGATTAAATCCACTAAGGGTGATAACCCATTTAGCACTATATCTCTTGAGATTAAATTCACTGATGGTGATAACCCATTTAGCAATCCATTTTGAGAGATGTGGTTTTGTCATAAGATATTACAAGTGGTCAACCCTTGCAATGATAGGTTTTGTGACTAAGAATATAGTGTCTATGTTTTTATGAAGTAAACACCACAAATAGACATAACCTTTGTAGGGGGAATATTGGATATCATAACTAACCAAAGTCTTTATAATGTAGTAAATAGCCCATTCTCTATTGTTGGTTGTCATACTACACCAACATAGCCCCTAAGGCATGGTTTATCATTGGTATGTATAGTATCAAATATTTAGATGGATTAGGATGGATGAGGATAAGAGAGGGCAAGAGGTAATATATGATATCATTAAAGGCCACTTGCCAGTCAATGTTGCAATTAAAGGCCACATCCTTCCTTAGAAGCTTAGAAAATGGTTAACACTTATTAGGAACTTAGAAAATAAACCTCTGAATGGATTGAAGTTTATCTTGGAAGCTCTGAAGTTGGGTTAATGTTCAAGGTTATGGCATATTGACAATAATAAATATCTTGTTAGGGTCTACTTTGATACCACATTGGGATACAATATATCTAAAAAATTTACCTATTTTCACCCCAACTATGCACTTTTAAGGCTTCAAGCATACCTTTTACTCCCTCAACCACTTGATAATTTGTCTTAACTATCAAATATAATCGTCTCAATTTAGAGACTGACTGAGAAGATAGTCAACATAATCTTCCATAATACCATGCATCATATCATGGAAGTTTTACTTCATAGCTCCTTGGTATGTTTCTCCTAAATATTTTAGGTCAAAAGACATAACCTAATAACAAAATGTTTCCTAGGGTGTAGTGAAAGTAGTTTTATACTAGTCCCCAAGGATAATATAAATCTGATTGTATCCTAAGAATCCATCCATTCATTCTATAACCTATAGTAAATTTGAAAATCATGTCAATGTTGAAAAGGGTGAAGTTGTATTTAGGAGATGCTATATTGATGTCTAAAATTTGGTACAAACTCTAACACTACCCTCATTTTTTTCCATGGGGATGATGTTAGATGTCTAGTTAGAATAATTGATTACTTTAATAAATACAACATCAAGGACCTTCTGAAGCTCCTTATTGAAAAACATGATGACTCTAGGAGGCATTTTCTATAGCTTTTGATTAATGGGCCTAGCACCTAGTCTGACAACCAAGTGATGGATGATTAGAGAGGTATCAAGTCCTATCATGTTAGCATAGGACAAAGCAAATATTTTAGTAACTCTATCAAAATATTATTTTACTCATCACATTTAGTTGGGATTAAGACCTCCCCTAGCTTGAGGATTTTTGGAATGTCATGAGTCCTCATATTAATGTTATAGGTTTTCCTAATTAAAATATTAGATGATTTTTTGAATTGAGGTGGATTAGGCAGTTTTTATAGACTCTTGAGGTCTATGGGATATAAATATGATTGGTTGCAATAAAATAACTATGAAGTGAAAATATTAGCTTTTTGGGAAAAAGATCCTTCAAAAAAATTATTTTGAAAGAGGTAGTCAAAGGGACCATATTGTCCATATTTTTTGCTTGTGTTATTAGTACCTTGTCATTCCCCTCATGAGCATTTGTTGACATCATCCTATTCGAAGAAACCTTAATCTTGTTAAGTGTATCCATGTCGATGTTTGAGTGGTTTTTTACCAACTTTGAGGGTAAAATTTAGAAATTTCAATGGGAAAACTGAACATATTGGGAGATCGCTCTTTTGAAAGCATGTACTTCAAAATATCTAGAATCAACCATCATTATTATCTCTTAAGGCCCTAGATTCTCTAGTGGACAAGATTTTTTTTATTTACCTTTAAGGTGTTTTTGGTCTTTTTACTTTGAGCAAAGGAGAGAATTATGGTGGTCATGTAAGCTAGATTGAAAGGGGTGGAATCGACAGTGGACTCCTTGGATTCAAATGTTGTAGAGTCTTTTGAAAAAGGAAGGATTCTAAATTTCCTTAATTTATCAAATGCCATGACCCCAAGATAGCCAAAGACATATTACTATCCTAGAACAAAGGAGTAGTTTCTGTTGGTGGTATTGGGTTTGTAATTATAACTCAACTTTTATCAAAAATCATTGTGGTGCCTATTGACAGAGAGTGCATGCTAAGAGAGAAGCACTCTTTGAAAAATTATATGGACTTATTCAAACATAGGGTGAGTCAACCAACTAAATATCATAATGGTTTTCAAAGGACCTCCTTCTGTGAGCCTTGGGATTGAATCATTCTTCCAATCATGGATTTCTTCACACAAAAATGCAATAGAGATGTTGTCAAAAGCTTCTATTTGGCTCTGGTTAACCACTTCTATGGAAATAAGGTGATAAATATCCCTAGCTTTCTCTTCAAAGAGTTTGATAAAACTACAATCAATTTTCAACAAGGTAATTCTTCTATCATTAATCATCAAGGTCTCTTTAAAGTAATATTTAATTATGTATCCTGAAGGAGGAGGACCATTATTGAGGTTAAGTGTGACACTAGATCTGGTTTAGGTTAGAATACCTTAGCTTCTATCCTAAATTCTCATTTTATACTGATGGTATTGTCAAGTCTAATTGATGGTGGTATTGAGACTCTGAGTGGGGGTAGGTAGAATTTTTTGAATACCCCTATTTCAAAAATAGAGACTATCATGGTGGTTTTTCACTCAAAGATTGTATTTAGTATTTCTAATATAAAATAAGTTAGTATCCCTCAAAATTTCCCAAAGGTTATTGATACAAAGGAGATAGATGTGGATAAAATTTTGAAAAACATTGTTATGAGTGATAAAGGGTCTGAAATCTGATGATGGTGTGCACTCTGGTCCTTTTGGTCCTAGTGACTTGCCAAAGAGCTATAATGGCTTAATTCCTAATTCTACCCCTAGGGTAGTTGTTAAATATCTAATTTTTGAATACTCATCTCCTTCAGAGGAGGAAATTATTGAAATGAATAAGAAAAAAACACATGTGAGTATTGTAAAATATGAACAAAGGGGTGCAAGGAGTTATATCTAGTTGAAGTCAAAGCAGAAGAAAAGATAAAAGATGTTTGTTTTTATTCAAGATTTACAAACCTTAAAGGATGAAATTTTAGTCCTAGGCTCTACTAAGAGTTTAAAATATAATTTTTCTCGGGCTTATCACTATTCCCAATTTGGTTTTGGAGGATCTACAAGTAATATAATGGACTCTATTTTAGATTTGATAAGAAATCTAAAAATATTAGTAAAAATGACTACGTTCTATGCCAATGAGATATGTTGGAAGATGAAATAGGATAAGGAGGTGTCTAATACGGATCTAGTAGAGAAACATAATTAGAGCTAAGAGCCATGTGGTGTTGGCTTGTTTACCTCTTTGGTGAGTGTTTATTTTTGTAGTCTTTATCTTGTATGGTTTGTGTTGTTTCGGTGATGATTAACCTTGTTCTTACTTGTATTAGTCTTTGCAGTTATATGTTATTTATCTTTTTTTAGTTTTTCTTGGGTGATACATCTCATATTTGATATATTTATGTATAATATTTGGTATCCTTTCAAACCCCCATAATTTTTTATCAAACAACAAAAAAAAGGGACCATCTTACGAGGGATTATGAGGAATATCCTCCACCTCATAGTCACTTTCATAGGTGATCAATTCAAGATATACTGGAGTTATGAAATTCACACTAAAAATATATATGAATTTTAAGAGATCATGACCTAGGTGAGGACTTTGCATCTTCCTTATCCCAATATAACCTATTCATAGAAATTGTATCATCATGGGACTCTTGAGTGAAAATAATGGCTTCATTATCACTATCATATGAAAGTGAAGTGGCTAGAGGCTCACTATGTTTGGGGAAATACCCTATCCAATATCATCCTAGCTAGGCTTTGGCCTCTAAGGGATCTTTGATGCCCTCTTCATGAGGACCTAGTTTTCCTTGACATCACATATTCAAAAGCATTTGTTTTGGTGTGGGATATAAGTATGACAAGTAGTAGGAAATATACAACAATTCAACTAGAAAAGGATTGCTACCATAGATTGCTTGTCATTAGTAGTGCCAACATATATAAAGGAACAACTTCCTATTCATACTATCTAATCCTTCTTGGAAGGTAAACCTATGGCTTGGGGAGAAGAAGGGATCTTGGATATGTTCAAAACTAGTTTTTATTATATTGATTAGTATTATTAAGATTCACGTTATTAATATTGTGTTTTAGATTGTTTAATATTTTAAACTTTTGATCGACCATTTTTATTCATATTGGTTTGATTAGGTTATTATATTTATATTGATTATTGGATTGAATAGACTAAGGATTTTTTTTTTTGGTATAAGGTAGAGGTGGTTATAAGGTCCACAAACCTTTTACAAAGTCAAAATGGGCTGGTTCTAGCATCAAGCCCATATAATCAAAATACAAAATGGATCTTTCTAAGACTCACATTAAGCCATACTTAGAGTCCACGGTCCTATACTTGTCGCTTGACTATTCGGGATAAAACAAAAACCAAACAACACCTAGCACTTACTAACACTAGGTTGTTGTACTGTACACTTGTCACCTCCCGGGCCCCGACAAATGGGATGCCTTTTCCGCCTAATTCCATCCGTCGGATTACTCATCATCAGCCCCTCCGATCTCCCCGATGCTCTAACAAGTTTGATCTTAGCTCTTCTCTAGCGACCAACACCTATAGTTCTTGAGGGAAGTTATCCTTCCAAATTTGCATCTCCCCAACCGAAACTGCAATATTTGCCATTAGATCCGCCGCTCGGTTCCCTTCTCTCGAAGGTGTGTTGGATTCGAGCACCAACCAAATGAGATTTATGAATCTTTGCTTCTAGGATAAGCTCCAATATGGTCCAATTGGGGTCTTTATCCTCCTTAATTGCCTTGATTATATTAAGTGAATCCCCTTCAAAGGTAACTTCCTTATAACCCTCAAGTCTGGAAATTCTCAATGCCTGCATGCAGGCTCGGGCTTCTGCAAAATGATTTGTTTGAGTTCCCAAAGGCTCTGCAAAGGCAAGGACCACTTTTCCTTCCTCATTTATCAAAACTCCTCCTGCTCCTGTAGCCCCCGGATTTCCTTTAGCTGCCCCATAAAAATTAAACTTAACCCACTTTTGTGTGGGGGGTATCCACTTGACACCATCCCGTGGGTTGGTTGTAATGTCTAGGTCTGGAAGTTCCTCTCCCCGGTTTCGCAAAATCCTCCTTTCCCTTAGAGACATGGTCTCATTTTTGAAGAAGAAAGTTTTCCAGTTTTCTTTCAAAGCTCGATTTTTTTATTACCACATAACCTGGGATCTTTCTTACGTCCTTTAAATACTCTATTATTTCTCTCATTCCATATCCCCCATAAAAATTGGGGTAAGCTGAGCTTCCGAGCCAAGTCAAAAGCTTTTCCCGGAAGGGGGAAGCCCACTGTATGCAGAAGTCAGACATGCTATTTGGATAGACCCAATCTATATGAAATTTGGACAGGATCATTTGGAAGATTGTACAAGAAAAATCACAAGTTAGAAATATATGACTTACATATTCTATTGCTTTCTCACACAAGATACATCGATTGATGAATTGGAAACCTCTCCTTTGCAGATTATCTGTTGTCAGGATCTTATTTTGAACTGCCAACCAAAAGAAGAAAGTAATTTTTGGGGTTAAATTATTTAACCAAATAATAGAAGTCGTGAGTCCAACCATTGAATCCCGAGTGGATTAACTTATAGGCAATTTTCATCGAATAGATCCCACTTGTAGTTTTGCCCCAAATCGCCTTGTCTCTTCCTCCCCCAGGAATGATAGGGAACACCCTTAAAGCATCATTGAGTTTGGTTAGGGCCACCTTCTCTTGCTCTGACAGATTATGAACTATGATTTTCTTCCAAGAAGAAGTTTCCTATGCTACAACAATAAAATCCCCTACTTTTCCTCCCATTTCCTTCGAAAGTTTATGTTGGAGGACCTGAAGGTCTAAGTTATCTTTCAGAGGGGCCTCTTCCAACCACGGGTCTTTCCAAAAGTCCACTTGTCTTCCATTACCAATTCTCCATATGATGCCTTTCCTGACTACCTCTCGACATTCGAGCAAACAATTCCAAAAATAGGATCCTCTAGGAAGATTATCAGCTTTCAGGAAGTCCTGATTATTTCTGATATATTTTGCCTTAAGAAGTTTTACCCATCCCAATTGATCATTATTGATAAATCTCCATACCTGTTTGCCAATCAGAGCTTGATTCATTTCTTTCATTCTCTTTAACCCCAGGCCCCCTTGATCCTTGCTTGCACACACCTGATTCCATGCTACCAACAAAATTCTCTTTCTCTCCTCTGAACCTGACCATAAGAAGTTGCGTTGAATTAGCTCCAATGTAGCTCGGACCTTTGCAGGCATTCTAAATAGAGACATGCAGTAAATTGGAATGCTCTGTAAAGTAGTTTGAACTAATAAGTATTTTCCTACGGAGTCGAGAAGGCTGCCCTTCCACCCTGCTAACTTTTTGGAGATCCTGTCAATGACTGAGTTCCACAAAGTAGCCTTCATTCTTCCTTCAAACATAGGCATGCCTAGATAAGTCGCTTGGTAGAAGCTCCTTTCCACAACCAAAGAGGTTAGCTATTCTTTCCTCCCTCCCACCAGGCGTGTTAAAGAAATAGATGCTACTCTTCTTATAGTTTATGTACTGTCTTGCTTCCGTCTCATACTTGGTTAGAATTCTCTTCAGCTTCCTAGCCTGAGGCACCGAGGCTTTGGACACAATGATCGTATCATCCACAAAGCTGTTGGTGAGACACTGGCTCTACTGTTGAGGCTGGTTTAAAACCTTCCAATTGACCATCTGCCACCGCTGCTGAAATGTTCCTACCCAATGCTTTCGCTAAAATAATAAACAAGTATGGAGAGAAAGGATCTCCTTGTCGCAACCCCCTTTCACTCTTAAAGTAACCGAAGGGTGACCCATTCACCATGACAAAAAATCTTGTAGTAGAGATACAACTAAAAATCAACTTAATCCACTGGGGACAGAAACCAAACTTACCCAAAATCTTGGTGAGGAACCGCCATGAGACTCGGTCGTAGGCTTTATTCATATCAAGCTTTAGTAACATACCTGCTTCCTTACTAGTCACCATTGAATGAATAACCTCATGAATAGTGATGATACCATCCAATATTTTTTGCCCTTTCACAAAGCCACCTTGGTTCATATCAATGATGAAAGGAAGGATAACCTTCAGCCTATTGGCGATTTTTTTTGTGAGAATCTTCATCAGAGTGTTACATAAACTGATAGGGCGAAACTCGGAAAATTCCATTGCTCCCACTAGTTTAGGGATGAGGACTAAAAAAGTAGCATTAACTCCTTCCGGGATTTCCATGTCCTTTTGAGCCTCAATTATAGCTTCCACTACATCATTGCCTAGGATATCCCAAAACTTCTGGAAGAAGGCTGCAGGGAAGCCATCCGGTCCTGGGGAGCTGTTACCATCCATGTCAAAAACGACCTTCTTGATTTCCTCCTTTGTGAAAGGACTAAGTAATAATCCATTAAGATTATCAGTTACGAGGGTTGGAATGGCTGCCAACAGAGAGAACTCTTCTTCAATAGTCGGATTTACATCTTCTAGCAATGATTTAAAGTACTCAACCGCTTCCCTCCTTATGTCTTCCATATCTTTGGTGTTAGACCCATCGGCCATCTTGATCTCCTTAATTTTGTTAGTACTCCTGTGGCGAAGAGTAGAGACATGGAAGAACTTTGTATTTCTGTCACCCTCCTTTAACAAACGCAGTCTGGATTTCTGCCTCCAAAAGGTTTCTTCAAATCCTAGCATCGTGTGGTATTCGGCTAACATCTCCCTCTCCTAGTTTCTTAGATCCTCTGTAAGCTGCTCTGACTTTAGCTTCTCCTGTAGTTCATTGATCTTGTCTTTTAGTTCTGCCTTTTTAACAAAAATATTGCCAAAGGAAGTTTTGTTCCACTCTCTAATGTTAGCCTTCACATTCCTTAGTTTACATGCCACTTGGGCCGCTTTCGAACCATTATACTTTTTGTCCCACCATTGGGCAACCGGATCCTTGAGATCCCGATGTTGGAACCACATAAGTTCGAATCGAAATGGTCTGATGTATCTTTTCTTAGAGTCCTCCCCTGTTTCCCACAGAATTGGGTTGTGATCAGACCCAATTCTTGGGAGTGTCGTTAATGAAGAGTCCCCAAACCTCTCCAGTCATTCTTGAGAAAGAAGAAACCTATCTAATCTTATCTGAATTTGGTTTTCCTTCAATCTTTTGTTAGACCATGTATAGGAGAATCTACGCAGGTCCACATCCATCAGCTCATGTTGCTCAACAAAATCTCTAAACTCGTAGATATCAGTAGTTATTCTTTGAGAGCCCCCCAATTTATCTACAGGATTAAGGTAGCAATTGAAATCCCCCGCCACAATCCAAGTGTAGTTGGGGACCGTCTCCCTAAATTCAGCTAGCTGACTCCAAAGAACCCTTCTCAGTCCCTATCTAACTGGAGCATATACATTCGTTAAGATCCACTCTTCCCGCGTGGTTTTATCCACACATAAGAGACAAATAAACCAACTAGACATTCGAATCACTCTACTATCAATCACATTTTTGTTCCACATAACCGAGTAACCCTCCTCACTGTTCCAGGTGGCCTCTTGGCCTTCGACTTCTCGCCAAGTCCTATTCTTAAAAGGAATAACTCTACTCTCCTCCATTTTAGTTTCTTGCAGTAAAATCATATCCGGTTTGTGTTCTTGTCTAAGAGCATACAAAGCTCTTATTTTTGCAGGATTACTCCCACGAATATTCCATGAAAGAATCTTCATTTATGGGCTTTGGATCCTTGAGCCTTCGCCCCGAAGAGCAACATCGCTTGAGTGCCATCGGCCACTCCTCGCTCGCTTCTTTCCGCCTTAAGGCGGCATTGCTAGGTTTCCCTCTTCCTACCGAACCATAACCCCATACATCCGCTCTAGGTTGAAGTTCCTTGGGATTCACTTGGATTCTAGTAACCATCTTGGGTAGGTCAGTATTGGTCTTTGGGGTAACAATCCGCTTTCCAGGTTAACCGGTCTTTTTGACAGTGGAGATGATTCCGTGCTCTTAGCTTCTTGATTAGTAGATTCTTTTTTCCCTGCTTTGGGGTTACACTGATCTTGGTGGTTCACCTCTTCCTCCCGAGTATCCTTTCCTGTATTATTAGTTTCCTGCTCCTTCCTCTAATTTTTCTCCTCTAAATCCTTCTCTTGAGTCTCCTCTACCTCAAATTCCACTTCTTGGCTGTCCATCTGATCTCCCTTCAAATGATTTAATGCATCAAAACTGTTCTCCACTGGGATGTTGATCTCCTTGGAATTTCTTCCCATAAATTCCTCTGCAGTACATGGGACCACTTCCATCGAGCCTCCATAGGCCTCCCGTATCACCCAATCAAACTTACTTGCCCCAGGGCATTGATCTATGGGGTTCTTTCCTTTGTGATTTGGCTCTGAGGCTTGCTGTATCATCTTAGGAGCAGGTTGAGCTTGAGGGTTCCCATCAAAGGGACCAGCTCCCCTGTGAGAGGGTTTTGGGGCATAGGAATTTTTGGGAGGAGGGTTAAAACGTTGCCTCTTGCTTACAATAGGGCGAACAGGGGTCTCGATATTCGGATTTCGAGCTCCACGTCCTTGAGGCCCGGGTTGGGTAGGAATGGAGATCTGCAGGGGGAGGGATATTATTCGGGTTTGAGGATCGGTATTTTGGAGTGGGGGCTGGTTCTTGGAAATGCGAGTGGATACCCCGGTGCCCTACCTTCCCACAAACACTACACTTAAAAGACATATTTTCATATTCAAAGACCTGAGTATGAAGGCCAAACATAGACGACAAAATAATGGATTTAGGGAGCTCTTTACTCAGGTTCGCCAACACACACATGCGAGCATATAGGAGTCTTGTTTTGCTCAAGGCTGCAGGATCAATAGCTATTAGTTCTCCAATCTCTGTAGCTATCCCAGCCAAGATTTGTTTGTTCCAGAAAAGCAGAGGTAATCCTAGCATCTTAACCCAAATAGGAGCCAAATCCAAGACTCGAGTCCGGGGGGTTGAAATCGGGGGACCAACGCTTCGGATACAAGCCCCTTTTCCCAAAAAACCAAGGACCTCCTTGGAGAGTCCTTTCCATGTCCTGTTCACATTGAAATGTCACCAAAAGAAAACTCTTGGGTAAAGCCTTAATCATCATACCGGCCCTTGGCTACCATTTTTGGATGGCCCATCTCCTTATGACTTCCATGTCTGGCCTCACCCCCATAAATTTAGCCACCAGAGATGTTCTTCCCTCCATAGCCACATGCTGAGCTAAGGTATCCGGGACGTGCAACCTACCATTGACAAATTTTAGATTAAAACAAGATTCGGATAATTTTTGCTTATCGCAAAGAGAATTAAGATATGAAGGTCTCCAGTTGCCAGGTTTCTATTTGTCTCCTTCTTGGGTCTTCCTTTGATCCTGACGCATAGAGTCCTGGTCCCCCTCAGAGAAATATTCAACCGCATCCGCCCAATGCCCTTGGACTGGTTCCAATAGAACTTCCTTGTCCACATCCTTCGCCTGGGGGCCTGCTATCTCGCCAGAGCCTCCACCTGCCATGTCTGCTGATCTGCCCTCTGAAGTCCCACACCTAGGGTTTGATGCCCCTAGACCTCTCGCTCCTCCTCCTTGCTTGCTCCATCCGTCACAACTTGTTGCCTCCAAAATCTGCAATTTTTTTTTTTTTTTTTTAGGGCCAAAATTTTTGTGACCGCTACCGTGCACGGATTGCTAAAGTGGCGGTCGCTACGATGATACGAGCTTCTACGAAGTGTCGGTTGCTACAGTGGCGAATTTTATGGGAGACTACTACTCCCCTCTTCGACTGATATTAATTCTAAATTTAAATATTATAAACAAAAGAGTTTGAAAAATAAAAAGGTGCCAAAAATTGAAAATAAATTAAGCCGACATTTCACTCTTCATGAAGATATGGCTCCTAAAACACGAGACATTTTCAGGAAAAAACTTTAATCCTTCGCACTTTGCAATTTTTTTAATAAATTATATGTTATTTTGGATAATTTTAAGAATGAGGTGATAGACTAAGGATTTAAAGTTAAGGGTCTTAATGCATTATTGATAGAGAGCTAAGAAGAAGAAGAAGCTGATTAGGATGAGTTTAGGGAAGGAAAAATATAAGCTTTGGGATTCTTAACCTTTGATCACTTGGTAATAAGTGAAGGGTTTGAGTTTAGCTGGAATGTATAACATCTTGCCTTTACACTTGTATTTGTGAAATTGATGTAAATTAGAGGGGATAACTTGCATTGCATGGATCTAAGGCCTACCAAAAATAGTATTGTAGTTCAATTCATAAGAAATTATATAAAAAGGTTGTTAAGAATATGGGGTCTAACTTTTAGAGGTAATACTAGGGCACCAACAACCTCGTGTTAATGCCCTAATGAAAATATTGAATTTATCTAAATATTTTTGGGTTAGCCCAAGCTAATGAATTTTAGGTTGCATAAATTGAGGATTGAGTTATTATCGATGATAATTTGCTTGATAAGAGTATTTCCAATATAGACTATGATTTAAAGTGGGGAGCTCTCCAACCATAGATGTGGGTATAATATCATCCTTGTTGAATGATATTGTGATCTGGTTCACCCCAAGGGACCTTACCATGTTAGTGAGGTCATTGAAGTTTAGATCTTGAGGGATGATTTGTTTAGTCAAGAGTTTGAATAGAATTTCTCTATCCATTGGAGATGTTTTGAGGAGTTTGATAAGAGATACTTTGGCTGGGTTACTCTTGAGTTGTTTATAAAGATTGAAATTATACTTGTATTTATCTTGAGACTAGTTGATTTAGTGGTGGTACTATAGAGGAAGAGGTTCATTTTGATTAAAGGACCAAAGAGGATCTAGAAGGCTAATTATATGATTAATTTCTATGTATTTGCCTTGTGAAAGCACCAATTGGAGAGGAGTAGATCATTTCCATTATATTTTTACATGGAGGGGGAAAAAAATTGTATTACCTATTATTTTCTACCTTTTGGTTATGATTAGGCATGGATATTGAAAGATCACAAGACCTTGGTTGGAAAAGGATTGGGGATCAGAGCTACTAAAGACAACATGACCATCATCTATCAGGTATTTAATGAGTTTTCTAAGGGTATTAAACTTTTTTGTGGCATGACCATTGACACAATTAAAGCCACATTGCTCCTTAGGTTAGAACCAAGGAGTTTTTTTCCCTTTTTGGATCATAATATTGATGGGTAGGATTTCTACCATTTTAGCTTTAAGTAGCTGGTCAAAAATAGCCATAGAAGGGTGATCCAATGAGTGAATTTCCTCTTGGATTTTGAATATTAGGATTTCTCTATAATAATCTTATGAAGGATCACCATAGTATTCATGTTGCTAGTTTGGCATGTCAATGAATCTATTACCTACAACATGCTTATTTTTATATTGATCCCTTGAGTGGGAGGGATCCTTATCCTCCCATTTTTGCATTTTAGATGCCCTTTTTTATGAGGGTTGTTTCTACTCTCTTGTCCATATCTATAACATCTTCAAAGGTAGACATGTTGGTCATCTCTAGGTAGAAGGCCAACTATGCATGGAGGCTCTCTATAAAGTTATAAGAGATATTTTATGGGGGAGTGTATTGAATTATCCCTAATAAGGCTTATTACTTTCCTACGAATTCCATAAAGATCTTATCCTTAGCTTGCTTAAGTTTATATAAGTCAATAATTGTGACCTCCTTAATATAAAAAAAGAACTATTGGATAAGCATTTCAACAAGGCCCTTCAAGGTTTTGAGGGTATACCTTGGTATTTGGTAATACTATTCTAAGGTAGGACTATGAATTATTTTAGAAAAATATTTAAGAAGAAACATACCATCATAGGTGAATTTTCTATAGGTAGTTCAAAACTCCTAAGGTGATTAATTAGGTCCTCCTTCCCCTTATACATTTAAAACTTAGGTGTTTCAATATTTGGAGGGAAGGGTTAGCTAGCTACAATAGGATTCAGGGGTTTCTTACACAAGTCCTCATAATAATACTTATGGTTAGGTGAAGACTCTTGTATCAAGGTCATTCACTATTTAGATACTCCATTTGTAAAGTGAAGGTTTAGATTTTATAATAAATGGAGTTTGTTGGATTGTGAGATATATATTATGGGATTAGAGGACTTTGATAGTTTATGAAAGGATAATATTGAGGTATTGGGACATACAATATCAAAGTAAGCATCATGTAACTCATACCTAATGCATTCAAGACAAATATGCGAAGATATAGGATTTGAGATTATAGGAGTGAGGTTATAAGAAAAACAAACTGCATTCATGGTTAATATTAGAGGAAGGTTATTGAGGCAATATTGAGAATTTAGAGTACTCAAAAGCACATATAAATTAGAGATATATCTTGTTATCACTTTTTGAGAAGTGATACAACTCATTAAATCATAATAACTCCTCAAAAGGAGGTAGAAATGAGTGATGTTACAAGGATGATGGGAGGTTTTGTGATCCATCATCATGAAATTTATGATTATTGGAGGATTAGAGTTAGCATTATTTTGAGTTTATGTATTAAGGTTGATATATAAGGATCCATAATATGGTTCTGGTTGATAAGAATCTAAGTGGTTAAATTTAAGCTACTAGGTGTAGTCCAAAAGAGACCCCTCCCTAATAGAAATAACTAAGGGATCACTACTTTCTTTTAGGATGGTTGTTATGACTTCCTTATGCCTATGCAAGAAGGAGCCCATGTGATCAAGGTATTTAAATATTTCCCTCCCTTGATCATCATGGATAGAGGGTAGAGAATCAGATAGGGGTTTCCTCATCTTCCTCTTCATAAATTGGATTTTTAAGGTAGCTTGGTTCTCTTGGTTATCAAAAAAAAGGATTGTAGTTGAGGGCTAGCTAGTGAGAAACACTTCAGGTTACATATTATTGCTTTGCCATGTATTGGAGGGAAAGGAATACAATGACTTGAAGGATAAGAAAGATTAAATTTTATTAAGTTTTATTTATAGGGTTCCTTAAAAAATAAATATGAGGTGTTTTGATATCCTTATATCGCCTTCCCTCAATATACATATCTAACCTATATATCTTAGGGACTCTGTATATACCTAAAGGTACCTATATACCTAACCACTCTCTATATACCTATCAATACATGAGAGATAGTTGATTGTATGTGAAACTGACCACTAGGTACATGAACCAAGATGGTATGTAAGAGGTAATTAGGACCCTACTTATGACACCCACAAGTACATCATGTTATACTCATCAATAGGCTTGAAATATACATGTGATCCTATGTGGGTGAGTGGTGGTCTAGGATCACATTATACCTAATGTAGCCTAGATATTTGTATTGTAATTTCTTAGAGGATCATGTACAATCCTCAATAGGACTAGCCTTTGGTTATGTTATCAATATTAATAAATGTGATCTAACTAACCAAACAAATTAAATGGTATTAAAATTTTAACAAATTTTATCTTGATTAAGGTTTTGGATATGATAGAGAGGACCTTTGGGAATCATTGTAGTGTTCACATTGGGTTCACCAAATATGTAATCAATTAAAAATGGTGGGATGCAAAGGGGCCAATGAGGATATCCCTAGCATCTTTTTTTTTCTTTTTTCAAGATCACACTCGATATTAGGGGATATCTTGTGAAGACCTAAGAGGCTATTTTTATGGGATTGATTTACGCACACCTAGGTTTTCATAGGAAGCAAATTCTTCTCTCTAAGATTCTATCTATGCTAATTCCAAAACCTAATTTTATCTAAGATGCACATACAAAATATGAACATGCAAAGATATTTTCTAAATAATTTTTTGATTGAATGATGATGCAAGTAAACAAATTTATTTTTCCTTTTTGGGTAAGATTTTAGGATATGATGCAATAGATAAATTAACTTATTATGCAATTACATGTAATTCAAATTTCAATGCTTAAAACAAAAAATAAAGTCTAGATTTATCCCCTTAATTATTTAAAATAGAAACAAATTTTCTATCCCATTTTTATAAAATTTCTTTAAAAAAAGAAAATAGAAGATATAAAATAGTGGAAAAATATAGATCTAAGACCCTAAGATAGTAATTGACCAAACCCATAAAGTAAAAAACCTAATTTGTAGTAGAAGCAAAATTATTGTTTGAAAGCAAAAGTACCATAACTTTGTAGAAGTGTTAAATTTTGGTAGAAATGCCAAATATTGGTAGAAGTTTCATAGACTGGCATAAGTGCCATAGACTAGAATAAGCACCATAGGATGGAAAAATCACCATGGGATGGTAGAAGCACCACAAGAAATGGAGCATGGTGCTATCACTCTAGTATGGCACTTTTGACTACCTATAGAAAAACAAAAACCTACAAATAGAATTAAAAAAGAGGCGATCAACTTAGAGGGGTCTATCTAGTGATAGTAGAGGTATTTCACTTCCTCACTTTAGACAATAAAAACCCTATCCATTTATGATAAAATATAAAAATAATTATAAACCATAAATAATAACCAATGCTAAAGAGTAAAAAAGCATATAAAAGGCTAAAATTGGAGTGATATGAAAGCAATAATAAAGAATACAAAAGGGGAGAATAGTCACAAACCAAGAAAATGAGTTGAACATTTTGTATGGTTTGATGAAAAATTCTTGTGAGTGATTTTGGTAATGATTTTGATACCAACAAATGTTATTGAGAGACCACTTGATAGCTTGGAAAACTCTTAATAAATCCTTGAATGTCAAAGCAATTTCAAAAAAATGTTGATATAGGAGAGAAGTCTCTTTTAGAGTGATCTTGATAGTATATTAGTGCATAGAAGAAACTTCCTCCAAGGGCCTTCAAATAGATGAATTTAAAGGTAACCCAACCCCCCTTGGAGAATCCATAGAAGGTTTTAGTAAAATAAGGCAAGGTGTAATTATGGCCAATTGCATGTGTTTGATTAGGATTGATTGTAGTTGCATGAGCTTAATTGGATCTTGATTTAGGGAGAGTATGAGTTAAGTGACATGCAAAAACAATCAAGGAGATATTATTGGCAATTTTCCAACTAGTTGCACAATAAAGTTGGCAAATCAAATTGATTGGGTTAGATCTATAGAGAACTGGTGGTGATAGGCAATTAAACGACCACAAATCTTGGCTTTGGTGGTGACAAAGTAAAAGTGTCATGGCAATTTTGCATTGTGGTGCTATCATATCCATGACCATTGGAGGGTTGAAAATGTCAACAAATTGTAATTGATAGAAGCATCAAAGAAGTAGAAGCTGACACTTCTATGAGGTCATGTCTCTTTCATTTTTGGGGTCATTTGAGGCATTAGAGATTATACAATTATAGGTTCATATATACTTGTTGAAAAACTCTTTTTGACCCAGTTTTAATAGATGTATTTTTATGAAGTTTTGTGGTGGTTTTATAGTCCTCAAATATACCATCACTTTTTACCCTAAATTTGGGTATGAAAAAGTTGAATTATATTAATTTCCTTAAAAGGACTAATTTGTGAGGAGAATGATGATTAATGAATGCACAAAATTGGTTATTTATAGTGGTAAATATTTTATATTTATAAAAACATGTCTTATAGATAAGTATTTCTAAAATTAAATACATGAATTAATGGTTGAGAAATCTTGTTATTAATATTGGAATGATTCTAATCTCCTTCAATTAATTCATCCATTCAATCCTTAAGTAGGCTATTCAATATATTAGATTAGTGGATGAAGATCTAACATTTAATAATACTAAGTGATGCACTTGCATTTAAATTAAAAGCATGTGAATATATATTATATATAGCTCATTGTATTTATTTATTAAATATTATGTTATAGTTATCTTAACTATTGATTGCAAAGTTTTATTTGGTGTGATGGAAAAAAAAATTATAAGTGGTATCAGATCCATTGTTTAAGTTGGGATCCTTAAGCATGATCTATATGGCTCAAAGGGGTGCTTTAGAAATGGTCGACAACTTAGAGGTGGAACAATCATACACCCAAACCATCGATCAATCCAAGGAAGGACACAAATATTAGTGGTAAAGCATTTCTAATGTAGGTAGGTTCTAGGTTTGAGTCCTAAATAGTCCATCCCTTTAACATGGTATGAGATTTGAAATAAATATAATGTAAAAACAATATGGATAGCCCTAAGAGGAAGAATATTATTGGGAAACATTAATGAATATCATGTGGTAGAAGTTTGGCTTCCACATATACGAGCACAAAGATGAAGATTTATAATAATGTAAGAGGATGAAATAGTCAAATAAACCTATATGTAGTAGTTTATTCTATTGTACTTGGAAAATTCAACAACTATTGGTTGCAATAGTTGGTTATCCATGAAATATGATAGGTTTGATAGGCTAACATAAGGAAATTTATGGTTGAGCAATCACAAAGGTGAAGGCTGAACAACATAATTAAGAAATTTTATATGCAATTTGATTTGAGATATTTTTATCTAAAGCAAATAGAACCATTAAGAAATGAAAGAGATGAATATAAATTAATTCTTATTAAGAATATTGAATGTGAAGATATGTAATTAGAAAAATGAATAAGTGAGTGAAAACATGTCTTATGCATAGCCATTTCTAAAATTAGAGGCATAATGTAATGACTGAGAAATCTATTATCAACATTGTAATCATTCTACATATTGAATATATCTTTGTTCAATTAATTTATCCATGAATTCTTGAGTGGTTAATTTTATCAACAATAAAATGATTGGTGAGTGCATTTGCACCCTAATTCAATATTGTATTATGTATTGTATATATACTACTATTTAATATTATATTTGCAATTGTCCCTATAACTAATTATAGAATTTATTTAATATTTTACATAAAATTATTTATTTATATCAAATAATTTATTTTCAAACCAAAAATACATTCCAATATTGATCTATAATCACTATAGATACCTTTATTTTATGATGATAATGTTAGATTTCACATTAAATTTTAGAAATGAATGGAATCAAATATTACCTAGTATTACTTGTCAAAATAAATACATAGTAGATAGAAAACATTGTATATGATGGGGTGTTTGTGGACACCAAAATATCTTTACTCAAAGAGAATTAAAAAACCACTCAATAGATAAAGAAATGACCAACGAGAGGGGTATTTGATACCTAGTAAAATCTTGCATCTAGATCGATTTTATGATACCAGGCATTAGGAATAAAGGATTAAAAAATTACAAAAATACTTTTTCAAGGTTTATATAGGCCTAAAGGGAAAACATAACAAACCATCAGTAGTGGCCTCAGAAGAAGCTTAACTAGCACATATTTCAACATCTTCCCTTAAGTAAAATGGGGGATATGGAGAGAGGCCCTTATATTGAATTCCCCCCTTAAGGGACAACCACTCTAAGAATCTCCTACATGCACACAAAGGTGACCTCAAGTGTGATCTTGGTCAAAATGCTTGTTTCCTACTCTAATGAAGGAACAAATACTAGGTCTAACATTCTAAAAGGATGAAGCCATCACATAAAGAGCGTTAATATATCATTGTGCTTTATCCCATGATGAAACACATGATTTTGGAAAATCTAGATAATACTTTAATTGTCATAGTAAAAAGAAACTAGAGAGTCTTGAAGAATTCCAACTTCTTCTAAAATCATCAACATACACCTAAGATGTGTGGTTGTCTCATTGACAACATAATATTCATCCTTCATAGAGGACTAAGAAATGGTGGACTAGCATCTAGAACACCATGAAACTAGACCATATCCCAAGTGGAACACAAATATTATGCTGGACCACAAATCATCTAAATCTCCCATCCAATTAGCATCTAAAAACCCTTTTAATATTGGAAAAGAACCAACAAAATAGTGAATGGTCATTTGATATGTCCCTTTGATGTATCTGAGAATCTAGTTGTCTATTGTCTAATGAATTTTACAAGGATCCTACATGTACTTCCAATAGTAGCTAATAACAAAGGGTATATCTAGTTTAGTGTGAGTGAGATAAAAAAAGACCTATAAGAGATAAATATAGAGTAGCATCAACCAAGGGAGTAGTATAATCATCTTGTAACTTGAAACCTAAGGTAAAGGGGATTCTAGCAGGTTTGCACTCCATCCCAAATCACTATAGAAAATCCTAAGTATATTTGGGCTGATAAATGGTAGTACCAATATCTAATTGGTCATTCTGGATTCCTATAAAATAGTGCAAAATCCCCAAATATATCATCTCAAAAGTGGAATAAAGCTATGACTTCATTTCTTATATCAAAGTAATCAAGTTACATATAATAAGAATGCCATCAATATACAAAACAATCAATAAAATATTGTCATTATGATATTTAGCATAAACATCATGCTCAGTCTCACATTGCTAAAATACACAATTAATAAAGAAAAATGGATCTTCTTATACCAAGGCCAAGGAGCCTTAATAATACCATACAAAAATTGTATCAAGTGATATACCAATGGAGTAGGGCCCTCTAGATAAAATATGCATGGCTACTACATGTAAATATCCTCCTAAATTTATCCATAAATAAAGACACTCTTCACATCCATTTGATGCACCTTCCATCCATAGGAAGTTGCAATGAAAATAATCATTTTGACAGTGTCTATCCTAGATATAGGAGCAAATGTCTTGGATTATTCCACTCCCTCTTGCTAAGAGAAGCCTTTGGTAATGAGGAATGCCTTATGATTTTTAATCTAACCATCTAATATGTATTTTGTCTTGTATATCCATTTACACCTAACAACATTCTTCCTTGCTAGAAGAGGAACCAACTCCCATGTTCTATTTTTTATCAATACCTCATATTTTGCTACCATGACATCTTTCCACTTAAGCTTCCCATTAGCCTTGGATTATATGATAGGATCTTGTGAATGTCCTACCTTCAAAGCTCAAGAAGGAGCTTTTTGATGCCTCTTAAGGGGTAGAATGAGTTGTGCATCCTTCAAAAGTGTCTTAAACCACTTGGGGTGGGACATTCGAAAGAAGCATGAGTATCCCACACAATTTCAACATCGAAAAATAAAATAAAATAATCCAACTTAGTACTACTCACCTCATCATGCATAATTAGAGCATTCTAAACTAAACCATAATATTCATTCTATTCTAGTATAGGGGAAGAATAAATTACCTAATAAATTAGGTATAATGGAGTCAAATTAATAGACAATGAACAACTACTAGAAGATGAATATGATCTATCAAGGATAGAACTAACCAAGGTATCCAAAGAACCTATTAGAGCTAAAGTATATAGATATTCAAGAGAATTAGAAGTAAGAATATAAATAGAGGAAGTGGAAGGAATACTTATAAGCACCTCATCAAATATGACATCTCTCCTAATCATCACCTCTCACTTTTGAGGATCATAAAGATGATATACCTTTGAGATATCATAGTATCTCACAAATACACACTTATGGCTCTTGGGTGCTTTCATTTTTAAAATATTTTAGGGTATATTATCCCATTCTAAAAACCCAAAGATTCAAAATGTAGACACATTTGTATTAAACCCTATTACCTTATCAAGGTTTTTCATTCCTCGAATATCTCTAGTAGGATTTGTTTTGATGACATACCCTACACAAATAACTACTTTACTCTAAATCTTGTGATCTAGCCCCTTAGCATGAATCATGAAATGAATCATATCCATGATTACCCTATTTTTATTTAAGCTACATTTTTTTAGGAGTGTAGTGAGCAATCCTTTGATATATTATCCCATAAGTGGCCAAAAAATATGGAAAGCATAACTAATGTATTCACCACATCCATCAATCCTAAAACACTTGATCATCATATCTAAATAGTTTTCAACAAGTGCCTTTAAGGATTTGGACTTCTAAAATACTTCATCCTTGGTGTTATCTCATTATTACATTATTTGGATGATAAATAATTATATCATTGTTGTTAAATTATTACACCTCATGAGAGGTTGAGAGAAATTAAATAGTCACATTTCATGGAAGGTTAAGAGAAATGAATACATTAACAAAATGTTGAAGCACCAAGTGCCTCAATTGTATGTATATATGTGTGTTGATAGCAATAAAATTTTATTTGATGTTTATTATCCTAAATATGCATGAGTTTTTTTTATCATCATGTAACTCACAAAAAAAATTCACCCTTGAGTTTCATTTCCATTTTTTTTACTATTCTCAAGAAGCAACTATCACTTTTTATATATATTATAACATCATTGTTTTGGGTTGCTCTTGCTAAAATATGAAAGGAAGAGAAAATAGATTTTTTTGGACATTGTTAATGGTGATGCTAGTAGTGAATATAATTTTTTGAAGGTTAGTTCTACCAAAACAGGTCCTAGTCTATATCCTCTTAATAAGTATTCCAAACCAAGCACTAGAATACTATGAAATTTTTGCATCAAATCAAAAAATTTATAGCAAGTTCTTTAACCAATCGAAATGGTTGTCCAAATGGATGGATAAGACAGTGACAATTTGATGTAAAATTGATGTAAATAGCATAGATAGTTGAATTAGAAATTATTTACATTCATGGTGGAGAATATAATCATTGACAAGGTAGATGATTAGATAGTGCATCAAAGAAAATTATCATGAATGTGGTGGTATGTTGGTGTGATTTTAATTGATAGAATTAATTTGTTTCAAAAATATTTGGAATAAGAACAACTATTACAATTGAGACAATCTCAAATTTTATGAGTATAATTATTTCTATTATTGGTTGTTTTATTTCTAAGGGAGAGAAGAATATTTTTATAGTTGCACACAAAGAAGGTTGTGGTTTCTCTAGTAGACCTCTACTATTGCATTTTGTGGTATTTATTGTGATTTTTATAAATATTTTTCTCCAATGGGATTTGAATGCTTTACCTCCAAAAAATTCAACAATTTTCCATATGGAATGCAAACAAGCAATGGCTTACACCCATGGAAATTAGCCAAAATCCATGAATCATAAAATCACATTTAAAAAAATGATATTTAAATAAATAAATAAAATTAAGTTTTGGAAATATGTGATATGAAAATGAAATGGAATTATAGAGGTATTTTATGTTAATGATGCCTTAAAACATAATGGTTTTGACCACAAATCTATTGGGGTAGATTAGTGAATAGTCCGAGGAGCAAACTCTAGGAAGAACAATGAATCAATTTCAAATATTCTAGACACTTGATAGATCGGAAGAAAATATAGCATGGAATATAGATAAAAAAGAAACATATATAAAGAGGATGACAACATTTATCAAGATATGGTGGCATATGTTATTGAATTTAATTCTTGATATCGACAACTAAGAGAGAGTTGTCGAGTATAAATATTTTTATTTAGAAGGGATAAAATTTTAATTCCATTTATTTTATGCATATGAAAGATAGTAGGAGGATTGGAATATTGAACAAAAGATAATGAGTTCAAAATTCACTAAGAAAAAAATTGTAATTAAAAAAAAAGAGAAAATAAAAGTAGTATTTAAAAAACATTTGAGGCACACTGTTAGGACCCCATCCTAACACTTGATGTAATAGTCCTTGTGGAACGTAGGTAGTATCCATGATAATATTTTGTTATGCTTTATTATATTTTTGGAGTGAAAAGCGCCTTATACCAAATGGTGTTCTTCAATGTAATCAATTTTCAAGAATGTAACTGATTATAGGTAGGAGATTTTAGCTCGGGTGGTATTCTGCATGTAAGGCGACCTTGGGAGTTAGGTGCTAGAGGAATTCCTTAAAAATATGAGAGGTATTATTGTATTTATATTTTTACATAATTGAATGAAGTATTGAAGTATGTTGCCCCCTCGAAGAGGATTGCAATTCAGTTTTATTGAGAGATTGTTCCATTTCTGCAATCTACTTTCATAAAGTGCATTTATTTCCATAGTGTGTTGTGAGCATTTATGTTTATTTTTCCATATTGTGTGAGTGTGTTTGATTTTAATAGTAGATTCCTAACAAGTTGTATTAGAGTGCTTTCCATGGTCATGTTCTACTATGACTTCGATGTATACTGCCAATTCGACTGTTAGGCATACGATTTCTGAGTTCAATTTTTTTCATTTTCTAGTTTTTATTATTTAAAAAATGCAATATATATATATATAGAAAAATGCCAAAAAAATTATAGTCATTTTTATAGTAGCTAAGTATATTAGAAAAACTGTTTTGGGGATTTTAAAATATGTAAAGGAGTTATCATTATTGGCTAAAGTAGATAGCCATACAATGTCTAGTGAAGTGAGGGGTGATTGGGCTCCAATATCCAAGCCTCAAACAACACTCATGCATGGAATTGAGATCTCATGTATATTTGGGTATATCAGGAGACCACCTAGGATTTAATAAAATTTCATACCTAGGAAGCTTTTTCAACCTTGTATTGTCCATAGTGCACGGGATAACATCCCAAAATACTACCCTCATGTATTGTTAGAGAGGTAGATAGTGTGCTCAAGGGTATGTGTGGAATCTTCCTTGAGTAGTGGCCTAAAATATTGGTTTGAGCACTATTATTTTTCATTGTGGTATAATAAAGAACCTATGGGTATTATATACACCTTTGCATAGCGTACCTTAGTTCTATTTAAACCTACAAACAAAATATGTTCTCCAAGTCTTTCTGTTCTACTTAACTTACAACCAAAAATCTAAACCTCTTACCATATCCTTCACATAAGTTGAGCATACGAAGAAGACATTCCTATTTCATAATTTCTAAATGTAAAAGTAATAGGTGAATAGAAATATTTAGAGTCTAAAACAAGGGAAACAAGGAGTCAAAGTTAGTTACAGTCAAGAATTTTTTTTAATAACAATTAATACAATGTGGCTAGGATAACAATGTCATAACAATCACCTACATAGTCATAACAGTTACCTGTAACAACCAAAACAATTAGGGAATATTTATGATAGAATTAGAATAGAAAAGTGTTAGGAATTAGTAAATGGTTAGATAGTTTGAAAAAGGAATAGAATAGTGTGAGGAATTAGTCAGTGGTCAATAATCAGAACATATAGGGCATAGATAGTTGACATAGTACCCAACTCTTAAGTTGTTAAATAATAGTAAAAAATTAAATTTTACTCAAAAAAATATATCTCTTCACTCAAAGCTCACATTGACTCCAAAATTTAGTATATAACTCTACATTCTATTTCAAACAAAATTGTCCTTGGCAACTCTTGGTCAAATTTTACACCGATTTCCCAAAATTGGTAATTTTTTATTTTTCTTGTTAAGGCCATAACTTCTCAATGGTCAGTCAATTTGGTCCAAATGTTTTTGGACTAGAAGCAACTCATCCTCAAGGATCCACCTATGAATTTTTAATTCAAAGTTGAATAAATTGCCCTAACATTGATTTGCACCCAACTAGGAGATCACAAAAAGTCAAAGAAGTTAGTATATCTCCTCATTGAGCACTCAGATCGAGCGACCATCAAAGTGATCCCTATCCTAAAATAAGTGTTTCAACATAATTCCCAAACAAAAAGTGGACCCTTACTAAAAATAGTAACTCCTAAAAATCACCTTTCTATTTTTAGTAAGTCCTCAAAAAGGTTACCAACTTCCAAATATGGTTGAGGGTACTCGAAAACAAGCATTATACAGGGATATTCAAGCCCAAGTGGAAACTATGAGAACCAAAGTATGGCATTCATTTGACCAAACCCTACATTTGATACATTCACAACTCCTAATTGTCTAGGAAGCTATAAGTGGAATCTCCCTTGCACAACAGAAAATGAAGGTTGAGTTGGATAGTTGTACCTATGCTAGTTTCGTAGGTAACCAAGACCAAGAATAAATTAGTCCAAGCAACCACCATTGAAGTATACCAACTCACAATGGAATGAGATTACCAACATTAGAATTTCCCAAGTTTTAAGGAAAGGATCCTAAGGGGTGGATTTATAAGGCAGAACAATATTTCACTCTTCATAATATTGATCATTTCCTATGGTTGACCATTGCTTCTTTTAATTTTAAATCAAATGCACTTCATTGGTTTTTATGGCTTAGAAAGGCTAAACCTGATCTATCTTGGTCCAAATTTGGGTAATTTCTACTCACTTGTTTTGACCCTAGCAAGTTTGAAGAATTTATAGAAGCCCTTTTCAAACTCAAATAGAACTCAACCGTGCAAGAATACCAAACCCAATTTTAATAACTTGCTTATAGAACCATGATTCTAATTGTTGATTCTTTCTAAAGTTGTTTTGTGAGTGGACTAAATATGACATCAGAGTAAAGGTTAAATTTTTGAGACCTATGTCACTACCATAGTCCATACAGTTGGCCAAATTAGTAGAAGATAAATTCAAGGCTCTAGGTCACACTTCTAAATTTCCTCAATCTAAGCCATATTTTTTGGCCAAGCCAATACCAAACACTACTACTAGATCTCCACCTATAAAAATATTGATTCATGAAGAGATGGAGGACAGAAAGTTATAAGGGTTATAATACAATTGTGATGAAAATTATTCTAGAGGGCATAGGTGTGCAACAAAAATTGGACTTGCTCGATATGGATGAAGTTTCCACTATAGAATATTCTAAGGATGAGGAAGATCCTCAAGAAATGGATACTACAGACCAGTCGATCGAACAAGAGGAAACCCAACCTAAAATTTTATTGCATGCTTTAGTGGGGGTACCCACTCCCCAAACCATGAAGGTGATTAGCCATTTAAATGGAAAAAGGGTCATCATTCTGAATGACTCAGGAAATACATATAATTTTATTGATCCACATGTAGCAAAATAAGAAAAAATTACATCACCACATGCAACTCCTTTGAAGTCATGATTTCTAATGGTGGCAGCCTACCATGCAAGGGCAAACTTCATAATGTTAAACTAAAAATTGGGAACTATAATATAAAGTCTGACATGTTTACCTTACCTTTAGGAGGGTGTGATATAATGTTGGTAGTGTAATGGTTCAGTATGTTAGGACCAGTATTATGGGATTTTATAGAATTATGGATGAAATTTAGTTAGGATGGACAGGAATATAACTTCTATGGCATAAAAGTGGGAGTAGTCCAATGTATTTCTTCTCATAAGATGGAAATTTTGTTAAAGAAATATTCCCATGGCATGGTAGCTCAACTTTTTTCTATCACCACCCCTGATCAAGGGGAGTCTAATCACCCACAATAATTATAGGGTATATTAAATAGGTATGCTCATGTCTTTGAGGAATCCAAAGGACTTCCTACTCAGCACTCACATGACCATGCAATACAACTTTTTCCTGGTAGTCTAACTCCTAATATTTGTCCCTATAGGTATGCTTATGCACATAAAATAAAAATTGAGAAAATTGTGCAAGAAATTTGAGCTTCTAGAATTATTGACTCTAGTATTAGCCCTTATTCCTCACCAGTGTTGTTAGTAAGAAAAAACATCGAACTTGGTGCTTGTGTGTGGATTATCAAGATCTTAATAAAATCATAATTAAGGATAAGTTCCCTATTCCTATCATTGATGAATTACTTGATGAGTTGCATGGGATTTAGTATTTTCAAAGTTGAATTTGTGGTCGGGCTATCACCAAATCTACATTAAGAATGAAGATATTACCAAAATAAATTTTCATGAAGGGAGTTAAAAGTTTCTGGTTATGCCTTTGGCTTGACCAATGCCCCTTCCACCTTTCATAGTTTGATAAATTTTGTCTTCCATCCTCATATTTGCAAATTCGTTTTAGTTTTTTTTTATGATATATTGATCTATAGTCGCACATGGGAAGATCATCTTCACCATTTAGATCAAACTGTAAAAAAAAAAATTGACCATCAACTTTATGCAAAGCAATTCAAATGCTCCTTTGGCCAGCATGAGGTTGAATATTTGGGACATATAGTCACTATGGATGGAATTCAAGTTTATCCTAAGAAAATATAAGTGGTTCAAGATTGGCCAAAACCTCATACATTGAAGGGACCTCATGAATTCTTGGATCTCACAGGGTATTACAAGAAAATTGTGAAAAAATATGATAAGATAGCAGCTCCCTTGACAGCCATGTTGAGGAAAATTTCTTTTGTGTGGACTGATTTGTCCAAAAAGGCTTTTGTTGATTTGAAGTATTCTATGACCACCACCCTTGTTTTGAAAATACCAAAATTTTCTAAGTCCTTTATAATTGAAATTGATACATCAGGCATGAGCATTGGGGTCATTTTAATGTAGGAGGGTCGACTATTGGCTTTCACAAACAAGAAACTCTCTCAAAATTTGTGTAATTCCACTTATGAGAAGGAAATTATGGTTATTTTACATGCAGTCACCCATTGGCATACATATCTCATTGGTCGATATTTTTCCATTAAAACTGATCATCAGAGTCAAATTGTTTTTATAACAAAGGGTGGATACTATGGAACAACAAAAATGGATCTCCAAATTGTTGGGGTATGATTATGACATCTCTTATAAGAAATGTAAATAGAATGTCATTGTCAAGAATTCATCGAAGGGCTACCAAAATATAGAGGTAAATCAGTTATTTTGGTGATAGTGGATCATATTTCAAAGTATGTTTACTTGTGTTCCCTATCTCACCCTTATACTGCATTCATTTTTACCTAAATCTTCCTTACCTCCATATTCCACCTCCATGGGATTCCTAAATCCATTATCTTTGATCGAGATCCTACCTTTACTAGTCACCTTTAGTAGGAACTATTAAAATTGTAGAGGATATAATTTAATATGAGTTTGACCTACCATCCTCAAACTGATGGCCAAACTAAAATTATCAATAAATGCTTAGAGATCTAACTTTGTTGCTTCACTTTTGAACATTCTACTCATTGGGTAAAGTGGTTTCTTTTGGTTGAATTTGGTACAACACCACCTATCACTCTACCACTAGGGTGAATCCATTAAAAGTAGTCTATGGTTAGCCTCCACAAACTCTAAATTCTTACATTCCAAGTAGCTCTAAGGTTCAAAAAGTGGATTTCACTCTCCATCAGTGTGACTCCATTTTGCACCACCTCAAGCTCAACTTGGACATGGCTCAAAATAGTATAAAATTGTAGATAGATCAGCATCATACTGAACATAGATTTTCCATTGGTGACATGGTGTTTTTTTTCTTACAACCCTATAAAAAATCATCTCTCCAGTTGCATGGTTGTCAAAAACTTACCATCAAAAACTATGGTCCTTATCAAGTGTTGTAGAGGCTTGGAGTGGCAACGTATAAACTAGCCCTTTCATATAGTTCCAAACTTCATCTTATTTTCCATGTGTCATATCTCAAGAAGGTTCTTGGAAACAAGGTGTAGGTGCAGTCTACACTTCCAAAGTTGGACGAGGAATTGTCTATTATTCTTGAACCTGAGTGTATTCTTGATCATAGATCATGTAACCTTTATCGAAATTTTATCCTACATATATTGGTCTAGTGGCATGGCTTGCAACCCAAATATGTAACATGGGAACCTCTTCACCAAATCCAATAGTAGTTCCTTCACCTTCAACTTTGAATATAAAGCCTTTTGAAGGGTAAGGGCATGTTAGGACCCCATCCTAACACTTCATGTAATAGTCCTTGTTGAATGTGGGTAGTACCCATGATAATATCTTGTAATGCTTTATTATAGTTTTGGAGTGAGAAGCACCTTATGCCAAATGGTGCTCTTCTATGTAACCATTTTTCAAGAATTAAACTGATTGTAGGTAGGAGATTCCTAGCCCGAGTGGAATTTTGCATGTAATCCAACCTTGGAAGTTAGGTGCTAGAGGAATTCCTTAAAACTACAAAAGGTAGTATTGTGTGTATCATTTTGCATAATTGAACGAAGTATTGAAGGAGGTTGCCCCCTCGAAGAGGCTTGCAATTCAGTGTTATTGTGAGATTGTTCCATTTCTGCAATTTACTTTCATAGTGTGCATTTATTTCCATAGTGTGTTGTGAGCATTTATGTTTATTTTTCCATATTTGTGTGAGTGTTTTTAATTTTGATAGCAGTAGATTCCTAACATACACATAAAGTCTCTAGAGTGATGTAAAACACAATTTTAAAACCCTTTAGAGGCACACATAAATTTTTCACACAAAAAAGTCATTATATTTAGAGGTTCTTGACCATGTGATGTAAAGTGACATTTTAAAAATTGAAATTCAAAGTGTATTGTAAGGTGTAAATAGTCAATTCTTAGAGTGTGTAATAAACATCAAGTCAAGACTTATGTTGTGAGAGTATTATATGTTGTACAATATTTTTATAAACTATAAATGTGAATTTTATATAGTGTCTAAGTTGTAATTAGTCAAAGATCAAGTATTATGGTCAATAAAGGTTAAAAAGTAATGTGAGAGTTATAGTGTAGTAAGGATTCATTGCATTATGGGTGTCAAAATAATTTTTAGTTTTGTCAAAAGAGTCAAAAAAATTTCTACTATTGAAAAAGGTTGGTCTATGGTAAAAAATAATTGTTTATGTGCTTAAGCATGATCATAGCATTTTTCATAAATGAAACTTTCAGCTTGAGGTAAATTTGTTGCCTTAAGCTACTTTTTCTATAGCATAATATAATTGTCATAATGACATCTAGGCATTTAACCTATAAAGGATCGAGGGAAAATAAGGACAATACTTTTTTTATTCTTTCCACTTCATTTTTACCCTATTTGTCACTATTATTAGATGTAAATACTAAAATTAAGAAAATCCAAGTATATAGGGAAGTTACACCCATGTACAAGAATTTATCTTTAGGCAAGTGTAATTGATATGGATAATCCATTTCCATATAGTCTTGGTACCACATAGCATTCTCTTTCATGTACCTTAAGTTATCTCTCTCATGTACAACTATGGATATGGAAAGGATTAGCTTCTTCCAACTACCAATAGGTAGATAGGAAGGGTGAGTATATAGAAAGGATATAGGACTTGTGGTATATTTAAAGGGGGGAAATTTGAGAGATATAAGGAACCCTCACCATTATGTTTAATAAAACAAGTTCCAATAATTCATATCACTTGACCAAAAAAATAAAGATAAAGAGAAAATAAGTCAAAAGAACAAGCAAAAATTCAAAAGTGTGTAACACTAGAAACTAGTGAAGGCAAATTTAAGCAAGTAGAAGTTCAAAAGTATGTGAAACTAAATAAATATCATTATTTTCCAAAATTTAGATGTCTTTTTAAAGATGAAAATATTTTAACACTAAGGAGCTACTTATGAAAAATTATCAAAGAAGTTTATGCTTTTGAAGAACATTTTGAAAATGTTGTATTCGCTATAGATGTGAGGAAAGTACACATGGTATTAATCAATATTGACATATTTAAGCATAAAAAGCAAGGAAAAACAAATGAAATGTTAAAGGTAAATTATTGTCATGACATAAGTGACCTCAAGCCCAAGATGGAATATATTTGTTGTGACACAAGCCCTTTCGGGGTCTTCTGGAACCCCAATACGATGCTCTGTATAGTTCAAGAATGTTAATGAAAAATCAAGACCATCCCCTACTTGTAAGAGCCAGAGGACCACATTAGGCCCATATCTGGGTGGATCCTATTTCGTGCAGCAGATGAAAGATGTGGATGAGATTACTGATCTGGAAGATATTTTCAACCTTGCTACCTCAATGCTCCTCAGAGCCAGTAATATTATCACCCAGATGAATAAGCAGAAGAACACCATCTTCATGGAGGACAACCTCAAGGAATATGAGGACTATGTCCCTGAATTATGGAGATGGTCCTCTTAAGTGATTGTCCCCTTTTGTTGACTGGGATGGTCCCTGTGCTTTCTTTGTATCTCTTGGTTTCCATTTTGTGCCTGTGGGCTATTACTATAATAGGAATTTTTGCTTGTTTTTGGATTATGGACTCTGCGTATGGTCCATGTTTTGCTTGTTGTAGAGAGTTGAACCTTCACATGATCCTCTCTATAGCCGATTTATAAGGTTTTGGGTCCCTTTAAAAAACCTGTCATCAATCAAAAAAAAATCTTATCCAAAGGATAGATTTCACTTATGATATTGGTGATTTAAAAACTATAGTGATATATGTTTGCTTTGACACAAGCAATCTTATTAAAAGGATATATTTTTCTTGTGATACTAGTGATTTGAACATTTTTATGATAGTGGTGTTTGTGTTAAAGATGAAAATCATGATATCATGCTCAATCTTGTTGATTTTATTGGTTATGACAAATACCATGTTGTTGAAGAGTTTAGAGTTGATGAAGAGCTTGAGTGTTTGAATATTAGCGATAGTAGATTTGTCCATGATAAAGGTCATGTTTCTAAAGACCATAAATAAATTATATGTTTTAAAAATCACATCAAAGAAATTGGCTCAAAAGTAATGAAAATAATGGATCATAATGGCATAGAATTAGGAATAAATGGGCAAGGAATGAGAAAAGCCATAATTCCAAATATAATACCAAAGAATAAAGGCATTGGTTTTGATAATCAAGCATGAAGTAGCAACACTAAATTTTTATAAAGAGAACATATAGAGAGAATGAAACTTCTAGGATGAGTTATTATAGTTATTGTGGAAGTTCTAGATATGTAACAACTAGATGTTAAAACCTACATCCTTGTGATATTTGTGGAGGTAATAACCACTCTTAAAGAAATTATTAGTATAAATATGAAAGGAAAGATAAAATTAATATGGATTGTGGATGGATGAATGTGTCAGAATGGGAAAAAGTAAAAGAAATGTTGAAAGTATTCTACAAAAGAAGGTTATTTTCTCTAATGAAAGGAAGAATAAGAAAAATTTTGGTTGTTGAAAGAGATCAAAGCAATGGTTATATTTTTCCCATGAAGTAATTTAATCTTTTAAAACTTTATATGTATGATATCTACATCAAAATATATTTCAATATATGTTTAGAAAAGCTTGTAATAATAGAGCTTACATAAGAATATGACCCAAGCTATGCTTAGAAAGCATGTAGTGACAAAGTTTATAATAGAATAATATGTATATGAGGTAATACCCTAGAGGAGATGACCTAAATAGATTTAAAGGCTAACCCAAGGGAAACCTAGAGGTAAAGACCTAAAGGTTGACATAGAGACAATGACCCAAAGGCAAAACACTATAGGTTATGACCTAGAGGTAGACCCATAGTCCACCCTAAGGTAATGATGCAAAGGAAGACCTAGAGGCAATAACTTTAGGTAGAGCTATATACAAATCCAAAGCCCAAGCTAGAGCTAGAGATAGATCTATATATAGAATTAGAGCTAGTTCTAGAGCAAGAGCAAGAGCAAGACCATAATTTCATTAAACTCAATGTTAAGAGAGGTAGTAATTTGTTTGGTAAAAATTTTATTTTCTACTATGACCAACACCTTCAAATATTTTTTGTATCAAATAATGTAATAAGGCGTGATGTTAGCTTATTATTGAATTATTTGGGTTATAAATAGTTATCACATTATTATTAAATTATTACACCTCATGAGATATTGAGAGAAACTAAATATTCACTACCTTGAGCATTGATCCTCTTCAGGTCACCTACCTTGTAAATACTCTTAACACATGAATGGAAGTTGTGACTAATTTTGCTTTGTCCTAATCCCTTAAATGTGTTTCAATTGTGAGTCATGTGCGCTATAGTGTGTTCAAATTCTAACTATTAGGTTGTGGTGAATGTGCTCATTTTTATCTTCTCCATGCATTCGAGATGGAAACCCTAATCTTGGTGCACTGCCCTCTTAGTTTAAGATTTATTTTTCTTATAACTTACTTTCATGTTCCTTATTTTCCCTATAGTTTTTACTTTCCTTATAATTCCTTTCCCTATACTCCTCAAGAAAAGTAGACCTAAGCTCATGAAGACCTTAAAGAGTGCAAATATCAATACAATGAGGATATGGTCTCAACTAAAACCTTAGAGGTTTACCTATAGAAAATACCTTTGCTCGTGACACTTCTTGTTATGTCATTCCATGCAATGCATGGGTGTATTGGGTGTATTAGGATTCCACCTTTATAGGCCAATGCATCTAGAGATAACAATAATCTGTTTGGCGTACCCAGTGGGATGAGCTTCTATGTTCACCCCACAAAGCTAAAATAAGACTTCCAAATTTAATCCCAATAAAGGGCATAGTCAATCCACTTATAGCAAAGCATGAAGATATTCACTTGGAGGTACTTCTAGAAAACAAAAGACTCTGAAGTTGTCTGAAAAAGTAGGACTCAGATTCTAGTTGGGGCCTCTATATCTTAAGCTTGTTGAAGCATTATCTCCCCACCTAGTGAATCCATTATCAATTAAATGACCTAGAATTATATGAGTAGAAGACCTATGACTAGAGCCATTTCTTAATCAAATTATTAAGAGTTTATGCCAACCCTGAATCAAAGAGTGAGGAGGAGAAATAGACGACACAACATGGTAAACCTACTAAACCAACCTCAAAAATTCTTTATGTGGAATGATAGATGTTTGTTTATACTACCTAATCCATTATATCTATGAGATCCATTTCCTACCTCAACACTCAAGGCTCTACCTTATTTTTTAGGATAAGAGGTTGTCACCCTAATGGAGAATTTGCACCACATAATGATATTATGTGTGGTCCAATTCATTGAAAAGAAATATATAGCCCTAAGGCTACTAGAGACCTCTTTTAGAGTGAAATCTCATGAATGGTACACCAAATTTAACCCTTAATAAGTTGTAAGATGGTTCTAGCTATAAAACCTCTTGATAAGTAGATTCAAAGGGAAGGCAGACAGAGTATCTCATGAACATCAAAAGAGCACCAACAAAAATAATGGATGATTTAAATACCCAGTTTCACAATACTTAGAAGAGGATTCTTGACAAGATCCAACCACCTCCGTGCTTGGCATTTATATATTATTTGAAAAATTTCAATTCTAAAATTGTGATGATGGTCAAGTCTAATGAAATAAAATCATTATCAAAATCCTATGGAATAGCCATCTAGGCTCAAAAGGATATAATCTATATAGGAATGCTAGCCCCTAGACCACTTCCACCATTGTTTTCCTCTATACGTCCCTTACATCACCCCTCTTTAACTATAAAATCCATGTTCAATCTTACTACCCCTACCATGAGCTTAGAGAAAGCTCTCATTCCTTTTGTAGCTAAAATTTATGAAATATAAAATATGATAAGGACATTATCTAACAATATCATTGTTTTAAAGAGGAATGTTCAAAGGTTTTCCTACCAAAACTATTCAAAGCCTCCTTTTCAATAGGGAAATTTGAGGGCTTGACCACATCCAAAAGGATATTAGAAACCTCTATTTTTTACAAATAAAATTCCTAGTCAGTCATAGGATCCAACTCAACAAATAGTACCAATGCCAATCCTAGTCCAATAGATATCTACAATCCCTATAAGGTATTTAGTCACCATGTAGAATAATTATGTTGAAGAACCTAGTGGATGGTATTATCCTACTCTTGACTATCACCCTTCTAATTTTCATGTCAAAATTGAATCTTAGGTAGTCAAAATGATTCTTTCTTACCATAATATTGCACTATTTTCTTAATTGAAATCCCATATGCTAAGTCTAAAAGCAGCCTCACAATCTATGACTACACATCAGTTATCATTCCTCTATACTAAAGTAGAACTTTATCACCTAGGATGAAGCAGTTGCATATGTTATATTAGATGAAGTAGACCCATCAATTTCCAAGGGGTCATATTTTGAAATGAAATATATCACCAGGGCTAATATGAGGGCCATTAAAGAGTAAGGGATTTCTAGCCTAATGGATATTAGATCCTAGAGAAGGGAAGTAGATAATTATAGAATTACCTTGACACAAGATCCATGAGATGACCAGGCTTAAGTAGTTTTGGAAACTATGAGAACATCCCTAGGACCTTTAAAGTAGCCCACAACAAATCCACCAAGACCTCCTCTAATAGTTGAAGAGACTAGGTCTTTGAGAGCATTAAACACTATCTCAAAGGCTCCTTATATTAGATCCTTCAATGCAGTAGACCACTAGAGGAAATCCACTATACCAATGCCTCTTTGGGACATATTCATAATTCTAGAATAGATGAATAATTTAGAATAGTACTTATAGAAGCAAAAATAGATGGGCAAATAAGAGACACCCATCGTACTATAATTCTTGAGCTTAGAGTCCAATTGACCCAATCCTATGACATTCTATGTGGTGTTGATCTATGGAGATAAGATGATACATAACTGCTTGGTGGACTCAAGGTCAAGCACATTTGTCATACCCAAAAGGGTAATGGATGCACTTGATTTTATATGTGAGCCTACCAGTAATAGGGTAGTTCATATTGTTGGCACTCTAGTACCAATATTTGGATTAGTGTGGGATCTCACTCTAGCACTCTAACCATACCTTTACTAGATGGTGTGCCAAGATATAGTGGTGATTGATCTATTGGCCATTTTTAGAATACACCTTTCGTGAGACTTCACCACAAATATTAGAGGATACTTGTCCCTAAATTGCATTCACATTATGCTTCAAAATAAGTATGGAACCAAGTTTAAGATTCCATTAGAACCCCTCCATGTGTACCACATAAAGTCCTTTCTAGGGGAGTGAGGAGAATCAATCCTACACAGCTAAAGAGGAGATATTAGAATCAAACTACTCTATGGATAAAATGCATCCATACATTCTAAAAAACCACCTAGAGCAATGGGTATTTGATACATGGGGATTGTATTTCAATGAAATATTCAAATCATTTAGGATGGGATGACCCATCACCACAGGTATAATGTATATATTATAAATGAAAAAAATAGATATATAAGGGGAGTAATATTGAATCGAAAGACCTTTTTGAAGCAAAAAGTGGGCTATCCAACATATAAATCCAAACTCAAGGTGGCCCCATTAATCATCTAATAAAGAGGAGGCATATCCTTGGGGAGACACTTGGCTCAATATTAGATATAAACTATGGATAAATAGGAAAAATTTTCCAAAGGAATATTTATCATTTGATCAAAGGTCAATGGAAAAAAGGGTGCTAGGAGGTTTTTGACATTACAAGGTGACACTTAACCTCAGACTAAGTACATGTAGATCTACATCAACCCAAGTCCAGGAGTAAAATGTGTTAAGGATCAAGCAATGCCCATTGTCCAATAAAAGCCTATATATGGTTGAGGATGTTACCACCATAAGATAATGGTAGAACATGATCCAACCTTAGATGTTAGAAGATAGACACTCAATCATTGCTTATGGAGGAGTGCCCTAATAGTTTCCACAAGGTGATTGTTTGCAAGGTTGTGATGGTTGACACCTAGAGAACATGATTTGGATCCAAAAGTATGGCTAGAAAAAAATGGTGTTATAGGTATATAAATCTAACAAGAATAAAAGAGTATTTAACACCTCAATCAACCACCCATCAAAATTATGCATGCTAGTCCTATGCTTTAAAAAAAAGATCAAATTTCTTGATAGTAAGCACTAGTGCTAGATTTATAACTAGATCATTGACGTACTTGAAGGATTGGCTTGGGAAAAATGCTTCTATAGGAAAAACATAGTCAATGGGTAACAATGTCATTGGGGATCTACTTTTTTACATGAATCATCACTCACTATACCAAGGTTGAGATTTGAAAACTCATTATATTCAAAGAAACTTGCACAGGATTACAATTTATAAGTTTGAGCAGAACTAATTTGGGCTCAATATTGTTGGCTTACAACTTTCATGTAATCAAATCCTAACATAGACAAATGCTAATTTAGACATATCTCCTATATGCTCTCTCAATGCTAACTAAATAATAACTACGTAGAAACAATAATATTCAAAGTCCAACATTCTCCCCCTTAAAGTTGAGAGGGTTGACTAGACAGTCTCTCAGCTTTATATACTAAGCTTTAGCAACTCCTTTGGTGAAGATATCTGCTATGTTGTCCAAAGTGCTGCAATGCTTTAGCTCAACCACCTTTTTCTCCACCATGTCTCTAATGAAGTGATACTTCATGTCGAAGTGTTTTGACCTACTGTGGTGGATAGGATTATGTGCCAATTGAATGGCACTCATATTGTCACAATACAATATGGTAGGATCATTTTGTCTTTCACCTATTTCTTCAAGTACTTTTCTCAACCATAAGGCTTGGGTACTAGCATTTGTGATTGCTATGTACTCAGCCTCAGTAGATGATAGTGCTACAACAGTTTGCTTTTTAGAACTCCAAGTAATTAGTCCTGACCCAAGACTAAAACAATTCCCTGAAGTAGATTTCCTATCATCTATATTGCTGCCCCAATCACTATCACTAAAGCCAACTAATTTTACATCATCATTTTTGTGGTAATGGATCCCATAATCCATTGTACCCTTTACATATCTCAAAATTATTTTAGTTGCTTGTAGGTGAAGTTCATATGGATCATCCATATACCTTGATACTAGAGAAACAACATATTGAATATCCGGCCGTGTGTTGGTGAGGAACATTAGACTCCCAACCATGCTCCTGTAAGTGGTCTTGTCAACTTTTGGTGCTCCATATTCTTTGCTTAATTGTATCCCATGACCTATTGGAGTTGCAACAGACTTGCATTGCTCCATAGCAAATTTCTTTATCATGTCATGAGCATATTTATGTTGACATATGAAGATCTCATTTCCTGTTTGATGTACCTCCATTCCTAGGAAATAATGCATCAAACCTAGATCCTTCATTTCAAACTCTTTCATCATGGAGTTTTTGAACTCCTCATTCATTTTATCACTACTACCCATGAATATTAGATCATCCACATATAAGCACACAATGAGGATGTCTTTACCTTGTTTCATGTAGTAGAGAGTAGGTTCACTTTTGCTCCTAGTGAATCCATACTTATGAAAGTAGCCATCAATGCGTGAGTACCATGCTCTTGGTGCTTGCTTTAGGCCATACAATGCTTTCTTCAATTTGTAGACAAGGTTCTCCTTACCTTGTTCTTCAAAACCTTGAGGTTGTTGCACAAAAACCTCTTCATTCAAGTACCCATTGAGAAAGGCACTCTTAACATCCATGTGTTGAATTTTCCACCCTTTGTGGGCAGCCAAAGAAAGCACTAGTCTAATGGTCTCTTGTCTAGCAATAGGAGCAAAGGTTTCCTCATAGTCAATCCCATACTTTTGAGTAAACCCTTTTGCTACTAGCCTTGCCTTATGTCTTTCAATGCTCCCATCAGCATTGAACTTGGTCTTATAGACCCATTTACATCCAACACATTTCTTGCCCTTAGGAAGCTCCACTAGCTCCCATGTATCATTCTTTTTTATAGAGGTCATTTCCTCTTTCATGGCTTGTTGCCATACATCATGAGTACATGCTTTTTCATAACTAGATGGCTCTAGCTCTACACTAGTCATTAAAGCATAGTTTACAACATCTCCCTTAGGTTCTTGGGAGTCTTCATCACTATACATGTGCAGATTTTCAAGTCTTTTCAAGACTTCATTCATCTCACTAGCTTGGCTTCTAGTGTATCTTCTTTGAAAATTCTTATCCATCATTTGGTAGGAGGGATGGTACTAAAGTGTTCTCTTACCTCTTGATGGTGAATCTACTTCCATGGGCATTGGAGAAGAACTTGTTGATCTTTGTGGACTTGGAGTAACACTTGTTGTACTTGAAGTAGAACTCTTTCTTGGACTTGGAGGAGGACTTCCATTGTTGTTCTTGTTAATGGGCTGCATTTGGGAGGAGCTTGCATCTTGAGATCCATCATCAAAAAAAAAATTTTTGATGACCCCATTCTCCCCCTTCATCAAAAATTACATCTCTTGAGATTACAACTTTGTGAGTTTTTGGATTGTAGAGTCTATATGCCTTTGAAGACTCACAATACCCAATGAAAATACATGCTTGACTTTTGGGGTCAAGTTTCTTTCTTATCTCATCAGGAATGTGTGCATATGCAAGACAACCAAAAACTTTGAAGTGCTTTACATTTGGCTTTTTGCCATACCAGCCCTCATAGGGAGTTATCCCATCTAAACTAGAAGTGGGACTCCTATTCAAAATGTAACCACTTGTCCTAACAACATCAGCCCAATACATGTTACTGAGTTTCTTTGTTTGAAGCATTGATCTAGCCATTTCTACAATAGTGTGGTTCTTCCTTTCAGCCACACCATTTTTTTGTGGAGTGTAGGTAGTAGTTAATTACCTTTTGATCCCATAATATTTACAATATTTGAGAAATGCATTTGAACAAAACTCCCCTCCTCTATCAGTCCTTAATCTCTTTACAACATACTCACTTTGATTCTCTACATTATTTTTGAAATCCTTGAAACATTCAAAAGCTTCATCCTTAGTTTTCAAAAAATAAATCCAACACATTCTAGAGAAATCATCAATGAAAGTGAGAAAGTAAGAATTGTTACCCAAACTTTTGGTATGCATTGGACCACAAATATTCGAATGTACCAGTTGTAGTGGATGGCTTGCTCTCCATGCTTGACCTCTTGGAAACTTTGTTCTTGAGTGCTTTCCCAAAACACAGCCTTCACACACCTCCTTGTGCTCTTCAACTCTTGGTAGTCCACTCACCATAGCTTGAGAAGTCAACAACTTCAAGCTTGCAAAATTAAGATGACCAAATCTCAAGTGCCAAAGCACACTTGGATTTTCTATGGCTACACTAGCAAGTTGGGCACCTCCTTGTTCCCCAAATTTAAGAGGAAACAACCTATTATTTGTCATAGGTACTTGTGTAACAACTCTATTACAATTGTTTTTGTCAAAAATTACACATTTTCCATTTTCAAAAACAAGTTTATAGTTCTTTTCCATGATTTGTCCAACACTAAGCAAATTATGTTGGAGTTTAGGAGTGTAATAGATATTGTTCACCTTCTTTGTGCCTTCTTTTGTTGGAACCTCCATGGCTCCCATACCTTCAACTTGTAGTGCCTTGTCATCTCCCAATTTGATCTTTGATTTATATGTGGAATCCATTGTAGAAAATAACTCTTCTTTGCCACTCATATGATTTGAGCAACCAGTATCCAAAATCCAAGTTTCATTAAGATTTTGATCTGATTTTCCATATGTGAGGAACAAATTTGAAGAAGTTCCTTCCTCTTCTCCATAATTTCCATAATTATTACTTCTCCCTTCTTGAGAAGTCTTGGACCAACAATCTTTAGCAAAGTGACCAAGCTTACCACAATTGTAACAAGCTTTGTTTGATTTGTCACCTCCTCTTCCTCTTCCTTTTCCTTGGTAGCCACCTCTTGATCTACCTCTTCCTCTTGCTCTTCCTCTTCCTTGTCCTCTTCCTTGTGCATTGCCATGAGTCTCACCTTCCTTGGATGAGAATGCTTTTTCATCACCTCCAAATCTTGATGATGTAGAACCTTGGAGTCTCTCTTCATGGGACATCAAAGAACCAATTAGTGCATCAAATGTTAGAGTAGACAAATCTTTAGATTCTTCAATAATAATAGCAATATGATTCCATTTATGAAGAAGTGTTCTCAACACTTTCTTCACAACCACTTCAGTTTTGACATCTTCTCCAAGTGTCTCCATTTTGTTTACAATTGCTTTCACTCTCACACAATAATCTCCTACTCTTTCATCTTCTTGCATTTTGAGATTCTCAAAATATCTCTTCAAAGTTTGAAGCCTCACTTGCTTCACTTGATTTCTCCCTTGATAGCTATCTTTCAAGGCTTTCCATGCTTCTAGGGTTGTTGAACAAGAAGCAATCCTAGGAAAAATGCTTTTCTCCAAAGCTGCTTGGAGATGGTAGAGGGCAAAAGAATTCTTCTTTTGGGCATCCTTCTTACTAGCTTTATCAGCTGCACTCAAGGTGGTCCAATATGCAGGTTCATTGTAGCCTTCTTCTACAATATCCCATAACCCCTTGCCTATGAGTAAGGTCTTCATCTTGATAGACCAATACTCATAATCTAACCCATTAAATTCAGGAATGGGAAGATTGTTATTGGCAGCCATTGATGCTAATCAACAAAACTTTGGAATAATGTAGATAGCTTCTAATACAATATTTTTGCAATAAATAGTAGCATAATATCTTATTTTACTCAATTGACTCAACCTGTTAAGTCAATCTCTCAGAATTAACCTCTGATTGCAAAAATACATGCTTCTTTTTTATTTACCAAAATCTCAAGCACCAAATTTATCATAAATAGGCCAATACTGATTGAAACAAACTAAAATTTTTACTGTAGACTTCTGATATACGTATCTAAAAACCCACTAAATTTCAGAAGCAAATTCACACAAATGAGAAATATGTGATCAATTTACTTTCGCCCTTTCTAGATCTTAGAGTGTTTTTTGAGACAACCTCAATGTTTTTCACATAAATCAATCCATACAGCTCCAAAAATTTCTGAAAATTAAACTCTGTATTCCTGAGACAATAATATGAAAACCCTCTAAATTTTAGAAGAAAATTTGCAAAGGTGAAAAATATGTGATCATTTACTTTTTCCCTTTTTATCACAATTCTGGATCTAGGATTTTTTGAAGAAAAAATCAATATTCACACAAATCGATCAATACAGATCCAAACGACCTAAAATTTTGTCTGAATGATGATTTTATCTAAATAAAATTTCTCCCAAAATTTTAGAAGCAAATACCCTGTCTTCCACCTTATACAACCATTTTATTGCAAAACTCAAAATGCTAATAAAATCAGCAAATGAGCTCCAAATTACCTGAAATTTTTATTGCATCCTCTTGACATGATTATCTAAAAACCCTCAAAATTTCATCATAAAATACCTCAGGATGCATGAGATATGAATGATTTACTCGAGCTCTTCCTTGCAACTCTACTGAGTGCTGGCCACTTGAGTTTCTCTGACAAAGTGCGTGCTTCAGATCTCTTCATGCCACTCTCCACAGGTTTTGATCCATCTGAGAAAACCTGGTATGCTCTGATACCAAAATGAGATTTGAAAACTCATTATATTCAAAGAAACTTGCACAGGATTACAATTTATAAGTTTGAGCAGAACTAATTTGGGCTCAATATTGTTGGCTTACAACTTTCACGTAATCAAATCCTAACATAGACAAATGCTAATTTAGACATATCTCCTATATGCTCTCTCAATGCTAACTAAATAATAACTACGTAGAAACAATAATATTCAAAGTCCAACAAATTCATCCATCAATTGAACACAAGGAAGGATAATGGATAATCATGTCTTTGTTGATTTAGTTATGTAAGGAAAATCACTTCCTATTGGTTTGTCAAAGAATGACCATTAGAAATAAATATAAATAAAGAAAGGGATTTCAATTACTTAATTTATCATAGAGATCTATTAAAGAAAGTGCTTCCTCCATAATGCCTCATATGCTCCTAAGGAAGACCGCTTCCCAAGAGAGAAAATGCCTCCTTGAGAAACTTAAACTAGAATTGTCATGCCAAAATTGGGTAATATAAGAGGACCTAAACCTCCATAAAATTATTAGGTAGTTGATGCCAAGGAAATGTTAAGGATACCAATAAGTGAGATCCTACACTAAAATCTTCCAGTAAGTTTAAAGTTCCCCACACCCTAAAGTGACAATGACCACTTGGAATGTGCAAACAAATAATTATATCCTTTTCAATGGTAACTAAGTCTTCCCTCATCATAATAAGGAACCTTGAATCCTTTCTAGTGGTAACAAAAATAGCTCTACTATCTATAGGGTTGTTACTTGCTAGATGGCCTTGGATCTACCCTTCAATTAGATGGGTGGGTTTGGAAATCAAACCTTCCTCTTTTGGTAATTATGTTTCAAAGGGATATGTATCCTAAAGTTGTTAAAAAAGGATACAAGTAGCATACCCATGAAATGAAACCCAAGGACCAAAGAGGAAGAAAAGAAGGGGGACTATATTTATAGGTTGAGGTCAGTTAACTTGTCAAATCTTGCTAGGCTATATGAATATCCTCTTATCACAACACCTCTTATCACAACAAGGCATAGGGGAGAAAATTGGCTAAAAAACAAAGAGGATAATTCACATACACTCACTAGATGAATTTTGGTAATCTTGTGCAAAGGTAATTTTTAAGCACAAAAAATCAAGCAAGGAGCAAGGTCACAACAAAAGTGCCATTCACTAAGACCTAAGAGATGAGCCAAACTGAAGCTCTAACTATTATTCAAGACTAAAAGAATCATCTAGGGCCACAATCCTCTCAAGAATGCTACCCTGATAGACTAGGCAAAGTTTTAAATTTCTTAAAGCATTTCTCACTTCGTATCCAAAGGTAATGGTTTTCCAAGGAGTTTAAATCCTAAGGTAATAATCTTCCAAGCATGTATAGGAAGATAGACCAAAGAGCAATTTAAGAAGATAATTTTCATTGGTTTTGGAAGTTGACTTTTATGCCTTGGCTTATCAAATCCTTCTATATTATTGTTATAACGGTCACTTGTCACATGATTAAGCCTATCCTACCACCCTATACCAATCAAAGAGGTCATACCCACTACATTAGCAAGCAAGAGATTCTAGAGAAATTTTGGTAATATTTTGATGGCACAACCACCCCAACACATGAGTGATAAGAGATAATAATGACATATTGCCATCCTAAGGCCCAAAGACCTCCAACATTGATGGACCTAAATCTAGATATCTCAAAGCTACTAACTACAATTGTAGAGAGATTTTGGTTATAGAGCAAAGGAGAATACACAGGCTTTCTACACAAAGTTTTGGAGGGAAGGAGCCCTCATATTGGCATATAAATGGGCCTATAATATGGCCTTATGAGCTCTTCCTTTCACTCCTCTTTTGTATGAGTAGGGCTCAAATATTGAGCTGCTAACTAAGAAGCACCATCCTATTCAAGTTGAATGCCTTATAACTACCCTAACACATGAGTGGAAGTTGTGACTAATTTTTCTCTAACTTACTCTCTTAAGTGTGGTCCAATTATAGGTTGTGGGCACTATAGTGTGCTCAAATTCTAGCTATTAGGTTGTGTAAATGTGTTTATTTTTATCTTGTTCATGTAATCAAGAGGGAAACCCTGATATTGGCACAAAACCTTTGTATTTTAGGCTTTACCTTTCTTGCAATTTAATTACCTATTTCTTTACACTCCCTACATTTTTTACTTTTATTGAAATTATTTTCCTTGCATCCCATAAAAAAAGTAAGTCTAAGCTCACAAAGGCCTTAAAGCAAGAAAATATCAATCCTACAAGGATTCAGTCTCAACTAAAAACCTCCATGGTTTCTCTTAAGGTATTCCTTTAGCCTATGATGCTTCCCATTGTGTCATTCTATGTGATGTACAGGTGTCCCATATGTGTTAGGATTTTACCCTAATATTTTGATGCATCTAGAGACAAGAAAAAGATAATTATTGTGTGTTTACCAAAAAATATGTTATGCCACTTGTTGTTGTCTAATTTGCATTGAAATTTATGCATTGTTGAGTGTGCAACTTAGATGATATGGAAGAATGTGATTGGTTGATCTTGATTTAGTAGATGCCAAGCAGTGTATGGACTACCATGTTAACCTCTATATAGTTAGCGATGTTGGTCTAGTTGGAGCCTACCATGTGGCACCTCAAAATCTATGCCACTAGCACATCACTCTATTTTTCCATCTCGATTTCCATATATTGCATTGGAAATTATGTGCCTCTTCCCCAATCAACTATATAGACTATTATGCTAGCTACTACATGTCACCTCAAGAATCATGCACTTGTCAACTAAATTGTAAAGATTGTCATATGTCACCTCATTATTTATGCCACCTCAACTATACCTTCCACATCAACTACCATATATTGCCTTGGGATGTGTGTGCCTACCAATTGAGCTATACCAACTACCATATATCACCCACTTTTGTGGTATATACTATCATGTGGCTTTCATATGAACTTATCATGTTATCATTGTGGATCAAAATTTGTGCCACATCATTGGCCACATCATTAAAGAGTGTCATGTTATCAACCACAACATTAAATATGTTGATGTTATCACAAACATGCATTAAAAAAATGATAACAACATTATTATTATCCAAAACATTGAGGGGAAGGTTTGAACATAGGACCTCCCATAGTAAAATGTCTTATACGTTCCTTGTTATCCATATCATTAAGCATAATTCTTGGGATGAAAAGAAGCAAGAACAAAAAAAAACAAAGTTTTTAGCCGCAATTCACCTTTTTTCTTACCCATGGCATGTGCCAACGTCAACATGATGTGCTCATAGCCAATAAACTACTTTCTAGCCAAATTGTTGTAATATTCTAATTTAAAAGTTTTTAAATTTCAAATGTGAATTTGAGATACCTAGAGGTGAAACGACAAAAAGTGTTAAACTATGATCCCCTAATATTTTACAAAGAATCCAAAAATGCTAATGGTTTTTCCATATCTATTATGGTTTTCCCTTAACAACCATTTTGTCAAACAGAACCAAATTACCAATCAAGTCATCCTATCACACCTATGTTGCAAAAAAGTTGCCAAACCATTTTTGCAACTTTTTCAAGTGACTTAGAAGTCTTTGCTAAGCATGGAAGTCTGCCCATGACTTATTTAGCACCAAAAATCTTTCTAAAAAAAATTAGTCTCTTATTTTCTTCTTTTGCAATGGCCAAATAGTCTCTCCTTTCATTACTACTGCTATTGGTCATTAGTAGCCAAAAGAGAAAAAAAATATGATTTTTTTGAAAAATTTGTAAAATAAAAATAACGTTTAAAAAAACTTAAAAAACTTGATCCTAAAACTAGGGCATCTATCTAATTAGAAAAAATTAACAAGCAAGATTGAGTTCCATTAAGAGAAAGAATTAAACTTGTTGGTGAGAGGAGACGGGGAAACTAGAAGCCTTCATTTCCTCTTTCAAACCAGAATCCTTCATTTCCACTTTCCATTTGCCTTCACTATTCGCTTTCCCCTTTTCTTGAATAATTGAAAGCCGTAATTGAAAGCAGAATTCTTGAATAATTGAAAGCATCTAAGCGGGAAATCCTTCTCTATACAAGTTCTCGTATGAGGTGAAAGAACATCACTTCGATATGTGTTTCAGTGTAAGCACCACGAGGTGTTAAGCGAGATTGTACTAAACCAAAAAGAACCCAAGAAAAAAAATTATTTCTATTTAAACCCCTCTCCTCTGCCCCCCTTTTTGAAACAAAATAAAACCCCTTTTTAAAACAGCCCTTGAAGCAAAGCAAGCAGAGCGGGCCTAAGACTATAGATAGAGAGTTAAAAAGGGCCTTTTAAAATAGAGAGGAGAGAATTAAACTTATTGGTGATTTCTTTTGGAGCAAATTTTTTGGTTCCAGTAAGATCCTTGGGATCCAAATCCCCTAAGGTTTTTTTCAAAACCCCTTCTTTAGAATACACTGTCAACCTTAACAAATATTCTTCACAAGCCTCTTCAGAAAATATCCTCAAGAAAAGCTAGAATAGAATTATACCTTCAATAACAAATAATGATAATTCACATCCACTCTAATACCATGTCAGATTTTGTAATAATTTTTAGAAACAAATGAAATAAAATAGTAACCAAAATTACTTGTCAAAATAAATACACAACATATATAAAACACAATATATAATGGGATGTCTATAGACACCAAAACATCTTCACTCAAAGAAAACAAAAAATACAATCAACCAATAAAAAATATTGTTGAGAGGAGATATTTCTACCCAATTACATGTTGCCTTTAAGGAAAGTTCTCACCCTCATGAATAAAATGTTAAAAAATTACGAAAAAAAAAAAAAAAAATCTTTTTCAAGACTTACATAGACCTAAACGACAAACATTACAAAAAGTCAACTATAACCTCAAGAAAAGCTTAACCCCACATATTTTAACAAATACTTTACAAAATTTAATTAACCATAAATAAACTTTAAACTGATAAGATCACCTCTAAAGAATATTCTCAACTCAAAATTCAAGACTCCTATTCTTTTTATTCTTCAAACTTCAACCAATATTCATGTTACCATGAAGTGTTGCATAGGCTATTAATGATAAAAACAATAAATATGAACCCAATAAATATTTTTTATATCAAAATCATAGTTATAAACACCTCTTTCATATTTATATAAAAAATATTTAATAAATTTATTTTAAAAACCACTGGTTTTGATGAATCATCAGAAATTGACACATTCACTTAAAATTTTAATGGCTAAAAGCACTAAGTTAATCTTTGGAATCATAAATTTCAGGTGCTAAAGTAGCCTACCTTGCACTGAAGATATTTTTCGTTCAAGCATGGCTTTTCCATTAAATCATTAGAAGGTTAATTTTTTTTTAAATTTGACACAAATTCAATTAACGGATTCTAATTCTAGAATATAAGCTTTCATATTATGAATTCATAAACCTCAAGAGAACTTCAACCTGGTGAAATATTCTATATGTTAGATCTGAATTTGTTTAATAAAATAATTTGCATCCCACAAGTAGCACATACCGCCCATATTATTAATGTTAATATTAGTTAAGTCAAAATAATTTTTTTTAATTGGAACCAATAATTATATTCAATAAAAAATAAGAGAGGTTACAACAAAAAGGGATCTAGAAAAATTAAAATTACAACTTGGGGTGCAAGGCTACCCAAACAATCAACATTGTAAGGATGAAGCTCGAGGCCAAAAACAAAATCAGCCCCTAAAAGGGTGAATAAACATCATAACTAGGTAAAGGGAGCCGCTCCTGGAAGAGACTGAGCCCTGTTGTGGTCACTGATAGAATGACCTAAGGCTAGATAATATCACCCCCTCGACCTGCTACACCATAGCCTCAAATAAATAGAGGTATCTTGAGGCGGAGGGAGGTTAGGTGAAACCCTGTTAATAGTGCACAGAACCTCATGCCATTACTTGATAAGATTTATCAAATGTACCAACTCATGATTCAACTTGGAAGCCTACAAATAGATCTGAACGGTAACAATAGAAAATATCATAATTTTTTCATGCATAGAAAATTGACTTGAAATTGAATCTCTAGAATAGATAACAACATTCCTAGCTTTCCAAAGTTAAAATAAAATAATAACACGAAATAAATTCCACAAAGCAACAATATTAGCAGGCCAATAACTATTATCTCCAAAAAATATCATATGCCATCTAAAGAATTTAGGATGAAAGAGCTTGAACCAAAACCAAAACTGATATTTAAAATTCTCAAAATGACCACAAGCTAGACACTTAGGATTAGAAAGACCAACCCTGCTAAGTCTCTCTCCCATTGGAAGCCCTTAATAAATAAGAGACCAAAGAAAAAAGGTAATCATTAGGGTGAGTCTACCATCTCTCATTAAGCTTGTCAACACTAGGGGAAACAGGACTAAGAAGCTGATAAATCAAGGAAGAAGAGTAGTTCTTGAAAGGAGTATCCACATTCCAACACCAATCCCTCCACCAGGCACTCGGGGGTTGAAGGTCGAGCTTATGAAACATGACATTAGGTATAAGCTCTTGAATATTAAGAATAGAAGGAAGATCTAAATTCTAAAGATTAAATTTATGTTTGAGATCAGGCCAAGGAATCCAGTCTCGAGAGTGCACTAAATATTTAATAAAGAAGATGCCCTTACGAAATAGCCTCAAATATTTAATCCTTGGCATATCAACAAGAAGAACTAAAGAGTTAGACAAAATATGAGACCACCAAATATTCTAATAATTGAACAAAATACCACTACGAAAACCATAACCAATCCAATGAATATGAGGTTTCACCACCTCAAAAGCCTACCAAATACTTTTAACAACAAAGCAACCTTGAATATTAACTAGATAAAAAGTAATAATGAGAGTGTGGAGGCCAATATTAGCCCAAGCTTCGCTCCCATAAGGCAGCACTAAAGAAATATAATGGTAATCAAAACCTTCAAGGTTTCAGGGCCTTCAATAGATTTAACCACCCACTTAGCACACAAAGAAATGCTTTGCCTGTAAATTTCAATCATGCCCATACTGCCCTTATCAGTAGGTGTGCAACATATATCCCAAGAAACTTGATAAAAATGACATGAATTCTTTCCCTTGGCCCAAAGAAAATATTTTTCTATTTTCTTTTGTTTTGTCTTCCTCTAGTTTTAGCCAGCACACTATTTTGTTTTGTTTTTCCTTCCTCTGGTTTTGGCTAGCTACGTTGGTTCTTTAGGGCTGGTTATTTTTTACTAACTTTTTTTGGTGCTCTGACATATATAAAAAATTTGAAATAATGTTAAGTATAATAAGCGGTCTAACTTGAGGCCATATCCTAGGGGCCTATTTTCAGGTGATTCAATTGAGATAATGAATATGAAACACCAACAATATATGTATGGGTGTCTGATAAAAACACTTTGATATATTTGACTTTATATTCTACCTAGGTGCTCTGGTTTTGGTTAGATTCTATCTTCCTACACAATTTTTATAATGGTTGATTCTCTTTTTTCAAAAGAAACCTTTATAATTCTTAACCCGTTGGATAAAGATGAAGTAAATGGGACCCAATCCCTTCAGATAATTGAATCGATACAACTTACTGAAAAGCACTCAAACACTACCAAAAAACCTATCCATTTCTAGTTGACTCTTCTATTGAAAGGAAAAGTTCAAGGAGGAAAGGCAAACTACAAACTCAGACCTAGCAATCTACAATGCACTTGAGTCCTACTGTTGTTTCTATAAACTGTAAGAAAATATTGTTCCTAAGGCAATCAACAAGTCCTAGACCCAAAGGCTCACAATGCTCAAGGATTTACATAAACCATCTACTCGTAAACAAGGTGGATTATATACGTGTCACCAGAGTGTCATAAAGCAAACTAAATCTCCATGACAAGAGAGGCATGGAGTCCCCATAGTTATACAAGATCTAAGACAGTAGAGTGACTTGAGGAGAATAGATAGTTGTAGAGACAAGTGTCATAATGCATGTTTGGAAGGACATAGTTGTAGAATGCTTTAGGAAAGGAGGACAAGTGTCCTAAAGCATTTTCTAGAAAACAAATCTGTTTTTTTTTTAAGTGTTGGAAAATTTCTAATCATAGAAATTTTAGAGAAGAAAAGTTACATCTAAAGAAGTGGTGGGGTCTTATTATTATTTTTTCGGAATGGTGTCTTCCACTGACGGCACACCGAAAAACACACGCATACTCACACTCACAAGTTCCAAAAAAATTCATCTATTAATTCTGAAAATCTTTACATAACACTGCCCGCAGGCTTACAATTGCTAGCTCCCAGCTTAGCTTCACGCTTCTATACCTCTGCGTGCATTCTTTGATCCACCGTCCCGACTAAAACAACAAACTGGGTTTTTATAGAGGCCCCGACCCTCTCACGCATCAACTCCCGTGCAAATGGGTTCACCAACCCGATTAAAAACATTTACACAAAAATTGGGACACCAACCCGATTAAATTCTCGCACTCTGCACAGTCCCTGCCACTGCTGACTCGATCAGAATACCCTGCGCGTCCATCCTTTTCATCTTCCATGCTTCTTGGTATTTGTCCGCCATTTATTGCACCCTGGGTGCCACGTGTCATTCTGGATCAAATTTTGAAAATACCTCCTGTTGCGGTTTTCCTGCCACCTCTTTCTCCTTCTTCGTTGCCTTCTTCTCTCTCCATCGCGATATCGCGACATGTCACGATATCACGACGTTTCTGCCTCCCTACACTCTCTGCCTATTTTTGTCGTGATATCGCGACATCTCGCGATATCGCGACCATTTTGCCTCCTACTCCGCTGAGAAACTCGTCGCGATATCGCGATCGTTCTGCTGCCTCACCTTGGCTACCCTTTGACGTCATGATTTTGCGACGTCGTGAAATCATGACGTCGTGATTTCACTCCCCTTTTTGACTTCTGCTTCTGCCTCGACAACACGTCATGATTTTACAACGTCGTGAAATCATGACGTCACAATTTCGCTACAGCTTCTAACTCCTGCCTCTGCCTCGACTTGACGTCGTGATTTCGCTAGCATTCTCTGCCTTCACCTCCGCTTCTGACTTTTTGTCACGATTTTGCGACGGTCGCGATTTCACGACATGTCACAAAATCGTAGGTCACGATTTCATGACATGTCGCAAAATCGTGGCCCCTTTAGCTGCACTTTCTCTCTCCTATCGACTGTCACAATTTCATGACAGCGAAATTGTGATAGTTTCTGCTGTGAACTTCCTCCTCGCCTTCTACTTTCTCTTCTTCCGACTCTTTAGCACTGACTTTCCCGAATCTTGATGCCTCTGCATCAGATGCTGCTGGATGCTCCTGCATCAGACACCCGGGGTACGTGGAGAAGTGATCTTCACTTCTGCTTGGTCTGGTTGTTGCCTCCTGCAACACTTCCAAATCCTTCTTTGCCTTAGTAATCTGCTTCAACCCCGGCTCCTGGTCCATACTTCTGTCTTCTTCCAGACAAATTTCTCTACTGCTACAAACTTCTTCTGCAGCCTGCTTTAACTCCTCCTCTGGCACAAAAAAATGTGTGTCTTCTTCCGGGTAGGTCCCGGCACTGCTGCACTCTTCTGCAGCCTTCTTCACCTTTTCCTCTTTCTTCCTCTTTCTTTCTTCCCGCATTCTTTGCCGCTCCTCTTGCTCTCGTAATTTTATTGCGAGCCATTCCTTTTGCAGGGCTTTTAATTGTCGTTGCAAAGCTAAGACTTCTTCCTCCGGCACCATATCCTCCTTGTTGTCCCATCTTCTTTGGGAATGCATTTTTCTTTTCTTCTCTTACAAAGCTTTAACGATCCGGTGTAGCTGCCTCACGTCCGACGATCTGCTAACACACCCGGGATCTTAACTCACTCTCTCTCAGAACCCTCCATAGATCCTGGAATAACTGCCTCACGTCCGATGATCTGTTACGCACTCAGAATCACTTGCTCTGATACCACTGACGGCACACCAAAAAACACACGCATACTCACACTCACAAGTTCTAGAAAATTTCATCTATTAATTCTAAAAATCTTTACATAACACTACCCGCAGGCTTATAATTGCTAGCTTTCGACTTAGCTTCACACTTCTATACCTCTGCGTGCATTCTCCGATCCACCGTCCCGACTAAAACAACAAACTGGATTTTTATAGAGGCCTCGACCCTCTCACGCATCAACTCCCGTGCAAATGGGTTCACCAACCCGATTAAAAAAACATTTACACAAAAATTGGGACACCAACCCGATTAAATTCCCGCACTCTGCACGGTCCCTGCCACTGCTGACTCGGTCAGAATACCCTGCGCATCCATCCTTTTCGTCTTTCGTGCTTCTTGGTATTTGTCCACCATTTACTGCACCCTAGGTGCCACGTGTCATTCTGGATCAAATTTTGAAAATACCACCTGTTGCGGTTTTCTCGCCACCTCTTTCTCCTTCTTCGTCGCCTTCTTCTCTCTCCGTCGTGATATCACGACATGTCGCGATATTGCGACGTTTCTGCCTCCCTGCACTCTCTACCTATTTTTGTCGCGATATCGCGACCATTTTGCCTCCTGCTCCTCTGCTGAGAAACTCGTCGCGATATCGCGATCGTTCTACTGCCTCGCCTTGGCTGCCCTTTGATGTCATGATTTCACGATGTCACAAAATCATGATGTCACGATTTCGCTCCCCTTTTCGACTTCTGCTTCTACCTCGACAACACATCGTGATTTCGTGACGTTGCAAAATCGTGACGTCGCGATTTCGCTACAGCTTCTAACTCCTGCCTCTGCCTCGACTTGACATCACGATTTCGCGAAGTCGCAAAATTGCGACGTCACGATTTCACTACCATTCTCTGCCTTCACCTCCGCTTCTGACTTTTCGTCGTGATTTTGCGACGGTCGCGATTTCGTGACATGTCGTGAAATCATGGCCCCTTCAGCTGCACTTTCTCTCTCTTACCGACTGTCGCGATTTCACGACGTAGCGAAATCGTGACAGTTCCTCCTTGCCTTCTGCTTTCTCTTCTTTCGACTCTTTAGCACTGACTTTCCCGAATCTTGATGCCTCTACATCAGATGTTGCTGGATGCTCCTGCATCATCCACTTACATAATTTATGATTAGAATATTATTTAGTAAAATAATCATGTATTTTACATATTCCATTAGTTTGCCCGTTGGGAGTCTATACAGTTGGCAACTTCTTTTGATAACCATTCTTCCATATCTATGACAATTTGTTCAGGTTGACTATCAGGTATATCTTCAACCAGTACACCAGTGCCTGCTTGGTCTTCAAGAATTATCACGGGTCCATATAACAGTTTTTCGTCAGCATATATTCTGATAGTAGGATATTTTGTAAAATTTATTCGGATGATGTAAACTGAAAGTTTATTCATCCAATCACCATTTGGGATATAATGGGAAATAAATGTCATAAAAGATATTGTTGGTTTTCCAAGCTTGCATAATAACAAAAGATCATCTAATACATTTTTTAGAATGATATTTTCCATCATACTGGTTGTGACTGTACTCCATTTTGTAGAATTTACAAAGACATTTATTCTACCTGCAGAATTATAAACAAAATCTATAGAAGGAACATCTATATATTCTAATTGAGTGGGGTTAGGAAAATACTGCTTCATATATTTACAAAACTCTTGACATTGTTGAGGTGTCTGTAATGGTTGATTCTTCCACATGCCATAAATTCCTTGAAACATTTTTATTTGAATTTTGGCCATTTCTCTTGTAAAGGCATCTAGAAGGTTGTTTTCTTTCCCTGGAATATATTGCACATCAAATTGATATTGAGTGAGAATTGCCTGCCACCATGCATACCTACCCCTGCAGAGCTTAGCTGAAATATTCTTGCTCATAAACCATTTGAAATTTTTGCCATCTATCCTAATATTAAATATTTTAGAAAATAGCAAAGTTTTGAATTTTTCTACTCCTTTTATTAGAGCAAGATTTTCTTTTTATGTTGGTCAATAATTTAGTTCATACTTTTTAAATTCTCTTGACCTATATCTTGTAATTTTTTCATCATTATTTCTTTAACAAGAAGAACACATGCCTAAAATTCTTTTGAAGCATCAGTTTGTAAAATATAAGATCCTTTGAAGGTTGGTTCTAAAGGAGGTAATTATTAACAATAAACCTTCAATTATTTGATAGCCTCTATTGCATTTTATGACCATTTAAATGTATCAAATCACATTTTGTAGCTTTCCTAATTGGTTTTGTGATTCTATAAACCTATGGGATGTATTCATGTACATAATTTATGCAACCTAAAAAAAATTGTACTTGTTCTTTACTTGTCAATTTATTAGGAAACCCCTTAATCTTCTCCATGATGTGTGGTTGCATGACAATTTGACCATCCCTGCTTATTATCCCTAGAAACTCAATTTCTATTCTACAAACCTAAAAAAATTGTCATCTAAAGATAAGCCAATTTCGTGTTTTGTAACATGTTGTTGAAATATTTGCAAATGATTTTAATGTTTTGTAACAGTCTCTATAAAGATAAAAAATCATCTTTATAGGTTGCTACAAACTTATGTAAATCTTGAAAAAATTTATCCTTTCTTATTTAAAACTGAGATGGAGTGTTTTTAGTCCAAATGGCATTACTAGCCATTCATACAATCCAAAAGGTGTTGAAAAGGTTATTTTATGTATATCTAGTTTGTTAATTCTAATTTGGTGATATCCATATATGCAATAAAATTTATAAAATATTTTTCTTCCACCAACTCTATTAATTAGCTCCCTTTTGTTTGGCAAAGGTTATTTGATATCTGTAGTGATTGCATTAAGAGGAATATAATTAATTACCATTCTAGCTTTTCCTCTCTTTTGTTTTGAATGCTTTCTAACAATGAATGCAAAGCATGAGTAGTTAGACTCTGAAGCCTGAATCAACCCTTTGTCAAGCAATTCTTTTACCTATTTTCTACACTCTTCATCATCTTGCTTATTCAAAACAATTTTCTTGCCTTGAACTAGATGAGAGGCTATTGTTGGAATAATAGCTTCGAGAGTGTATTGTTGGAATAATAGCCTCAGGGGAGACCATTTTGCTAAAGGATGCTCAACACAATAAGATTTCATTAATTGTTCCAAATTTATTTTGATAGAAGGTTGAATGGTAAGAGATATTTGCATCACTTCTTGTAATTGGAGTTTTACCTTCTACATCTGAACCTCATGTGCCACAATCTGCTCCAATGTCGAATTCTGTCAAACTGCTTTTATTTTGTGAGCATGGAAAATAGTTAGAATTCGAGGAATTATTATTTTGCATTTCCTATGTTTAGGACAATAAAATGAGAGGCAATTGTATATGGTCCACATTGATCAAGAAACATACTCTCTAGACCAATATCATAACCTCCTGTATTCATTTGCACAAAATTTGTCTAAAAAATTGTACTTCCAAGTTGAAGAGGGATATCAAAAGCAAAATATTTTACTGAAGTAATACCATTCATTGTTTACACTATATAATCCTTTTTAGATTCTACCCAAGCATCAATAATATGAACAATTGCAATATTTATATTGGCACCTGAATCAATGAAGGCTATGTTGGAATTTCGTTCCACTTTAATACTTCTTCTTCTTCTACTACTACTACTATTACCAACTCTGACAGAACATAAGATTGTGCCAACATGTTGGGTTATCTTCTGGATAGAAAGTTGTTGAGCTCTATTTTCTATTGGGTATTTATGAAAAGTAAATTTGGAAGGTTTTGATGGTATTACCTATTTCCCTGGTAGTATAAGAGCAAGTTTATCTTTGGATGGATCATAATCAGAATTGCTCTTCTTTGATTCTTTTTCTTCTATAAAATCACTATCTTCATAAGAAGAAATAATAGTTTCTAGACTATTTGAACAATTTTTATTTTTTGATTATGATTATGTATCATATTTTACCCATTTACCGTTGTTAAATTGATGATCTATTTCTGCTATTGCAATTTCTACTTTTGTAATTTCCTCATGAGTAACATCTTCCTAGAGGAGGCATGTCAAGGTTTTCTTGAAATGGTTGTACTATAAACATATTCATGTGATCATTATCAGAATTAGTAGGGTAAGCATCAAAAGTTGGATCATTATCCAAATCTTTAATTTCATCTAATTAAAATATCTCTAGGCCATAAGCTTACCAAGTTTCAAGATGTTTATATGATTCATACATTTCTTAATGTTCATAAATTTAAGGATCTATAAAAAATGCTTTTACTTGTCTAGGAGCCTTCTTTGAGCATGAGTGTGCATAATGTCCTTTTTGTCTACAAGAATAACATGTGACATCTTTTGGTGGCTTAGTGATCTTATTTCTTCTAAAATACCTATAAGGTTTGAATTTTTTTGGATAAACCCTTTTAAAGTATTTCTATTTTATTTTCTTTTCAACACAAAAGGTGTTTACACCTTATATAGCTGAGCATTCCTTGTGTGTTATATGAGGATTTGTCTTAATGACTTTGGTATGCAAACAAAGATCCACTCTTGTTTGACTGTTTCAACAACATCTACAAAAGTCAGATTATTCATATCTATCCCATGTGAAATGGTATACATCACTAATTCTCCCAAACCTTTAGGAAGAGAAGACAAATACTGTATTTTCATCTACAAAACTTAGATTATTCATATCTATCCCATGTTGTGAAATGGTGTACATCACTAATTTTCCCAAACCTTTAGGAAGAGAAGACAAATACTGTATTTTGATGAAAGGTTCCCTGTAACGCTTGAGCCTATATACATCCTTCATATATTGTTTTGAATATTCTTCAAATTGCTTTAAGTCTCCCAATTTTCTTAAGGCTAGGTGTAGCTGATTTTTTTTCCTTTATTTACATTGGAGGGTACAAATTCTGCTACCAATGCATTTTGTAATTCATAGAATCCATTTATAAACACATTTGCTTCAGACTCATCAATAGCTGCGTTCCACCAATCTAAAACAATTCCTGCCAAATGTTTTGTAGCTAGTTCGATTGGATGTTCATTTACCAGGGTATAAATATTGCGTACATTCCCATCATGGCAGGTTTTATCACATTCCTAATGCAGAGGCATCACCCCAGCCCATTCATTATATCCAGCCTCTTTTAACATTTTTCAGGTTACAGTCGAAAGAGGAGCCATCAGTCGAAAGAGGAGCCCATTCATTATATCCAGCCTCTTTTAACATTTTTCCTGTTAGCATACAAGGTTTTTGATATGCCGTCATTATTTTCATGCTGTTATTTTCCGATGCCATGTTCCTCCAATGTAATTCCGGTCGACATTAATACTGGTTCTACTGCATGCTGTTATCTCTATTTTTAGAAGAGCCCACGATCGGCTCAGCCTGCACAAACATGTTGCCAAATTTAGCATTGGGAGATCCAGAATCCTAACTAAATACTTCTGCCTTTCCATTCTTTTCTCGATGACGATGACTTCCAAACATCAATTTTTTGAGCTTGGAGAGCTTATTCTCCTTTGCCGCCTTTTTGTGCCCTTCTTCGATGCATGCCTTGACCAATTTCTTCTCCAATTTAATCCTCCCAATACAGCTCACCCGTGGAGACGTCGGTTCCTCGGATTTGAACCTGCCATCTTTGGGGGGGACTATGAAAGAGGGATTTCCTCTCGCACAGCGGGCCCTGGAGTAACAGTCGGATCTGTTGAGTTCTCTGCCGGGGCTGAAGGGAGAAGCCATGGCCAACATCGCCACTGATGATCCATTCGCATGGAACGTCATCGAATTTTTTTTATCTGGCCGACTCCCCGTTCCCCTCGACGTCTGAGAATAAGCCTTACATTTGTCCATGCACGCATTGCCAACCATTGTGGGCTATTGCTACTTACCTTCGAAACTCTCAGAGCAAATCCGCATATATGTACTAATTCTGGATGGAATGGAAAGCTTATTTTGCATTCTCCATGCCGCATATCTCATCGCATAGCGGCCACGGCTACTGTTGTGGTTTGGAGTTTATCCATAGTGATCCGTGGCGGACCATCATATATTTTGGTAAATTTGTTTTCTCTCCGATGGTTCACATTTATTAGTATTCCGTCATTAATTCGTCCGATGCAATTCTGCCATCCTTCACACATACTATCAGAACCCAAAAAAAGGATTTGGTCGTCAAATATAACCAAATTGACAAAAAAAAGAGTCTAGTCTCGCGGCTACTCACCGGTGTATCCATGGACCAGTTAATCTTGACTTTCACTTCCATACAGCCTCACTGATTCAATTATAAAAATACTTAAAAATGTCAAACCATAATAATTTAAAATAAAATAATATAATATTTTAAATTTTATTTTAAATTTTAATAATATAATAAAAACATACGAAAGATTTTTTTTAATGCATAGGAGAATCTATAATACCATTGGGTGCTGCCATTAGAAACCTTGGGTTAAACAAAGTCAAAGGGACCTCAATCCTCTAGGGCTTTGAATTGAGACAGCAAATTGACAAACATTAAATTGGGACAGCTAATTAGCAAACACTTTGCTACCATCCAACGCATCGAATTGGAGCGAATTAGGAGCTAACTGGCAAACGCTCGGCCCCTGCCATCCACTACTTGGCAAACACTCAACCACTACCATCCATTGGGACAGTGGATGCTACCATCTAACTTGTCCCCTTCTGCGTATGTCGTGATTTGAACCTTGGACCTCCCCAAAGAAAGGCCAAAACCTTAACCAATGCAGACATACAAAAGAAATTATTATATTTTATTTTCTTACACTCAAGTTTTTAAAAATTAATATTCTCTAGCAAAATTGAATCTAAATAATTATCATGTGTGAATATATATATATATATATATATATATATATATATATATATATATATATATATATATATATATATATATATTTATTTATTTATTTATTGGTAAAAAAAATTATATTAAGGTATTCAAATAGAAGAGGTACATCGTCTATCTTTATCTAGGATTTAACCAAGGATGTAGTGTTACATTCTCTATCAAATCGTTTGCTATAGTAACCTGTGTAATAGAAACAACCTAATATAGTGAAGTACAAACTAAATACATCTAATACTTATACCATCAAGAGATAATATAGAAAGATCTTTCTTGATCCACGTTGCCCACCATTTAGGGGGATAGTCGTAACAAGTGAGGTTGTCTATTTCTAGAGCCTAGTTGGCTAGTTGGCTATTGCATCTGTAACTTTGTTTTGTTTTCTAAGGATGTGGTTGTATTCCATAGACATTAAGCTTACATGTATCATCTAATCTTCTCTATAATTCTCTTAGTCTCCAATCAAGCTTCTTATTCTCCCTTGGATTCTTCAAATGGTTGATCATGGCTTGTGAGTCGGATTCTACCTGTATCTTCTTCCAACCTACGTTAACTGCCTCCTGGAGCCCTCTAAGGATGTCACAACTCTCTACTATGTTGTTGGAAAGAATGCCAAGATTCTATGCAAAGGTGAATATTGGGGTCTCATTTGATTGTCTTCTTATCCCTCCCATACTAGCTCTTCTTGAATTCCCCCATGATGCTCCATGTGTTAACTTTTCCCCAATCCTCTAGAGGAGGTTTCCACTTTTCCTTTATAACTACTTTCGGGTGCCTTATGGTCATCATTTGTTGATTTACATCCTTAGGAGTAATTTTTAATCTAGTCGTGAACTGTTACAAATGTTGGTGGGGTTCCTAGGGATACTTTAGCATATGCTAGATTGTTTTTCACTATGTTGGTTGTGGTATTTTTTCAAATATGGTGAATATCCATAGACTTGTTTGAAGATGTGGTTGTTTCTTTCCTTCCATATGTTCCAAAGTAGAAAAGTAGTTCCTACCCATACTATCTGCCTTACATACTCATCTACTCCATTATGTGTAGTCAATTCCCTCCATATATGCTCTAGGATGGTAAAGCCATACCAATTAATACCAAGTAAGGTAGCCACCATCTTCTACAACTTTGAGTCTATAAGACATTCAATAAATAAGTGATAGAACATTTCGAGGTTCTCCCCACACATCTCACACCTAAAAAGACCATGGTAGCCTCTTTTTATAAGTTTTTCCCCTATTAGAACCCTTCTATGCAAAAGAAGCCAAATGAAGAATCTCACCTTAGGCCATAAATTTTGTGACCATATTTGTTTTAATAAGTCTTGAAGCAAGTTAGGAGTATTTTGGCAGAGAACTGCATAGCCATGTGCTATTATATACTCCCCTAGCTTGTGTTGACTCATCCAAGGGAATCCTTTGCTTGAGACCCTGAAAGTGATCTCGTTTATAGAGTTTATTGGATAATCATCTTTTGCCTATCTGGGATTTGAATTGGTCATTTGGCTATGGGGACCAAATTTCTTCCAACTTTTGAATTTTCAGTCTAGTGCCTACAATATTTTGCTACCTTTATCCAATTTTTGTGTAGCTACTCCATCACAAATCCACAATGTAAATTGAACCACCAAAGGTCGATGCCCATCCCAAGAGTCTATCCAAAAGTTTGTGTGTTGAACATTTTTGAATTATCCAAAAAAGTTTCTTCTTTCCAACTCCTCTCGTATTCAAAACTGCTAAGATGGAGGATCCTCTTGTAGGGAGTTGGTGGTGAATAATGCTTGCTAGAATTTTATTTTCCACATATTTAGCTCTTATATTTTGGGCTCGTAGTGCATTGGGGTTATTTAACAACCTCCAATACAACTTAGTTGCTAGTGCCTTATTGTTCTTAACTGCCAATCTTAATCCTAGCCCCCCTTCATGTTTGTGAAGGCATAAAGTTTCCCACCACAAGAGTATCCATTTCCTTTCTCCCTTAGTGTCCCTCCAAAGGATTCAATGATTTATTTGATCTTTCTCTCTCATAACTACAATGGAAATATCCAAAACTATGGAGACATAAATAGATGTAGATTGAAGAACTAATTTAACCAAGGTTATTCGTCCCCTTGATGACACCCATCGATTAGTTCATTTTTCTATTTTATTTTTTACTCTATCCACTAGCTAGGCCCAATAATCCATTTGTTTCCTTATTTTTAGAGGAATACCGAAGTAGGTGATGGGGAGGGAGGTCTTTTGGTATCATTTTTTGTCAAGAACCATGATTTCTAGTCTGGGTGACTAGTGGAAGAAAATGTCTGGACTTTTTTTCATTGATCTATTGCCACATAGCTCTTGAGAAACAACTTATAATATGTTTAATTATTGAGGCTTCCTTCAATGTTGATTTCCCTAATAAAGGAAAGTAAACAACAAATTGAAGGTGATTGATTGGTCTAGATCCATTTGAAATAGTGATTTCTATTAATGTTTGGTTTTCCCTTTATTTGGCCAATGTTCTTCCTAGGCATTTAGCCAGAATGATGAATAAATAAGGGAAAAGGGGATATCCTTGCCTAATACCTCTGGATGCAATGAACAATTATAAAGGGCAACCATTGATTAAAACTAAATTAGGCACTAATTAAATACATCCCTCAATCCAATCTATCCATTCCTGTGAAAAGTAAAATTTACCCATTACTTTGATGAGGAAATGCCAGTCCATCCTATCATATGCATTGGACAAGTCTAATAAGATGAACATGGATGGGGATTTGTGTGCTTCCATTGCATGAATAATATTTCAAGCCAAAACTATCTCATCCACTATATATTTGTCTTCCATAAAACCACCTTGTTCCTATGAGATAATCTTACGTCGAACCGGTTTGAACCTCTCTGCCATTACCTTGGTGATTATTTTGAGCAAGACATTACATAGAGCTATTGGTCTAAACCCTTTAATATTCTCTATATATTGTACCTTTAGAATCAATTCCATATACATTGTGTTGATTTCCTTTAGCACATATTTAGCTTTCCTAGATTCCTCAACCACATCTAGAAGGTCCTCGTATAGAAAATCCTAAAATTCTTAGTAGAATTCGATTGGGAATCCATTCGACCTAGGAGTATTGCTTTTCTATATTTTGAAAACCACCTGCTATAAATCTTTGGTAGTCACTAGTATAGTCAAAACTATATTTTCCTCCTCTATTATTAGTGTAGGTATCTCCTATAACTCTTCCTACTAGGCTTCTATATCCAAAGGTTTTACTATGAATAGACTTGCAAAATAGTTTACTATAATAGACCTCATACCTTCCCATGTGTGGACAATATCTTCTACTTTTGTTCTCAAGGAGGGTATAAAGTTGTATGATCTATAGGCTAGAAGAGATTTGTGGAATAATCATGTGTTTTAGTCCCCCTCATGGAGCCATTGGATTATAAATGTTTGCTTCCATAATAACTCTTCCTTTTTTTCCATTCCTCTAGTTGGGATGTAATTTTTAGCTTTGCCATACTCAAACCCTCTATGATGCCATAAATATGGATATATTTATTCAAATCTTTGATTTGGGCTTATCATTTCCAACTTTTTCTTCTTAACATATTCAAACATTTCTCAGTATTAGGTCCTTGTCTTGGATTTTATGTACTAAAGCCTCCTCACAAATTAGTACACATTGGTTCCATGTCGAGGTTTGCCTTACTTCCACCATTACCAAACTCTGGATCTAAAAGAGCTATATCTAAACCACATCTGTTAAAATCTAAATGGTGAGTTTGATCTTGGATTTTCATAGTTCTATCATGATCGACCAATAATATGATCCTGCATTGTTTAGGATATTCACCCTAGGAATGTGTCCATGAATTAGAAAATTATATGTTAGTAGGATCCTATCTAATATTTCTAGAATGCAAGTAGAGCCTTACCTCCTATTAGACCAAGTCATCGAGCCATTATCCGGCATGACATTGAATAGGTGGAGGTTTTTTATGTATTCCTTTATGAATTGTGTGCTCCTATCTAAGCTATTATTTCCTTCCAGCTTCTCTTCTAAGGACATGATGGTATTGAAATCTCCTTCTATTAGGGCCCATGCTTGAGAAAATTGGGTAATATTGTAGTGTATGTTCTTCCACTATCTTTGTTTCTCCTCTAGGATAGTAGATGCATGGAAATTCATGTAGAGCATAACTTGGTCTGTTTATCTACTTTGTGTTGCTATTTCTCAAATACCCTAGCTACCTACCACTTGGTGGAAAACTACCTCTTCAAGGTCCCAAAGGTATACAATGTCTCTCGATACCCCTTGGGGGCTGAGTGATTTCACTCTTATAATAGGCCAAACTTTCCTTGCAATTGTCTCCATCTCTTCCATCGACACTTCATCCCCTAAAGGAAGACGAAATGTGGTCGATTTGTCTGTATCATTCTTCTAATTTTATTATGTTTTGAGGGACTCCCCTTGAATACTTTAATATTTCAAGAGATGATATTTATGAATAACACATGATTATACTGAGAGGGGGGTGAACAATATAAGACCAACTTTTACTTTTCTTTCCCAAACAATATTATCCAATATTATCAATGACAATATCAATAGCAATAATCAAAGCAATGCATAAATCATCACACACAAGAGAGACACAAATTTAACGTGGTTCACCCAATGTGGGCTACTCCACGAAGAAAATATTTCTACTAAATTTTCTCAAAAAATCTCTTGGGAATCAATTCCCTATTACAATGTTTATGGACCTCTGTCCAAAGGAGACACCAATCCCCTATGCTCTAATTTTTGGATCTCTCTCCACAGAAGAACTCTTTCCCCTTTTTTCTCGTTCATGGAACTTGATCCAGGAGAACTCTATCTCCTCAACTGGTTAGTGGATATCTCTCCACAGAAGAACTCTATCTTCCTAGCTGGTTCACGGATCTCACTCTATAGGAGAACTCTTTCCCCTTGCTCTAGTTTGTGGATCTCTCTCCATAGGAGAACTTTTTCCCCTTGTTCTAGTTTATGGATCTCTATCCACAGGAGAATTCTTTCCCCTTGCTCTGATTCATGGATATCTCTCCATAGGAGAACTCTTTCCCCTTGCTCTGGCTAGTGATCTTCTAGAAGACTTTAGCCCCCACTACTCTGGATTGTGGATCTCTCTCCATAGGAGACCTCTATCCCCATTGCACTGGCTGATGGATATCTATCCACTAAAGACTACTATCCTCATTGTTTTTTCACATCCAAATCCTACTCTTAAATTTATCTCAAATTTACACCAAACTCTATCCCAAGTCTAGCACAAATATGCTCTAACTCTACTCTCAAATCTGCATCAAACTATGTCCCAAGTCTAGCACAAATCTGCTCTAACTCTGCTCATAAATCTGCACCAAAATCTGTCTCAAATTTGCCCTAATCCTTAACACAAATCTTGAAAAAATCTACTATCAAATCTACTCTCAATGATGTTTCAAGTCTTCACAAGACTTGATCAAATTTACCTTCAAGTCTTCTCAAAAGACTTGCTCAAATATGCCTTCAAGTCTTCTCAAAAGACTTGCTCAAATCTGCCCTCAAGCCTTCTTAAAATACTTGCTCAAATATGTCCTCAAACCTTCTCAAAATACTTACTCAACTCTATCCTCAAGCCTTCTCAAAATACTTGCTCAAATATGTCCTCAATACTGCTCACAAAAACTATACCAAATATTTCCAAAGCTTGCACACAAACAAGGATTATATCTTTTTCAGAAATGCTTTCTTTAAATAGATATATTCTACTCAAAAAAAATTAACCTCTAGAACATATAGAGAATGATATGCACTTGCAAATAGCTCAATATTTTCTACTCAATCATTAAGTCTGTCGCTTTCACATGTCTCACATTTATTGCTCTTTTAAAGATACATCTAGTCTAGCGTATGACACCTATCTTCTTAATTCACACACATGCTTTCACAAATATGATTTCTATTGTTTGCACATTCACCTTCAATATCACTCAAAACCAATGCTCAAAAGCTTCACACAATCATTTAACCAATGAAGCACAATTTGCTCACAAACCCTAACATAGGTGTTTCCACTTTCTTTCAACAAGGATTCATAATGTAGATTTCAAAATCTAATTCAAATATTTCCAACAATGCTTATAAAACAATCATTTTCTTTCCACCTTATGTTCCAAAAAATTCACTTCAACAAAACACATTAAACAATTAATGATGTGCCCATACCTCTTAATTTGCTCTTATGGAGATATGTCTTCAAAACTTGTCTCATCAACAACCAATTCTCTTTGTGCCACTTCAAGGGTTAGATAGCAAAATTCTATTTCAATAATATCCACATGAATTTTCCCTCAATAAGGTGCTCAATGAATTCTAAAAATAATGTTCTAGGACTCTTCTTTTTGTTCTCAAAAATAATGCATTAAAGCTCAACAAAACCCATTCAGAAATTTCCTTTCCATGAAGCAATAATTACAAACAATAACATCACCCTTTACACCTTTTATCTCCCTCTATCATAAAATAATTTCCAATCTACTTTAATGTCCAAGAACCAAGAATTATAATTCTAAATAAACCATTTACAAACTTATCACTTCAATATTTGCATTTAAGATAAATAACAACAATACCCTTTAAAATATTATGCAAAAATTTATCTCTCCTTATACCTCCTATATGCCAAACTATACACCAAATCACATCTACCAAACACCAAATATAATCAACATTTAATCAACTTGGAGCATACCTTAAAAAAATAATGCCTTGTTGTCACGAATGGGAATCTACCCTCTGACCTTGAGCCTCTAAACGCAGTGCTCGACCGCTTGTGTTAGCCAAGCAGTTGATACCAAACCCTTGGCCTCCACCTTTTATTTCTTGCTGCCTCCAATGAAAAAAATTAAAACACTTAAAAATGATGCTAAGGGTAATTGAACCGTAGATCTTTCCTCTGCTAGCACCTTACGCAGGACCCACTTGTCACTTGGGCTACACGTCCTCGCTGAAACACAACATCCACATCCTTGTCCTTATTTTCTTTAGCTTGCTTGAAGAATGGTATTTCTAACTCTTTTATAGGCACTCATCGATTGATTAATTCTTGTGCATCAATATTAGGTGACTTGGACAAAAATTTAGCTCCTCCATTTTATATGCATTCAAAGCTTTGCAATGACGTTGACAAAAACTTTATTTGCCTTCATTTAAATTTGAATTTTGGCGCCCTTTGCCAATTTCAAATTTAATTTTATAATTAATATAATATTTAACTTTGTTTAAATATTATATTATTTAACTTTAGTATTTAAACAATACTTTTGCATGGAGTCCGTCAACTTTTTATTTTCTTTTTAATAAGCCCTTTTGGCTTAATTATTTTAATATTAAAATGTTATAATATTTTATTTTTTCTTTTTGACTTCAACCTTTTAACCAAAATCTTTGGCTTATAATATAAAATATTATAACCATTTATTTTACCCTTTTTCTTGTATCAAAATGAACTTTACTTTGCACCAAATACTTGACATCAATGAACATAATTACTCGAAATTTTCAACACTTTATCAATATTGGAGGCTAAAGATGTGGATAATGTTATTGACCTTACCTTTTGCTATTAGCTTTTCTCCTCCTTTTGCCACATGGTTCTGATTATTTTTACAACCAACCTTTTGATTAGTGCCCATTTTCATCTTCTTACTTGTCTCCTAGCTCATCCCTCCTAATTTTGAAATAACATCCAATCCTAGCATATGTGTGTACAACACCAGGGTATTATTTGTTACGAGTATATTACATTATTTGGTATATGCCAATGTACCACCTTGGGTACATTTCTAAATTATGAGTTTATCTTAGATTAAGGTTTGAGTAGATACTTCAAGCAAGTAATAAATGCACAAGTGTTAGAATGTACAAAGATGTAAATGTGCATGTAGTCCACAAGTACATGAATCATAGGATAGGTATATTAAGAGTCATGGGTAGAGTAAATTCCAAGGAACATATATTCCTATATATAGACCTTGATATTATGATAGTAAAAGTGAACTCAAGAGGGCGATAGGAGTTAGTGGAAAGAGAAAAGTAGGGCATCAATTGGGTAGCTAAAGAGATTTTTGGCTGCTATGGAATTGAAGATAACATTGTTGCCCCATGAGGGCCCAATGGGGACACCTCTGGATCCTATTTTAGAGAGACAGTTATTTTAGAGAATTTTTAAAGGATAAATCTCCAAAAAATAATGAAGAAGCATAAAAAAACTACATTAAAAATACTCTTTATGGTTGCTGGAAATAGGTCAACATCTCAACGAATTAATGGATGCTTTCCATAGTCAGAATCAAGGCCAAATATTATCATTGATAAAAGGATGGTAGAAGAAATATTTTTATATAGAGCCAATCATGATTTGATCTGTAAACTCATGGGTATTCGCCCTACCCTAATTTTTTTCATTCCTAGATCTGATAAAACTAGGAACCTCTTGGTGAGTATTCTTTGTGGTTTATCAGCAATGGATATTTTATTGTTAGTTTTTCTTCACTTACCGATAGAAATAGGGCTTTAGAATTAGAAAAGAGAAATTATGGTCTGGCAGGATTATTCATTCAGCCTTGGAGAGTGGGATTTGATCCTTGAATTGAACCCACTATTATCCTAGTTTGGATCCATTTGTATGCACTTCCAATGGATTTTTGGAGTGAGCAAGTATTGGAAATTATCAATAATTCCCTTGGAAGACATTTGGGTGTTTCCAAAGACACAATGGAAGGAAACACAACTGCATATCCTATATTATGCATGGAAATGGATCTTAGCCAAACTTTGCTAGTGGAGTTTAAACTCAAACTTGAAATACTATCTTGGATTCAACAAATGGATTATGAGGCATTGCCCTTCAGGTGCATATTTTACCACAAATATGGGCATTTGGCCCGATCTTGCCCAAAAAATATGAACATAAAAATGGAGGCTCCTTTGGGAATGTCAAATATTTCTAAGGAGGGTAAGTCAACAATCAATAAATAAACAACCAATATTTCTCAGGGTAAATAAGCATAGGGAGATGGTTTTGAATAGCCTAAGGATAAGGTAAAAGAAAAAATATGGTAAAGAGCAAACCCAACTCAAGCCCTCTAATAGGTATGAGATATTTAATACACTAGTGGACCAGGAAGAAGAACAATTCATGGAAGGAGTGGATGGGAATAATAATAATAATAACAGTCATGTTCAAGCCTCTCTTTCACCTCCTCCAATCCTAAAGCAGGTAATTGAGTACAGTGAGCTACTGCAATCAGATATTGTACGGGTATTGATAGTGCATAACCAAGAGCAATCTATAATTAAGGATGTCAACATGGGTATAGCAAAAAATAATACAGAAAGACAAACTCTAGGGATAACTCAAATGGAAAAGAGATAAAAAAATATTAGCTCTCAAGGAGTGGGTAGAAAATCAAATAAGGAATTGATATCAGTTCAAGGAGACAAATTGATCATTGGAGGATCCGTGAGGCCAATAGATTTTTACTGCTCTGAAGGTAACCAACGATTATATAATCATGGAATTTTAGGGGTTTAAATAGTAGAACCTATCAATATGATGTTCAAAGACTCTTAGAAAAATGTAAAGTAGATTTTTTGCTTATCCATGAGATAAAAATATAGTTGGATCTTATGTGTAAAATAGTAAATAGAATTTGGAGGGGTGTTGGTCATATGGAAGTGGTTGCTCAAGGGGCCTCAGGGGGGATAATTACTTTTTGGAACTCTCTTGAATGGATGGCAATAGAACATATAGCTTGTAGGGGTGTACTCACATCACATTTTAGGAACAATGTGATAACTGGGCAGGTTTTTATCATAAATTTTTATGGGGCTCAAAACTTAGATGGTCAAATGCATCAATGGAAAGCGATGCATAACATGAGAGTCTCAAGGGAGGAGTTAGACTAGATTGTTGCTAGGGATTTTAATGTTAAATTATCCTCTAGATATTAGGAAGGGGGAACCCCAATTTTAGACATAGGGGATTGATTTATGATTGCCCAAGTCCATGCATTACACTTGGTGGATATTAAATTCCCTAGAACCAACTACACTTGGACTAATAAGAGGAGGGAGCCACATAGCAAAAAGGTGAAGTTGGATTATTTTTTCGTTTCAGAGGAGGCATTTGTGAAAAGGAATATAAAATTTTAGATTTTGGAGGGTCCAGTTTTAGATCACTTTCCCATTTTGTTGGAATGGGGGATCAAGACAGTGCAGCATCACAAACCATTCAAATTTGAAAAATTTTGGTTAAGAAATAGGAACTTCAAAATAAAATTCTAAAGTGGTGGAAAGAGGGCCACCCAAAATATGGGACAACAATTTTTAGATTCCATAGCAACTTCATTATATCAAGGATCAACTGAAACAATGGAGGTGAGCTAACAAGATAGACTTCTAGGTCCAAAGAGCTCCATTGGTGGCGAGATGGGATGAGGTTCAAAAATACTTTAGGGAAGTAACAATTACAGAGCAGATCAAAGAAGAGGAGATGCATTGCATAAAGCGATTGAGAATATTAATAACCAAGATGAGATCTACTAGAAATAGAGAGAAAGAACCACTTGGTTATTAGAAGGTGATAAAAATATAAAAAATTTCCATTGGGTTGCCTATGCTAGGATACATATGAACAACATGGAAGCTCTTCAATATGATAACAGACACTACTTTGATACAATTCTAGGTATGCAATTCCATTCAATGGATTATCTTTCTAAACTATTTAAAGAAAGTATGGTGCAAGATGAAGAGGCTCAAAAATAAGTCCTTGCTATCAAACCCTCTGTTATCTTTGAAGAAGAAAATTAGGCCCTACTTAAACCCATTGATAGAGAGGAGCTAAAGAAAGTAGTCTTTGGAATGAGCACCCAAAAAATTAGGTCCAAATGGCTTTCCAATTGAGTTTTTTTTCAGACCTTCTAGGATAGCTTGGAGGAGGATGTAATGGTTGTTATAGAGGAGTCCAAAAGTAGTAAAAGAATGCTTAAAGCATTAAATCATACTTTCATTTCCTTCCAAAATGGGAGGAAGGGATGCATATTTTATATTATAGACCTATTGCCTTATGCAATGTCATATATAAAATAGTCACAAAGATAATGGTTGAGTAGCTAAAATCTCTTCTACATAGCATTATGTCCTTGGAGTAAGGGTTTTTTATATAGGGCAAAATGATCTTGGATGGTGTGGTTCTAGCTCAAGAGGCAATCCATTCACTACAAAAATATGGTAATAGGAGAATGTTCATAAAACAAGATATGTCAAAGGCTTATGATAGGGTGGAGTGGAGCTTCTTGTCAAAGATGATGGCAGCATTTGGTTTCTCTCATGATTGGATAGAATGGATCATGAGTTGTGTTTCTACTCTAACATACTTAGTGTTAATCAAGGGCCTTCCCTCATAACCGTTTGGAGCTACTCAAGGCCTTCATCAAGGAGATCCTTGTTCCCCTTATATTTTTCTCATATTGGTTGAAGGTTTGGGTAGACTCATCTTGAGGAGAATACAACAAGATTTTCTAATAGGTATCAAGGTGGGTGAGGAAGTTTTGACTCACCTACAGTTTGTGGATGACACAAGATTGGTGGGAGTAGCCAACATCAGGGAAGCAAGAGTTATTAGAGATACACTTAATGTCTACCTTAGGTCCACAAACCAAGTCATCAATGATAAAAAAAATACAAAGTGGTATTTTTCAATATTTATCAATATTGGACATTTTGAGTCCATCGAGTTGTCATTGATGTCAAGGCGTGAAGTTGTCATTGATGTGAAAAGGAATGCAATTGATTGGTTCCAAAAAGTTTCATAATGTCTTATGAAGCATGACCAAAAATATTTTTAATTAAAACCCTGACAGAGCAAAATGAAAGGTTTTCCGTTAAAATCATTGGAGGAGAAAATAAAAGGTTTTCCATTAAAACCATTGAAGGAGAAAATAAAAGTTTTTCCATTAAAACCACTGAAGGAAAAAATAAAAGGTTTTTCATAAAAACCATTGGAAAATAAAGTATAATAATTTTATTATACTAAGGAATCTTAAAGTTAATTATAAATTAATTTATTAGTTAATTTACTTAACTTGAAAATTTATTTAAATTAATTATTAATTTATTTATTTATTAATTATAAATTAATTAAATTAAGGTTAAAACCCTAAAGTGGGTTTTAGATTTGAAATTTGAAATTCAATTTCGAAAAGCGCCGATGTGAGGAGGAATGTTATTTATGCATATAAAAGGGAGCACCTACCACTTTAATGAAATTACCATTCCTAAGATATGAACGTGTGAGGCAAAGAATTTAGCGTTGCGGCCAAGGGAAACGAAAACGTGTTTTTTGCATGTGAAAAAGGAGAAGTGTTGAAGGCATAAGAGGAAGACATTTATCCTTCCTTCACATGGGCCTTTGTAGCCCATGCGACGAGTGGCTAAGAGCATAAGCACTTAGGCAAGAGGAGACGGAGGATCGAGTCATGTTGAATCCCCTTTTGGTGGGGAATACAAGGTAAACAAGGTGTTTAATCTCCAAAAAAATTGGAGGTTGGTTGGGTAAGTTAAAAATTAATTTTGCATGTTTATTATTGGTTCTAAGGTTACAAGGGAGTTATAAGGTTTGGAAAAACTAAATTTTTAATATTTTTTGTTCAAAGGTTTTATGCATGGAGTGAAAAGGGTTTGGTTAATATTCTATAGTGGTGAATATTATTAAGTCTGGTCAATATTCTATAGTGGTGAATATTATTAAGAATGGTTGATATTCTATAGTGGTGAATATTATTAAAGTGGTTAATATATTATGGTGGTGGATATTAATTTAAGAGTGGTTGATTTATTAGGGTGTTGGCCATTATTCTAATATTGGAGTTGATAAGGTGTTTCCAAGTATTTTATTATGTATGATTTGTTGAGTATAATTGAAAAAGGGAAGAAATAAGACATTGATTATATTTTGGTCCAAGGAATATCTTTAAGGAAATATTGGAATAATATTTTGTATTCTAACCTTCTTGATTTTGGCAAAGAAGTGTTTATGGTTGTGGTAGATTTGTGAGGTCTACTTCTTATCATCAAGAAAAATGTATGAGCACATTATTCCATAGTTAAGTTGATTGGTTGGTTTTCTAAAAAATAGTTTTGGAGTGAAAATGACTTGATTAGGGTTTCCTTAATAAGTATGTTTGAGTTAATGCTTCAAGGTTTTCTGGAATAAAGAGTTGTTATTGAAACCTTGTTGTTGAATCCATTGATGGTGTAAAGAACTTGAACTAGGGTTTGAGTATCATTGTTATGTGAGAGTTGTTTCATGAGCATTGTTGTTGAAGTGAGTTGTTGAGTGAAGAACTTGAACTAGGTTTTGAAGAGAACATGAGTATCATTGTTATGTGAGATTTTTTGTTGAGCATTGTTGGAAATATTTTGAGTTGATTTTTATATGCTTGGACTAGGGTTTGTGAACAAGGGTTGTTTCATTGAGTGATTGGTTGAGTAGAGTTGGTTGAGCCTAGTCAAGTGGATGTGTGAAGTGATTGTTCAAGTTCCATAAAACAAACTATTCTATATTCTGAATTGAGTTGTGAAAGTGATTGAGCATTGGGTTGTATTTGAAGCATATTGAGTCTCTAAAAATTCCCCTTATATTTCTAAGAGAGTGGGTGAAAGTAATTGAGCATTGTGATTAGTATAGAACATATTGAGTCTCTAACAATTATATTTATGTTTCTATGAGATTTGGGCAAGTTCTAAGTGGACTTGAAGAGCATATTTAAGCAAAAACTGAGTGGACATGTTGAGCATATTTGAGCAAGTTCTGAGTGGACTTGTTGAGTGGATTTAAACAATTTCTGAATGGACTTGTTGAGAATATTTGAGCAAGTTCTAAGTGGACTTGTTGAACATATTTGACCAAGTTCTGAGTGGACTTGTTAAGCATATTTGAAGAAGTTTTTAATGGACTTGTTGAGAATATTTGATCAAGTTCTGAGTGGACTTGTTGAGTATATTTGAACAAGTTCTAAGTGGACTTGTTGAGCATATTTGAACAAGTTATGTGTGGAATTGTGGAGTAGAGTTTGGTGCAAATTTTAGGAGATGTTTGTGCCAGACCAAAGATAGAGATTGAGCATATTTGTGCTAGATCGAAGGACTGATTTTATTGCATATTTGAAATAGATCTTTGGAGGTGATAGAGCAGAGAGGATAATAGTCTTTGGTGGATAGACATCCATCAACCAGGGCAATGAGGATAGGTATTCTGAGTTGGGATAAGAGTCTTCGGTGGAGAGAGATCCACAAGCCATTGTAGTGGAGGCAGTAGTCTTCTACAGTATCACCAACCAGAGTAGAGGAGAAGGAGTTCTCCTATAGATATAGATCCATGAACTTGATTTAGGGGATTAGTGTCTCCTTTGGACAGAGGTCTATAAACATTGTAATAGGAAAATAATTCTTAAGAGATTGATCGAGAAAATTTTAGTGAAATATTTTCTTCATGGAGTAGCCCACATTGGGTGAACTACGTAAATTGTGGTGTCTCTATTATGTGTGGTTTTTTATGCATTTCTTTGGTTACTGATGTTGATATTGCTATCTATACATTGCATATATTGATTTGGAAAGAAAAGTAAAAATTGGTCTTATATTGTTATACCCCCTCTTAGTATAAGCTTGTGTTCTTCAATTGGTATCAAAGCGGGTTCCTTTAGAAGAGTTTAATAGCTTGAAGGAAAAGCTAACAAGAACATAATGGATTATAAGAATGTGTCCTCAGATAATTCAACACCAGTATTTGATGGAAGTGACTATATGTATTGGAGTATGAGAATGACGATCTACCTTATGGCTCTTGGCAATGAAATTTGGGAAGCAGTTGAATTTGGATATGATCCCTTAATTAATCCTCCTACAGATAAGGAAGGTAAGCTCCTACAAAATTACAATTCAAAAGAAATGAATGCACTTTTAAGAGGTTTGCATAGAATAGAGTCTATGAAAGTTATGCACTATCAAAATGCAAAAGACATGTGGGATAAATTGCAAAATATATATGAATGAGATATATGTGTCAAGAAAGCAAAGATGCAAAATCTCAAAGGACAATTTGAGGAGTTAAGAATGAAGGATGAAAAAAATATTAGTACTTATCTACTTCGAATTGATGAGGTTGTTAATGCAATGCAAGGACTTGGAATGAAGATTGATGAATCAGATTTTTGTGATAAATTTTTGAGAATTCTTCCAAACAGATTCAGTGAAAAGGTTTCTACTATAGAAGTTTCAATGTATGGTGATGTTTTGAAAAGAGATATGTTGCTTGGTATTCTTATAGCACATGAGATAAGAACGAAAGGTCCTATTCCCCAAAAGGAAGCAGCATTCAAAGCAATCAAGAATACTAAGGGTAAGAAGTCAGAATCAAGCAATCAGTCATCTAGTGATGAAGAAGCAAATTATGGCAGAATGAATAAGGATTCAAGAAGATCTAGAGATAAAAAATCTATTAAATATTTCAATTGTGTAAAATATGGACATTTTACAACAAATTGTCAAGAAGCTAAGAAAAACAATGGTGAAGAAAAATAGGATCACAAGAATAGGGAATCAGAAAGATATAGGCACCAAAATCAACACAAGGATAAACAAAGAAGACAAGGAAAGAAGTTCTTCCAAAGGCAAAAGAGGAGCTACTATGTGGATAATGCAAGTAAGTACTCAAGTGAACAAGTTTTGAGTGGACTTGTTGAGCATATTTGAGCAAGTTTTGAGTGGACTTGTTGAGTAGATTTGAGCAAGTTTTGAGTGGACTTGTTGAGCAGATTTGAGCAAGTTATGAGTGGACTTGTTGAGCATATTTGAGCAAGTTATGAGTGGAATTTTTAATTATATTTGAGCAAGTTTTTAGTGGACTTGTTGATCATATTTGATAAAGTTCTGAGTGGACATGTTGAGCATATTTGAGCAAGTTCTGAGTGGACTTGTTGAGCATATTTGAACAAGTTCTATGTGGACTTGTGGAGCATATTTTGGTGCATATTTGAGGATAGGTTTGTGGTAAACCAGAGATAGACATTGAGAAAATTTGTGCTATACCAAAGTACTAAGTTTAGTGTAGATTTGAGATATAACTTTGGAGGTGACAGAGCATAGAGGACAATAGTCTCCAGTGGATAGAGATCCATCAGCTAGGGAAGTGAGGATAGGTATTTTGAGTGGGGATAAGAGTCTTCAGTGGAGAGATATACATAAGCCAGTGCAGTGGAGGTAGTAGTCTTCTAGAGGATCATCGACTAGAGCAAAGGAGTTCTCCTATGGATAGAGATCCACGAACTTGATTCAGGGGATTAGTGTCTCCTTTGGACAAAGGTCCATAAACATTGAAATAGGGAAAGGATTCTTAAGAGATTGATCAAGAAAAAATTAGTAAAATATTTTCTCTATGGAGTAGCCCACATTGGGTGAACCACGTAAATTATGGTGTCTCTATTGTGTGTGGTGTTTTATGCATTTCTTGATTACTGTTCTTGATATTGCTATCTATACATTGCATATATTGATTTGGAAAGAAAAGTAAAAAATGGTCTTATACTGTTCACCCCCCTCTCAGTATAAGCTTGTGTTCTTCAATCAAAGGCTTCAAAAAAAAAATTAAGATATCTTGGGATTCACAAGGACTTCTCTCCTAGTGGTATACATGGGGGTATCTTTACATTTTAAAAAACTAAAAATAGATATCTAGAGGAATATTTTGAATTGTATCAAGGAAATAATTAATCATTGGTCTCACAAATGGTTAATATATGGGGGTAGATTAAAATTTTTATAGTCAGTCATTTAGGCCATGCCAATTTATAAATTTTCTATCCTTTTTTCTCCACATACCATATGAAAAGAGTTGGACAATATGGCTAGAAAATTTTAATGTGCAGGAGTAAAAGGAGAGATAAAATGGGCCTTAGCAGGTTGGGAGAAATTAAATCAACCCAAGGTAAAATGAGGTTTGGTACTGAGGATATTAAAGTTAAATAATAAAGATTTGGCTGGAAAGCTTTATTGTAGGTGGATTTCCCAACCAACTTCATTATTCAGTAGATTTTTAACTAGTAAATATTTGTGACAGGTAAACCCAAATGAGGTGGGTTGTTTCCCTTTGGATGGTAATGGGTCCTTAGTGTGGTAGTCTCTAAAGTTAGGATCTCAGGTAGTGAAATATGAATTATTTTGGAAAGTGGGGAGAGGGGAGAAGGCATGATTTTGGACAGATTCATGGGATCAATCATTGTTAAATTTCCAGAACAACAACCAATAAAAATAACCATGGAAACTAGGATTTGGATCCAAATTGAAATTTATATAAACACTATTTAGCTAGGGGATTGTAATTTTAAGCAGTTTAAGAAGTTGGATGAGTGGCCAATTTTAATTCCTCCAAAATTGACACCCACCATGACTAAAATACTGGTAGAAATATTTCTCATAGGTAGATATGAAGAGGATGAATTATCTTGGGGCTATGGGAGCTTTGGTATCTACATAGTGAAGGATGGATATGATAAGATCCTTCTAGAGCCTCCTCTTCATGCATATCAAGTTGAGGGAGGAGAATGATTTGGTAGTCCAAGGGTTGGTCGAAAGTAAACTTTTTTTTTTGGTAGTTCATGCATAATGGAATTCTTACTTTTGATTATCTTAGATTTATGGGAATCATTGGTCCATATCAGTGTGTTTTATGCTACAAGAGTGAGGAAACATATTACCACTTGATGTTTGAGTATCCATTCATGTGCTAGATCTGGGAGAGATGGTTTTTATATTATAAAATTTGAGTTAATAGTGATTTGAACTAGACTAGTATTTTGGAAAGATGGAAGAGGGGTAGATTTAAATCTAAAGCTCTTTGTATCGGTTGGGAGCTTGGATTAAACTTCATTTGGTGGCAAGTGTGGTTGGAGAGAAATGGTAGAATTTTTAGAGAAACATTTTCATCTTTAGATGGAGTTTGGTAGGTCATTTGCAGCAAAGTCATAGAAAATGTGGCAGTGCATTCTAAAGAGGAAACTCAGGCTATTATAGAGATAATGGAGAAGGAATTTGAAGTGCAAGAGGGGCAAGACAAAGCTAGTTGGAAACCATCCCCAAAATTTTGGATTAAAATTAATATTGATGGAGCTACAAAAGGCAATCCGGGTAGAGCTAGAATTGGAGTGGTTTGTAGAAATCATGTTGGGATAGTGCTCTATTGGTAACTGCAAGGTCTGGGAAGGACCACGAACAATGAAGTGGAAGCCTTAGCTATCAAATTTGCTTCTATTTGGGTAGTAAAACAAGGTTATAAGAGGATAATCCTAGAATTATATTCTCAAATAATGGTAAAATATTTGGATTGCATGAGGAACTTTGCTTTGAAGACATGGAGGTTGAGGATTCTTATCACTCAAATTAAGGAATTATGGAGGAAATTAGATGATGTGATTCTAGTTTATGTGAGTAGAGATCTAAATAAAGTGGCAAACTTCCTGGTTAAGATGGGTACTGAGAAGGAGGTAGGGGTTCAGTGGCACAATGACACAACTATTAAGGATGAGATGATTAGGCATGTTGGTGAGCAAATCCAGTGTTTAGCTAATTTGGAAAACCATTGTAGAAATATGGTTTAGGAGATTTAGCTCCAATATAGATCTTCTTTTACAGTTGTAAACAGGTGAACGACCATTGTAGATATATGTTTTAGGTGATTGGCTCTAATGTAAATATTCTTTTACTATTGTAAACATGTGTTATCTTTGGCTAAGGCTAGGAGAAATCTCATCCCAACTTGTAAATGATTTTGTTTTAATATAATTTTTTCAAATTATTTTTCAAAAAAAAGTGAACTCAAGAGTGAATTTGAGAGTGAATAGAGTGAGAGGAATGATGTCATGGTAGAGATTAGTGAGTAGGTACAATGTAGTTCTCATTCAAAATTCTAGAGTGTTTATGTCCTCCATTATATTACATTGTAAGATTTTTGTGAGCTATTATTAATGGCTTATTACAAAGTTATTACATAAGTTTATCATCTAATTTTTCTACATATTATAGTGCCATTATCATATGATTATCATTGCTTACTTATTTTACATCTTTTGGTTGTATTTCCTTTAATATGCATCCTCAAAATCTAACAATGGTATTATAGCACATGATATATCAATAGGAAATAGGGAGAGCCACAAGAGAGATTGAGAAGATATTAGAAATCTCATTTTCAAAAAATTTGAAAATATCTTTGGCTGAAGTTTTTCCACAAAGTTGCAAGAAACTTGTGAAGACTAGGATTCAGCATTGATTCCACTAGATTGACAAATCAACTAGTGAAGATTCATTATCTCTAGATTTAATTTTTTCTCCATTAAAAATTCTAATATTTGTTGCAAGAAAATGATATTCAAAAAAAGTTAGGAAGCTTCCTACAAAGAGCTAAGAAGAATATCTGTTGGAAATTTGAGCATAATAGATTTTCATTTATGTCAAAATGGCATGGGCTATGAAAGCACAACGAAAACATTGAAGGCCAAGTTTGAAGACTATGTGTAAAAAGAGAGCAAGTGGAAAAAGACTAATATTTTAATATTATAATATCCGGCCAACAGGGCATTTCAAAAGGAAAAGAAAGCAATTTTAAAAGAAATAATATTATAATTATTTAAATTATAATATATGGAAAAAAGGTTAAAATATTCATTAAGAGGTGGCAAAATATTATCCTTAATAAAAGACCCAAAAATAATGTTGATATTTAAATTATAATATTAAATTCATTGAATTTAAATAATTATAATTAAAATATAATATAAATCAAAAAGCCAAAAGTTTGATTTTAATATGTGCCGACATCACAAGGTAACTCAAAGTACATATAAATATTTGAAAGTTTGCATTGGTAAAATCATCCCATGAATTAAATCTCCTTCGCATGTGCTCGATTGACTTTCAAAAGGGAGAAGAAGAGAAAGGTTTGTGTTGAGTTTGAGGTAGAAATTGCGATATAAAAGGAAACGATGACAGACTTAGTTTTTTCTGTGTTGGCTAGCACAGATGATAGTTGAGGCTTGGCTAAGGCATTCATGGAGGTGGATCTCGGTTTTGAATCCCACGTAGTTCATTTTTGGTGGAGGAAAGAGCTTTTCATTTTTGATGAACGTTGTGAGAACCAGACATTGTATAGGAAAGACTGCACTTTAGTTTTCATGTGGGTGCATAACACAGGTAGTAGTATAGCTTGTACTAGGGTGTTATGGTGGCTAAGGTCATGGTTTTGATTTCGGTGACGGTTGTTGATGCACATGCAAACATTTTTGTGAAGTGGGAAAATTATTAAGGTATGCAATTTTTGAATTAAATTTGTCAAAGGCTTTGGGAAATTAAAATTTTTTTGAGGTCACATGATATTAAAAGGGCCAAATGTGAAATTTTTTAATAATTCATAAGGTGTGTTAATTAAATATTTTACTTTGGGTTCCTAGGAAATAAATCATGAAGAACACAAGCTTATACTGAGAGGGGGGTGAAGAGTATAAGACCACTTTTTGCTTTTCTTTCCCAATAAATATTATGCATTGTAAATATAGCAATATCAACAACAGTAATCAAAGCAATGCACAAATCACCACACACAATAGAGACACCAATTTAACGTTGTTCACCCAATGTGGGCTAATCCACGGAGAAAATATTTCACTAAAATTTTCTCAATCAATCTCTTGGGAATCCTTTCCCTATTACAATGTTTATGGAATTCTGTCCAAAGGAGATACCAATCCCCTAATCAAGTTCATGGATATTTATGCATAGGAGAACTCCTTTCTCCTTAGCTCTAATTGGTGATCTTCTAGAAGAAATTTTGCCCCCACTACTCTGGCTAATGGATCTCTATCCACTGAAGGCTCATGTCCTCACTACCCTAGCTAATGGATATCTATCCATTGGAGACTGTCATCCTCTATACTCTATCACCTTAAAAGATCTATCTCAAATCTATACTAAATATAGTCCTTCATTTTAGCACAAATATGCTCAATATTTGTCTCTATTCTAGAACAAACCTGTCCTCAAATCTGCACCAAACTCTATCCTCTAATCTGCACTAAACACAGTCCTTCAGTCTAGCACAAATCTGTCTTTGATATCTATTCTTTGATTTGCACTAAACACAGTCCTTCGGTATAGCATAAATCCATCCTCAATATTTGTCTTCAAGCCTTAACACAAAGCTTGACTTAATCTCAAATCAACTCTGCTAGATCTACCCCAAATCTTAACCCAAAGTTTGAACAAATTAATCAATCAACTCTGCTCACAAGTCTACTCAAAGACTTATCTCAAATATTCCTTGTAAGCTTCCACAAAATCTCACACTAATCTGTCCACAAGTCTTCTCAAAGACTTACCTCAAATCTTATCAACAAGTCCACACTAGAACTTGTACAATCTCATAGAAACATAAAGAGAATTGTTAGAGACTCAATATGATTCTCATTCATCACAATGCTCAATTATTTTCAATCACTCTTTTAGAAACATACAAAGAATTTTTAGATACTCAATATTCTTCATATTCACCTCAATACTCAATAACTTTCAATCACTCTTTCATAAATATACAGAGAATTGTTAGATATTCAATATGCTTCACATTCACCTCAATACTCAATCACTTTCAATCACTCTTTTAGAAAAATACAGAGAATTGTTATAAACTCAATATGCTTCGCATTCACCTCAATACTCAATCACTTTTAATCACTCTTTCAACTCAATTCAGAATAGAGAATAATTTATTTCATAGAACTTGAACTATCACTTCACACATCCACTTAACTAGGCTCAACCAACTCTACTCAACCAATCACTTAATGAAATAATCCTTGCTCACAAACCCTAGTCCAAACATATGAACACTCACTCAAAATGTTTCCAATAATGTTTATATCCAATCTCACATAACAATGATACTCATGTTCTTTCCAAACCCTAGTTCAAGTTCTTCACTCAATTACTCACTTCAACAACAATGCTTATAAAACAATCTTCACATAACAATGATACTCATGTTCTTTTCAAACCCTATTTCAAGTTCTTCACTCAATTACTCACTTCAACAACAATGCTTATAAAACAAGGTGCATAGCATTCACTTCTCAATAGCTCAACAACTCAATAAGGAAACCTAATAAAGTCCTTTTCACTCCAAAGTTATTTTCTAGAAAACCAAACAATCAACTCAACCAAGGAAGAATGTACCCATATATTTTTATTTGATGTAGACGTAGACCACACAAATCTGCCATAATCATAAACACTTATTTGTCAAGTACATAGAGTTAGATGACAACAATTATCACTCTAACACTTTTCACAATTTACCTTAATCACAAAGATAAATTAAATCACAAATACACCTTATTGCTCCATCTCAATAATAACATTCAACATCATAAATTTCATCAAAATCCCCTATAAAAATATAACTCAACTTCTAATTATAACTCCCTACTCAATATTGCATTTAATTTAAATAACTTTCTTTATAACTTAATGCAATAAATCAATTTCCATTTTCCTAAGGTAAAAACAATAACTACCCTAGCCAAATTAACCTTTCACCACTTAGGGGAAAAATCAGAAATTACTTACACCTTATACCTCCAACAACCTTAGCATGTGCAATAATAAAAATTAAAATAAAACCTTTATTACCCGTCCCACAATCGGTAGGATTCGAACTTGCACCAAATACTTTACCAGTGCCTTGGTCGCGGCTTCCACACTGTGTGATCCATGCGCTCACCTTGATACTCTAAAGTGCAATGTATGCTTTATCCTCTTCACTCTCCCCTAGAGCCTTTGGCTCTTCTTCCAACACGATGCATGTTCCACACGCACTTCGGAGGTACCTTTCATTTTATTTTGCACAAGCTCTTTCTCACCGAATATCGCAAATATTATTTGAATTACAAAATATAAGGTTTTTCTTAAGGTATAAATACCTTTGCCCTTGATTTCATGCATGTCGACAAATATGAATTTGTTGGGGGTCGGCGCTAATGTTTTGGCTTCAAATATTTAATTTATAATTTATTTAAATTCATTAGAATTTAAATATTATAAATTAATATTTAAATATTTTGGCTTTATTAAGGATTAAAGCCTCCTTACCTTTTATTTTTCTCACTATGGTTTTTAAAAAACCTTTTATTTTGTCTAACCATGGTTTTAATAAAAGCCTTTTATTTATGCTTTACATAATGTTAAAAATAAATATTATGAAGCTCTTTTGCCATCAACCTTTTGCATTGCTCCTTTTGACCTTTTGACATCAACTGTAGCTCATTCCTTGAAATCAATGACAACTTCATTCCTTGAAATCAATGACAACTTCATGGACTCAAAATGTCCAAAAAATCAAGCATTGGAGATTATAAGGTGTAAACAAGGAACTTTATTTTTGATGTGTGTTGAATATTATTTTGAAAGCATTGGATATTATAAGGTGTAAAATAAGGAATTTTATTTTTAATGTGTGTTGAATATTATTTTGAAAGCATTGGAGATTATAATGTGTAAAACAAGGAACTTTATTTTTAATGTGTGTTGAATATTATTTTCAAAGGAGTGATAAGGTGTATTTGTGACTTGACATTTTATTGTATTCCTTGTATAGTAAAATATATTATTTGGTGGATTGATTTATTTAAGGTGGAGTTATAAGGTGTAATAAGAGATTTATTTTTATGTATGTTTTTGGTGAATACTAATTTCAATATGGAGTAATAAGGTGTATTTGAGTTTAATTATTATTTTTTAATTGTGAAATATTTTTGAGGGAATATTTGAATGAAGTTAGTCCAATTTGGGAACCTACTGATTCTGGAGAATTCATAGTAGAATCAGCTTATTTGTTGTCTCTCAATACTTTTGAAACCCATATTTTGTTTAAGTTGGTTTGGACCAAGCATCTGACCCCCAAAATTACCTCTTTCTCTTGGCTTTGTATCCAGGATCGAATACTTACAATGGAAAACCTAATAAAAAGGGGAATTCCTCTTCCTAACAGATGCTACCTTTGTCTATCAGATTGGGAATCTGCTTCTCACCTATTTATGTTTTTTTATTTTTCAAGAATGGTTATTAGCAATCTTTTTCTCAAATTCCATTTAGTTTGGGTTTGTCCTCCATCCATTGTTGAGTTGTTCCTCCAGTGGCCAAATCCTTTCAAGATTCCTATGCTCAAAGGATTATGAATTTTTTTTTTACAACACTCCCTTTGGCAAATTTGGCTTGAATTAAATAGAAGAGTTTTTAATAAAAATGCCTTGGATGCTGACCTCAATGCCAATAAGATCATACTCTATGCTAAGGAGAACATCCTCATAGCCCCCTTTGATCCTTTTCCTTTTCTGCCTTTTGAGAAATCTATCCACAATTCCTATCATATCGACCTTGATAATTTCATACAGGCTAATCCTTCATCCTCTAGAACCAACATCAAGTGGTATGTTCCTCCAGTTGGGTGGATTAAGCTTAACTATGATGGAGTCATAAAAGGTAACCCTGAAAATGTTGGAGTTGGAGGAATTCTTTATGATCACCTTGGCAACTCCATTTTTGCTTATTTTGAACCTTTGGGTGTTATTTCTAATCATGCTGCTAAGAGAGATCTCGAATTCATCAAAAATATTCCAAGGAATATCATTGTCGAAGGAGATTCTCTAAACATAATCAATTATTTAAAAACTTCAAAACCCTGCAGTTGGAGGATTAGAACCATAATAGAGGAAAAAAAACAAATCCTGCTTCAATAGAATGCCACCATTGTCCAACATGCCTTCAGGGAAGCCAACTCCATTATTGATAGATTGGCTAACATTGGAGTGAATGTCTAGGGGCTGATGATGTGGAATGACATTCTTCCTCCCGAATTTGTTGAGCTCGTCATGTGTAATCAAAATATCAGTAATCATGGTGAATCTTGAGCTCTTTATTCAATTCATTGTCCAATGCTTCATTTCTCATGTGAAGCCTTGGATTTATTACCTAATTATTAAGAAAGATTCCAATTTTAGATTGATGATCTTTTTACACCACTTGCGCTGCCTTGCCTTGGATCATGATCACATGAACCTTTTTGATATGATATTAGGCTATCTGCCACATCTTTTTCCAACTTGTGCTTATTTTTCCATCATCGACTCTTGTTGGAATACTAATGCAAAGCCCAGTATGATCTTTAATCATGCCTACCCCATGCTTTTTTATTTTTTCCATTTGGTTTCCTCGAGAATCATCTGCTACCATTTTTTTCTCTGCATTGGTCTGAGATTTATTTTGGTGAACTTTCCAATCCTTTACATTTCTTGTGCCAAATCCTCCTGTTGGCTCCGTTTTTTGAGCGTCCTCATGAATCAACCTTCTCAGAGGATTGGGTATTTCCCAATTACCTGTTGCAATTTTTGATGTTATAAAATCCCCCTTGTCTCCAAGTTTGGCCAATCCTCTTCCTCCAAGAGTATCTTTTCCTTTTTGAGGCGTCCCTACTGGTATCCCGACTGGCTCTAGAGCTGCACCATTATTTTCCATTTATATTTCCCTTTTCATGGTCTGATTTTACATCATCTAGTCTCCAAGTGGCTTTTCCTGGTATTTCTTGCCATGCCCTTTGTTCTCCTCTCAGTTGCTCTATGCTATTAATAATGGAGGAAAAACCTGTGTTTATTGAGCCTGAGTTATTTTATTTGGAAACCATTGTTAGTGACATTTTAAAATACAAAGGTGGGCTTATTAGCTATTTTAAGATGTTCTCTAGCATCTACGCGGAGGTGACCAATGCTTTTGCTACCTCCTGGTATAATGGCTTTCTTGTTGAGCAAGGTGTTGCAAGAAGTTTGTCATTGTTGTCAACACAGGCAGTTAGATCCAATGATGCAGTGGACAGACAGTGTAGGAGTCATTCAGATGCAGAAGATAGAAAAAATTCGAAGAAAAAGTCAAGTGAGAAAACTGTCGCGATATCGCGACATGTTTTCTGTCGCGATTTCACGACAAGTCGGAGGAGAGAGAAGGCGCATTCGAAAATGTCATGATTTCATGACAAGTCGGAGGAGAGAGAAGGCACATTCGAAAATGTCACGATTTCGTGACAAGTCGGAGGAGAGAGAAGGCATAGTTGAAAATGTCACGATTTCACGACAAGTCGGAGGAGAGAGAAGGTGCAATCGAAAATGTCATGATTTCATGACAAGTCGGAGGAGAGAGAAGGCACAGATGAAAATGTCATGATTTCATGACAAGTCGGAAGAGAGAGAAGGCGCAAGGCAAACTGTCATGATTTCACGACATGTCGGAGGCCAAGAAGCTAAGTCGAGTAACTGTAGCGATTTCGCTACATGTTGAATTTTCATTGGTCGAAGCTGGGAGAAAGTGTTAAGAGAAAAAGATGTAGCGATTTCGCTACGAGTCAAAAGTGCTCAAAACATAGGTGTAGCGATTTCGCTACAAGTTGAAAAAGCACAACTCAAAGGTGTAGCGAGTTCGCTACGTGTCAAATTGCACAAAACAAAGGTGTAGCGATTTCGCTACAAGTTGAAAAAGCACAAACAAGAAGGTGTAGCGATTTCGCTACAAGTCCAAAAATGCACAACGTGAAGGTGTAGCGATTTCGCTACCAGTCAAAAGATCAGAACTCAAAGTTGAAGCAAGTCGAAAGCACAAGGCACAAAGGTGTAGCGATTTCGCTACTGCATGAAGCAAGGAATGTACGGAAGCCGAAAACATCATGATTTCATGACAAAGCTGAGGATGACATCAGCAAAAGATGAAAGTGTCACGATTTCGTGACAGGGTGAAAGAAAAGCCGCTGGAAGCCGAAAGCATCGCGATTTCGTGACAAAGCTGAGGATGACGTCAGCAAAACTGAAAGTGTCACGATTTCGCGATAGGGTGAAAGAAAAGCCGCTGGAAGCCGGAAGCGTCACGATTTCGTGACAAGAATGAGGATGACGTAAGCAAAAGTTTGAAGTGTCACGATTTCGTGACAAGAACGATGGCAAAGCTATCAAAGGCCAAAATGGTCACGATTTCATGATAGCAAGGGCATGAAGGCGTACGGCTACAAAAAGTGTCGCGATATCGTGACATGTTAGTATTTCGTGGCAACAGTTACAGAAAGGTGACAGAAGTGGCAGTAGCGTTTGAGGCCAAAAAGGTTGAATCGGGGCCGACAAATTTTAGGGTTTGCAATCGACATCTTCTAGGGTTTAGGTCGACATCTTCTAGGGTTTTACAGTGGACGTTATTAGGGTTTTGAAGCCGACATTTGCTAGGGTTTTACAATGGACATTTTTAGGGTTTGCAGCCGACAATCACCAGGTTTAAGCAACCAAAAAATTCTAGGGTTTGAAGTTGACATCATTAGGGTTTGCAGCCGACGTCCTTAGGGTTACAGCTGACTATGATTTAAGATCTGTCTTGAAATTTCTTCTATAAAAAGAGGACTACTTCGAGTCTGAAAAGTGCGTTGCGATGAGATAATGTGCGAATGCGAGAAGAGTGATTGCGCAAGTGAAGTTCGGTCGAGTAGAGTGCAAAGTCATAGTTCGAATCTGCATATCGTAAGCGCAATGTGTAGAGATGGAGTTCTAAGTTCAAAATGTTAGCGCGCAAACAGCAGAAGTGTCGATCATCCGGTTGCAGCAGAGATTGCGAAGAAGTACACAGAAGCGATCGGACAGTGCGAAGAGTTTTGCGTAGAAGCAGAATGCAGAAAAATAGCAGACTGTAAGGAATAAAGTTTTATTCTATCATTTTTATTATCTTTATTGTCCTCCAAGTTGCAGCTTGGTATAAGGGGTTGGTGCCTCTTTCCAGTAGGTGCTGGTAAAATAGGAGTTGGTGCTCCATTCTGTTGAAGCAGATAAAGTTAAGGGGTTGGTGCTCCTTCCAGTTGGTGCTGGTAAAGGATTATGTAAAGTTGTAGCTTTGCATTGACTGGATTTGGATGGTAGTCCAAGCAGTCATTTTTGAGGAGTAGCCACATTGGTGAACCTCGTTAAATTGTTGTGTTATGTGTGATGCTTTCTTGATGCATTTAGTATCTCTTTTATCTGCTTTAAACTGCTATTGGATTTAAAACCATATGTTTTAGAAATTTTAAAGAACACACTGATTCACCCCCCCTCTCAGTGTCATTGTGATTACAACAATTGGTATCAAAGCCAAGTACCTGAACAGGCTTAAACAGCTAAGGTGATCTTGGAAGTTACGCAATGGCAAGTGGTGAAGGTTTCTCCTCGAACAAAGCACCATTGTTTGATGGGACTAACTATGCGTTCTGGAAAATTAGAATGCGAGACATATCTTAGTGCTTTGGGTTTTGACATCTGGGGTGCGGTAGTTAATGGTTACAAAGCTCCTACCACCGCTCCAACAGACATGGCTGGTAAAAAGGCATTTGAATATGATTCAAAAGCAAAAAATGCCATCATGTGTGGACTAGTGGACAGTGAGCTAGTCAAGGTCATAAATTGTGAATCAAGCAAAAGATATATGGGATAAACTAGAGAACATCCATGAAGGAGATGATAGGATCAAGGAGGCCAAGCTTCAAGCACATCGAGCTCAATACGAATCTTTAAAGATGGACAATGATGAGAACATAGAGACCTTCATGCAAAGAGTCAATGGGATCACCAATTCAATCAGAGGTCTCGACGAAGAATTAACCGATGCTGCTATCGTGAAAAAGGTATTAAGATCGCTCCCTCCTAGATTTGATTCTAAAGTCTCTGCCATAGAAGAAGCCAAAGATCTAAATAGTTTTAGTATGGATGAGATGCATGGTTCTTTGACTGCTTTTGAAATGAGAATAGGAAGGTCTAATCCCACAGACAGAGAAGCAGACTTTCAAAGCCCTAAAAGGCAAAAGCACAAAACAAGAGTCTGAAGAAGAGGATGCTTCAGATGAAATGGAAGCAAATTTTGTCAAAAATCTGAGAAAAGGAAAAGGAAAATACAAAGGAAAGCTACCTTTTAAATGTTTCAATTGTGGAGGCATTGGACACTTTGCTATCAAATGTCCTCTCAATGACAAGAACAAAGGTGAAGAAACTCAACCATCAAGAAAGAAGTGAATGGAGGAAGAAAACAAACTTCAGAAAAGGCAATTTCAAAAAGAAAAGCTTTATCTCCCGAAATGCAGAATCTTCAGAGGACAGTTCTAGTGAAGACTCTGAAGAAGGAACAGGTGAGGCTCTCTTTATGGCGTTTGAAGTAGAAGAATCAGAAGAGGCAGAAAACACACAAAAGAGAGAAGGAATGAACTCTGAAGTATCTATTGAAATAGGTGAGGCTGAAGTTGATTTAGAAGGTGAGCTGGTTTCCGCTCTTATGGAATGGAAATCTGAGAAAAGAAAGAATAAAAAATTGTTAAGGAAGCTTGAGGATGCAAATGACATTATAGCTAGTCTAAAAACACAGACAGAGGAGTACAAGAAAATGTCCGAAGATCTTGAAGTACAGGTAACCATGAAGATAGATTACTAGTTGCAAATTGGAAGAAGAAAATGTTAGTCTTCGAATACAGATACAAGATCTGGATCAAAAAATTAGTTGTCATTTAAAACGTGATGAAAGTTCGATGAAGTTGGACAAAATCCTAAGCGATCAAAGACCCACAGGTATCAAATTCGGTCCGGGCTTTATCGAAGGAGAATCATCAAATGGACCAAAGGCAAGCAATGTTGAATGTGAAAAGAGTAAAGACAAGAAACAGGCTGTTGAAAGAAAAACAAATCAAGCAAAAGAAAGCAATAATGCCAGTCCTGAAATAGGAACTGACAATGACGGTTTTACCAAGGTCACACATCAAAAGAAAAGAAGATCCAAGGCTCCTGCAACAACTTGGCAAAAACCATCTTTCAGGTTCAATCATTATTTCTATGGTTTCTGTTTTAAATGTAATGGTTATGGGCATAAAATTGTGGATTGCAAGTACAATATAGGTCCTAGAAGTTTCACTAGTAGAAATGCTTTTGCTCCTCTAATGAGTTATGCAGTAGAATGCTTTAATTGTCACAACTTTGGGCATATTGCTAGAAACTGTCGCAGTATTTCTGTTTCAAATCAATCTCAGAAAAGAAGAATTCAACCATATAGGGCAAAACAAAATAGAATTTCTTCTGAAGGATATGTGCAAGATTCTGAAAAGGGGAAATCCAAGCTAGAACCCAACACCACAGTTAAAACAGAATGGAAACAAAAAGAACAGCTCAGGAAAGAACAGGAATCTTTAATAGTGCAGACAACTTTTAGAGCTCAGAATAAATGTGTACCGTGGATCCTTGATAGTGGGTGCTCAAGTCATATGACAGGTGATAAACAAAAATTTGAAAAACTACAAAAATATGAGGGTGGCTCTGTGAAGTTTGGAAATAATGATGGAGCCAAAATTATAGGAAAAGGGTCTATCAAAATTAGTGAAGGAAAAATCAAGTCGAAGAAGTTTTATTTGTGGATGGTTTGAAACATAACCTATTAAGCGTTAGTCAAATCTGTGATAAAGGTCATGAAGTAGTCTTCAAGAAGCAGGGTTGTGAAGTCAGAAAAATAAACAAGTGGGAAATTGATAGCAACTCGGTTCAAGGACGTCCGGTAATCTGTACACACTCTCGAAAACTTCGAAGGTACGTGTTTTATTGGACAAGAAGAAGAGAACTGGTTGTGGCATAAGAGGCTTGGACACATAAGTTTTGATAATTTGGTGAAAATCAGCTCTAAACAAGCAGTGAGAGATATTCCAACCATTAAGAAACCTTCAAACAGTGTTTGTGCTTCATGTCAGAAGGGAAAGCAAACCAGAGTGTCATTCAAAACAAAAGAGTACCACACTAGCAGGCCTTTAGAACTTATTCATACTGACCTGTGTGGACCCATGAGAACTCAAAGCATAAACGACGACAAATACTTTATGCTGTGTATCGATGATTATTCCAGAATGACATGGATATTCTTCCTAAAAGATAAAACAGAAGCTTTTGAAATGTTCGAACCTTCAAACAACTAGTTGAGAATGAAACAGGAAAAAGGATTAAATGCTTGCGATCGGACGAGAGGAGGAGAATTCATTTCGAATGAATTTATAGAATACTATGAAAAATATGGTATCGGGAGACAATATTCAGCAGCCAGAACTCCTCAGCAGAATGGTGTAGTAGAGAGAAAGAACAGAACTATACAGGAAATGGCACGCACTATGTCGGCAGAAAACAAAATAGCAGATAGATTCTGGAAAGAAGCAGTTCACACAGTAGTATACATTCAAAACAGATACATGTTAAGAACTCATGAATGCAAAACACCTTATGAGTTGTGGTTTGGTAGAAAAGCAACAACAAAACATCTCAAAGTATTTGGCTTGTAAGTGCTACATCAGAAAAATTGATGACAACCTTGGGAAGTTTGAAGATAGAGCAGATGAAGGTGTTTTTGTTGGTTATTCTCCAAATAGCAAAGCTTACAAATGCTACAACAAGAGACTCAAGAAAATTGTGGACAGTGCAGATGTTAAATTCGATGAAGGGAGGAAACAAATAGTTAACTTTCAAGAAAACTACCCAATCTACGAAGAAGTCATTGAAGGAGATGAGGTGCATGGAACAGAAAATACGTCTACGGTTGATGCAGATAATTTATCCGATGACTCAGAGGTGCAAGAAAACAAAAAATTCAAAACAGGCAGCTGGCAGAAAAATCATCCTAGAGACCAAATAATTGGAGATCCCACAGCTGGCATTCAGACAAGAAAGAAAGTAATAAGTAATTACTCTCTTTTATCCAGCATTGAGCCCAAAAACATAGATGAAGCAAGCAAAGATGATAGTTGGATGAAGGCAATAAATGAAGAGTTGGATCAGATTGAAAAGAACAGAACTTGGGAATTAGTACCCAGACCTGCAAATAAGAATATAATCGGCACCAAATGGATATTTCGGAACAAATTAAATGAAGACGGACAGGTCATTAGGAACAAAGCAAGACTGGTTTGTAAAGGGTATGCACAGGTCGAAGGCATTGATTTTGAAGAGACTTTTGCACCAAGTGGCCAGATTAGAAGCAATTAGAATGTTTCTGGCCTTAGCAGTCCACAAGAACTTTAGAGTTTATCAGATGGATGTAAAATCTGCTTTTTTAAATGGAAAACTTGAAGAAGAGGTCTATATTGAACAACCAGATGGCTTTCAAATTAGTGAAGATCCTAACCTTGTCTAGCAAATTAAAGAAAGCACTCGTATGGATTAAAACAAGCACCACGGGCATGGTATGCAAGGCTAGACAATTATCTTTCTCAACAAGGATTCAAGAAAGGATTAGTGGACAATAATCTGTATGTAAAAACAGAAGGTGGGCATCTCATTGTTCTAGTTGTCTACGTAGATGATATCATATTTGGCAACAACAAAAATGAATCTTGTAAAGACTTAGCAAATAAGATGCGAATGAATTTGAAATGTCTATGATTGGTGAACTGTCTTACTTTCTTGGGCTACAAGTTAATCAAAATGAGAAAGGCATATTCATTTCCCAAATTAAGTATGTAAAAGAAATGTTAAAGAGGTTCACTATGGAGGACTGTAAGCCGGTAAGCACTCCCATGACAACAGTCGCAAGTTGAGTAAAGAAGACAAATCTCCACCTGTAGATCAAACCATGTATAGATCAATGATAGGAAGCTTACTATATTTAACAGCAACCAGACCTGATATTCTGCAGGCAGTTTGCATGGTAGCTAGATTTCAGGCCAGTCCCAAAGAGACTCATGTGACAGCAGTTAAAAGGATTTTTCGGTATCTCAAGGGCACCATTGAGTATGGGTTGTGGTATCCAAAAGGCAAAGACTTCACTCTTATATCATATTCAGATGCAGATTGGGCTGGATGTGTTGATGACAGAAAGAGTACCAGTGGAGGTGCATTCTATTTGGGGGACAGATTGGTTGCATGGCACAGTAAGAAGCAAGAGTCAGTTTCTTTATCTACAGCTGAGGCAGAATATATTGCAGCAGCAACATGTTGCACACAAGTCTTGTGGATGAAACAAACTTTGAAAGATCTAGGTATTAATTTCAGTGAACCAATATCAGTAAAGTGTGATAACACCAGTGCAATTAACATCTCTAAGAATCCAGGAATGCACTCACTGGACAAAGCACATTGCTATAAGGTATCATTTCTTGAAGGAGAAAGTTGCAGAAGGAGAAGTTAAATTGGACTATGTCCCAACTACGGAACAAGTAGCAAGATATTTTTACAAAACCTTTGCCCAAGGAAGTATTTGAGTACCTTCGAAGCAAATTAGGAGTAGTCACACTTCCTAAGAAGTGACTAGCTACAGTGATCACTTTCTCAGGGGGAGCATTTGAGTATTTGACTATTCTTTTGCTCATGATCATAATTTGTGCCACATGCAACAAATTGTGCCTGAGAAGTGTGAGGATGGACTCAGGGGGAGTTTGCAGCAGCCCTTTGGTATTATTGACAAAGGGGGAGAAGAGGTACAGGAATGTACACAGGTGTTGCCAACAATTCCAAAGGGGGAGATTGTTGAGCAAGGTGTTGCAAGAAGTTTGTCATTGTTGTCAACACAGGCAGTTAGATCCAATGATGCAGTGGACAGATAGTGTAGGAGTCATTCAGATGCAGAAGATAGAAAAAATTTGAAGAAAAAGTCAAGTGAGAAAACTGTCGCGATATCGCGACATGTTTTCTGTCGCGATTTCGCGACAAGTCGGAGGAGAGAGAAGGCGCATTCAAAAATGTCATGATTTCACGACAAGTCGGAGGAGAGAGAAGGCACATTCGAAAATGTCATGATTTCACGACAAGTCGGAGGAGAGAGAAGGCGCAGTTGAAAATGTCACGATTTCATGACAAGTCGGAGGAGAGAGAAGGTGCAATCGAAAATGTCACGATTTCATGACAAGTCGGAGGAGAGAGAAGGCACAGTTGAAAATGTCATGATTTCATGACATGTCGGAGGCCAAGAAGCTAAGTCGAGTAACTGTAGCGATTTCGCTACATGTTGAATTTTCGCTGGCCGAAGCTGGGAGAAAGTGTTAAGAGAAAAAGATGTAGCGATTTCGCTACGAGTCAAAAGTGCTCAAAACATAGGTGTAGCGATTTCGCTACAAGTTGAAAAAGCACAACTCAAAGGTGTAGCGAGTTCGCTACGTGTCAAATTGCACAAAACAAAGGTGTAGCGATTTCGCTACAAGTTGAAAAAGCACAAACAAGAAGGTGTAGCGATTTCGCTACAAGTCCAAAAATGCACAACGTGAAGGTGTAGCGATTTCGCTACCAGTCAAAAGATCAGAACTCAAAGTTGAAGCAAGTCGAAAGCACAAGGCACAAAGGTGTAGCGATTTCGCTACTGCATGAAGCAAGGAATGTACGAAAGCCGAAAACGTCATGATTTCATGACAAAACTGAGGATGACGTCAGCAAAAGATGAAAGTGTCACGATTTCGCGATAGGGTGCAAGAAAAGCCGTTGGAAGCCGAAAGCGTCACGATTTCATGACAAAGCTGAGGATGACGTCAGCAAAACTGAAAGTGTCACGATTTCATGATAGGGTGAAAGAAAAGCCGTTGGAAGCCGAAAGCGTCACGATTTCGTGACAAGAATGAGGATGACGTAAGCAAAAGTTTGAAGTGTCACGATTTCATGACAAGAACGATGGCAAAGCTATCAAAGGCCAAAATGGTCACGATTTCATGATAGCAAGGGCATGAAGGCGTACGGCTACAAAAAGTGTCGCGATATCGCGACATGTTAGTATTTCACGGCAACAGTTACAGAAAGGTGACAGAAGTGGCAGCAGCGTTTGAGGCCAAAAAAGTTGAATCGGGGCCGACAAATTTTAGGGTTTGCAGCCGACATCTTCTAGGGTTTACGGCCGACATCTTCTAGGGTTTTACAGTGGACGTTATTAGGGTTTTGAAGCCGACATTTGCTAGGGTTTTACAGCGGACATTTTTAGGGTTTGCAGCCGACAATCACCAGGTTTAAGCAGCCAAAAAAATTCTAGGGTTTGAAGTTGACATCATTAGGGTTTGCAGTCGACGTCCTTAGGGTTACAGCCGACTATGATTTAAGATCTGTCTTGAAATTTCTTCTATAAAAAGAGGACTACTTCGAGTCTGAAAAGGGCGTTGCGATGAGATAATATGCGAATGCGAGAAGAGTGATTGCGCAAGTGAAGTTCGGTCGAGTAGAGTGCAAAGTCGTAGTTCGAATCTGCATATCGTAAGCGCAATGTGTAGAGATGGAGTTCTAAGTTCAAAATGTTAGCGCGCAAACAGCAGAAGTGTCGATCATCCGGTTGCAGCAGAGATTGCGAAGAAGTACACAGAAGCGATCGGACAGTGCGAAGAGTTTTGCGCAGAAGCAAAATGCAAAAAAATAGCAGACTGTAAGGAATAAAGTTTTATTCTATCATTTTTATTATCTTTATTGTCCTCCAAGTTGCAGCTTGGTATAAGGGGTTGGTGCCTCTTTCCGGTGAGGTGCTGGTAAAATAGGAGTTGGTGCTCCATTCTATTGAAGCAGATAAAGTTAAGGGGTTGGTGCTCCTTCCAGTTGGTGCTGGTAAAGGATTATGTAAAGTTGTAGCTTTGCATTGACTGGATTTGGATGGTAGTCCAAGCAGTCGTTTTTGAGGAGTAGCCACATTGGTGAACCTCGTTAAATTGTTGTGTTATGTGTGATGCTTTCTTGATGCATTTAGTATCTCTTTTATCTGCTTTAAACTGTTGCTGGATTTAAAACCATATGTTTTAGAAATTTTAAAGAACACACTGATTCACCCCCCCTCTCAGTGTCATTGTGATTACAACATTTGTTACCACTCATGGCATGGAGTTTCAGATCACTATGGAGTTGTTGGTCGAAGGCAAGGTGATCAGACGAAACAAGCACAACTAGGACATGGAGTTAACCCACTTTGAGAAGAATTCAATGATCCACAAGCTGCATAAGAAAGGTTTGTATCATCACCACCTCTCTACACCTTGGAAGGAAATCCTCAAACCCATTATGTAGTATTTAACAACTGATAATCCTGAATCCCAACTCTATTGTTTTCACTTAGCCTTCATTAACCATTTTTGTGAAGCTAAAATGATGAACATCCCAGCTACACTATATTGGTCCATGGATTACGTAATAATATCCACCCGTACCAAGAAGGAAGAGGGTTTACCCAGTCACCAAGGCCTTTTTAGTGTCCTTTATAGGTTCCTTATCCTAAATTTTCCCAAAGGAAATATTCCCGCCCCTGATTTTGAGGAGGAAAATTCTTCTTCGATGCCCAACCCTAAAGCCTCTAGACCTAAGAGAAAGGACAAGAGTGACAGACCTCATTCTGGGTCCAACATCAAGAAAAAGGTTAAGGTTGAAAAAATGCTTGTTCGTTGTTCCCAAAGACTCAAATTCAAGGAAGTTGTTGAAACCCCCCCTTCCACTTTTGAGAAGCCCTTGAAGGATATTTCTAGCTCCCCTGATATTGTTGAAAAATACCTCCATAAGCTTACTATCCATGCCACTTATGTTACTATTGACCACTTGGAATGTGCTCATGTGGCTATTGGGAAGGCAATTTCAAAGCTCAAGGAACAACGTCAAGCGCTCAACCTTCTATTTTTTTGTGATGCTTTCGAGGATATTCTTGCCATTTCTATTGTGGAGGGACCTTCTAACATCAAATTTGATGCTAAGGATGAGGACGTCATGGAAATCATGAAGTAAGCTTGCATCATAGCCCTAAAGGGTGCTCTAAAGGAATATGTGAAGGATGCCATGCTAGAGGTTATTTTTGCATCGTCAATGCAAACTGACGTACCATTTTGATATGGCCTGCTGGTCCTCTTGAGTCTATAGTTTTTTCCTCGTCTGTTGTTCCTTCTTCTAGAGGTTTTTTTCCTCTTTGGTTCTATTGGTTGTATGCCTGTCTTTTTTTGTTCCTTCCCTTCAGAGGATTTTGTCCTTTTTGGTTTGGTCAACTTTTTGCCTCTCTATTTTAGTTCCTTCTATGGGTTCCTTTGAGGTTTTTTCTTTCTAATATTTTGATGTACAAGGTTTTGGGGCACCTTTCAAATACCCTCTTTTAATAAAAAAATTAACTTACCAAAAAAAATTTGTTGAAGTGAATATTCTTATGGAGAATTTTTTAGATAGACTGTTGCTACCTAACCTAGAATTGGCAAAAGGATTTGGTTTGATTAAAATAGGTTTTGAAGATATATCTCCATCAAAGCAAAGAGGTATGGACACATTATCCTTTTTTGAAATTTTGAAATGAATGTTGTGAAATATAAGGTGGAGTGAAAAGGATTGTTTGATAAGCATTGTTGGAAATATTTGAGTGAATATTTATATGCTTCATTGGTGAATGTTTAGAGAATATTTGAGATAGATATTGAGGATTATTTGAGTTAGGGTTTAAGACCCACATTGTGTACTTTGTTTGGAGAAGTATGAAAACACTTGTTTAGGGTTTGTGAGCAAATTATGTTTCATTGGTTGAATGATTGAGTGAAGCTTGTTGAGCATTGGTTTTGAGTGATATTAAAAGTGAATGTGCAAACATTAGAAATAAGATTTGTGAAAGTGATAGACTTAATGATTGAGTAAGACATATTGATTTTTTGATAGAGTACATCATTATCTATATGTCCCAGAGGTTAAATGAATTTTGGATAGAATATGTCTAAATTGCTTCAAGCTAAAGGAATTACTTTGAAGATTAGACAAAGCATTTGATAGCATTATGTGCAAGATTTGAGATTGATTGAGCATATTTTGTGAGTTTTTTTGAGCATGTGTTAGAGCAGGTTTGAGCATATGCTAGAGAATATTTGAGCAAGTCTTTGAGAAGACTTGAAGGTAGATTTGAGCAAGTCTTGGTGAAGACTTGAGAGTAGGATTGAGCAAGTTCTTGAGAGGACTTGAAGGTAGATTTGAGCAAGTCTTGGTGAAGACTTGAGAGCAGGATTGAGCAAGTTCTTGAGAGGACTTGAAGGTAGATTTGAGCAAGTCTTGGTGAAGACTTGAGAGTAATATTGAGCAAGTTCTTGAGAGGACTTGAAGGTATATTTGAGCAATTCTTGGTGAATACTTGAGAGCAGAGTTGATTGATTGATTTTTTCAAGCTTTATGTTAAGGCTTGGGGTATATCTAAGTAGATTTGATTGATTGATTTGTTCAAGCTTTGTGTTAAGGCTTGGGATAGATCTAAGTAGATTTTATTGGTGATTTGATCAAGCTTTGTGTTAAGGCTTGAGGATAGATTTGAGATAGATATTTGTGAGTAGAGTTAGAGTAGATTTGTACTACACTTGGGATATAGTTTGGTGAGATCTGAGATAGAGTTGAGAGCAAGCTTTGGAGGTGATAGAGCAGAGGATAATAGTCTCTAGTGGATAGAGATCCATTAGCTAGGGTAGTGAGGATAGAGGTCTTCTGTGGAGAGAGATCCACAAGCTAGAGTAGTGGGGGCAGAAGTCTTCTAGAATATCATTAGCCAGAGCATAAGGGAAAGAGTTCTCCTATGGATAGAGATCCACGAACCAGAGCAAAGGGGAAATAGTTCTCCTGTATATAGATATCCACGAGCCAGAGCAAGGGGAAAGATTTATCCTATGGAGTGTGATCCATGAACCAAATGGGAAGATAGAGTTCTTCTATGGAGAGATATCCATGAACCAGTTGAGGAGATAGAGGTCTCCTGGATCAAGTTCCACAAACCAGAGAAAATGGAAAAGAGTTCTCCTATGGAGAGAGATCCACAAATCAAAGCATAGGGGATTGGTGTCTCCTTTGGATAGAGGTCCATAAACATTGTAATAGGGAATTGATTTCAAAGAATATTTGTTGAGAAAATTTAGTAGAAATATTTTCTCCGTGGAGTAGCCCACATTGGGTGAACCACGTTAAATTGGTGTCTCTATTGTGTGTGATGATTTATGCATTGCTTTTATTATTGCTATTGATATTGTCATTGATAATATTAGATAATATTATTTGAGAAAGAAAAGTAAAATTTGATCTTATACTATTCATCCCCCTCTCAGTATAAGCTTGTGTTCTTCAATTGGTATCAGAGTGGGTTCCTTCGAAAGAGTTTAACATCTTGAAGGAAAAGTATACAAGAACACAGATGGCATCTCAGAGTGGATCTTTAGCAAATAAGGCACCATTATTCGATGGGAACAATTATGCTTTCTGGAACATAATAATGAAGACTTACTTGATGGCACAAGGATATGAGACATGGCAAGCAGTTGAGGATGGATACACACCTCCAGCTAGTCCTCCTATAGATAAATATGGTAAGCTCCTACATCTATATAATGCAAATGCAATGAATGCAATCTTAAGTGGTTTACGTGAAGCAAAGGTTTGTAAAAGTTATGCATTGCACATCAACAAAAGAGATTTGGGAAAAGTTGAAGAAAACATATGAGGGAGACAAAAAGGTCAAGATGGCAAAATTGCAAAATCACAAGAAAATATTTGAAGACTTGAATATGAAGGATGAGGTTGTTAACTCCATGCGAGGACTTGGGTTTAAAGTTGAAGAATCAGATGTTTGTCAAAAGGTTTTAAGGTCACTCCCTATGAGGTATAGTGAAAAGGTTTCAGCCATAGAAGAAACAAGAGATATTGAAACTTTGACTATGGATGAGTTGCATGGAACTCTCACAGCTTATGAGATGAGAATAGGAAAGGATCCTATCCCCAAGAAAGAGGTAACCTTCAAAGTAGCAAAGAAGACAAAATATAAGAAGCCAGATTCAAGTGATGAGTCATCCAGTGATGAAGAAGCAAACTATGGCAGAAGGAACAAGGACTCAAGAAAGCACAAAGGTACTAAAATAGTTAAGTGTTTCAATTGTGGTAAATATGGTCACTATGCATCTAACTGTCCAGAAGCTGGAAGTAGTAGTAGTGAAGAGAAACAAGATCATAAGAGAAAGGAAGCAAGAAAATCCAGGTATGAAAAGAAAAATAGGTATGGACAAAACAAGCATGAAAAGAAGTTTTTCAGAGGCATAAGAAGAGTTTTTATGTGGACAAGACAGGCAAGGTTTCAAGTGATAGTGATGAAATATCCTCAAATAGTGAAGAAGAAGAAATTCTCTTCTTGGCAATAGAAGATGAAGGAAGTGATCCTGTTGAAGATAAATCTGAAAGATATGAAGATGCTCTTGAAGACAAAGAAGTAGAGAAAGAATCAAAAAATGAAGAGGAAGGAGTAGTAGATCTAGAAGCTGAACTTATTTCTACTCTAAAAGAATTGAAAAATGTCAGAAAGTAGAATTCAAGATTCAAGGCTCAATTTCAAGAATGTGATGAAGAAAAAGGAAAGCTTATACAAGATTTGACAAACTCAATAGCTAAGACAAGGAGATTTAAAGAAAATTTAGAAACAAAAGTCTTAGAATGTGAGAGATTAGAACAAGAGGTAGTATCTCTAAGGAAGGAAATGGAAGAGTCTAAGGACAAGCTACATAGGTTTTGGAAAATTTCAAATACTGTGGATAAAATTATCAATGCACAAAGACCTTCATCTAACAAAATAGGACTTGGTTTTGAAGAAAGACAAGAGAAACAAGAAGAAGGGTCAAGCTCAAGATCCAAAGAGGAAGAAGCTTCAGAAGAAGAGAGTAAAGGAGAAAGTGAGACTTATGTGAATAGAAGTTTCACCAAGAAAGGAAACAATGCACAAACAAGGAACAGGGAACATCACAGGGAAGAAAGGACTAAGAGACCAATGGGTCCAAGGAAATATTTCTTCAAAGGACATTGCTTCTCATGTAATAGGTTTGGTCACAAGGCTATGCATTGCAGGACTCATGGAAAGAAGGAGTATGGTATTACTAAGAGGAAATTCAAATATGGATATTTATTTCAAGGGTATTGCTACTCTTGTAATCGATTTGGTCATAAAGCAATTCACTGTAGGGTTCATGACAGAAATAGGTATGGCTTCACCAGGAGGAACTTCAAGATATTTGCACCTTCAAGGAACCACAACATTAAGTGTTATAAGTGCAATAATGTTGGGCATATGGCCAAGTGGTGCAGAAAAGAGTTTCTAGATCTTCCAGAGACAAGCAAGAACAAGGATACTCAAAGGAACCAAAAGGGTATGTTGAGAAAGAAGGTTGACAAAGGAAAAGAACATTGTATGTTGGGAGTAACTTTACTCCCACCCCAAAATTAATCACCTCAAGGAGAGGAGGTGGGGAGGGGGCTGAGCTAAGAGTCTTATATTTAGCCCCAAAGGAGTCCCTTTGCCATTGATGACAAAGGGGGAGAGATTTGAGTTAGGGGGAGAGCATTCAGTCAGGGGGAGCAGTTTCTTAGGGGGAGCATATTTGAAATCAAGTGTTTTGGAAAGTGGTTGCCATCAATGACAAAGGGGGAGATTGTTGGAAATTTGAGCATAATAGATTGTCATTGATGTCAAAATGGCATGGGCTATGAAAGCACGACAAGGAAAATGTTGAAGGCCAAGTTTGAAGACTATGTGCAAAAAGAGAGCAAGTGGAAAAATACTAATATTATAATATTTTAATATTATAATATCTAGCCAACAGGCCTTTCAAAAGGAAAAGAAAGCAAGTTTAAAAGAAATAATATTATAATGATTTGCATTATAATATATGGGACAAAGGTTAAAATATTCATTAAGAGGTGGCAAAATATTATCCTTAAGAAAAGACCCAAAAAGAATGTTGATATTTAAATTATAATATTTAAATTCATTGAATTTAAATAATTATAATTAAAATATAATATAAATCAAAAATCCAAAGTTTGATTTTAATATGCATCGACGTCACAAGGTAAATTGAAGCACATATAAATATTCAAAGGTTTGCATTGGTAAAATCATCCCACGAATTAAATCTCCTTCGCATGCGCTCGATTGAATTTCAAAAGGGAGAAGAAGACAAAGGTTTGTGCTGAGTTTGAGGCAGACGTTGCGGTGTAAAAGGAAACGATGACAGACTTAGTTTCGCCCATGTTCGCTAGAACATGATGGCAGTTGAGGCTTGGCTAAGGCATTCATGGAGGTGGGTCTCGGTTTCGAATCCCACGCAGTTCATTTTTGGTGAAGGAGGAAAGAGCTTTTCATTTTTGGTGAACGTTGTGAGAAGAAGACATTGTATGGGAGAGAGTGCACTTCGATTTTCATGTGGGTGCATAGCGCAGGCGGTAGCCTAGCTTTGGCTAGGGTGTTGTGGTGGCTAAGGTCATGGTTTTGATTTTGGTGATGGTTGTTGATGCACGTGCAAACATTTTTGTGAAGTGGGCAAATTATTAAGGTATGCAATTTTTGAGTTAAATTTGTCAAAGGCTTTGGAAAACAAAAATTGTTTTGAGGCCACGTGATATTGAAAGGGCCAAGTGTGGAATTGTTTAGGGAGTCATAAGGTGTGTTAATTAAATATTTTATTTTGGGTGCTTAGGAAATAAATCAAGCATTGGAGATTATAAGGTGTAAACAAGGAACTTTATTTTTGATGTGTGTTGAATATTATTTTGAAAGCATTGGAGATTATAAGGTGTAAACAAGGAACTTTATTTTTATGTGTGTTGAATATTATTTTGAAAGCATTGGAGATTATAAGGTGTAAACAAGGAACTTTATTTTTAATGTGTGTTGAATATTATTTTCAAAGGAGTGATAAGGTGTATTTGTGACTTGACATTTTATTGTATTCCTTGTATGGTGAAATATTTGTTGAAGTGAATATTCTTGTGGAGAATTTTTGAGATAGATTGTTGCTATCTAACCTAGAATTGGCAAAAGGATTTGGTTGTGAGTAAAATAGGTTTTGAAGATATATCTCCATCAAAGCAAAGAGGTATGGGCACATCATCCTTTGTTTGAAATGTTGAAATGAATGTTGTGAAATATAAGGTGGAGTGAAAAGGATTGTTTGATAAGCATTGTTGGAAATATTTGAGTGAATGTTTATATGCTTCATTGGTGAATGTTTAGAGAATATTTGAGATAGATATTGAGGATTATTTGAGTTAGGGTTTAAGACCCACATTGTGCACTTTGTTTGGAGAAGTATGAAAACACCTGTTTAGGGTTTGTGAGCAAGTTGTGTTTCATTGGTTGAATGATTGAGTGAAGTCTTTTGAGCATTGGTTTTGAGTGATATTGAAAGTGAATGTGCAAACATTAGAAATCAGATTTGTGAAAGTGACAGACTTAATGATTGAGTAGAACATATTGAGTTTTTGATAGAGTACATCATTCTCTATATGTTCTAGAGGTTAAACAAATTTTGGATAGAATATGTCTAAACTACTTCAAGTTAAAGGAATTACCTTGAAGATTAGACAAAGCATTTGATAGCATTGTGTGCAAGATTTGAGATTGATTGAGCATATTTTGTGAGTTGTTTTGAGCATGTGTTAGAGCATGTTTGAGCATATGCTAGAGCATATTTGAGCAAGTTCTTGAGAGGACTTGAAGGTAGATTTGAGCAAGTCTTGGTGAAGACTTGAGAGCAGGATTGAGCAAGTTCTTGAGAGGACTTGAAGGTAGATTTGAGCAAGTCTTGGTGAAGACTTGAGAGTAGGATTGAGCAAGTTCTTGAGAGGACTTGAAGGTAGATTTGAAGCAAGTCTTGGTGAAGACTTGAAAGCAAATTGAGCAAGTTCTTGAGAGGACTTGAAGGTAGATTTGAGCAAGTCTTGGTGAAGACTTGAAAGTAGAGTTGATTGATTGATTTGTTCAAGCTTTGTGTTAAGGCTTGGGGTAGATATAAGAAGATTTGATTGATTGATTTTTTCAAGATTTATGTTAAGGCTTGGGGAATATATAAGTAGATTTGATTGGTGATTTGATCAAGCTTTGTGTTAAGGCTTAAGGATAGATTTGAGATAAATATTTGTGAGCAGATTTAGAGAAGATTTGTACTACACTTGGGATAGAGTTTGGTGCAGATCTGAGATAGAGTTGAGAGTAATCTTTGGAGGTGATAGAGTAGAGGATAGGAGTATCTAGTGGATAGAGATCCATTAGCTAGGGTAGTGAGGATAGAGGTCTTCTATGGAGAGAGATCCACAAGCCAGAGTAGTGGGGGTAGAAGTCTTCTAGAAGATCATCAGCTAGAGTAGAGGGGAAAGAGTTCTCTTATGGATAGAGATCCATGAACCAAAGTAGAGGTATGAGTTCTCCTATGGATAGAGATCCACGAACCAGAGCAAGGGGAAAGAGTTCTCCTATGGAGTGTGATCCGTGAACTAGCTAGGAAGATAGAGTTCTTCTATGGAGAGAGATCCATGAACCAGTTGAGGAGATAGAGGTCTCCTGGATCAAGTTCCATGAACCAGAGAAAAGGGGAAAGAGTTCTCCTGTGGAGAGAGATCCACAAATCAGAGCATAGGGGATTGGTGTCTCCTTTGGACAGAGGTCCATAAACATTGTAATAGGGAATTGATTCCCAAGAAGATTTGTTGAGAAAATTTAGTAGAAATATTTTCTCCGTGGAGTAGCCCACATTGGGTGAACCACGTTAAATTGGTGTCTCTATTGTGTGTGATGATTTATGCATTGCTTTGATTACTACTATTGATATTGCCATTGATAATATTGGATAATATTGTTTGGGAAAGAAAAGTGAAAGTTGATCTTATACTGTTCACCCCCCTCTCAGTATAAGCTTGTGTTCTTCAATATCTTCTTTGGAATCAATCTAGTACCTGAAGTAACAAGTTGGAGATTGAATATTTGAAGACCTAAGGAGAATTTCCCATTGCAATATTGTAGACCTATAGATTACATAAGAGAGAAAAAATGCCAGAGGATTATTATTGTAGATTGAAGAATAAGAGACTCAAGAAAAGAGTCTAGGAGAATATTGGAGGTTGGTGATCTCCATTGAATATTGAAGACTACAAATTGTAGATTTAAGAAGGAAGAGAAAATAGCTCAAGAAGTTGAAGAGACCCACAAGATGTCCCATTGAATAACTTCCAATATTGAAAGACTAAATATAAATAAGGACTAGTAAAGGTCCTATTCCAAAAGCAATAGATTTTAGAGATCTATGAGGAGATATCATTGCAAAACTTCCACAGATGAAGATTGAAGAAAATGTCTCATTGAGAAGACTAGAGGAGCTATAGAAATTCTAAGGCCTTAGGAGAAGGTCTCAAGCTACTTGAAAGGATAAACAAGGAGAGGGCTAGGAAGTCCTCGTTGAAGGAGACTTGAAGAAGTCCATTGGAGAATATTTGAAGAGAACTCAAGGAGAATTTTTTGATAAAGAAAATTTGGGACAATTATTTCCATCCAACAAAAATCCCAAAAGGAAAAGAATTTAGGAAGGAGTTTGCAAAATTTTTGAAGATAATAGTGAAGACCTCAATATAGTCAAAATCTTGAGAAGAAGGCCAAGTTTGAAGTCATAATTTGACATGGAGGCTAAAGGAGAAAGGAGTTATAAGAAGCCATCAAAGATATTTGAAGATTTCTATTGAAGGCTATTTCGTAGAAAGGAGATTGTTGGTTTTATAGTAGAAATGTGAAATTTTATTGAAGGAAAATGTCAATTGCAATTTGGAGTTTCCTACAAAATTTATGAGATTCAAGGACAACAATTCAGAGGAGAAATTGATTGCTTTACAATCTAAAAATTTAATATTTGAGGACAACATGAAAGCAGCAATAATAGTAGCATTACTAGCTGCTAAGTTTCATATTTTAAGAGAGCATCCTAAAGGATAGTTAAAACTACCAAACTATATTTTCAAGCAGCAATTTTAAGGAGTTTTCAAAGTTGTGAATAGGTGAGCTAAAAAGCTATTTTTGACAACAAAGAATAGCTGCAATTTCATCTAGTACAAGGCATTTAGGTGAATCTAATAACCAAGATTTCCATCATCTATAGAGGTCATTAAGGTAAGCAACTTTGGTGCAAAAAGTTCATTACTTGAACATTAGTTACTTGGTTCATTATTAAGTTTCATTAAGCACCATATTAGTGTGTATAAGCTACAAGGAGAAGGTTGCATATTAAGTCTTCAAGGAAGTGTAGAAGATAGTTTCTTCAAGGGTTATAACCTGCACATAAAAATAGGAGTTAGATATATTTCAAAAGAACGAAGAATATCAACTTTCTATTATTAATTGGAAGCAAGAAGACATTATTATTAAAGATAAAGTTGCATACATTATAGTGCATATTTCAAGTTACTTTTAAGAGTTCATTTAAAGGAGCAATAAGGAGTTATTAATAGTGCATTATACTAGTTATCCTTAAAGGTTTTTAAAGTGCATTAAGAATTTATCAAAGGAGAAATTTTAAGTGCACAAAACTAGGTAAAATTGAAGTGTCAAAAGACACTATTAAACATAGGAAATCTGCAGCATATTATGGCGAGGAGAAGCCACCAAAAGGATCAAGATAACCTCTAAATATTGGAGAATAAATCCACCTCATCAAGGAAGGAAGTAAGCGTTAGAAAGGATATTGTAAGATCTCAAAGTCAAGGTGAAACTAAGACCTCAAGTAATAGATTAAATTGGTTAAAGGATCAAACTACATAGCAAGAAAGAAGAGACATCTAAATGGCTCATAAACTAAGATTTCAAATGTGTCTAGAGACACCAAATCTAGCACCAAATTCCATAAAAATAGTTCCTACGCAGTAAGGTACCTACAACATTGAAGGAGTTTTCATGAGATAGTATAGTGCCATTACAAGATACATAAAGTACATAGTGCAAGTGAGAAGAAGAATAGCACAAGTTGTGAAAAATGAGGTGCAAATAAGGTCTACCATCAAATATTATCCAATCATAAGAAGAAAATAACTTGTATGAACCGCATTCACTAAAGCAAGCTACAAACTACCATAGCAAGAGCCACTACCATCGAGGAAGAGCCACCACTACCTAGAAGTAGCCACCATCATAGAGGAAGAGCCACAATACGTTGAGGAGCAAGAAATATGCATTCTAGAAAGAGCTTGATATGGCTTACAAAAGGATTGAAAGTGCATCAAGGTGATAAGATATATTTAGGAGCTTAAGCGCATGCAAAGGAGTGCCTCCACTTGCCCTAATAGAGATAGGTATCTTGTGCCACTTGGCACAAATTTGGAATATGTATCTATATATTCTAACTCTTGCAAAAGAAATCAAAGAGCACTCAAAAGGAGTAACACCCTCATCATTATTTCAATGCTCATGAATGAGAATTTTCAATGCTCAAAAATTTAGCCAACTCTCAAGAACGATTCGCAGGATTGCACCACATGGAGTAACATCTTACAAGGTTAATAATAGCCCTACACCACCTAAGGAGAATATATAAGGTCTTGGGAAACATAAAGTGCCACTTAGCACTTGTTTCAAGCAGGACAAGCATATTAATAGTCATCACAGGGAAGAGCACATCTATAGGAAGCATATCTCCAGCATGTCTTGAGTGCAAAAGTGGTCAAAGTGCATTAAAGGAGTAAGAGATTATCATAGGGGAGCACCATTCAAATGAGAGTATTGAATTATCATTGTCATAAGATAAATACAGAGAAATTCCAATGCCCCAAGTTTGCATAGTGATGTCAAGACCAAAACCAATGATCACATAAAATTTTAAGGTATTGTTGGCATTTTTGCCACATTAATTTTTATTATTAATTATGCATGCTTAAGCTGTGGCCCAATGCAGTTTTGTGAGTTCCGAGAATTAAATGCAGTCCAAAATTAAATACTTTGAGGATTTCCAATGCATTCAAGGTCAAAGAAGCGCCCAGGCCACCAAAATTGAAGGATTTATTAGTTCGAAGCTGCTGTTCGTGGATTGAGTCAATGGTTTCATGCATATTTTAAAAAAAACAATTTAATGAAGGTGGAAGCTGACATGTAAATTGCATTCAATTTTGTGGGTCTCCAAGGCTGCAATTAAGGGGATCGTGTGCATAATTTCCAATGCATAATTGTAGATCACAAGGAATTCAATTTCAAATGTTTAATGCTGCAAAGAGGACGGCCCTCTATAAAAACCAATGTAAGCTTCATTTGAAAGTGTGGTTGGAAAATTCTCTGCTAGAGACTGGAAGTTCACTGCAGGAATAAAGGATTGGCTTCTAACTTTTCAAGCGTTTGCATTGGTGATTTCCTTTCTGTTGATGTTGCATTTCTAATAGCATTTGTATGTCTTCATGGCTGTTACATTTAAATTCTGCATACTGGATTTGAATATTGTCGTAAGAGTATAAATTCCTAGAATATGATTTTGGAGGGTTTTTCTGTATGCATCGTGCGGAAGTTAAGTTAGTAACTTTTATTGCTTGCTGTTGCTGCACTTGAAGTTTCCTGCTGCTATTTTCTGATCTCATCACTTCGGCTTGTGGCCATATTTCCCATTTCTTTCTGTAACCTTTTCAATTTCTTTACAGTAACCCTTATCTTAACCAAGTTTAGAATAGTGAAGGGAACCAACCCACTCTGGAGATTGGTCTGGGAGCCATTTCTTGCTTCCAGCATTTCAATGTTGGCCGGGTCTAGGGCACACTTGTAAAATCCTTTCCTGTGGTAGATTTCGAACCAACAGTTTTTGGATGTTTTACCACCCAGAGGTCTCAAGATTTGATGAGTTGTCTTGACCTCATAGCGGAGATTTGTAAGTTCATTTGGCGACTTTGCTGAGTCGAAGATCTGAATTTCTTGATCGTGGACGCCTATTTTTTTTTAAGTTCAAAGAATGTTCATTTGGCAACTCTGACTTAATGGCGATAGTCGTGATCCCACAGACCACTGCTACAAAGGCGAGGGTTTTTTCTAGATGGGATGATCCTGGCCCTCTGAATCTCCAAATCTGGCATGAAATTCCCGAAGGTGCCCTGAAGGCCCTGGCAAAATATGATGGTACCAAAGGCATGGCTCTGGCACATGTTGAAGACATTGCTACTTTGTCCATGATCCATGTCATAGAACACGAAGATGTCATGATCCGACTTCTGGTTCAGTCTTTGGAAGGAAGAGCATTGCAGTGGTACAGATTGCTCAAACGTCAAAGCATCAGCTCATGGGACGATCTAGCGGGAGCACTGATCAAAAGATTTGACGAAGATCCTTTCTACAGTTCTTTGGATCTCTATCAATTTTTCATGTACATCAAGAGAGCACCTCAAGAAAGCATCACGGACTTCAATGTCCGATTCTTGATAAGTTGGAAGAGAATTCCAGAGAAGATCCGTCCATCACCCACCCAAGCCCACCTCTTTTATGTTCGAGCTTTTAATTCTGACATAGGTCTCTTTTTGCTGCAGTCAGGTGAACAACGGTTCCCACAAATCTTTGAGGAAGCAGTGCGAGCGGAACAACTTTTGCTCTTATTGAGAAAGTTATCGTGGGGAGAAACTCCATTACCTTCTCCGGTGGTTGCTGCTCCTGTCTACCCTGCACAGTACTTTTCATGCTAGATCCCTTATACTGAGCAAAAACCTGAGATGCAGTCATGTGGAGTTCAAGGGACAAATCTCGTCCAAAGTCAAGGATTGGAATATGCAAGAACTTTCCTGGGAATGAACAATATGGTTGCTTGCAATTTTCATAAGGAGATGGATCCAGAGGATATAAGCAAAGAAGAAGAACAGACTCAAGTGGCAGAACCTGAGCACCAAGAAGGCATAGCTGTGCATGACATGCAAGCATTTAGTCAGAACCTGTTAAATATGTCAGATCAACAGGTAGAGTCTGAAGAGATCCTGAAGAAGGAACTGTTGCTGGACAATTCCTGTGATCGGATCCAGGAGTTGGAGGAACCTGTTTTCAGTCCACAGTCAGAGAACTTTTCAAGATGGTGGGGTTTCATTTCTGCATTATTTGTCAGTTGTGTAGGTCTTGGCATGTATGATAACTTGCCAGTGTCTGAAAGATGGAGAACTTCAGGAAGAAGCCAGCCCAATTTCAAGGATCGACTCAAGTATGATCAGATCTGGTCGGGACACTGCAGATTTACCAGATAACTCCTGAGACTGGATGTCTTGTGGCGACATGCCAATCATTTCGTGAACTATTGTATATAGTATAAAAAAAAACAAAAAAATAGAAAAAAGAAGAAAAAAAAAAAGAGGTATTGTTTTTATTTGTTCATCTCGGCTCTTTTTGCATGCGAGCCGTAGGTGCTTGTTTTTGTTTTTTTTTTCTTCTCCCAGCAGTTGGTGGCTTTCTAGAAAATTCTTCCTTCCCCTTCCTTTTTCTTTCCTTCCTTTCTTCATCTTCCTCCTTCTTCTTCTTTTTCTTCTGTAGTCAAAAAAAAAAAAAGCCACGACTGTTGTTTCTTTTCCCCTTTCCTATTATTCTCGCTTCTTCTTATCCCTTTCTTCTAAGTTCTATCATTTTACGCATTTATTTACAGTTCAGTTCATTCTCATTCCACAGCATTCATATTTCCATTTCCATTCCATTAGTTCATTTACTTTCATTCCATTTCCATTGCAGTCGGTAGTACAGCCGCATTCTGCTACTGTGTTCACCGTATCACTTTCACCCATTTCATCACTCTATTATATTACCATTCCATTTGCAGTCACCGCTTGCGCAATCACAAGATCTCACTCCATCCTCCCACTCCATTTGTTTCATGACCAGTTATGTGCAGGTTCTTGCAGTTTCAGCTTTTTAGCAGAAGAGTATTGCAGCAGTTCACTAAGATGTATCACCGCAGCCAGCTTTCTATTCTGATATGACTCTGTGCCCAATGGATTCAGGCCTGGATTCTTGCATACAACGAGCTGTATACCCCGCGAGCCACCAAGAATGTTGGCATTTTTGCCACATTAATTTTTATTATTAATTATGCATGCTTAAGCTGTGGCCCAATGCAGTTTTGTGAGTTTCGAGAATTAAATGCAGTCCAAAATTAAATACTTTGAGGATTTCCAATGCATTCAAGGTCAAAGAAGCGCCCAAGCCACCAAAATTGAAGGATTTATTGGTTCGAAGCTGCTGTTCGTGGATTGAGTCAATGGTTTCATGCATATTTAAAAAAACAATTTAATGAAGGTGGAAGCTGACATGTAAATTGCATTCAATTTTGTGGGTCTCCAAGGCTGCAATTAAGGGGATCATGTGCATAATTTCCAAAGCATAATTGTAGATCACAAGGAATTCGGTTTCAAATGTTTAATGCTGCAAAGAGGACGACCCTCTATAAAAACCAATGTAAGCTTCATTTGAAAGTGTGGTTGGAAAATTCTCTGCTAGAGATTGGAAGTTCACTACAGGAATAAAGGATTGGCTTCTAACTTTTCAAGCGTTTGCATTGGTGATTTCCTTTCTGTTGATGTTGCATTTCTAATAGCATTTGTATGTCTTCATGGCTGTTACATTTAAATTCTGCATACTGGATTTGAATATTTCCGTAAGAGTATAAATTCCTAGAATGTGATTTTGGAGGGTTTTTCTGTATGCATCGTGCGAAAGTTAAGTTAGTAACTTTTATTGCTTGTTGTTGCTGCACTTGAAGTTTCTTGCTGCTATTTTTTGATCTCATCACTTCGGCCTGTGGCCATATTTCCCATTTCTTTCTGTAACCTTTTCAATTTCTTTCCAGTAACCCTTATCTTAACCAAGTTTAGAATAGTGAAGGGAACCAGCCCACTCTGGAGATTGGTCTGGGAGCCATTTCTTGCTTCCAGCCTTTCAATGTTGGCCGGGTCTAGGGCACACTTGTAAAATCCTTTCCTGTGGCAGATTTCGAACCAACAGGTATATTTATGTTAACATTTGCTTTCATTAAATTGCAAAATGAGGTATAAGGTATTTTATATATCTAAGGTTAAACTTATATTGCATTGGAGAACTGTTAGGATCTCATCCTAACGTTATTTTGTAATTCTCATTTTCTTATGTAATGACCCACTTACAATGTGGGGGATTCCATCTATAATGTTATTTTGTAATTTTTTATAATGTATGTGGAAAGTAAGGCACCTAGCCAAGTGGAACCATTTCATGTAACCTTTATCAATATTGTAACCAATGTTTGGTAGAATATTCTAGATCGAGTGGCATTTTACATGTAAGCCAACTCTTAAGCCTTAGGGTAGGGTTGCATAGATTTCCTCTTTAAAAGATATGGAGCCATGTACGAATGTATATTTTTGCAAGTTAATGAAATATTGAAGGAGGTTGCTCTCTCAAAGAGCCTTATGATTGAGTTGTTTGTAATATTGTTTCAATTTTGTAATTACTTTTTATATAGTGTTATTCTGTTATTTGATGTATTTCACTTATTTTACAGTATTTTGTGTAAGTGAGTTTTATTTTGATAGTAGGTTCTTAACAAGTGGTATCAGAGCACTTTTCAAGGTTGAGTTCTGCTACAACTACAAAAAAATTTGCCCATCCATTCCTACATTTTAGGTATAATTTTCCTGTGTTTTTATTTATGTTTTCCTTTATTTAAAAAAATAGCAAAAACTAGAAAAAAAACAAAAAAATACAGTCATTTTTTATAGTAGTTGAGTAGGCTAGAAACCCTATGTTGGGGGTTTTTAAATATTGCAAAGGAGCTACTATTATTTTCTAATCTAGATAGACCATACATAATCTAGTGAAGTTAGGGATGATCAGGCTCCAATACCTAGGCCTCAGATAACACTCGTGCATGGAATTGAGCTCCCATGCATCTTTGAATGTATCGGGAGACCATTTAGGCTTAAATAAAATTTTATCCAATAGGAAGCTTTTTGACCTTGTATTATCCATATTCCATGGGACACAACATCCCAAATGATTACCCTCCCTCACTATCAAAGAGTTAGATAGTGTGCTCAAGGGTATGTATGGAATCCTCCTTGGATAGTGGACTGAAATATTGATCTGAGCACTATTGTTCGTCATTGCGGTGTAACAGAGGGCCTATGGGTATTACATACTCCTCTACCTAGCATACCCTAGTTCTATCAAAAATTTCAACTTTCAAAAACAAAACCTTCATGTTCTTCTAAACCTACATTTACAACCCATAAAAGTGAGCATATAAAGGACTTCCCTATCATTAAAGAATAAACTTTGCATGCACCAAGTAGTCAATACAGAGTTTACAAGTGTTTGTGATAGTCAAAATATTCTAGTACCATTTGGGTTAGTGGTAGTAATAGTCAATTCAATGACAGTAACAATCAGGTCGATAGTGGTAGTAACAATCATCTATATCAATCAAAAAGTATAGGTTGTTATTTTTAGAAATAAAACCCTCAATGTTAGTAATTGCACAATATAGAGAATCCCAGGGTCAGTGAAGTGAACAGTGTCAGTAACTATAGTACAAGTGACAGGGACAAAGACAAGACAGTGACAAGGTGGTTAGTAGATAGAATGCACAAGTCAAATATAGTTGATCCAGTACCCAAATTTTGAACCGAATATCCAAAGCAAAAATCGACCACACTAGTAGACTCATCAAAATAGAGGATAAAAAAAACTAGTGGAGTTTGGAGTGTCCAAAATTAGTGGTCTTGGGTGTCCAAAATTAGTGTTGAGATATATAGCTCATTTTGATCATTATTTCAAGTTGATCAGTTTGATATATAACACCCAAGCACTTTTTTGGACTCCTTACTAAAAATAGTAACTCCTATAACCACATTTCTATTTTTAGTAATTCATTGAAAGCGGTTCAAGACTCTCCAAAATGGCTATTGCTACTTGTGGACATCAAAAATATATAGATCAAACCACTGCATTGTTTTAATAAATCAAAAGCTCCATTCATAACATAACCCAAGTAAATCAATCCATAAGAGGAGCTTTAAGGCTTTAGAGAGGATTACAATACCTCTAAAAACCGTTTGAAAGAACAACTTGCAGATGTTGAGTCTAAATTGCAAGGTGGTCTAAGAAAGTTTGAGTATCGTAATAAACAATCTGATCGAGGTAAAGGTAAGGAAACGGACGATTCTCACCGTCACTATGACTTATATCCTACCTTTAATATGCCTAAATTAAACTTTTCTAAGTTCAATGGGAAGAACACAAAAGGGTGGTTGTGTCGTGTTGATCAATTTTTTAAACTCCATAATGTCCCTAGATATTATTAGGCTCAGATGGCTTCCTTCAACATGGAATATGAAGCTTTATAGTGGTACCAATGGTTACAAAACACTACTCTTGATCCTTCTTGGGAAGACTTTGAGTCTCAATTACTCACTCAATTTGGCCCTAGTGAGTATGACGACTTTACAAGAGCATTGAAAAATTTGAAACAAACTTCTACAATTCGATAATACCAAAGGCAATTTGATAAACTAGCCAACAAAACTAGGGTATTCAATGAAGGGTTCTTTATGAGTTATTTCATTAGTGGTTTGAAGGATGATCTCCAAGCTGAGGTCAAGATGTTTAAACCGCAATCCATGATGTAAGCTATCAATTTGGCCCGTTTGGCCAAATCCAAATTTTTAGCTCAAAGGTGAACATCTAAATTTCCACAAGCTAGACCCTCCTTCCCTCCTAGATTCCAAAATCATAATGAACATAAAAATACTACATCCAAACATCTGACTACCAAAGAAATGGATTTGCAATACACTCAAGGGTTGTGATGAAAAGTATGTTCACAGGCATAGGTGCACCCAAAATAAGTTGTTCCTCATAGATTTTGATGAGCCTAACACTAGCGACCAAAGTTATGATGACGCAAAACCAATAGAGGAACCACCCCAACATGAGAAAGAAATCTAGGAAGAACCACAAGCTGAAATTTTTGTTCATGCTCTTGCTAGAATTACTACTCCCCAAACCATGAAAGTTATGGGTTTTTTCAAAGACCTACATCTTACCATCTTGATTGATTCTAGCAGTACACACAACTTTATTAATCCCAATATTTTCAAGCAGACTAATTATTATGTACACACATATAATTCCTTTGAGGTTATGGTAGCCAATGGAGGGACCTTACCTTGCAAAGGTAAATGTCATAATGTTAAAGTAAAAATTGGAGAATATGAGCTCAAAAAAGATATGTTTGCTCTTAAATTAGAGGGATGTGATATTGTATTAGGATCTCAATGGTTAGGCACATTAGAAACCATCTCATGGAAATTTTTCAGGCTTTGGATGCAATTTTTATAGAATGGATAGTCCTATACTCTCCATGGGTCAAAAGAAAGGCCTTCGCAGATCATCAGTTCAAGTCATATGGAGAAGTTGAAAAAATATTCTTGGGGAGTCATAGCTCAGATATTTGTGATCCAACCTCACACTTTTGAGGTGTATTCCATTTCCATCAATTTGTAACTTGTTTTGGCCAATCACAATTCTATTTTTGTTGAAACATTAGAATTTCCACCTCATCTCTCCCACGACCATGTTATTTCATTGTTACCTAGCAATGCACCACCCAAAATCAAATTGTATTGGTGTCCTCATGCTCTTAAGTCAAAAATTGAGAAGTTAGTGCAGGAATTGTTAAAATTTGGCATCATTAGGTCAAGTAACAATCCTTACTCTTCTCTAGTATTATTGGTATGCAAGAAATATGGGTCTTGGTGGTTGTGTAACAAATTTTGTGAGCTCAATAAACTCACCATAAAGGATAAGTTTCCTATTCCAATGGTGGATGAATTACTTGATGAGCTACATGGGACTATGTACTTATCCAAATTAGACCTTCGCTTTGGGTACCATAAAATTAGGCTCAAGGATGAGGATGTTCCCAAGATTAATTTTCATACTCATGAAGGTCACTATGAGTTTTTGGTTATGTCATTTGGCTTGACTAATTCTCCTTCCACATTTCAAAGCCTCATGAAGAATATATTTCACTCATTCCTTCAAATTGGTAGCATATTATATATGGCATTACTTATATTCAAATGCTACAAATATGAGAATGTAGAACAAAAATGATTGATTGAATTACTTAAAGAAAAAACAACAATGAATGAATCCTTCTTAGAGAAGATATTTCAATCCTCATGCAATATTGATACTTCAAGTTCTACTAACTCAAGATCTTATCATGATGCCTTAAGTGATTGTTTAGAATTATTTTTATTAAATAAGAATAGTGATAAGAAGGACAAAGGAAAAGAGAAAATATTTTTGTAGGAATCAGGGGATAGTACAACCTCTTATGAAAGCACAAAAACTGGCTCCAAAGACAAGGATAAAGAAGAAGAAGAGGAACTAGATCAAGGAGGCATACAATGCAAAGTAAACTAAATTCAATACAAAGGACCAAATAAAATTGAAGAACATCTAAAGTATGAAGACCATATTGAATACTAAAGTCTTCAACACCCAAATAATGGGGTGTTAGAGTATATTACATTATTTGGGACATGTCAATGTACCACCTTAGGTACATTTCTAGATTAGGATTTTATCTTAGATTAAGGTTTGAGTAGATACTTCAAGAAATTAATAAATGCATAAGTGTTAGAATGTACAACGATGTAAATTTGCATGTAGTCCACATGTACATGAGTCATAGGATAGGTAGATGAAGAGTCATGGGTAGAGTAAAGTCCAAGGAACATATCTTCCTATATATAGGCCTTGAGAGTATGAGAGTAAAAGTGAACTTGAGAGTGAATAGAATGAGAGGTATGATGTCATGGTAGAGAGTAGTGAGTAGGTACAATATAGTTCTTCATCAAAAAAATTGGAGATTTCATGTCCTCCATTATATTACATTGTACTATTTTTGTGAGCTTTTATTAATGGCATATTATTGAGTTATTACAAAATTTTATCATCTAGTTTTCCTACATATTATAGTGCCATTATCATATAGTTATCATAGCTTACTTATTTTACATATTGTGGTTGCATTTCCTTTAATATACATCCTCAAAAGCTAACATTATTGGTAGATTCGATGAGGTCTTCCCTAGGCCCTAATTTTTTTGTGGTTCCTACCTTTAATAGATTGTTACTATTCTTATTTCCCTCCTTATTTTTCTATTTGTAATATGTATTTGGATGATTTACTACTTGTTTGTTGCTCTACACTACTAGGGTGGTGTTAGGGGTGCTATTTATGTCTACTAGCATAGATTCCTTCCTCCCACCATAAAATTATATCTCTAGGACTTATGTCTCCATTGTATTTTGATAATCTAAAAGGTCATCAATGGGGATTTTGATAAACATATTGATGACACCACTACCTGATTCCTCACTATCGATTTCTTTTGGATATTATTTTTTTTGGAACTTGGAACCCTCTATTAGGATTCCTTAATCCTAACTATTATCACTAATTAACTATGCATAACTTATATGGACCATTGTGTCCCTTCACTCATATTTCTAGCATAGGTATATAGACGCATTCACTTGGGTGTATATAAATATCCATCAATTTATAATAAGATATATTTATAAAATCCATTGGCAGGTTTACCTCTAGTGCAATAGTGATTCAAAAAAAAGGTGATTCTATCCATTTCATTCATTTTTTCTACATCCAAGTCCATTTATTCCAATTGTGTGACCTGCTAAGACCTACAGTCCTACCATCTGGTATTAGAACCATATCATTCTTGTGCCTCATAATCACTCATTCATTGGAGATTTGTGTACAAAACATGCAAAGTCATTTGCATTTCATCCATAACCATTCTGTAAAACATACGTTCATAAACAACACTACCATTTTAATCACTAAAACACCACTCATATCATAAAAAAAATATCAAATAAATACAAAAATACCCTCTATACCAAGAACCTTCATGGAGATCACGGTCGCAGACCACTGTGAACATGCCAATGATCAAGACAAGAAAGCATTGCAAAAATTTGAAATAACCCACAAAAATAGGTTTAAAAATCTCCTAAAAATATTTTATAAAATTAGACCTACGATGTGATATGAACTTTACAACGAAGCAATCAAGATACTGGCAAAAAATTTTATAAAATTATATTTTAAACCTAAATTTTAAAAGAATTTTTTGACCATCGACTTAAATTCTCAAGTATCGAAAAATCGTAGTGCATAAGAGTTAAAAAAATTGGGATATAAAATCCCATATCGATTATATTGTGGGCTCGTTGAGGTTTAAAGATACGCGAGCACCATTAGGTGGTTGTGACTACCACCTGGTAGTCACACATGCACAAACGACCTTGAATTTCCCTCCAAACCTTCAATCAAACTTGATTCCACTACCTCTTATGGTGTACCATCCATTGACTGTTTAATTTCACTGATCGATGCTTCCTGCTCCCCATCGCTCACTCCTTGCACCTTCCACTCCCTGTTGCTCACTTGTGCCTCTCGCTCCCCATCACTTGTTCCTTGTGCTTCCCACCAAAATTCAAATTCTTGCTTTTGTCCTCTAGGAAGCTCCCAAATGTTGCCCCCGTTCGATCCCTACCGCTCCCACCAAGTTCAAATTCAAATTACTAAATTTGGTGACCTTTGAGGTCCAAATAGTTGATAAACCATTTTTTTGCAAAAAATTTGTCAAAATTTTTTACAAAAATTGCATAAATTTTTTGTAAATGTTTTTGAGAAAACCTAATTGAATTCACCAAAGAGGACTCACATTTTGCAAACCAGCCCTAAAATGGTTGATGGCAGAATATCACAAGTGCAGGACCCTATCCTCAAGGAATTCATACAGGAGATTCACCAGTGGAAGGAAGAAGTTACAAATAAGAGTATACAAAAGGAGTAATTTCGTAAATGGAAGGAAAAAATTACAAATAATACTATACCAAGGGTGGAATATGAAAATAAAATATCAAAATTAGATTTAAAAATTGATGCCTACAACCACTCTGTCAATATGGTACAACAAAATATGGTACTAATCCAAGATGGCCAATCTACCGGGGGACCAACACACCAAGCACTATTTGGGGGGCCACAAACATCCATCCTACTTAGAACCACTAAATTGGATTTTCCAAAATTTTAAGGAGGCGACCCCACTAATTGGATCTATCAAGCTGACCAATACTTCTACCTCTACCATATCCCTAAGGCACAAAAGGTTTGCATTACATCCTTCCACCTTGAAAGTACCACCACCCAATGGTACCAGTGGTATGAAAATATGAATGGCACCCCTACATGGCTAGAATTTACAAAAAACCTAATGGTGCGATTTGGCCCTAGTAAATTCAAATATTTCACGGGAGCTCTTACCAAACTCTGCCAAACCACTATAGTGCGAGAATACCAAGCTAAATTTGAAAAATTGGCAAATCTTACATCAGGACTAAATACCTCATTCTTCCAAAGTTGTTTCATTAGTGGCTTAAAGAAATACATTTGATTAGAAATACATATGCTCAATCCCGCTGACATGATGTAGACTATTGCGTTAGCCCAAATGGTGAAAGAAAAATTCAATAACCAGTGTCGATTAGGAAGACCGCCTATGGGGAAATCACAGAATACTTACACCACCCCAAAACTTAATAGAGTCTTACCAATTAAATGTATCAGCCCTGAGGAAATGAAGGAAAGAAGATAAAAGGGCCTTTTTTTAATTATGATGAGAAATGTATCCCCAACTACAAATGTATTATGCCAAAACTATATATTTTGGATACGATTGATCATTGCGGTTCAAAATAAGAGGATAATATTGAGGTAGAATTGGTGTTAGATACACCCTAGGATAACACAAAATACACATAAAAAATATCTTTTAACTTCCTCGCTGGTTTCTCCTCCCCACAAACTATGAAAGTAAAAGGGTACTTTAAAAAATAAAATCTCATTGTGCTTATGGACTCTGGTAGCACACATAATTTTATTGACCCAAGGGTGGTAAAATAAGCCAATTGTTTTATACATCCTTGCAATAGATTTGAGGTCATGATTGGCAACGGGGGAAGGATTTCATGCAAGGGAAAGTTTTAAAATATTAAACTCACTATGGGTGATTATAATATGAAAGGGGACATGTATGTACTTCCCTTAGGATGATGCAATATTGTCCTAGGAGTACAATGGTTACAAAAACTCGTCCAATGGGATTTTGAAGACCTATGGATGAAATTCACACAAAAAGATCAAATATATACTATTAAAGGATTAAAATCAGGCCCTTCCCAATTAGTAAGTTTTTATATAATGGAGAAAATTATTCATAAAGGAGGCAAGGGTATGATTGCACAATTATTTTCCATCCAACCCATAAATGAAGAATAGCGAGAGGTGCCTGAAGTACAACTTCTAGCATGCCATTATCAAGTATTTAATGAACCAAAAGGGTTGCCTTATCAATATAGCCATGATCATAAAATTCAACTTCTTCCAGGGTATCAACCACCTAAGATCCAACCTTATTGATATCCTTATCTCCAAAAAATAGAAATTGAAAAACTGATGCAAGAATTACTAAAAGTAGGGATTATTAGACCTAGTGTGAGTCTTTACTCTTCTACAGTTTTATTATTTTAAAATAAATATGGATCATGGCATCTATGTATTGATTTCCATGCCCTTAATAAACTCACCATCAAATATAAATTTCCCATCTGTGTCATCGATGAGTTGTTGGATGAGCTTCATGAGGTTACATACTTATCAAAATTAGATTTACGATCAAGTTATCATCAAATTTGAGTAAAAGAAATTGATATTCCAAAAACTGCTTTCCGCACTCATGAAGGGCATTATGAATTTATGGTTATGCCATTTGACCTTACCAACACCCATTCTACATTTCAAAGTCTAATGGATTAGGTATTCCATGCTTACCTTCACAAATTTATCTTAGTTTTCTTTGATGACATTTTTATTTATAGCAAAACATGGGAAGATCACTTGCATCATTTAGACCAAGCATTGAAAATCTTGGAGGACAACCAATTATATGCCAAAATATCAAAATATTATTTTGGATAACAAGAAATTGAATATCTAAGACATTATCTCCAAATAAGGAGTTAAGGTGGACCCTCGCAATATTGAAGATGTGAAAAATTAACCTAGCCCAAAAACCTTGAAAGGCTTGCATGGTTTTTTAGTATGAATGGGGTATTATCATAAATTTTTTAAATATTATGGCAAGATCGCAGCCTTCTTGAAAGCTCTACTCAAGAAAAATATTTTTTCTTTGGTCTCCAAAGGCTGACAATGCTTTCACTGCTTTAAAAATACGATGTGTTCCACTCCTGTGTTAGCCATGCTAGATTTTTCCAAACCATTCATTATTGAAAGTGATGCTTCTAGAGTAGGAATAGGAGCCATTCTCATGTAGTATGAAATATCCTTGGCTTTTACTAGCAAGGCATTTTCTGGGAAGAATTTCGCCCACTCTACGTATGAGAAAGAGATGTTGGATATTTTTTATGCTATTCAATATTGAAGACCTTACCTTATTGGCTAATGTCTTATTATAAAGTATTTTCTTGAGCAGTGCATATCCACTTTTTAACAATAAAAGTGAGTTACTAAACTATTAGGATATGATTATGAAATCCTATATCAAAAATGTAAGGATAACATGGTCGTCGATGCCCTTTCACAAAAATTTTAAGTACCCCAATTGCATGCCCTCTCCTCTCCTATTCCAAAATGGATACACCAAGTAACTAAAGAATGGTTTAATGATACTTCAATGCAAACATTAATTTAGCAAGTCCAAAAAAATCCCACAAGTAAGCCTCACTACTCTTGGAGAAATGGCATACTTAGGTACAAAGAGTATATTTTCCTATCTCCTACCTCCTCATATCGAATGAAACTCTTCCATGAGTTACATGCCACACCCATTGGAGGACATTCTGGATTCCTTAAAACTTATAAAAAAGTGGATTGATCTTTTTATTAGGTAGGAATGAAACAAGATATCAAGAAATTTGTGGATGAATGTGAGACCTACCAAAACAAAAAGGAGAGACCGTAGGTACCCTAGCCTTCTTCAACCTCTCCCTATCCCAACCAAAACATGGGAAGATATTTACATGGATTTTATTGAAGGCCTTCTAAAATATTTTGGAAAAACTAATATTCTAGTTGTGGTGGCTTATCTAAATATGTTCATTTTTACCCCTTGGTCCACCCTTACATAGCTAGTACTGTCACCCAAATATTTCTTGATAATATTTTTAAACTACATGGCATGCCTTCCACCATAGTAAGTGATCGTGATCCCACCTTCACTAGTAATTTTTAAAGAGAATTGGTTAAACTCCAAGGAACTCAACTTCGTATGATTTTTTCTTATCATCCCCAAACCAACGATCAAATAAAAGTCATTAATAAATGTTTGAAAACTTACCTATATTGTTTTATTTCTACTCAATCCCTTCATTGGATTAAATGGCTTCCTTTAGCCGAATGGTGGTATAATACCTCATATCACACCACCATTAAGATGACACCATATGAATATTTATATGGCCAAGTATCACCTTCCATCACCTCTTATATTTCGAGAAGTACAATGCCAATCGTGGATTCTGAACTTTCTACTAGAGATAATATCCTTCATCTTCTCAAGGATAATTTACTCATGGCCCAACATCATATGAAGTAGCAAGTGGACCAACATAGGATTGAATGAGCATTTTAATAAGGTGATATAGTATTCCTTCGTCTTCAACCTTATCACTAAACTTCTCTTAAAATTAAGGGTTCACAAAAGTAAGATCCCAAATTCTATGGGCCTTATAAAGTCCTACAATGTATTGGGCATGTTGCTTATAAACTAGAGTTACCAGAATATTCCAAAATTCATCCTATATTCTACATATCTTGCCTTAAACCAATAGTCAGCACACACATTACCACACAAACTCAACTACCTAAGTTTACAGAGGATGGAGCAATCAGGGTTGAACCTGAAGCTATCTTGGATCATCGCATTCATTAACTTTGATATCGTACCATCACAAAGCTTTTGATCCAGTGGAGAGGCCTACCTTTCGAAGATGCTACCTAGGAAACGCTTCATCACATCTAGTAACAATTTTCTTACTTTTCACTTTGAGGACAAAGCTCATTTTAAGGAGGGTGGCATGTTAGGATTCCTTAATCCTAACTATTATCACTAATTAGCTATGCATATCTTATATGTGTTAGGTAATGGAGCCAAATTGATAAGAAAGGAATTAAATATTGTTGGCGGGGTTCCAAGGCCATTAAATATTGTTGGCGGGGTTCCAAGACCATTAAATATTATTTATGGGCAACGATCAACAATAGGAACGTGAACGGGGTTCCAAGGGTGGTTTTAACCCATGGTTTTGGCCCATTGTATTCCGACACCACTATGTGGTTTCGGGTAGTGGAAAAGTCACGAATATCTATATATTTTGTACTATAAAGGTCGTCTTAGAGGTGAATGCTCTTTTTTTTTTGCAAGAAGAGAGGGGAGGAGACATTGTACAAGTGGAGAAGATTGTTGTATTGTTGTTAATACAAAGGACTGATTATTTCTCCGTGGATGTTGTGTATTTTTTGTACATGGTAAATTCCCAATAATTTGGACCATTGTGTCCCTTCACTCATATCTCTAGCATAGGTATATAGACTCATTCACTTGGGTGTAGATAAAAATCCATAAATTTATAATAAGATATATTTACTAAATTTATTGGTAGGTTTACCTCCAGTACAATAGTGATTCAAACAAAAGGTGATTCTATCTATTTCATTCATTTTTCTACATCCAAATCCATTAATTCCAACTATGTGACCTGCTAGGACCTAGAGTCCTACCATCTAGATATATTTCCTCTCTTTGTTTCTCTGGGATCTTATGTGTGCAACCTCTTGCCAAGTGACCATATTCATGGTATATTCTACAACAAAAAGGTATGTTCTTGTAATCCACCTCTTGCTCCCATGTTTCCTCCCTACTCAATAGAGTGATATTAGAGAGGTTTGTTAAAATATATTAGGACACATATTTGAGCATAAATAATTTTCTTAAATTTATATTTACTATCAAAAACCATCATGAGTGTTCCTAAGGTATTTCTAGTTGCCTTAAATACTGTTAAATTCTAAAATTCTATTGGCAAGCATAAAAGTCTCACTCAAATATGACCTATGGATGGCATATCTTCCTCTACTTTGACTTTAGTATTTCAAGGTTTCATAAAGATACCCACCCTTCTAAAATACCATGGTATCCCTTGCAATATTTGTTCTCTATCTTCTTCAGTAACAAAAATAGCAAGGAAATAACCATTGGGATAGGCAAAGATTTGGAACTCACATTTTGTTTGTCATTGTTTAGCAGCCCACAATTTAAATTTTGAAAGGATTGGTATGAACCCTATGAATCAACATCATCCCTCTCCTCTCCATTTCTTCTATTCCATTACAAATTTTCTTCATATTCACCTTCACTATCGAGGAACCATTATTTACCTTTAAATACCCCATCACAGTTTTCTTGGGATCTATCTTAGGCATCCTCAAAGATCTTCGTAGTGCCCTTAGATTATTGATTGCATTTGGATGAGGTTTTTTCCCATTAAGGGCATCCCTAAAATTCATTCCTAGGGGTAAATCCCCTGGCTCCTTCCGCATATTAGGTATTGGTACAATTGGCTCATTTTGGTAGTTTACTATCAAAATGGTCTTGCTCAAGTTCTATACCGTATCAATTTTCCTGGCTTTAGCTTCTCAGTTTGCACTGTGAATTTTATTTCTAGTTCTCTTCAACCTTTAGCCTCATTTTCATGGTAGATTGTGATCTCTTTGCTCTTTTTGTACTATAAACTAAAAATATTTGTTGCTTTTTCCTTCACTCTATGTGGCTTATAAAAATTGGTTGTCTACTACATTTTGAATCTACTACATTTCCCATAGGTGTGCCTTCTCCTTACTATAATCATCCTCATCAAAAAATTATTGTTGGCCACTAGGGCCAATAGACCCCATCTGTATTTTCTCTGCAATTTTGTCTAAAATTCTTTAAAACCCTCATCATAGTTCTCCCTTTCACTTCCTTAATATATACTTACTAAGGCTTCTACATGCAATGATGACAACACTGTGTGCAAACCCTAACAAAACTCATCATCTTAAAGATTTCAATAATTTTTTTTTTATTTCTATATATATATATGGACATTGGTAACACCATTAGGTGTTTCTACTATAAACCCTAGATTTCTAGGTTAGATAAAGTCAAGGAGACCTTAACCTTGAGAGCATAAAACTAGGATAACCAACCAATAAACACTTGACTGTCACCATCCAACCTATCTTTGTCTAGGTACAACATGGTTTGAACCTTTAACCTTTCAAAGTAAGGCCAAAACCCTAACCAATACGTTATCCTTGTAAAACTTGTATATATAATTTTTAATATAATAAAAAATTACATATTATAATACATAAAGAAATGAGGATTTTTTGGTTATTTTATATTATTCAAATTATTCACAAGAGGTTTAAGTAACTACCTTACTTTTTACTTTCTACCAAATTTCTTATACTATTTCTTAAGTTTTATAATTTTTTATAGCAAAGTAGTTAGTAGTTAGATCTTATATTAATTGCATTACTTATTTTATGTTTACTAATATTTGAAGGAAAAGCATTAGTAAACATAAATACAAGAATTATGTTTACTAATATTTAAAGGACATACCCACGAGGGCTAGGTGGATTGGTAAGTGCTTGTCTGGCCAGGCACTTACCAAGAAGATACCTAGGTTCAAATCTCGAGGGCAGCCTGTTTGCAAAGGTAGTAGTATGATATGAATCCTTTGAGTGCATGCTAGATCAACGATGATGATACAAATACCAAGCGATTAGTGGTTCCCTTCACATCGGGTCAACAATAACAAGGTAGAATAGGTTTGGTGGGAGCAGCCCCTATAGTTTGAACCATGCGCTTGTCAATTATTAAAAATAATGTGGTTATGATCAACTCTCCTTTGTAATCAAAATATATAGGACAAACACTCATATATATATATATATATATATATATATATATTATATCTGTGAAACAATTATTTCCTTAGAAAAAGTTTGATACCTTAAAATACTAGATATCAATTTATTCTTTGATTTTTTATATTTTTAAAGTTTTATTACAGCAAGTTAAATGTTCAAATATCTAGAATATAATGCAAAAAATAAATTTAATTTTTTAAGTATTAGCCTAAATGATAAACAACATATATTGTAATAAACATAAACTTTTAAATTAGAATTCCTTCACCACACTCACATATATTGTTGTGGTTTAAATTTTAAATTAGTTTTTTTTATTGTGAGAATGGTAAGTATAAATTTTATAAATTTAAGAAAAAATAATTACTATTATTAAATATAATTTAAAAATATATAAAAATATATTTAGGTTCATGTTGGGATATTACAATGGTAAACGTATTGGGTATCCTTGTGGAGACCCAAGTTTGATTGAGAGGGAGGGTGGCCTCCAATGTGCCCTCGGTTGTATGCTTCGGCTATTAATGTATGTTTTCAGTAAAAATATATATAAAATTAATTTTAAAATTAATTTTTTTTTTTAATTTATTGTGAGAATAGTAAGTATATATTTTATAATTTTAAGAAAAAAATAATTACTATTATTAAGAATATTATTAAATATAATATAAAAATATATAAAAAAGATATTTAGGTTCATGACGGGATATTACAATGGTAAAGGTACTGGGTATCCTTGTGGAGACCCAAGTTTGATTGAGAGGGAGGGTGGCCTCCAATGTGCCATCGGTTGTATGCTTCGGCTATTAATGATATTATTGTGGTTTAAATTTTAAATTAGTTTTTTTTTTTTTTTTTTTTTGAGAATGGTAAGTATATATATTATAATTTAAAAATAAATAAAAAAATATTTAGGTTCATGTCGGGATATTACAATGGTAAAGGTATTGGGTATCCGTGTGGAGACACAAGTTTGATTGAGAGGGAGGGTGGCCTCCAATGTGCCCTCGGTTGTATGCTTCGGTTATTAATGTATTTTTTTAATCAAAATATATAAATATAAATTTTAAAATAAATAGATATAATTAAAAATAATAATTAGGTTCTTTAAAATTTGATTTCAATAATATCAAATACTATACAGGATGTGTTGGTTGACATGTGTATTCTTGTGGGTATAAGTAGGCCTAACAACGAAGACTTTGGAACTCTTCATAAGAGGTTTATGGTTTGAATACAATGCTCTACTAATTGAATTTTAATTGAATAAGCACACTATATAAACAACATCTACTATAAAGATCATCCCATATGACCTATAGGCTTCTTGGTATTAAAAATTAATTTTATTATCATATTGTTTATTAACATAAAAAAATTATTATGCATTAAATCCATGTTTAATGGAATTTTTTGTAGCCTTTTAAACGTGACTTAGGTTTATGTGGCCAAATCATCCTCCATTATAGTTTTCAACATAAAAAGTGCTAGTTCTAGTTTGAGCAAATGTTTAAACAAGCTCAAAATATTATTTCAAGATCTTTATAAAGTGATATCTTGTTTATCCTTGATTTTATTTGTGTGACCATAAATATAAAATTATTATGATTAGCTTTGACCATATAACTTGTTAGGTTACTTTATGGGTGTGATATTTATTAGGATAGAATAAAACCTAATATCTAAGTATGTTATTAAATTATACAGCACAAAGGATCACATGGACAATGTAATGGATAATAATGTAATATGAGTTTATGATATATTCCATGTGGCATTCTAACAAACCTAGGAACTAGAAAGAGTCACATAGTTAAAATAAAAATAATAATATTATGTGATCCTCTAACAAATCAAGGAACTAGAGTGGATCACATGGAAAATATAATGGATAATAATATTGTGTGATTTTATAACAAACCATAATATATGATCATATAATACATTAAAATCAATAATACATTGTATGAAAAGTATAACTAGAAAATAATATCATATTACTTTGTAACAAAACTTATGTGTTACTCTAACAAACCTATGAACTAGAATAAATCACATAAATAATATAATGGTTAAAATTTGTCATGTGACATTATATATACCTAGTAATTTAGTGATATGGATCCCCATCATTCATATCAACAATAAAATATTTAGTCTCCAAAGCTTTTATAAGAGAGGAAAAGCATTAGGACAACTGGTGTCTATATTCAATGAGCTTGATGTGAAAGCTAGACTTATGGATTAAGCAATTAAAATTACTAGAAATGCATACTATAAATAATAAAGTACATGTAGGATACACACAAACACCAAAAACCTCCAAGATATTGAAAAACAATATTTAATTCTGAGGCCAATACTCTACAAGAATCGAAATGATGGAATAGGTCCAATCAATAGAATAAGGTGAGCTTCAAGGGTAGTAGTAGTAAATGGTAACCAATGCACAACAAAAAGGTGAAGGATTTGATTTACGTGTTGAAGGTGTTGACCAAAAAGAAAAATATCTAGAATAACATTATAAACACACAAAAGTTGCACATTGCCACTTCTCCCATCATCACGGTTGATCAATTTGCAAAACCCATAAAATTTACATATATTAGCCTCAAAACACTATTCATTTATCAAAATCACTATTCATAAGCTTCCTTGGACCACTTAAGCCCCTTCCTATGCTTAATTATGGGTCCTCATGTGACCACCAACATGGCTTAACCATGGTTAATCTCTAACCTTGGTCAAAGTCACCTTATAGTCAAATTACACCACATGGTCAACCTAACTCATGGCCATCTCACCTAGTCTACTCTTTGACTAGCCTAGGTACCACCTCACCTATTTAACCTTGGTCTAACCTAGGGTCAATCTAAGTAGGGTTAACCATAACTCTTGCTCCATACATATCCCCATGACCATTCAAGGACTTAAATGAATTTTGAATACTTTTGTGCCTCAAAGCATGGGTCAAGGGTGAGTCACCCTCCACCTCACCCAAAAAGTCAACAACTAACCTAGGGTCAACCTAACCCTAGTCACACTTAACCCTTACTCCATTTCAAATCCCCATGTGCATTTAATTCCATAAATGATATTTGAGGACTTTTGGATTTCAAGGCATGGGTCAAGGTTGAGTCACCTTCCACCTCGCCCAAGTCAACAATTAACTCATGGTTAATTCTATTATGGTTAGAATTTTAACCCCAACTCCACTCCACATCCCCATGCTCATTTATAACATGTAGGTGGGTGAGGGATTCTCTCACCCAAATGCATTTATGAGGTATGCCACATCAGGGGACACCTCAAGGGACACCTTAAGGGACACCTCATGGGACACCTCAATCCCCCCTAACCTCTCCAAATTCTATAAATAGATGATATTTTCTTCTATTTTCATCCATCCACATTTTACATAAAAAAAAAACTTTGTCAAAATCTATCTAGGTTGCACTACATTCCATCACCACATCAGACATATTTTTACACCCTTTTTGTATCCCAAAACTGGTTTGTTTTGTAGGTTCAGAAGGTGACCCAATGAGGAAATGAGCTCTAGAAGCATAAGAGGAACCATTTTAACAAGCTAACTTACTATATATATCAAAGTATCAGTTTCAAGGTACCTTGTGACCCAAAATAGTAATAGGGTAGCATGCGACCCAAAAATTTAGCCATAATCACCCTTAATATTTTGCCCATAATTTTTGCATCTGAAATCTATTTGACCTAAAATTTTGAGAGTAGATTCCTAACAACCAGATGAATGCCCCCACAAAATTTCATTCTATTTTAACTAGCAAAATTTGAGTCACAAGTTAGGGTGCGACAAATTCTAGAAGTCAATTTTAGACATCAAAAAGGCAACAAACCCTCCAATTAGGTATCATTGTCCAAACTAATTTTGTAATTATTTTCATGGATTTTGTAATAGATTATATTTAATTTGAGTCTTTTTATCTTCAAATATGATGGTTATGATCAAGATAGACCCCTAGATATTCTAACCCCTTTTTTTAGGTCCCATAGGTCTTGAGGATAGGTTGGATCGATAGTGGCACATGAGCAATAAGCCCACTCAACTTGAGGATCTCTTGGAAGGTTGTTGAGGTGTTTTTGACCTCCTCACTAAAGAAGGGGTTTTCATCTTACAAAACCTTATTTTGTTACCTCTAAAGGTACTTTTGTGAAAGAGACTCCCTTGTATCACTTTAAACCATCAATTGTAAACATTGCTTTTCCTTGAGTTCATTTTGGTATGCCCGATGGGACCCCCACCACGTTATTTATTTTTGGTTGAATTTCTCACAAGTGAACTTTTTTTTTTTGTTTTTATATGCTTCAGGTGTTACAAAACTAGTGCAAAACCTTAAAAAAACCCTAAAAAAAACAACTTAGATCCAATACAAAGGTCTTTCTGGTCTGTGAGCCAAGGTCGTAGGGTACCCTATGATAATTTTTAGTCACAGGGTACCCTATAAGAATTTTAGTCATAGGGTACCCTGCAATTGAAGTTAAGACATAGTTCAACCCTAGAAATTGTAGACACCAAATCCTAACCACTTGTCCTTCAGCCTGGTCATTCTGCTACCCACTGGTCCACCACATTCATTTCATGCCATTCAATTGGCCATTCCATACCTTTCATGCCATCCAATGGCCTACTTTACTCATTTCTCACCATTTTTTGACCCCTATTTGACTTATTTATATTTATTTTATAGTATTTATATTTAAATATAATATTTTATATTATATTTTAATATATTTATTATAAAATATATATTTATAAGCCAAATTAACCTCAACCGTCTGATCCGATCTAATCTCAACCGTTCATCTTCCTTAATCTGTGTCACACCTAAATTTTAATATCAACCTTTGGATCCAATTTAATATTAACCACATGATCAAAAGTGTTAATCTAAAACCCTAAGAAAACCCTAGGATTGATAATAAATAGAAGCATTCTCAATGCTCAACCCTTGAACCCTGGCATTCTGAAGCTTTAGCTATTTGAACTTACTTGTGAGATCTAACAATGCCTAAAACTAGTTTCTTGTGAGTAGATTGTGCCCTAGCCTAGCCTTACCCAAAAACCCTAGTTTGCCCTAGGATTTCCTCATTCCTGCCATCTTCATAGCTCATTCCTGTCGCTACCATCGTCTTCCATTGTTGAAGCTTTCACAACCCCCTGATCTACTTCTATAGATCTAACCCTAATCCACAGGCACCCTCGGGTGCCTAGTTCATCCCATATGTGCAACAGTGTACCTATTATATTTTGCAGGTGCAACACAGATCCTATCATCCCCACAACCACAAACCAAAACCTATAGTGTAAGATCATCAGGTATCATCAAGGCACCCTACCATCAATCTACAATGGAGCAATGAAATAACATCATCAACAACAAAGTAAGTATTTTATGCATTTTTATTTGATGTTATTTGGATTATACATGTTTTGTTTACTTAGATCTAGGGTTTTTAGTTTGTATTTCTAAGGGTTCACATTGTGGAACCCTCATTTTGTTTGCTAGTGGCTCTATGATTGTTGTATGTGTAGGATCAGGTATCATTAACCAAGGATTGTTGAGTAGTTGTTTAAGCTAGAGTGGTCTGATTACGGATAACCAGAATCCCACTCATCCTGTTGGAAGAAAGATACACTGGAGACACTACTTGATTTGTAGCTAGGATTTCAAAGACCCCTAGTACCTGTATTTATTGTATCAAAATAAGTTTTGTTTAACTAATAGATTGTAACAAAGGATTTTCTTAACTCCCCCCCATTTATTGAATAAAATCATCTTTTGTGTAGTCTCTTGTTCATTGGAATTATTTTAGTTTCATATTTTTTTGTAGACACCAAATCCTAGCCACTTGTCCTTCAGCCTGGTCATTCTTCTACCCACTGGTCCACCACATTCCTTTCCTGCCATTCAATTGGTCATTCCATGTCTTTCTCGCCATCCAATGGCCTACTTTACTCATTTCCCACCATTTTTTGACCCTTATTTGAGTTATTTATATTTATTTTATATTATTTATTTTTAAATATAATATTATATTTTAAAATATTTATTATAAAATATATATTTATAAACCAAATTAACCTCAACCATCCAATCTGATCTAATCCCAATTGTTCATCTTCCTTAATCTGTGTCACACCTAAATTTTAATATCAACCTTTGGATCCACTTTAATATTATCCACATGATCAAAAGTGTTAAGATAAAACCCTAAGAAAACCCTAGGATTGATAATAAATAGGAGCATTCTCAATGCTCAACCCCCCGAACCCCCGGTATTCTAAAGCTTTAGCTATTCAAACTTACTTGTGAGATCTAACCTTGCCTAGAGCTAGTTTCTTGTGAGTAGATTGTGCCCTAGCCTAGCCTTCCCCAAAAACCCTAGTTTGCCCTAGGATTTCCTCATGTTAGGATCCCATCCTAACCCTTAATGTAATAACTTCCATGATGTAATAATTCCTAAATAACGTGGGTAGTACCCATGATTAATATTTTGTAATGTTCTAAGTTTTAGCTTATATAGTGCCTATGACAAATGGCACCCTTTTTATGTAACACATGGTAGATAGGTTATGTAAGGTGGCCTTGTGCATGTAATTCGAGTGGCATTGTGCATGTAATTCGAGTGGCACTATGCATGTAATTCGGGTGGCATTATGCATGTAATCCAGGTGGCATTTTGCATGTAAGCCAACCATGGAAGGGAACTCTTTAAATACCCGAGAAGGCACCAATGTATTCATATTTTTGCAAATTAATGAAGTGTTGAAGGAGGTTGCCCCCTCGAAGAGGCCTGCGATTCTATCTTATTGTGAGATTGTTCCTTTATGCAAATTTCTGTTATAATGTGTATTTTGTTCTGAATATTAATATGATGTTTATGTGAGTTTATTTCCAAGCAATTGTGTGAGAGTGTGTTTATTTGAGTTTATTTTATAGTAGGATCCTAACAAGTGGTATCAGAGCGCTTTCCAGGGCCAAGTTCTACTGCAACAGTAATGATTCTTGCCTGTTAGGTATAATCCTCTATTATTTTCGTGTAATTTTTTTTACTATTATCAAAAAAAAAAAAAGACAAATACCAGTCAAAAAAAAATAGTCCTTTTTAGTTGAGTAGGTAGAAACCCTGTGTCGGGGGTTTTAAAATATCATGAAGGATCTATCGTTATTGGCTAAGCTAGATAGCCCATACAACGTCTAGTGAAGTGAGGGGCGATCAGGCTCCAATACCCAGGCCTCAGATAGAACTCGTGCACGGACTTGAGCTCCCACGCATCTTCGGGTGTATCGGGAGACCATTCTAGGGTTAACAAAATTTTATCTAGTAGGAAGCTTATCGGCCTTGTATCATCCATAGTCCATGGGACACAACATCCCAGACGATTACCCTCCCGTACTGTTAGAGAGGCAGATAGTGTGCTCAAGGGTATGTGTGGAATCCTCCTTGGGTAGTGGCCTAAAATATTGGTCCGAGCACTATTGTTCGTCACTGCGATATAACAGAGGGCCTATGGGTGTTACATACTCCTTTACTTAGCATACCCTGGTTCTATTAAAACTTCAACCTGCAACAAAATCACAAACCAAAACTCCCTGTTTGTAAACCTGCATTCCAAATTCCCAAAAGTGAGCATATGAGAAAGGAATCCTCTACCAAAAAAATAGCATACATTGCATGAATTCGGGATAGAATATGAGGGTGATAGTTAAGTTGATAGTCTGGAGAATAACAGTCAAATTTACAGTGGCAGTAACAGTGAAGTCAGTCAGGTCAGCACAGTCAGGTCAGAGACTAGTTTTCAGTGTCAGAACAGAACTATCATAACAGTAACCTACACAATACAGAGAATCTTCAGACTAGTGAGGTAAGCAATGTCAAAGAGACTGTCCAGGCTGAGAAAAACATTGAGTGAGTGACCAGAGACCAATTATAGATAGTGCTCCAGTACCCAACTTTTGCATTGTAGCTCAAAATCAAAAATTGTAAACACCGTTAGACTCGACAAAACAGGAGAAAAAAAAAGTTTGGGGTGCCCAAAAGTAGTGTTGTGGGATATAGCTCATTGTGACCACCTCTTCGATCTGATCATTTTGATATATAGCACCCAAGCACTTTTTTGGACACTTACTAAAAATAGTAAGTCCTGAAACCCAATTCTAATTTTAGTAACTGGTCACAAAAGGTTCCAAAATGGCCCAGGGTACCCGTGGACATCAAAAAGAGCTAGAACAGATGGACTCCTTAACAAAATCCATTGAGAATTTGAACTTGGCAATTTTCTCCATAAGGGAAGAGGTCCAAGGTCTTCGTCTAGATCATGAGGCCACTAGCGCTCGCTTAGAAGAAACACTGATAGATGTGGGTAGCAAGTTACATAAGGGACCACTCAAAATAGAACACCAGGCTGAAAACTCTACAAGGAATGACCATGACCCATCCTTTAAAATGCCAAAATTGGACTTCCCTCGATTTAATGGGAAGGATGTTGATGGGTGGTTATGTAGGGTTGATCAATTCTTTAGACTTCATAATGTTCCCATATATCATCGAGTTCAGATGGCTTCCTTCAATTTGGAATCTGAGGCTCTACACTGGTTCCAGTGGTTACGTAATTCCAACCCAAATATCTCTTGGGAGGACTTTGAGTCCCAACTACTGACCCGATTTGGGCCTAGTGAGTATGAGGACTTCACAGGGGCCTTGACCAAACTACAACAAACATCCTCAGTCCGTGACTACCAAACTCAATTTGAAAAATTGGCCAATAAGACAAGAGGATTGACGGAAGGGTTCTTCACGAGTTGTTTTATCAGTGGGTTAAAAGGGGATCTCCAAGCTGAAGTAAAGATGTTGAAACCACATTCCATGATGGAAGCTATCAGTTTGGCCCATCTGGCCGAATCTAAACTCTCAAACCAAAGGTGCCCCCACGGTTTCCTCAAAACCGACCTTCATTTCCTTTTCGAACCCAAAATTTAGTGGATAGTAAACCTACTACACCCAAGCGATTGACTACAGAGGAGATGGATGCACGTCGTGCCCAAGGATTATGTTATAATTGTGATGAAAAGTTTTTTTAAAGGACATAAGTGTGCAAACAAAAGATTGTTCTTGATAGATGTTGAGGAACCTGCTAACACTGACCAGAGTGATGAGGATGAGGACCCCCCTGAAACACCTTCTCCATAGGAAGAAGATACATAGGGGTCTGAGGCAGAGATTTCAGTCCATGCTCTTGCAGGCATTACCACTCCACAAACCATGAAAGTTGTGGGATTTTTCAAGGGCCAACGTCTTACCATCCTTATTGATTCAGGCAACACACACAACTTCATTGATCCTCGAGTTGCTAAGCAGGAAAATTGCTATATCCACACTTGTAATTCATTCGAGGTCATGGTAGCCAATGGGGGAACATTACCTTGTAAAGGAAAATGCCGCAATGTCAAGATCAGGATAGGGGACTATGAACTCAAGCGGGACATGTTTACCCTCCAGTTGGGAGGATGTGATATGGTTTTGGGATCTCAATGGTTGAGTACGTTGGGCACTATCAGTTGGAACTTTGCAGAACTCTGGATGCAATTCTCCCAAAATGGACAAACACACTTACTCAAGGGCTCCCCTACAGGAACACCTCACCTCATTAGTTCCAATCGTATGGAGAAAGTGCTAAAGAAATCAAAACATGGGGTCATTGCACAACTCTTCTCCATCCAACCAACCACTTCACTAATGGCTGAAATTCCATCGGACCTACAACTAGTTCTACACAAACATGATGTTGTCTTTGTCAGAACCAACTACACTACCACCACGTCGCTCTCATGACCATGCTATCCCATTGCTCTCGGGTAGTGCACCACCAAATATCAGGCCATATAGGTACCCTCATGCCATGAAATCAGAACTGGAAAAATTGGTACAAGAATTACTCAAGGTTGGTGTCATCCGGCCTAGTACTAGCCCCTACTCCTCGCCTGTCCTACTTGTTCCCAAGAAATATGGCTCATGGCGCCTATGTATTGACTACCGAGAACTCAACAAGACTACGGTCAAGGATAAATTTCCTATTCCAGTGGTTGATGAATTACTCGATGAACTACACGGGACCATGTATTTCACCAAGCTTGATCTCCATCGCTCGTACCATCGAGATCCGGCTCAAGGATGAGGACATCCCCAAAACTACCTTTCGCACTCATGAAGGTCATTATGAATTCTTGGTAATGCCATTTGGTCTCACAAATGCTCCTTCTACATTCCAAAGTCTTATGAACAACATCTTTCGACCCTTTCTATGGAAGTTCATCCTTGTGTTCTTCGATGACATCTTGATTTACAGCCGCACATGGGAAGAGCACCTCAATCATGTGGATCAAACTTTACAGTTGTTGGTCACCCATCACCTTTTTGCCAAAAGGTCCAAGTGTTCCTTTGGTCTGATTGAAGTAGAGTATCTGGGACACATTGTCTCACAGGATGGCGTCAAGGTTGACCCTAAGAAGATTCAAGCAGTTCAAGAGTGGCCGAAACCTCGCACCCTCAAGGGACTTCGAGGATTTTTAGGGCTTACAGGCTATTATCACAAATTTATCTACAATTATGGGAAGATAGCTGCCCCCCTCACCTCCATGTTGAAAAAATATTCCTTCACTTGGACAGGGCCTGCTGACCAAGCCTTCATTGAACTCAAGCATGCTATGACCACCACTCCCGTCTTAGCCATGCCAGATTTCTCTAAACCATTTGTCATTGAAAGTGATGCTTCTGGTCATGGTATTGGGGTAGTATTGATGCAAGAAGGATGACCTATGGCTTTTACTAGCAAGGCACTCTCTGATCGTAATCTGGGGAAATCCACATATGCTAAGGAAATGTTAGCCATATTGCATGCAGTCACACATTGGTGACCTTACCTCATTGGGCATCACTTCTCCATCAAAACCGACCATCAAAGTCTCAAATATTTTTTGGAACAAAGAGTTGCCATGCCTGACCAACAAAAGTGGGTGTCTAAACTCATGGGCTATGATTATGATATCACCTACAAAAAGGGAAAGGAGAATATTGTGGCTGATGCTCTTTCTCACCAAATGGAGACCGTAAGTATGTTGTGTGCCATCTCAGCACCACTTCCCCAATGGATTGATTCCTTGCATCAAGAAGCACGTCAGGATGCAGATTTGCAAGCTTTGATAGCCTCACTAATGGATGATCCAGATTCTACACCAGGGTATAATTGGAATGGCCATGATCTGTGCTACCATCAACGCCTGGTTCTACCTCATAAGTCCCCACTTCGAGAGCTCCTCATGAAGGAATTGCATGCCACTCCCTCTATAGGCCATTCAGGGTTCCTTAAAACATATGAGCGACTCAAGCGCACCTTCTTTTGGAAAGGTATGAAACGTGACATCCGCTCTTTTGTTGCTGCCTGTGACACATGTCAAAGGATGAAAGGTGAAACAGTGTGCTCTCCGGGCACTCTTCAGCCATTGCCTATCCCGGATCAGGTTTGGACTGACATTTCCATGGACTTTATAGAAGGGCTCCCTAAATCTGGAGGCAAGTCAGTTATTTTTGTGGTAGTGGACCACCTTTCAAAGTATGCTCACTTTTGTGCCCTTGCCCATCCTTATACAACATCCATTGTTGCACAAATTTTTCTTGACTCCATCTTTCGCCTTCATGGCATGCCCACCTCCATTGTATCTGATCGTGATCCCACCTTCACTAGTCATTTATGGCAAGAGTTGTTTAAGTTGCAGGGGACTCAGCTCAAAATGAGTTCAGCCTACCATCCACAAATGGATGGTCAAACAGAAGTTGTTAATAAATGCTTGGAAACCTACCTTCATTGCTTTGTCTCAGATCATCCCACTCAATGGGCCAAATGGCTATCCTTGGCCGAATGGTGGTACAACACTTCCTATCATACCGCAACCAAACTCACACCATTTGAAGTAGTCTATGGGCGCCTTCCACCTATGCCTTCCTCTTACATTCCTGGCAGCTCCAAGGTCTAGGCCATCGACAACACTCTGAGTCAACACACCGAGGTCCTTCGCCAACTTAAGCAAAATTTGAACATGGCCCAGAATCGGATGCGCCAACAAGCTGATCAACATCGTTCTGAGCGTAGTTTTGATGTAGGTGATATGGTCTTCCTTCACTTGCAATCGTACAAACAATCATCCCTACAACTTCGCAGGTGCCAGAAGCTTGTTGCAAAATTCTATGGTCCTTACCAGGTTCTACAAAGGATTGGCCCCACAGCTTACAAATTGGCGCTCCCACCTACTTCCAAGCTTCATCCTATTTTTCATGTTTTCGCTCTCAAGAAAGTTGTGGGCACACAGGTACAGGTTCAATCCACACTTCTTGAATTGGATGAAGAAGGCTCCATATTACTTGAACCTGAGTAGTTGTTGGATCGTCGGACTCACACTCTTCGCAACCGTACAATTACAGAGATCCTGGTTCAGTGGCATGGGCTTCAACTTGAAGATGCTACATGGGAATCTCTCCACCAACTCCAACAACAGTTTCCTCATTTCAGCTTTGAGGACAAAGCTTCTTCAAGGGGAAGGACATGTTAGGATCCCATCCTAACCCTTAATGTAATAACTTCCATGATGTAATAATTCCTAAATAACGTGGGTAGTACCCATGATTAATATTTTGTAATGTTCTAAGTTTTAGCTTATATAGTGCCTATGACAAATGGCACCCTTTTTATGTAACACATGGTAGATAGGTTATGTAAGGTGGCCTTGTGCATGTAATTCGAGTGGCATTGTGCATGTAATTCGAGTGGCACTATGCATGTAATTCGGGTGGCATTATGCATGTAATCCAGGTGGCATTTTGCATGTAAGCCAACCATGGAAGGGAACTCTTTAAATACCCGAGAAGGCACCAATGTATTCATATTTTTGCAAATTAATGAAGTGTTGAAGGAGGTTGCCCCCTCGAAGAGGCCTGCGATTCTATCTTATTGTGAGATTGTTCCTTTATGCAAATTTTTGTTATAATGTGTATTTTGTTCTGAATATTAATATGATGTTTATGTGAGTTTATTTCCAAGCAATTGTGTGAGAGTGTGTTTATTTGAGTTTATTTTATAGTAGGATCCTAACAAGTGGTATCAGAGCACTTTCCAGGGCCAAGTTCTACTGCAATAGTAATGATTCTTGCCTGTTAGGTATAATCCTCTATTATTTTCGTGTAATTTTTTTTTTACTATTATAAAAAAAAAGACAAATACCAGTCAAAAAAAAATAGTCTTTTTAGTTGAGTAGGTAGAAACCCTGTGTCGGGGGTTTTAAAATATCATGAAGGATCTGTCGTTATTGGCTAAGCTAGATAGCCCATACAATGTCTAGTGAAGTGAGGGGCGATCAGGCTCCAATACCCAGGCCTCAAACAGAACTCGTGCACGGACTTGAGCTCCCACGCATCTTCGGGTGTATCGGGAGACCATTCTAGGGTTAACAAAATTTTATCCAGTAGGAATATTATCAGCCTTGTATCATCCATAGTCCATGGGACACAACATCCCGGACGATTACCCTCCCGTATTGTCAGAGAGGCAGATAGTGTGCTCAAGGGTATGTGTGGAATCCTCCTTGGGTAGTGGCCTAAAATATTGGTCCGAGCACTATTGTTCATCACTGCGGTATAACAGAGGGCCTATGGGTGTTACATACTCCTTTACTTAGCATACCCTGGTTTTGTTAAAACTTCAACCTGCAACAAAATCACAAACCAAAACTCCCTGTTTGTAAACCTGCATTCCAAATTCCCAAAAGTGAGCATATGAGAAAGGAATCCTCTACCAAAAAAATAGCATACATTGCATGAATTCGGGATAGAATATGAGGGTGACAGTTAAGTTGATAGTCTGGAGAATAACAATCAAATTTACAGTCATAGTAACAGTGAGGTTAGTCAGGTCAGCACAGTCAGGTCAAAGACTATAGTTTTTAATGTCAGAACAGACCTATCATAATAGTAACCTACACAATACAGAGAATCTTCAGACTAGTGAGGTAAGCGAGTGTCAGAGAGACTATCTAGGCTGAGCAAAACATTGAGTGAGTGACCAGAGACCAATTATAGATAGTGCTCCAGTACCCAACTTTTGCACTGTAGCTCAAAATCAAAAACTGTAAACACCGTTAGACTCGAAAAAATAGGAGAAAAAAAAAGTCTGGGGTGCCCAAAAGTAGTGTTGTGGGATATAGCTCATTGTGACCACCTCTTCGATCTGATCATTTTGATATATAGCACCCAAGCACTTTTTTGGACACTTACTAAAAATAGTAAGTCCCGAAACCCAATTCTAATTTTAGTAACTGGTCACAAAAGGTTCCAAAATGGCCCAGGGTACCCGTGGACATCAAAAAGAGCTAGAACAGATGGACTCCTTAACAAAATCCATTGAGAATTTGAACTTGGCAATTTTCTCCATAAGGGAAGAGGTCCAAGGTCTTCGTCTAGATCATGAGGCCACTAGCGCTCGCTTAGAAGAAACACTGATAGATGTGGGTAGCAAGTTACATAAGGGACCACTCAAAATAGAACACCGAGGTTGAAAACTCTACAAGGAATGACCATGACCCATCCTTTAAAATGCCAAAATTGGACTTCCCTCGATTTAATGGGAAGGATGTTGATGGGTGGTTATGTAGGGTTGATCAATTCTTTAGACTTCATAATGTTCCCATATATCATCGAGTTCAGATGGCTTCCTTCAATTTGGAATCTGAGGCTCTACACTGGTTCCAGTGGTTACGTAATTCCAACCCAAATCTCTCTTGGGAGGACTTTGAGTCCCAACTACTAACCCGATTTGGGCCTAGTGAGTATGAGGACTTCATAGGGGCCTTGACCAAACTACAACAAACATCCTCAGTCCGTGATTACCAAACTCAATTTGAAAAATTGGCCAATAAGACAAGAGGATTGATGGAAGGGTTCTTCACGAGTTGTTTTATTGATGGGTTAAAAGGGGATCTCCAAGCTGAAGTAAAGATGTTGAAACCACATTCCATGATGGAAGCTATCAGTTTGGCCCGTCTGTCCGAATCTAAACTCTCAAACCAAAGGCACCCCCCGTGGTTTCCTCCAAATCAACCTTCATTTCCTTTTTGAACCCAAAATTTAATGGATAGTAAACCTACTACACCCAAGGGACTGACTACAGAGGAGATAGATGCACGTCGTGCCCAAGGATTATGTTATAATTGTGATGAAAAGTTTTTTAAAGGACATAAGTGTGCAAACAAAAGACTATTCTTGATAGATGTTGAGGAACCTGCTAACACTAACCAGAGTGATGAGGATGAGGACCCCCATGAAACACCTTCTCCATAGGAAGAAGATACATAGGGGTCTGAGGTAGAGATTTTAGTCCATGCTCTTGTAGGCATTACCACTCCACAAACCATGAAATTTGTGGGATTTTTCAAGGGCCAACGTCTTACCATCCTTATTGATTCAGGTAGCACACACAACTTCATTGATCCTAGAGTTGCTAAGCAGGAAAATTGCTATATCCACACTTGTAATTCATTCGAGGTCATGGTAGCCAATGGGGGAACATTACCTTGTAAAGGAAAATGCCACAATGTCAAGATCAGGATAGGGGACTATGAACTCAAGTAGGACATGTTTACCCTCCAGTTGGGAGGATGTGATATGGTTTTGGGATCTCAATGGTTGAGTACGTTGGGCACTATCAATTGGAACTTTGCAGAACTCTGGATGCAATTCTCCCAAAATGGACAAACACACTTACTCAAGGGCTCCCCTATAGGAACACCTCACCTCATTAGTTCCAATCGTATGGAGAAAGTGCTAAAGAAATCAAAACATGGGGTCATTGCACAACTCTTCTCCATCCAACCAACCACTTCACTAATGGCTAAAATTCCATCAGACCTACAACTAGTTCTACACAAACATGATGTTGTCTTTGCAGAACCAACTACACTACCACCGTGTCGCTCTCACGACCATGCTATCCCATTGCTCTAGGGTAGTGCATGTTGAGCAAGGTGCAGCAAAAGTATTGTCATTGTTGTCAACACAGACAGATAGATCAGTTGATGCAGTGGACAGGAGTTCAGAGGTCAGTGAGAGCATGTACAGTGAATATCCAAGAAGACAGAAGTGGCCCAGATTCAAAGGATCAAAGAAAAAGACAAGTAAGAAAACTGTCGCGATATCGCGACATGTTTTCTGTCGCGATTTCATGACATGTTTTCTGTCGCGATTTCGCGACATGGACGAGGAGAGAGAAGGCGCAAGAAAAATTGTCATGATTTCGTGACATGGACGAGGAGAGAGAAGGCACAAACAAAACTGTCATGATTTCGTGACATGTTGCAGGAAAAGAAGCCAAGTGGGAAAACTGTCACGATTTCGTGACATGTTGGAAGCAAAGAAGGCAAGTAAGAAAACTGTCACGATTTCGCGACATGTTCGGAGAAGAAGCGCTTGCAAGGAAAACTGTCACGATTTCATGACATGTTCGAAGAGAAAGCGCTAAGGATGAAAAGTGTCATGATTTCGCGACAGGTTTGAAGAGAAAGTGCCAAGTAGAAAAAGTGTCACGATTTTGTGACATGTTTCGATTTCATGGGCCAAAGACAAAAAAGGCATAAGGCAAGAGAAGATGTCACGATTTTGCGACATGTTCTGTTTTCGCGGGACAAAGACAAGAAAAGGCATAAGGCAAGAGAAATGTCACGATTTCATGACATGTTCAGTTTTCATGGGCCAAAGACAAAAAAGAGACAAGGCAGTGAAGATGTCACGATTTCACGACATGTTCCGGTTTCGCGGGCGAACGGCAAAAAAGACACAAGGCAGAGAAAGATGTCACGATTTCGTGACATGTTTTGTTTTTGCTAGAGCAAGCCAAGTAGAGTAGCGAGAGGGCGAATGTGTCACGATTTCATGACATGTCTGGTTTTTGCGGTTGCAAGCGAAGAAGTGAACAAGGAGGCCGAGAATGTCACGATTTCACGACATGTTGTATTTTCATGGGTAAAATGCGAGAAGGGCAGAAAGAGACAGAAGTGTCATGATATCACGACAAAAGCAAAGCAGAGGCTGTCAAAGACAAAAGTGTCACGATATCACGATAGGAACAGAACGCAAGTCTTTTATAGCAGAAGTGTCACGTTTTCACGACAAAAGTGAAGATGAAGTCTCTAAAGGCAGAAGTGTCATGATATCGTGACATGTTGTGTTTTCATGGCAACAACAATAGAAGAGTTGCAGGGGCAGTCGAGGCCGACAAAGACCGATGCAGGTCGATATATTTTAGGGTTTGCAACCGACCAAATTTAGGGTTTGTAGCCGACCATGTTTAGGGTTTGCAGTCGACTAAGATTAGGGTATTTCAGCCGACTAAGATTAGATCTTTGCTCATGAAAAGTTTGTTATAAAAGGAGGGTTGTTGGGAGATTTGGTCATCTTGATTTTGTGCGAATTAAGTCTGTTGTGCGTATAAAGCGAATCATGTCGAACCAAGCCAAGTGCGAAGTAATAGCGCACAGAGAGCAAAAAAGTGCAAAGGGGCAGAAGTGATCGATCAACTATTTAGCAGTAGAGAGTGCGAAGCATTATCATAGAAGCAGTCTGCTCAGAATCAGATAGTGCGAAGCGTTTGCGTAGAAGAAGCAGAGTGCATAGAAACTGCAGACTATGCGCAATAAGGTGAAGGTATTATTCTATAATTTTCATTGTTTTTATTGAAGTCCAAGTTGCAGCTTGGCATAAGGGGTTGGTGCTCCTTTCTAGTAGGTGCTGGTAAATTAGGAGTTGGTGCTCCTTTCTATTTGGTACAGAAAAAATCTGAGGGGTTGGTGCTCCTTCCAGTTGGTGCTGGTAAAAGGGATTGTAAAGTTGTAGCTTTGCAAAGGCTGGATTTGGATGGTAGTCCAAGCAGTCATTTTTGAGGAGTAGCCACATTGGTGAACCTCGTTAAATGTTGTGTTGTGTGTAATGCTTTCTTGCTGTATTTGATATATCTGTTTATAAGTTTTAAACTGCTACTGGTTTTAGAACTGTATATTTGAAGTTTAAAAGATCACACTGATTCACCCCCCCTCTCAGTGTCACTATGATTATAACAATTGGTATCAGAGCAAGGTTCTTGAATAGGCTCAATCAGCTAGGGTGATCTTGGAAGTGACGCAATGGCAAGTGGTGAAGGTTTCTCCTCAAACAAAGCACCATTGTTTGATGGAACTAATTATGCATTCTGGAAAATCAGGATGCAGACATATCTCCGTGCTTTGGGTTTTGACATCTGGGGTGCAGTAGTTAATGGTTACAAAGCTCCCACCACTGCTCCAACAGACACTGCTAGTAAAAAGGCATTTGAAAATGATTCGAAAGCAAAAAATGCCATCATGTGTGGATTAGTGGACAATGAGCTAGTCAAGATCATAAATTGTGAATCAACGAAAGATGTATGGGATAAACTAGAGAACATTCATGAAGGAGACGATAGGATCAAGGAGGCCAAGCTTCAAACACATCGAGCTCAATTCGAATCCTTAAATATGGACAATGATGAGAACATAGAGGCTTTCATGCTAAGAGTCAATGGAATCACTAATTCAATCAGAGGTCTCGATGAAGATATGGATGATGCTACTATCATGAAAAAGGTATTAAGATCACTCCCTCCAAGGTTTGATTCTAAAGTCTCAGCCATAGAAGAAGCTAAAGATCTAAATCACTTTAGTATGGATGAGATGCATGGTTCTTTGACTGCTTTTGAAATGAGAATAGGAAGGTCTAATCCCATAGATAGAGAAGCAGCCTTTAAAGCCCTAAAAGGCAAAGACACAAAACAAGAGTCTGAAGAAGAGGAGGTATCAGATGAAATGGAAGCAAATTTTGTCAAAAAACTGAGAAAGGGAAAAGGAAAATACAGAGGAAAGCTACCATTTAAATGTTTTAACTATGGAGGCATTGGGCACTTTGCGACAAAATGTCCACTCAATGAGAAGAACCAGGGTGAGGAAGCTTCGCACCAAGAAAGAAGTGACTGGAAGAAGAAATCAAACTTCAGGAAAGGCAACTTCAAAAAGAAAAGTTTCATCTCCAGGAATGCAAATTCTTCAGAGGACAACTCTAGTGAGGATTCTGAAGAAGAAACAGGTGAAGCTCTGTTCATGGCATTTGAATCAAAAAAATTGAAAGAGGTAGAACAATCAGAAAAGAGGGAAGTAATGAATTCTAAAGTTTTTGCTAAAAATCCTGAGGCTGAAGTAGATCTAGAAGGTGAGCTGGTCTCTGCTCTTGTAGAATGGAAATCTGAGAAAAGAAAGAATTATAAACTTTCAAGAAAGCTTGAGGATGCAAATGACATCATAACCAGTTTAAAAATACAGACAGAAGAATACAAGAAAATGTCCGAGGATCTCGAAGTTTAGATAACCATGAAGATAGATTACTGCTGTAAACTAGAAGAAGAGAATGTTAGTCTACGAATGCGAGATGCAAGAAACTGGATCAAAAAATTAGCTGCCATCAAAAGCGTGAAGAAAGTTCGATGAAGCTGGATAAAATTTTAAGTGATCAAAGACCTGCTGGCATCAAATTTGGTCTAGGCTTCGTGGAAGGAGAATCGTCAAATGGACCAAAAGCCAGAAATGTAGAAACTATAAGGAATGAAGAGAAGAAACAGACTGATGAAAGAAAAACAACTCAGGCAAATGAAAGCGATAATGCCGGGCCCGAAAGGAGAACCGACAATGATGGATTTACCAAGGTCACACATCAAAAGAAAAGAAGATCTATGGCTCCTACAACAACCTGGCAAAAACCATCTTTCAGGTTCAATCATTTCTTTTCGGTTTCTGTTTCAAGTGTAATGGTTATGGGCATAAAATTGCAGATTGCAAGTATAATGTAGGACCAAGAAATCTCTTCAGTAGAAATGCTTTTTCACCATTAAATTATGCAGTAGAATGTTTTAATTGTCATAACTTTGGACATATTGCAAGAAACTGTCGTAGTCCTTTAGCTGCAAATCAACCTCAAAAAAGAAAATTTCAACCAAATAGGACAAGACAAAATAGAAATCCTTCTAAAAGATATACTCAAGATACTGGAAAAGGAAAGTCCAAACTAGAGCCCAATACGGTAGCCAAATCAGAGTGGAAACAGAAAGAGCAGCCTCGGGAAGAAAAAGAATCCCTAATAATTCAAACAAATTTCAAGGCACAGAGTAAAAGGGTACCATGGATACTTGACAGCGGATGCTCAAGTCATATGACGAGGTGATAAACAAAAATTTGAAAAATTACAGAAATATGAGGGTGGTTCCAGTAAAATTTGGAAATAATGATGGAGCTAAGATAATCGAAAAAGGATCAGTTAAAATTAGTGATGGGAAGATCAAGTCAGAAGAAGTTTTGTTTGTGGATGGTTTGAAACATAACTTGTTGAGTGTCAGTCAGATCTGTGATAAAGGACATGAAGTTGTTTTCAAGAAGCAGGGTTGTGAAGTCAGGAAATCAAACAGTGGAAAATTGATAGCTACTGGATCAAGGACATCTGGCAACCTGTACACACTCTCAAAAACTTCAGAAGGTAATTGTTTCATTGGACAGGAAGAAGAAAACTGGCTATGGCACAAGAGGCTTGGACACATTAGTTTTGATAATCTAGTGAAAATCAGCTCGAAACAGGCAGTAAGAGACATTCCAACCATTAGAAAACCTTCAAATAGCATTTGTGCTTCATGTCAAAAGGGAAAGCAAACCAGAACCTCATTCAAAACAAAAGAGTACCACACCAGCAAACCTCTGGATCTTATACATACAGACTTGTGTGGACCCATGAGAACTCAAAGCATAAATGGTGACAAATACTTTATGTTGTGTATTGATGATTATTCCAGAATGACATGGATATTCTTCTTAAAGAATAAAACAGAAGCTTTTGGAATGTTCAGATCTTTCAAACATCTAGTTGAGAATGAAACAGGAAAAAGAATTAAATGTTTGAGATCGGATAGAGGAGGAGAATTCATCTCGGATGAGTTTACAGAATACTGTGAACGAGCATGGTATCGGGAGACAATATTCAGCGGCTAGAACACCCCAGTGAGAATGGTGTGGTAGAAAGAAAGAACATAACAATGACAGGAAATGGCACGTACTATGCTTGGCTAAGAACAAAATAGCGAGACAGATTTTGGAAAGAAGCTAGTCCACACTACGAGTATACATCCAAAATAGGTACATGCTGAGAACTCATGAAAGCAAAACTCCTTATGAGCTATGGTTTGGTAGAAAGGCAACAACAAAACACCTCAAAGTTTTTGGCTGTAAGTGTTACATCAAAAAAACTGAAGACAATCTTGGGAAGTTTGAAAATAGAGCAGATGAAGGTGTCTTTGTTGGGTATTCGATAAAAAGCAAAGCTTATAAATGCTACAACAAGAGACTCAAGAAAATTGTGGACAGTGTTGATGTTAAATTTGATGAAGGAAGGGAAAGAACAGTTAACTATGAAGAAAACTACCCAATTTATGAAGAAGTCATTGAAGGAGATGAGGAAAATGAAACAGAAAAGAAACCAACTCTTAACTCAGATGACTTAATTGATGACTCAGAGGTGGAAGAAAACAAGAAATTCAAAATAGGCAGCTAGCAGAAGAATCATCCCAGAGATCAAATAATTGGAGATCCCACAGCTGGTATTCAGACAAGAAAGAAAGTAGTAAGTAACTACTCTCTTTTATCCAGCATTGAGCCCAAAAATATAGCTGAGGCAAGCAAAGATGATAGCTGGATGAAGGCAATAAATGAAGAGTTAGATCAGATTGAAAAGAACAGAACTTGGGAATTAGTTCCTAGACCGGCAAATAAGAATGTAATCGGCACCAAATGGATATTTCGAAATAAATTGAATGAAGATGGACAGGTAGTTAGAAATAAAGCTAGATTGGTCTGTAAAGGTTATGCACAAGTTGAAGGCATTGATTTTGAAGAGACTTTTGCACCTGTGGCCAGATTAGAAGCAATCCAGAATGTTTCTAGCCTTAGCAGTTCATAAGAATTTCAGAGTTTACCAGATGGATGTAAAATCAGCTTTCTTAAATGGGAAACTTGAAGAAGAAGTTTACATTGAACAACCAGATGGTTTCCAAATTGGTGAAGATCCCAATCTTGTCTGCAAATTAAAGAAAGCTTTATATGGCTTAAAACAGGCACCCCGAGCATGGTATGCAAGGCTAGATAACTATCTCTCTCAACAGGGGTTTAAGAAAGGTATGGTGGACAGTAATCTGTATGTCAAAACAGAAAATGGGCATCTCATTGTTCTTGTTGTTTATGTAGATGATATCATATTTGGCGGCAGCAAAGATGAATCATGTAAAGACTTAGCAAATAAAATGCGAGAAAGAATTTGAAATGTCTATGATTGGTGAACTGTCTTACTTTCTTGGGTTACAAGTTAATCAAAATGAGAAAGGCATATTTATTTCCCAAGTCAAATATGTGAAAGAGATGCTAAAAAGATTCACAATGGAGGACTGTAAGCCGGTTAGCACTCCTATGGTGACAAGGCTGCAAGTTAAGCAAAGATGACAAATCTCCACCTGTTGATCAAACCATGTACAGATCAATGATTGGAAGCTTACTTTATTTAACAGCTACCAGACCAGATATTCTACGAGCAGTTTGCATGGTAGCAAGATTTCAGGCCAGTCCCAAAGAGACTCATGTGACAGTAGTAAAAAGGATTCTCAGGTATCTCAAGGGTACTATGGAGTATGGGTTATGGTATCCGAAAGGTAAAGACTTCACCCTTATATCTTATTCAGATGCAGATTGGGCAGGATGTGTTGATGATAGGAAGAGTACAAGTGGAGGTGCTTTTTATCTCGGTGACAGGTTGGTTGCTTGGCACAACAAGAAACAAGAGTCAGTTTCTTTATCAACGACTGAGGCGAGAATATATTGCAGCAACAACTTGCTGTACACAAGTTTTGTGGATGAAACAAACTCTGAAAGATCTTGGTATTAATTTTAGTGAACCAATATCAGTTAAGTGTGATAACACCAGTGCAATTAACATCTCCAAGAATCCAGTAATGCATTCACGGACAAAACACATTGCTATCGAGATATCACTTCTTGAAAGAGAAAGTTGCTGAGGTTAAGCTGGATTTTGTTCCAACTACAGAGCAAGTAGCGAGATATATTCACAAAACCTTTGCCCAAGGATGTTTTTGAATACCTTCGCAATAAACTGGGAGTGGTGACCCTTCCCAAGAAGTGACTAGCTACAGGGATCACATTCTCAGGGGGAGCATTGAAGTGTTTGATCATCTTCTTGCTCATGTCTTTATTTATTACTAAGTGTAATAAATTTTGCCTGAGAATGTTGTGTTTGGACTCAGGGGGAGTCTGTAGCAGCCCTTTGGTATTATTGTCAAAGGGGGAGAAGATTTACAGGAGAGTGCATGTGTGTTGCCAACAATTCCAAAGGGGGAGATTGTTGAGCAAGGTGCAGCAAAAGTATTGTCATTGTTGTCAACACAGACAGATAGATCAGTTGATGCAGTGGACAGGAGTTCAGAGGTCAGTGAGAGCATGTACAGTGAATATCCAAGAAGACAGAAGTGGTCCAGATTCAAAGGATCAAAGAAAAAGACAAGTAAGAAAACTGTCGCGATATCGCGACATGTTTTCTGTCGCGATATCGCGACATGGACGAGGAGAGAGAAGGCACAAGAAAAATTGTCATGATTTCATGACATGGACAAGGAGAGAGAAGGCACAAACAAAACTATCATGATTTCATGACATGTTGCAGGAAAAGAAGCCAAGTGGAAAAACTATCATGATTTCGTGACATGTTGGAAGCAAAGAAGGCAAGTAAGAAAATTGTCATGATTTCGTGACATGTTCGAAGAAGAAGCGCTTGCAAGGAAAACTGTCACGATTTCATGACATGTTCGAAGAGAAAGCGCTAAGGATGAAAAGTGTCACGATTTCATGACAAGTTCGAAGAGAAAGTTCCAAGTAGAAAAAGTGTCACGATTTCGTGACATGTTCCAGTTTTGCAGGGCCAAAGACAGAAAAGGCATAAGGCAAGAGAAGTGTCACGATTTTGCGACATGTTCTGTTTTTGCGGGACAAAGATAGAAAAGGCATAAGGCAAGAGAAATGTCGCAATTTTGTGACATGTTCAATTTTTGCGGGCCAAAGATAGAAAAGAGACAAGGCAGCGAAGATGTCACGATTTTATGACATGTTCCATTTTCATGGGCGAACGGCAGAAAAGACACAAGGCAATGAAAGATGTCACGATTTTGTGACATGTTTTGTTTTCGCTAGAGCAAGAAAAGTAGAGTATGGAGAGGGAAAGTGTCACGATTTCGTGACATGTTTTATGGTTGCAAGAGAAGAAGTGAATAAGGATGCGAGAATGTGCATGATTTCGTGACATGCTGTATTTTTGCGGGTAAAAGGCGAGAAGGGCAAAAAGAGAGAAGTGTCGCGATATCGCGACAAAAGCAAAGCAGAGGCTGTCAAAGACAAAAGTGTCATGATATCGCGACAAGAACAGAACGCAAGTCTTTTATAGCAGAAGTGTCGCATTTTCGTGACAAAAGTGAAGATGAAGTCTCTAAAGGCAGAAGTGTCACGATATCGTGACATGTTGTGTTTTCACGGCAACAACAATAGAAGAGTTGCAGGGGCAGTCGAGGCCGACAAAGACCGATGCAGGCCGACAGATTTTAGGGTTTGCAGTCGACCAAATTTAGGGTTTGCAGCCGACCATGTTTAGGGTTTGCAGCCGACTAAGATTAGGGTATTTCAGCCGACTAAGATTAGATCTTTGCTCATGAAAAGTTTGTTATAAAAGGAGGGTTGTTGGGAGATTTGGTCATCTCGATTTTGTGCGAATTAAGTCTACTGTGCGCATAAAGCGAATCATGTCGAACCAAGCCAAGTGCGAAGTAATAGCGCACAGAGAGCAAAAAAGCGCAAAGGGGCAAAAGTGATCGATCAACTGTTTAGCAGCAGAGAGTGCGAAGCATTATCACAGAAGCAGTCTGCTCAAAATCAGATAGTGCGAAGCGTTTGCGCAGAAGAAGCAGAGTGCATAGAAACTGCAGACTGTGCGCAATAAGGTGAAGGTATTATTCTGTAATTTTCATTGTTTTTATTGAAGTCCAAGTTGCAGCTTGGCATAAGGGGTTGGTGCTCCTTTCCAGTAGGTGTTGGTAAATTAGGAGTTGGTGCTCCTTTCTGTTTGGTACAAAAAAAATCTGAGGGGTTGGTGCTCCTTCCAGTTGGTGTTGGTAAAAGGGATTGTAAAGTTGTAGCTTTGCAAAGGCTAGATTTGGATGGTAGTCCAAGCAGTCATTTTTGAGGAGTAGCCACATTGGTGAACCTCGTTAAATGTTGTGTTGTGTGTAATGCTTTCTTGCTGTATTTGATATATCTGTTTATAAGTTTTAAACTGCTACTGGTTTTAGAACTGTATATTTGAAGTTTAAAAGATCACACTGATTCACCCCCCCTCTCAGTGTCACTATGATTATAATAGTGCACCACCAAATATCAGGCCATACAGGTACCCTCATACCATGAAATTAGAACTAGAAAAATTGGTACAAGAATTACTCAAGGCTGGTGTCATCCGACCTAGTGGTAGCCCCTACTCCTCGCCTGTCCTACTTGTTCCCAAGAAAGATGGCTCATGGCACCTATGTATTGACTATCGAGAATTCAACAAGATGACAGTCAAGGATAAATTTCCTATTCCAATGTTTGATGAATTACTCGATGAACTACACGGGACCATGTATTTCACCAAGCTTGATCTCTGCTCTACCATCAGATCCGGCTCAAGGATGAGGACATCCCCAAAACTACCTTTTGCATTCATGAAGGTCATTATGAATTCTTGGTAATGCCATTTGGTCTCACAAATGCTCCTTCTACATTCCAAAGTCTTATGAACAACATCTTCCTACCCTTTCTGTGAAAGTTCATCCTTGTGTTCTTCGATGACATCTTGATTTACATCCGCACATGGGAAGAGCACCTCAATCATGTGGATCAAACTTTACATTTGTTGGTCACCCATCACTTTTTTGTCAAAAGGTCCAAGTGTTCCTTTGGTCATATTGAAGTAGAGTATCTGGGACACATTGTCTCACAGTATGGCATCAAGTTTGACCCTAAGAAGATTCAAGCAGTTCAAGAGTGGTCGAAACCTTGCACCCTCAAGAGACTTCAAGGATTTTTAGGGCTTACAGGCTATAATCGTAAATTTATCTACAATTATGGGAAGATAGCTGCCCACCTCACCTCCATGTTGAAAAAATATTCCTTCACTTGGACAGGGCCTATTGACCAAGCCTTCATTGAACTCAAACATACTATGACCATCACTCCCGTCTTAGCCATGCCATATTTCTCTAAACCATTTGTCATTGAAAGTGATGCTTCTAGTCATGGTATTGGGATAGTATTGATGCAAGAAGGACGACCTATGGCTTTTACTAGTAAGGCACTCTCTGATCGTAATCCAGGGAAATCCACACATGCTAAGGAAATGTTAGCCATATTGCATGCAGTCACACATTGGTGACCTTACCTCATTGGGCGTCACTTCTCCATCAAAACCGACCATCAAAGTCTCAAATATTTTTTTGGAACAAAGAGTTTCCATGCGTGACCAACAAAAATGGGTGTCTAAACTCATGGGCTATGATTATGATATCACCTACAAAAATGGAAAGGAGAAAATTGTGGCTGATGCTCTTTCTCATCAAATGGAGACCGTAAGTATGTTGTGTGCCATCTCAGCACCAGTTCCCCAATGGATTGATTCCTTGCATCAATAAGCATGTCAAGATGCAAATTTTCAAGCTTTGATAACCTCACTAATGGATGATCTAGATTCTACACTAGATCTGTGCTACCATCAACGTCTGGTTCTACCTCATAAGTCCCCACTTCGAGAGCTCCTCATGAAGGAATTGCATGCCAATCCCTATGCATGCCATTTAGGGTTCCTTGAAACATATGATCGACTCAAGCACACCTTCTTTTGGAAAGGTATGAAATAGGACATTTGATCTTTTGTTGTTGCATGTGACACATGTCAAAGGATGAAAGGTGAAATAGTGCACTCTTTGGGTACTCTTTAGTCATTGCCTATATCGGATCAGGTTTGGACTAAAATTTCCATTGACTTTATAGAAGGACTCCCTAAATCTGGAGGCAAGTCAGTTATTTTTGTGATAGTGGACCGCCTTTCAAAATATGCTCACTTTTGTACCCTTACCCATTCTTATACAGCATCCATTGTTGCACAATTATTTCTTTACTCCATATTTTGCCTTCATGTCATGCCCACCTCCATTGCATCTGATCGTGATCCCACCTTTACTAGTCATTTTTGGCAAGAGTTGTTTAAGTTGTAGGGGACTCAGCTCAAAATGAGTTCAGCCTACCAACCATAAATGGATGGTCAAACAGAAGTTATTAATAAATGCTTGGAAATCTATCTTCGCTGCTTTGTCTTAGATCATGCCACTCAATGGGCCAAATGGCTATCCTTGGCTGAATGATGGTACAACACTTCCTATCATACCGCAACCAAACTCACACCATTTGAATCATTCTATGGATGCCTTCCACGTACGCCTTCCTCTTACATTCCTGGCAGCTCCAAGGTCCAGGCCATCGACAACACTCTGAGTCAACAGACCGAGGTCCTTCGCCAACTTAAGAAGAATTTGAACATGGCCCAGAATCGGATGCACCAACAAGCTGATCAGCATCGTTCTGAGCATAGTTTTGATATAGGTGATATGGTATTCCTTCGCTTTCAGTCATACAAACAATCATCCCTACAACTTTTGAGGTGCCAGAAGCTTGCTACAAAATTCTATGGTCCTTACCAGGTTCTACAAAGGATTGGCCCCATAGCTTACAAATTTGCACTCCCACCTACTTCCAAGCTTCATCCTATTTTTCATGTTTTCGCTCTCAATAAAATTATGGGTACATAGGTACAGGTTCAATCGACACTTCCTAAATTGGATGAAGAAGGCTCCTTATTACTTGAACCTGAGCAATTGTTGGATCGTTGAACTCACACTCTTCGCAACCATATAATTATAGAGATCTTGGTTCAGTGGCATGGGCTTCAACCTGAAGATACTACATGGGAATCTCTCCACCAACTCCAACAACAGTTTCCCCATTTTAGCTTTAAGGACAAACCTTCTTCAAGGGGAAGGACATGTTAGGATCCCATCCTAACCCTTAATGTAATAACTTCCATGATGTAATAATTCCTAAATAACGTGGGTAGTACCCATGATTAATATTTTGTAATGTTCTAAGTTTTAGCTTATATAGTGCCTATGAAAAATGGCACCCTTTTTATGTAACACATGTTAGATAGGTTATGTAAGGTGGCCTTGTGCATGTAATTCGAGTGGCATTGTGCATGTAATTCGAGTGGCACTATGCATGTAATTCGGGTGGCATTATGCATGTAATCCAGGAGGCATTTTACATGTAATCCAACCATGGAAGGGAACTCTTTAAATACCCGAGAAGGCACAAATGTATTCATATTTTTGCAAATTAATGAAGTGTTGAAGGAGATTTCCCCCTTGAAGAGGCCTACGATTCTATCTTATTGTGAGATTGTTCCTTTATGCAAATTTTTGTTATAATGTGTATTTTGTTTTGAATATTAATATGATGTTTATGTGAGTTTATTTCCAAGCAATTGTGTGAGAGTGTGTTTATTTGAGTTTATTTTATAGTAGGATCCTAACACATCATTCCTACCATCTTCATAGCTCATTCCTATCGTCACCATCGCATTCTATTTGTCGAACTCTTTACAACCCCCAATCTACTTTGCAAATCTAACCCTAATCCGTAGGCACTCCTAGGCGCCTAGTGCATCCCACAGGCACAACAGTGCACCTGCTACATTTTGCAGGTGCAGCAAAGAGCCTATCATCCCCATAGCCACAGACCAGAACCTACAGCGTAAGATCATCAGGCGTCATTGGGACATCCTGCCATCAATATGCAATAGAGCAACGAAATAACATCATCAATAGCAAAGTAAGTATTTTATGCATTTTTATTTGATGTTATTTGGATTATACATGTTTTGTTTACTAGGCACTCCTAGGCACCTAGTGCATCCCACAGGCGCAGCAGTGCACCTGCTACATTTTGCAGGTGCAGCAAAGATCCTATCATACCCATAGCCATAGACCAGAACCTACAGCGTAATATCATCAGGTTTCATTGGGACATCCTGCCATCAATCTGCAATAGAGCAACGAAATAACATCATCAATAGCAAAGTAAGTATTTTATGCATTTTTATTTGATGTTATTTGGATTATACATGTTTTGTTTTCTTAGATCTAGGGTTTTTAGTTTGTATTTTTGATGGTTCATCATTTTTTTTGCTAATGACTAACTGTTTGTTGTATGTGTAGGATCAGGTAGCATCAAACAAGGATTGTTGAGTAGCTATTGAAGCTAGAGCAGTCCGATTACAGATAACCAAAAGCCCACTCATCCTGTTGGAAGCAAGATACACTGGAGACACTACTTGCTTTGTAGATAGGGTTTAGGAGAACCCTAGAACCTATATTTATTGTATCAAAATAAATTCTTTTGAAAAATAGATTGTAACAAAGGATTTTCTTAGCTCCCCCCATTTATTGAATAAAATCATCTTTTGTGCAGTCTCTTGTTCATTGGAATTATTTTACTTTCATATTTGCTTTAGTGTCATATTTTTTCTTCACAAATGGTGATCACGATGGGACCCCACAAGGGTTCTACTTTATGATTTACTTTGTTGTACTAATTTTATTATGTAGGTCCATTTTATAGGGTTTTTTGGAGAAAAAAACCAGCCAAAATCATCGATTAGAGTTTCTGGAAGGTCTTGTGATAGTTTGCAAAAGGTGTATAGTTGCTCTATAGTACTTGTTGATCCCCAAAAGCACCCTATTGTGCCTACACAGGCACCTTGCTATGCTTACAAAGGCACCCAGCTGCGCTTGGCAGTGATTTGGAGCAGATCTTAGGCTTTCGGGTAAGCCTTAGAGCCATTATGTTTCAATTTTTGTTTTTACATATTTCATTATTTCACTATTACTTTTTATATTTTAAGCTTAAAATAAACACACATTAATTAATCTAGAAATAAATTCATTTTATATTGCATCTAGGGCATATTTGCATTCAGTCATCACATATTTTGAGTTTTCTGTTTTGAAAAAGAATTGCAAATTCAAATAATTTTTGCATCTTTCTGTTTGCATTTGAAAGTAAAGAGCATTAATTAGAATTTGCATATTAGGAGTTAAGGGTTGCTTATTTTAATTATCTAAGTAGTAACAATACTTAAATGCAAAAAGTATTCCTGCCCTTGGATGACTCCTTTGGCAGAAGGGTGGACGAACCATCCGATTGCTATCTAGGCAAGGGGTTTTAAGCGGTGTACTTCACACTTTTTAGAAGAAATTTTCATTCATGTGTTGGATTCTAATTTATATTTTTGAAATTTGTCACCTTTAACATTGTTTTTCCACAATAGAAAATAGAAAATTTAAAATTAATCACACACAACATGTTTCACTTTAAACAATAGTGGTTGGATTTCATCACCAACCATTGCTTGAGATTTGGTGACCATGGCAGTCATTTCCATCTACCAATATCTGCCCTTAGACACCTTAGGACTACCCTCGAGCAAACTTGTTGGATTTCATCACCAACAAGAATCTCGTTGCCCCATCCAACCCTAGTTTTTCACCTTTATTTTTCATTAAGTAATATTAGGATACATCAAACACACAAAAATATCATTTCTAAAAGGAATTTACACTAAAATGAGATCATCAATGAATAAGGTAAACCACATAAGGTGAAACTTAATATTTATTGTTTTCGTTGTTTTTAAATTATTTATCTCTATTTTCAATTTTGGAGATTTAATTTGACAGTCCTAAAATTGCATTTTGATTTACTTTACTTTATGGTTCTAACTCAAAATCAAACAAAGGTATTAATTCAAAATATTTTAATGGAAAATACAACAAACATACCTACAACTTCAGTAGCCAACATTTCAAATTCTATCCAACTGAAAGCACGAGGATACAGAAACACCACAAGAACAAGAAATAACGTATGCAAATTGACACAAGATAAAAGCAATACAAAATATAGTAATCTCTTTTATTGATACACTTTACAAATTGTGTTACAATACGTCTCCTTCCTTTTTAGGGGATAGGAGAGTCAAATGTGTTTCTTGTCACAAGACTCATGGCCAACAATCCTTCTTTCGCATGCCCACATGTGATATGGGCGGACCAAAACGTCGTTGCCGCTGTTGTATGTGATTATTTGCTCTTTCTTGCTCCTCTGCTATCAAAAACCTGCATTCAAAGAAATAGAAAATATTAATAATACCTGCAGACCAAATGAAACATGTATTTCCCAAGGCCTACTGTCAGTAAAAGCATGAAAATAATAAAATGACTATCAGATGACCTCTGATTGACCTGAAACTTTGAAAGAAACATAAAAATATCATCAAAAGACCATTGCAAAAATAACAGTCTAAAAATTCCTCACAATTTTGTATTTTCTCCAGGGTGGAACGAATAGACCCTTGACAGATTGGTATTCGTTCCAGGGTGGGACGAATAGACCTGCAATAACCTATCAAAAAGCACCCTCTTCAATGTCCTATCTCATAAGTTCCAAATGACCTGAAAAGTTGGGGTTAGCTAATTGGGGGAATTTTGAGACGACCCAGATTCTCAGATTTCTCCAATTTTTCCTCTAGGATCCATATTTTGAATATGGCATCTGCAAGTTAGTGAAAGAGGGAAACAACAATAACCTGGTCAAAAATAATCAGAATGACATGAAATTTGAATTGTAACCTATTTAACCTATCTAGAATCATATGCAAAAGAAAAAAACAAGAAATCTATCATAAATTTCTAATAATACCAGGGTGGGGTGATTAGCACTGTGATAGTTTAGGGAGCGCCCGGGGGCAAGACGCCCATCGATTGAAGCACTGTTTCAGCACCAATCCACTTGGGATGGGTTTAAAACTGATTGTAAGGTGTTTTTGACAAATTTTGTGGATATTTGTGGTCAAAATTTGGGTTTTGGGTACAGATTTGCGCCTCTAATAGTCACCCAATAACCTCCCTTTCGAATGAGAGATTAAGGATGTAAAAGCACAAATCGCAGTTAGGTATGAAATTGGCAGCACTTCGTTGCTCAAATGCTCCTTCTCTGTCCTCTTTTTTGGGTGGGAAAACTTCCCAATTTATATACCTTATGATCTCCTTTTATGAATTACGCATGCGAGGGTGCCACTTGAGTTAACTGTCCTATTTTCAGAGAAAAGCTAACTCCTTGATAAAAAAGCTTCTTGCATGAGGTCTCTAAAATAAATACATGCATGACTGAAGTCTCTCCTCTTGAATAAAATCTATTCCTCACAATTACATGGCCTGAATCCTCAGTTAACTGGCGGAGTTGCCGAGGTTTGACTTTTTGCAAGTCAAACCTGCTATTTGTCCCACCCTGGAGCGATTTCTTAATCGTCCCAAGGTGGGATGGATACCAGTCTGAATTCATCCCTGGGTGGGACGAGTAGAGAAAAATGTGCCAAAAAGGTGCAAAATTGAATTTTGACCCTCAAAAACTACTTTTGGGAGTGGTTAGGACCACTATTTGACCTTTGGGGGCTGCCCTAGGGGTTGTTTGTGTCAATGCGATCAACGCTTGTTGTCACATAATCAGATTGGTGTTGTTTCAATCCACTTGGGATGGGTCCAAAACTGATTATGGGGTGTTGTTAACAAATTTGGTGGATAATTATGGTCAGAATTGAGTTTTGGGTACGAATTTGCGCCTCCAATAGTCACCCAATAACCTCCCTTTCGAATGAGAGATTAAGGATGTAAAAGCACAAATCGCAATTAGGTATGAAATTGGCAGCACTTCGTTGCTCAAATGCTCCTTCTTTGTATCTCTTTTGGGTGGGAAAACTCCCCAATTTATAGACCTTAGGGTCTCCTTTTTTGAATTGCGCATGCGAGGGGTCTCTTGAGTTAACTGTCCTATTTTTAGAGAAAAGCTAACTCCCTGATAAAAAAGCTTCTTGCATGAGGTCTCTAAAATAAATACATGCATGATTGAAGTCTCTCTTCTTGATTTGGAGTTGTTCCTCACAATTGAAAGGCCTGAAGCCTCAGTTAACTGGCGGAGTTGCCGAGGTTTGACTTTTTGCTAGTCAAACTTGCTATTCGTCCCACCCTAGAGAGATTGCTTAATCGTCCTAGGGTGGGACGAATACCAGTATGAATTCATCCCTGGGTGGGACGAATAGAGAAAAAGGTGCCAAAAAGGTGCAAAATTGACTTTTGACCCTCAAAACTACTTTTGGGAGTGGTTAGGACCACTTTTTGACCTTTGGGGGCTGCCCTAGGGGTTGTTTGTGTCAATGCGATCAACGCTTGTTGTCACATAATCGGATTGGTGTTGTTTTGGTGTCTACACCAACCTAGTCTATCTAGTCCCATTTGCCCATCTCTCCCACAAGAGGGATCCCTTCCCCAAAATAGTGAGCAACCATCCATCCAAATTGACATGGACAAGGTAGAGGCCCTCTATAGGTCTTCTAACTATGTCCTTGAACCCATTATCCAAGACTATGTTGCACAACCAGAATTGGCTGCATCCTATCCATCCAACCCCACCCGAGGATATCCTAATTTTGCCTATGAATATGGTATGTCCTCTTCTCCTAGTCCATCCCAACAAAACCCATGTGTTTTTAACACTCATCCTCCATCTGGCTATACCCAAATCTGTTCCAATCCTTTGTATGAGGAGTATGTTAATGTTGCCTCACATGTACCAATCTCCCAAGTTGCCACATCAAGTGCAACTTGTTCCATACCCATTTCCTCCAATCCATCCACATCCATACCTTCATATTCTAACCTATCTATAGCCTTGTCAATTTCTTCTATGTTCGAACAAGAACTTCATGACACGTTGGATCTCGTGAATAGATTGCTTCTACAACATCAAAATGCTAGATAACAAGTTCATGTAAATCCTACACTTCCTGTAGTTTCAACCCAACCAACCATGGCCAACCAAAATTTAACTTGGGTACCCCAATATTTGGTGGTGTCTATCCTCAATCCACCCCCAATGTAAAATCCAACCCCTCCAATCATAATTTCTTCTGGCCAACCCAACCAATTCTTTCAAAATATTCCTCCTCATCAATCTTCTTCTTCTCTCAACCATAAATCTTCCCCCCATAAATTTTAAACCAATCAATTCCATCAAAACTAGCTAATCACTCTCCAATATTTTTCTTTTAGTCCATCTCGAAATCATTAGGTTATCCAAGGCTTCCACATTCCTAGGGAAGATCTTAGGATTCAGGCCATGCAAAAACAAATAGATCAATTGATGCAAAACTCTCCTGGCATGTCAAGCCAAAGACCAACTTTAAGCCAACTGATCCATCAACCAATCCATCCTTTGGTACCATCATCGCCATATTTGGCAAACTTTACATTACCAAATTTTGACAAATTTAGGGGAACCAAGGACCCTACGGAGCATGTTAGCTCATTTATTCACATGCTTTTAGATTCAAACTAACGATGCTCTCATGCTCTAAATATTTCCTCAAACATTACAAGGAGATGCCATAGAGTGGTTTAATCAGCTACCAACACATAGTATTTATACTTTTGAATAATTTATTAACCTTTTCTTTGAGCGTTTTGTTCTAAACATCAAAAAGAATGTTTCATTATCATATGTATACACCTTAATACAATGGGGTGATTAACCTATCTATGACTTTGGAAACCGTTGGAGGGCAGTCATTACAAAATTGCCATTCTCCCTCCCAATGGATGAAATCATCAAATTATTTACCAAGAGTTGCTTAAAACCCATCTCTTGGATGCTTCATCTTCATATATATTATTCATTTGAATAACCGTTAGCACGGGCTAATTTCATTAAGGAGATAAAAATCCAAGAGGGCATAATTAAGCCTAAAAATAAAGAATGGCAAAACAAGGGCCAATTTAGAAGCAATCAATAAGGTCAAAATAAGTCATCACAAGCCTCTTCGGCTAGTCCTTCTAATCAAGTAAATCAAGAAGTTATGAGCTAGCCTGTAATGGCTCAACAACCTGTTCAACAACCACAACAAATTGCTTATCATGCAGTCCCCTCGGTAACTCAAGCACCCATGGTGCAAAACACAACACCAACTGTGGAAAACCCCTCTCGTTAGCAATACGCTCGACCCCAATGCCAATACACTCCTTTAATAGAGTCGTATTCTACCCTCTTTCAAAGGTTGTATGACACAAAAAAGTTGGCTTTACCCGAAATCAAGCTCGATGATCCTACCAAACATAGCAGAAATTATAAGGAACATCTATTTTATCCATACCATAGTAAAAATGGTCATGATATCAATGCCTGCAAAATTTTTAATAACATCGTTCAAGACCTCATAGACTTGGGGGCCATTAAGGTGGATAACCCCCTAGATCTATAAAATCAGAACTTGGGAATTTTTCAAATACCTCTTCCAAATCATGACGAGGCCCAAACTAATGTAGGAGGTAATAATCATCATACAACTCCTAACCAAGTTAATCATGTCCAACATTACCAAAATTTTGTAGGAGCAGTCCATGTGGTCACAAGAGGTCAAAGGAAAAATCAACAAAATGCCCAACAACCAACAGTTTCACAACCTTCAAATCCACCACCCATTCAAACCTCTCCAAATCCATCCCTGTCAATCCATTTTTCTAGTTCACCCATTCATCCCATCCATCATCCTCTACGGCCAATGGTATCCTTAAGCAACCGATTAACTACAAGTTTGAAAATGGCTTCAGCCAAATTATCCATATATAAGCTCATCCAACAATCCCCTAGGCATAGAGATGCCCTAATGGAAATTCTTAAATCTATTGAGTTTGAAGCTCAAGACTCTAATGCCTTCAACAATTTTTTAGGGAGCGTTAGAACATGCATGGAGCCATCCATCACCTTCTATGATTTTGAAATAAAGTCAATGACCTTAGAATCCATAGATTCTTCATTGCACATCATGGCCCAGATAGACAAAAATCCATTTAAGAGAGTCCTAATTGATACCGGCTCATCCATAAAAATTATCACTACCACTCCCCTTAGACACCTCAACCTTCTACATTCCCATATTTCCAAGTTCTCATTCACCCTCAAAGATTTTAACGATGCTTTGTATACCACAGTTGGCACTATTGTTTGGCCCATTGAAGTAGGGGTCAGAATGATGGATACTATGTTCCACATCTTGGAAGGGGCCATGGTGTACAATGTACTCCTTGGTAGACCTTGTATGAGGGAGATGAAATGTGTTCCATCAATTATACACAAATGCTTGAAATACGTTCATGATGGTCAAGTCCATTGCATCCTCGCAGATGTAGAACCTTTCAAGTATTATAATTTCATTTCAAACCCCTATGAATCCATGTTGCCTTCCACCCACCTATTCTTATCCCCATCATATTCAAATCTATCAACTTCATCTTCTAATCCATCCACATCTTCTTCCAAAGCTCCTATTTTTAAGGAGTCACCCATCACCAAACCCCCTCAATCATCCATTTCTTTTTGTACATGTGGTCGAGGTCAACCTACTTTCACCACATCATCCACCTCAAAAACTCCTTCTTCTATAACCATTTCTTCTTCATAATCATTCCCTCATCCACATTATTCTAATTCCAAGCCATCACCCAATATTTCTTCATCAACCGATGTTTCATAAGTCAAACTTTTAGATTGTGAAATATTCAAATCCTTGCCACTTTCCATGGCCCCCTCCAATCCTTAGCCATACATTTCCACATCATCCACCACCTCATCCTAATTCAGGGTCCACATCGCTAGTCCTAGTATTGGTGAATACATGGTCCAAGATGTTACCATTACCCCTCTTCCCATTCCCACAGCCAAGGATTTCAGTCGCCCATGTGAACATCATTTAACCATAGGTGTTATCTATGATATGAACTCCATCCCTAATAGTATTAACTTTGTCTATGGAGGGATTGATTCCTCAATTGAGATAAATCTACCTAAAGAACCAAAAGAGCCAAGATGTGACAAAATAAAAAATATGACAGCATTTCCATATCGTTACTTCCACATAGTCAATTGGCAAGATCAAGATCTAGGTTCCCATGAACAAGGGATACATGACATAATTTATTTCTCATATCGAGGAGAACATGATCATTTAGGCTTGGGATATGCCCCACTTTCCTCAACCACTTCCCTTGAGAAAGCCTTCCAAAGGCTTAGCGTCAATGAAGAAGATAAAGACCCCCTTACATTTTCCTCCACCACTTCTCTTGAACAAACCCTTCAAGAGCTTAGCTTCAATGAAGAAGAAGATCTACTAAATTTTTCCTACCCACTTCCAGATTCTGATGATGAATGTTATGAAGAGTATGAACTTATGTCCAATGCTTCTGACAATTTTTAAGAGGAGTCTCAGTCCATTGTTCCCCTTACCCAATAGGATGAGTTTTACTTCAAACTATTTACTATCCATTAGCCCATATTTCGCTTTCTTCTTCCACAAGAACAAGTTGACCCACCTGGTGAACCACCCCCACTTGAGTTCCATTGAGCCATTCAGCCAAGCCAAAATTTGTAACATATGTATATAAACAAAAATTCAAAAAAAAAATCAAAACATTCAAAAAAATAAAACAAAATATTTCTTTGCATGTACATAGCATTTAATTTCATGTATATTTGCTGCTATCTAGGGTTAACAAGATTCAACGTCGGTTCCAATCTAATCATCCCACCCATCCATATTCTTCTACTAAGTCAGTATGAATCCTATTGACTTATTCACCCCACTTCGTAATCCATACAATTCGGCTAAGTCAATTCCAATTGACATAAGCTTTGTTGACATGGACCAAATTTCTTCACCACCCTCCTTTTCAGAGTTCATCCTATTGAGCAAGGTGCAATGACAGTATTGTCATTATTGTCAACACAGTCAGATAGATCGATTGATGCAGTGGACAGGAGTTCAGAGGTTATTTAGAGTATGTACAATGATGTTAAATGCTTATGAGGATGTTTTTGTTGTTTGGGTTAAGTTTTTACAGGTTGTCCAAGAAGACCAAAGTGGCCCATATGCTAAAGATCAAAGAAAAAGCAAAACACCGCATCGAGAAAAAAGTGTCGCGATATCGTGACATGTTGCATTTTCATGGCCAAAAGAGAAGCAAAAAAGCAAAGGGAAAAAAGTGTCGTGATATCACGACATGTTGCATTTTTGCAACCAAAATAGAAGCGAAAAAGCAAAGAGAAAAAAGTGTCGCGATATTGCGACATGTTTCATTTTCGCGGCCAAAAAAGAAGCGAATTAGCAAAGAGGAAAAAGTGTCACGATAACGCGACATGTTGCATTTTCACGGCCAAAAGAGAAGCGAAAAAGCAAAGAGGAAAAAGTGTCACGATATCGCGACATGTTGCATTTTTGCGACCAAAAGAGAAGCAAAAAAGCAAGGAGAAAAAGTGTCGCGATATCGCGACATGTATTTTCGCGGGCCAAAGCAAATAGAAAGAGCAAGGAGAAAAAGTGTCGCGATATCGCGACATGTATTTTCGCGGGCCAAAGCAAATAGAAAGAGCAAGGAGAAAAAGTGTCAAGATATCGTGACATGTATTTTCGTGGGCCGAAGCAAAGAGAAAGAGCAAGGAGAAAAAGTGTCAAGATATTGCAACATGTTGCATTTTCGTGGGCCAAAGCAAAGAGAAAGAGCAAGGAGAAAAAGTTTCGCGATATCGCGACATGTAGCATTTTCGCAGTCCAAAGCAAAGAGAAAGAGCAAGAAAGAAAAAGTGTCGTGATATCGCGACATGTCACATTTTCATGACTCAAAAAGTGCAGGCAGGCAGAGAAACAAAAGTGTCACGATATCGTGACATGTCGCATTTTCACGACTCAAAAAGGGCAGGTAGGCAGAGAAACAAAAGTGTCACGATATCACGACATGTCGCATTTTTGCAACTCAAAAAGGGCAGGCAGGTAGAGAAACAAAAGTGTCACGATATCACGACATGTCGCATTTTCGTGACGCAAAAAGGGCAGGAAGGTAGAGAAACAAAAGTGTCGCAATATCGTGACATGTCACATTTTCGTGACTCAAAAAGGGTAGGCAGGCAAAGAAAAAAAAGTGTCGTGATATCGCGACATGTCACATTTTCATGACTCAAAAAGAGTAGGCAGGCAGAGAAACAAAAGTGTCGCGATATCGTAACATGTTGCAGTTTTGACAAAGGAACAGAGTAGTTGACAGTGCGTCTAATATTAGTGATGAACACCAGGATAGTGAAACTAAAGACTGCATAGTGACGTGGACCTATAAGGGAGAAAATGAACAGTCATGGAAAGAAGCGGACGCATGCCCATGTGGAGAAAATGAACAGTCATGGAAGGAGAAAATGAACAGTCATGGAAAGAAGCGGATGCATGCCCATGTGGAGGAAAGAAAATGAAGGGCCTCAAAATAGAAACGAAAAGATTTTTCGAAAACCAAAATGCATGCATGCACAAAGGAGAAAATGAACAGTCATGAAGGAGAAAACAAACAATCATGGTAGGAGAATATGGTGTCAATTATTTGCATGTGAAGTGTTTGACGAAATGCCTTCTCAAAATAAACAAAAGGAGTTACATAAAGAAGTAGTTACAATTGACAAGTGGCGCATGAGAATATGAAAGGAGTTACAACTGGAGTTACAAAGAGAAAGGATTGTTATAAAAGGAGTGTTGCTTGGAGAATTTTAATTGCAGATTTTATCTTGTGAAGAGAGCGATAGAAGAGCGAAATGCAAGTGATAAGGGTGTGTGTTTTATGAATTGTGGGCGATTTTGGGTAAGCAATAGACCAGTCAAGGTCTTGTAAAAGTGAAGGCATTTTTATGTCAATCTTCTAGTTTCAAAATTGAAGTCCAAGTTGGTGCTTGGCATCAAGGGTTGGTGCTCCTTCCAGTTGGTGCTGGTAAATCAGGGGTTGGTGCTCCTTCCAGTGGGTGCTGGTAAATTGATTGTAAAGTTGGTGCTTTGCAAAGGTTGGATTTGGATGGGAGTCCAAACAATCATTTTTGAGGAGTAGCCAAATCGGTGAACCTCGATACATCTTGTGTTGTGTGATGCTCTCTTGTTATACTTGCTTTATTTGGTTTTAAGTTTTTCATTGTTTTGGCTTTAAGAGTTGAAGATTTAAGTTATAAAGAGCTACACTAAATCACCCCCCCCCTCTCAGTGTCATTGTGAGACTAACACATCCTATCCGAGGAATTGTTAAGAGCTTCTGCCAACTACATTCCTCCTTCCCCTCCACCTTCACCTCCATCTTCTACCAAGAATCCTAAGGTCTTTCAGGTAGATTTAGATGATGATAAGTAGGAAGAGTTGGATGACATCTTAGATGACATTCATTTGATCCCAACACCACATCAACTTGAGGAAGGTTCACATATATCTATTGAAGATACCATCAAAGTGAACCTTAGTTCAGATCCAGACAATCCCCAAATTGTCAAGCTTGGAAAAAGCCTATCATCTAATGAACAAGAGCAATTCATTGCTCTCCTCAAGAAGAAAAAATATGTGTTTGCATGGTCCTATAAGGATATGCCTGGTCTTGACCCTAGTATTGTGGTCCACAACCTCACCTTACATCTCAATGCCAAACCGGTCAAACAAAATCTTAGAAGGATGCATCCTACCATGGCTCTCATAGTCAAGGAAGAGCTTCAAAAACTTCTAGATGTCAATTTCATTATTCCTATTGACTATCTTGAGTGGCTTTCAAACATGGTACCCATTCGCAAGCCTAATGGGTCGATATGCATTTGCACTTATTTTTGAGATCTTAATAAGGCGTGTCCTAAGGATGACTTTCCTCTTCCAAACATTGATACTCTTGTCGATACCTGCGTTGGCCATGAAATTCTTTCCCTCATGGATGGTTTTTCAGGATACAACCAAATTCACATAAATCCTGATGACCAACACAAAACAACATTCACAACACCTTGGGGGACCTTTTGTTACAAGGTTATACCCTTTGGCCTCAAAAATGCAAGAGCTACCTATCAACGAGCCATGACTTACATCTTTCATGATTACATGCATAATATTATCGAAGACTATGTGGATGATCTCTTGGCTAAATCTAAAACTCGACAAGAGCACATTAGTGTATTGGAAAATATTTTTGATCAACTTCTAGAACATAAGGTGAGGTTAAATCCCAAAAAGTGTATCTTTGGTGTTACCTCAGGTAAAATTTTAGGATTCATTATCTCCAAAAGAGGTATTGAAGTGGACCCAAACAAGGTCAAGGCCATCATGGAAATGCCTCCCCCAACTAACATTAAGGAATTGTGTAGTTTACAAGGAAATATTCAATCAATCCGATGTTTTATTGCACAACTTTCTGATAAATGCAGGCCATTCAATTACCTACTACAAAATGGGGTGCCATTTGCATGGACAGATGAATGTCAAAAAGCCTTCGATGACATCAAGCAATACCTAGATTCTCCACCAGTCTTAGCTCCTCCTCGTCCGGGGGTCCCTTTCTATCTTTATGTCTTAGCAATAGACTTTTCTTTAGGGACAATGCTTGCACAAAAAAATGAACAAAATCGAGAGCAAGTCATTTATTACATTAGTCGAACATTGGTAAGTTATGAAACCCGATACGCTTATGTAGAGAAGTTGTGCTTAGCAGTGGTTTTTGCCACTAAGAAACTTCGACATTATATGCTTAGCCATACAACTTATGTCATAGCTAGAGAAAATCCTCTATGTTATATGATGTCTCGCACTTACAATAACACTCATACCACTAAATGGATAATGCTCCTTACAAAATTTGATCTCGAATTTATCAACCAAAAATCCATTAAAGGTCAGGTTATAGCCGATCAACTTGCGGAAGCTCCACTACCTAGTGATCATCCTTTGATTATAGAGCTCCCAGATGATTCGGTATTTTCTGTCACTAAATTAGAAGAAGATGTCATTCTGGAGGAAGACGTCGATATCACCTTATTCTTTGATGGATCTAAGTGTGAGAAAGGTCAAGGTGTTGGAGTTGTCTTTCATACACCTCATGGGATACCCATCCCTTTATCATTCAAGCTAGACTTTCCATGCACAAATAACACTACGAATATGAAGCCTTAATCTTAGGTCTTCAATCCGCTATAGCTATGGGCATCAAGTGTATTAGGATATTTGGGGATTCTCAACTTGTTGTCAAATAGGTAACCGGAGAATACCAATGCAAAGAACCTACCATTAAGCTTTATCATGAAGTAGCAATGAAATTGCTCTCAACATTCGAATGGTATGAAATCAGCAACTTGCCTCATTTGACTAATAGATTTGCAGATGTGATGGCCTCTCTTGGATCATTGATTCCAAAATATGACTTAGGAGAGGTACAACCCCTAATAATCTCAACAATCTCTAAAGCAGCCATTGTTCATACTGATCCTAAGGATGGAAAAGACATTTGCTTTATCCATTCGGAACCATATGAGTCTTGGTCAAGCCAAATAGTGGCCTTTCTAAAATTTGGAACACTCCCATATGATATGTCTCGGTCTACAAAATGCTCTTTCAAGAAAAAAGTAGCCCATTTTATTCTCTTGGGGGACGTGTTGTATAAACGTGGTTATGATGGAATCCTTCTTCGTTGTCTCAAAAAAAGTGAGGCTCAAAGAGCCATAACTGAAGCCCATGATGGTACTTGTGGTGGTCATTTTAGTGGGATGGCCATTGCAAAGCATATTTTATGCATGGGTTATTATTGGCCCACAATGGAATGCGATTGTTGCAACTATGTCAAAAATTGTAAGCAATGTCAAGCACACACCAATTTAATTCATGTACCATCACAAGCTTTACAGCCTATCCAAAGCCTTTGGCCCTTTTCACAATGGGGCCTAGACCTAATTGGAAAAATTTTACCTCCTTCCTTGGGACAACATACATTCATCATCATGGCCATTGAATACTTCACAAAGTGGGTTGAGGCCATTCCTCTAACCAATACGATAGGACCTCGAATTGTGGACTTCATACTCCACCATATCATCTGTCATTTTGGTATTCCCTCTAAAATCATTTTTGATAATGGTAAGTCTTTCAAGAACAAGGATGTTCGAGCACTTTGCGAGAAATATAATATCCAACATAGTTTCTCGACTCCTTATTACCCACAAGAAAATGGACAAGCCGAAGCTACCAATAAGACCTTGATTGCTATTCTCAAGAAACTTGTTAACAAAAATCATAGAGACTGGCATACAAAAATCCCTTTGGCACTATGGGCTTATCGAACAAGCATCCGAATGCCAATAGGAGCAACACCATTTTCCTTGGTCTATGGAGCTGAAGCTATCATGCCTCTTGAGCTCGATATTCCCTCCTTGCGAATTTCTTTGCAAGAATTCATAGATGATGACACCGCTAGACAAGCACGTCTTGACCAACTCACTCTTCTTGATGAGAGGTGAGTCAATGCACTAGAACACTTACGAGTTTATCAAGACCACCTAAAGCGTGCTTACAATGCCAAAGTCCATCTTCGTGAATTTCAAGTAGGAGATCTTGTACTTAAAGAGAACCAACAAAACACCAATGCTTTGCCACACCTTCATGATAAATTCATGGCTAATTGGTTAGGTCCATACATAATTTCCCAAAAAGTGGGTAATGGTACATATAGACTTGTCGATTTAGAGGGAGTAGAGGAGCCCAAACCACTTAATGTTATCCATTTGAAGGTATTTTATTGTTAATATGATGTTTATATGTATATATATATACATGGCTAAAAAAAACAAAACAAAACAAACAAAAATAGATCATTCACATAGGCATGTTCCCATTGCATACATCTTGCATTTACATATAGGCATCTTTACATGCATTTTTCACATTACATTCATACATACTGCATACATATTCCATTTGCATTCATTCCACATGCATTCCACTACATTCCTTCATTTTGCAAATTGCATTCATCCCATCCCACGTTCAATGATCTTTTATAGTAGTGATGATATGGCCAAATAAAAAAAAGTCAAGTTTCCACAATTGGGGGTACCTATTTTTTGGCATTTATGCAATTTTCTCCAATATCATAAGCCAACAATCCCATTTGTCAAAAATCATAAACCCCAAGTTTTTAGTCACTCAGCCATTACTAGTGTGTCTAGCAACCTCCAAAAAGATGTCCAATTTTCTTTAGGACCAAAAGCACTTTTTCACATTAAGAAAATCTTGAGTCTTGTCAATTGATTCCAAAAACAATCTTGCACCAACCACACTTCTTCACATCTTAAAAACATTTTGAGTCAAAGAGGGATAACACCATACTTGGGTGGCACCTTGAAGTGAAAAGGGTATTCCTCGCTTGTCCTATCATGCAACATAGTCCAAAATCAAAAATAGTGGTTTTCACCACTATCACAGTTGCTCTCCAAATATAAACACAAAATATAGAGTAGTAAGGATAGGGTCACATTCTCATCACACTTCGGTTGAGAATCCAATTCCCCAAAGCTCTATCCAAAATTAACAAATTCTATGCACACACCACAAATCCCTAAAGTTGTAAGGATCATACTACATTTCCCCTCAAAAGGTTAGGTAGTCATCCCCAAGGCCTAAATATCAGATCATTGGACTATGGAGTGAGTCTCCACCGGGGCTATAGATGCTTGATTGGCAGTGGAGTAAGCTCATGCGGGGCGACATGTCTCTCTTCCAAAAAGGGAGACCTCTAACCACACATACGGACAAGCTAGCTTCTTGGTCTTCTCCATAATAGGTCATGCCTAATTTACTCATAATGGGTTAATGAACTTCACGTGCACACACATTGGTTCTTGATTGCCTAGGGTCATTGTCATGCTCAATATTTGGTACATGAACTTCACTTGCACACACATTGGTCCTAAAGAAAGTTAGACAACATTTAGTGAGTTTGGTTGATAACACTAGTATGTTTGAGTCTCTAAAAATCCTTCAGTATTCCATATCAACATCCATATCTTCTTCCATATCAACATCCATATCTTCTTCCATATCAACATCCATATCTTCTTCCATGTCAACATCCATGTCTTCATCATGGATCAACCCGCATAACGCCACCAAGTTTGGTGCCCCCGATTGCAAAACAATGAACAAAAATGGCCAACAAAATTTTGAACTATAAATGATCATTCGAACATCATGCATTCCCCTCATATAGCTTGCATTAATCATCCATAAATTTTCCATTTAGCTTGCATTAATCATCCATATAAGCATTCATACACATCATGATTAGCTTGCATTAATCATCCATATAAGCACTACACATACACATCATAATTAGCTTGCATTAATCATCCATAAGATATTCATGAAACATATTCATAAAACATGCATTGCATACACATAAAAACATTCACACAAAAGATAACACAAACATAAAAGCCATGTATATATATAAAATATCGCATGTACAATGAGTGCCAAAAAGGCTACAATGGAGCACCAAGGCTCATATACAAAAAGTGCATCTAAGCACTAAGCTAATGTCCATGAGAGGACCCCTAAGACCTAGTAGGATCCCTAGACCTAGAACTCTACCTAGATTCAGCATGCCTCGATGACTCGATCCTAGAGGATGATGGAGGATCTAGAAATGCAATATGATGAGTCATGCACAACTCCTCCAAAGAGTGTGCATATGTCTCACTAGCCTGTAGTCACCGCAAGTCAATCCGATGTCGACGCTCTCTCACCAATATCTCTACCTGGAGCCTCATGACCATCTCTTGATCACCTACACTAGCCCTACCTATCGGCCGCTCTACCTCCATCCGGGCTATGGTAGCCCACAACCTAGCTATGACCACATCCCACCCTACCAAAGACTCCCTATGAGCCTCCATCATAGTCTCTCGCTCCTCATGAAGTTGCTCCACCTCAGCCCATAGCCTAGCCACCTCGGAGATCTCCCCCATCTCCTCATCATCCTCCCCCTCATCCTCTGCTACCTCCACCTTGGGATTCTACTATGATGCTCCCCTCGATCTCCTCTGACTCATCGATCGTTGAGACCTCATCCTCTTCGGAGTCATCCTCGACTCCGTAGCTACCGCATCCCCACCCATCACCACCTTTGGCACCCATACTGGTTGGGTACCAAACCATGCTGCATACTCAAGAGTCACCCCTACATCATCTACATCTAGGACCTCCAGCTGCTCATCATCCTCTATCTGCACCCTCCATGGCTCTGCACATGGAAGCCCCACCTCATCCTACCGATGTTGGTATAACACTGGCTCATCAGGCACACCCTGAGGCAAACCAAACTACCTCAACACCCGTGAGTACTGAAAGTACTCCACCTCATCATCTCTCCTCCCAACCAGCCACCGTGCCTATCTCACCCACCATAGCTGCTCCTCATCACCCTCCCACATGGCTCCCCACCATGGCCTCCATATCACCTGAGCCAAAGTCAACCCTGCCCACATATCCCTATACCACTAGCTGGTATGCTCCTCCCGACTTGGTTGCACCTCCTCAGCCACTACCCATCTCCTAGCATAGGGCTCACCCATCTACCATGCCTAGCAAGGTAACCCCTCTAGTCGAGCTACACTGAAGTGCTCCCACACCCAACATTGAAGAAGGAAGCTGCATCCAATCCCCTTCCTCCCTCTCCGTGTAATCTCATATAGCTCCTGGTATAACTACGCCAATAATGTAGGAGCCCATGCATATGCTCTTGGATTGGTGAGTAAGTCACTCACCAATCCCAATAGGTTCCAAGGGAACCTACACCCCATGCTATTGGGGAGCACTATGTTCACTAACATGAACATGATCAAGGTTGGGAGTGCACCCAACTCCTTAGCCTTGTACATGCTCAAATAGCAAATCCCCCCATCTCCCATCCTCGCCTCCCACCATCGCTCGTCGAACATCTTCATCATCTCTGCCTTCTTATCATGCCCAACCATCACCTTCACACCCTCTACTGGCACCTTGAGGATGTGATATACATCCTCAAGTGTGACAGTAGCCTCCCCAGTTGACAGCTTAAAAGGTCCCCCTATCTGAATCCCACCTCTCTATCAAAGATGAGAGGTACCCATCATCCACCCTCACCACATCCAATCGAGCCACTCCCTCCAAACCCACCTTCTTCAAAAGGTCCCAATCATCCTCCGTAAGCTTCTTCCTCATCCCGAGAATGGCAGGAGAGAACCGATGTCGAGGCTCTATCTCCCACAACTACAGCAACAAACATTTTTCAATTAGTATTAATTTCAAAAAAAAAAATAAAAATTTTTGCACAAAAGAAAAAAGTGTTTTTCAACATTACCAAGGCAAATCATGCCTCAGCTCCACCAGAAGCATTCACTCCCTCCACCGCCATAGCTTCCGCATAGATTTCCACTAGCCTCACTTCCCTCACCAATCCACTCCACTCCTCAGGCGCAGCTTCACAATCTCTCAAACGCATGAATGAGCCTCCAAATCCACCTTGTAAGCTATTTATAGCTAAAGCAAGTGCACTCAGGTGTAGGGTGGTGCCTACGGTCCATAGGCGTGCATGGGTGCCTGCAGGCGCACCCAGGCACAGTAGGGCACCTACAGGATACCACAGGCGCAATAGGGCGCCTAGCGCCAAAATTGCATGAAGGCAAAAGCGATCAAAATAGTAGCTTGCCTCCTCAAAACTTCACCAAATTTCATCCACACATCATGCACATCATAAAATCAGGTTTTGTGAAAACAAAAATCATTTTGCATACATATTTTTTGAGCACGATGTAAATTTGTCAAATGCACAAATCGAGTTACAAAACACATCAAACGAATCCAAATTTTCACAAAACTGACACTCAACTCTTCTACTTCATATTCTTCATCATCCCACAAAATTTCACAAAAATTGGAGTTGATTTGACCATTGAATCAATTGTTTCCATCCAAAAAAGTGCAAAATCAACCACTAAAAGCTCTAACATTTACAAATCGACTCCAACTTTGGTGACATCATCACATTTCTTCTATCACATTCTTCCATCAGCATTCTTCCACTATCATAATCTACCATCAGTTCTTCCAACACATGTCAAAATTACAAGTGAATCTCGTATATAGTGGTTTATTCTATATACTTGGTGATTGCAGCGATTTGCATCCATGCAATTCGGTAAGATGAATAAATTACCATAAGAACACTTGGTCATCATCATCATTCCATATCTCCTAGTTAGAAAAGCACAATAAAATTTGGTTCCTCACATTTCAAGTGAAACCTTTGACAAAGATGAATCTTGCTAAAAAGTTATCATTGATGGCCTAGTTCATGGGGCTTGAAACATGGACAAAATTACATCACATCATTCCCAATTTCCTTGACAGTCATCATAGCGACTGGCTCTAGCTAGGGTGATTGGTTCCATTTGAAAGGAATTATCCTACAGTCACTAGCAGGCCCTCCAAATTTGACTCCTTTTTTTTTTTTTTGCATCTTCATATTGCATATCAATGATGCCATATGGAAAAATTTATTCCAAATCATGGAATCACCCCAAATTTGGGGTAACCAAAATTTGATTATGATTTTCCCATGATGGGATACATCTTACATGATCATGACATCTACACTTGACAAAACCCCCTTCCCACTATTGGGGTAAAAATGGTATCACATTTTACATCATTCATATCATCCACATCACATCACATTTGCACAAAACCCTTCATCCGTTAGGGCAAACACAGACACATCATATCACATTTTACACCAACCCCCTTCGCATCGTTGGGGAAAAACAATATCACATCATTCATCATTTGCACAAATTTTTCAATTGGCTCGTGCATTCATCCGCAACTCATTCGCCAATTGAGGGGGTAAGCTACGCAAATTCCAAAATTCTTTATTCTTTCATCTTCAACATTGTTGCTCAAAAATCCAACGAGAGAGAGAAGCTGCTTCTATGCCCAAAGCCCAACCAGGTGTCTCATATTTTTGCACCATATTGTGTTTCACGCAACATGGTACAAAAAGGGGCATCTGTAGACACCAAATCCTAGCCACTTGTCCTTCATCCTGGTCATTCTACCACCCACTTGTCCACCACATTCCTTTCCCGCCATTCAATTGGCCATTCCATGCCTTTCCCGCCATCCAATGGCCTACTTTACTCATTTCCCGCCATTTTTTGACCCCTATTTGACTTATTTATATTTATTTTATATTATTTATATTTAAATATAATATTTTATATTATATTTTAATATATTTATTATAAAATATATATTTATAAGCCAAATTAACCTCAATCGTCCGATCCGATCTAATCTCAGTCGTTCATCTCCCTTAATCCGTGTCACACCTAAAGTTTAATATCAACCTTTGGATCCACTTTAATATTAGCCACACATATTAACTCAATACGATCAAAAGTGTTAAGCTAAAACCCTAAGAAAACCCTAGGCTTGATAATAAATAGGAGCATTCTCAATGCTCAACCCCTGAACCCCTAGCATTCTGAAGCTTTAGCTATTCGAACTTACTTGTGAGATCTAACCTTACCTAGAGCTAGTTTCTTGTGAGTAGATTGTGCCCTAGCCTAGCCTTCCCCAAAAACCCTAGTTTGCCCTAGGATTTCCTCATTCCTACCATATTTATAGCTCATTCCCATCGCTACCATCATCTTACATTTGTCGAACCCTTCACAACCTCTCGATCTGCTTTTGTATATCTAACCCTAATCCATAGGTGCTTTTGGGTGCCTAGTGCATCCCACATGTGCAGCAATGTGCTTGCTACATTCTGTAGGTACAACACAGATCCTACCATCCCCACAACCACAGACCAAAACCTACAGCGTAAGATCATCAGGTGTCATCAGGGCACCCTGCCATCAATCTACAATGGAGCAACAAAATAACATCATCAACAACAAAGTAAGTATTTTATGCATTTTTATTTGATGTTATTTGGATTCTGCATGTTTTGTTTACTCAGATCTAGGGTTTTTAGTTTGCATTTCTAAGGGTTCACATTGTGGAACCCTCATTTTGTTTGCTAATGGCTCTATGTTTGTTGTATGTGCAGGATCAGGTAGCATCAACCAAGGATTTTTGAGTAGCTATTGAAGCTAGAGTGGTCCGATTATGGATAACCAGAAGCCCACTCATCCTGTTGGAAGCAAGATACACCGAAGACACTACTTGCTTTGTAGCTAGGATTTCAGAGAACCCTAGCACCTATATTTATTGTATCAAAATAAGTTATTTTGAACAAATAGATTGTAACAAAGGAGTTTCTTAGCTCCCCCCCATTTATTGAATAAAATCATCTTTTGTGCAGTCTCTTGTTCATTGGAATTATTTTACTTTCATATTTATTTTAGTGTCGTATTTTTGCTTCACAAAAATATAGTCATAGACACTTTTAGGATTTGGAGACTACAACTAATTCTGAAAAAACTGTCTTTCTAGTTTAAAAACAACAAGTTTGGTTAAAATTTATAGCATATTTTGCTTTCACAAAAGCCCCAAAATTACTATGGACACTTTACAAAACTCATTCCTTTTTCTTTTTAGCTTTACAAAATTTCCCAAATCCTTTTGGTCATCCTTAATTTTTCTTTTTAATTGCTTAGAAAGGCTCCAAAATCATTTTGGTAAAACTTCCAATACAAACTCTTTTCTTCACTTCCATACATGTTATCTAGAGTAATAATTGCATCATTTAAAGTTGAAACACTTGCATAAGGTGCGAAGAGACCTTATGAATATTTTAATCTCCATAAGTTGAGAGTAAAATTCTAATTTTGCCTCATATATAAAGCTCTACGAGACATCTAGCCATAACCTTAACAAGCATATCTTGGCTAGTGTAAACATATTTATGCCTAAACAAATCATAGAATAGCTCACTAAAATCAAGTGACTTTTCATATTTCTCCTTAGTATTAGGTTTCTCTCTTTACAAAATGTAATTTGCATTGCTTCTCTCACATTATTTTCATTCTAACAAGGCATTTCACTTTCTAACAATCAAAAAAATGAAAAGTAAAAAATACCTTTTATTTACTTACTCTAGTTTTATTTTTAGCATTTCCCACTTTTCTAAGTAGGATACACACACTTCACAATTCTTTCACATTGGTAAGGTTGGATTTCATCACCAACCCCCAATCAAGACTAGAGATATTGGAATTCATCTCCTTCTATTGGCTCACCCTCTAAACACCATAGTAGCCCTTGCAAGTGGTTTTCTAGACTTCATCACCAAAGAATCCCCTACTCTTGAGAGATCCTCGGGGTAGGTTAGGATTAGATGTCCCTGCTCATAGGGCTTCATATCATTAGTGAGTGTGAAATTTTCATTTGTGAATAATCCTATATGAAGGTGAAATGAAAGCTCAATTGGGATAGTAGCAAGTCTTAGACAATGTTGCCTCTTTCTTAAGAGGTTTTGTATATCTCCCCTCTAGGTTTTTTAAGCCATTTCCTTCATAAAAAATTATTCACTTGTTTATGTATAGTTACCCCTTGCATACCTTTGGGTATAATAAGAAATTATGCATGAACATACCTTCATAGGTTACATCCATCACCTCTTTCTTTGTTTTAGGGTTTGTTGGAACATCTCACACTTTTACAAAACTTGCATATTCATTGTTTTGCTTGTTAATTAGGTTTATTTTTGCTACAAAATATCTTACAAAACCTCCAAAACAGGTTGTAAAACCTTAAAAATAATTGTCTAAACATCTTTGAGCATATGGTTAGACTCAAACAGCATAGTAACACTCACATAATTGCCATATTAGCCTAAAATTATAAAATACTTGGTTTTTTAGCCTGTCACTCTTCAATCACTATCCTTATCCAAGGTTTAATCTTAAGTGCAAATTCTCCTATCTATGGAGGTGTCTCGAATGATTCCTTCTTTACCAACCAATTCATCAAGGAATTCAGAGGAAACCACCTCTACCCATTCTTGAAATTCATAAATTTTATAGCATTCCTCATGCCTACCTTATATGTTAGGAAATAGTATTTCATCCTATGATCATGACCTCAGGCATCAATCTAATCACATCACTCCCCCATTGAGATATCATGCAAGAATCACTCTCCCTCTTCGTATCAATGTCCATGACATCATCCATACCATTTTCAAGTACCACCTTCTCCACTTCTTATTTTATCACCTCATTTTCCATTCCAATAGGGCTAGTCGATGAGCATGCCCCAACCCCATTATTTCTCTTTTCCTACTCCTTCATATTACTCATATTCATATTCTTTTCTACATTAATCAATCTCAATCTCTCCTTCAATTGATATGCAACACATCTTAGAACACCTCAACAATATTCAGTTGTGCTTGAGTGATTGTAGGTGTCATACACCCACCTATAATTCATCCATGAGAGGTTTTGCAATACCTCCACTTCAACAAACTCCTCACCCTCCATGGTGGGGTCCTTCACAATCTAAATAAGCAATCACCTCATCACCACCAATACAACCTTCTGCTCTCTCACAAATTTCTCAACCACCCTGTAATTGAACTCCCATATTAGAGCTATTCGTTGATCTCTTTTAGAAGCTATATGATGCATGTCACATCACCTTGACTGATGTAAGACCAAAAGATCCAATTTGGTTAAAACCCAAATATTATCACACACAACAATTTTGCTCTTACCATCATCAGTAAGGGCATGACATCAACCATTATCACATATTTAAGCATCAGGTTCAATATTTGGTCAATCAAGGAGTCATCCAAATTGATAATCTCCTCTCCATATCCTAATCAAAACCCTTCTTCCTCTCTCTTCTCTTTGACTCTACTCTACTTACTCCTTCCTCATTTTCTCCCACTCTTTCTTTCATAAAGCTCCATGTCATTATTGAATGGTTATGCTTTGAGCAGCTATGTACCTATGAATGGTGTTTTTCTCCTCTTTCTCCTACTCTTCTTCTTCCTCCTTCTATTACAAAATCTTATTCACCCCTTCTCTTCCTTATTCTCTCCATTCACCTTCTTTTCATCATCACTTCATATTTTATGCTTCAATTTCATAACTAGGGGATTTCCTCCTCTTCTAATCAATATCTTACGATTGGGAGTTTATTCCACCTCAAATCCTTCTATGATTGGGGGACTTCACCCTCTTCCAAACCATATTTCTATCTGGGGGAGTTCTCCCTCTTCCAATAAATTTTCATAACTAGGGGAGTTCCTCCCCTTCTAATCAATTTTTCATAACTAGGAGTTTCTTTGTCCTTAAATCCTTTCATGACTAGGGTACTTCACCGTTTTTTAAACCACATGTCTATTTTGGGAATTTCACACCCCTTTTAACTAATTTTTTTATTGGTGGAGTTAGCATCTCCATCATGTCTTATCACTTAGCATGTAATCATGTTAATGTCACCAAACATACTAAATCCATCACAAGATTTAAATGTTGCACCCTTTGCCTCACATTCACATCTCAAGCCAATCAATTACCAGGTTCAAAAGGTTACATCCTTTTTTCAAATATTTCATCCTTTGCCTTACCATCATAATCAATCACTAGGTTCAAAATGTTACACTCTTTGCCTCAATTTCATTAAATAAATCAATCATCGGGTTTAAAATATTGCACCCTTTACCTCACTTTCATAAAATAAATCAATCAGTAAGGTCAAAATGTTGCACCCTTTACCTCATATTCACATCTCAAATTAAATAAATTGTTCAAAAGGTTTTTCCCTTTGTCTCACATTCACATCTCACATCAAATCCATCATGAGGTTCAAGAGGTTGTACCCTTTGCCTCACATTCACATATCATACCAAAACAATTGCTAGGTTCAAAAAGTTACACCTTTTTTCTCACATTCACATCTCAAGTTAAATCAATCACCAGGTTCAAAATGTTGTGCCCTTTGCCTCGTATTCACATCTCACACCAAATCAATCATCAGGTTTAAAAGGTTGCACCCTTTACCTCACATTCACATCTTAAATCAAATCAATCGCTAGGTTCAAAAGGTTGCACCCTTTGCCTTGCATTCACATCTCACACCAAATCCATTATTAGGTTCAAAAGGTTTTGTCCATTACCTTGCATTCACATCTCAAATCAAATAAATCACCAAGTTTAAAAGGTTGTGTCCTTTACCTTGCATTCACATATCACACCAAATTCATCACCAAGTTCAAAATACTACACCCTTTGCCTTGCATTCACATCTCAAATCAAATCAGTCACCATGTTTAAAAGGTTGCACCCTTTACCTCACTTTCACATCTCAAATCAAATCAATCACTAGGTTCAAAAGGTTTCACCCTTTGTCTCACATTCACATCTCACACCAAATCCATCACTAGGTTCAAATGGTTGCACCCTTTGCCTCACCTTCACATCTCACACCAAATCAATCACCAGGTTCTAAAGGTTTCACCCTTTGCTTCACATTCACATATCAAATCAAATCAATTGTTAGGTTCAAAAGTTTGCACCCTTTTTTTTGCATTTACATCTCACACCAAATCCATTTCTAAGTTCAAAAGGTTGAACCCTTTGCCTTGCATTCACATCTCAAAAAAAATCAAATAAATTGCTAGGTTCAAAAGTTTGTACCCTTTGCCTCGTATTCACATCTCACACCAAATCAATCACCAAGTTCAAAATATCACACCCTTTGCCTCACATTCATATCTTAAATAAAATAAATCACTAGGTTAAAAATGTTGTGCCCTTTACCTCACATTCACATCTCACACCAAATCAATCACTAGGTTTAAAAGGTTGCACCCTTTTCCTTGCATTCACATCTTAAATCAAATCAATCTCTAGGTTCAAAAGGTTGCATCCTTTGCCTCGCATTCACATCTCACACCAAATCCATCACCAAGTTCAAAAGGTTGCACCCTTTACTTCACATTCACATATCAAATCAAATCAATTGTCAGGTTCAAAATATTGTGCCCTTTGCCTCACTTTCATCAAACAAATCAATTGCTAGGTTCAGAATATTATGCCATGTTAGCTTTTGGAGCTATAAACTTGAAGGAAATGCAACTACAAACGATTAAATAAGCATACTATGTTATATCTATTATAATGGCTAACTAATAAGCATGAAAATAATATGAGAAACTTCTGAGATAACTCATGCAACAACCATTAATGGAAGCTCACAAAAATGAAAAGAACTAGATACAATCTCTCTATATTGCTACTAGTGCATGCTATGGATGCATGCTTCCTCTTTTATTCTTCTTCTCACTAAGAGGAATGTATATAGGAAGATAGATTCCTTGGCCCTTACTCTTCCTATGACACTTGGTACATCTTACATGACACTTGGCATGATTACTTCTTCCTCAAGTAACTACTTAACCTTACTCTAAAGTAAACTCCTACTCTAGTTATGTACCAAATATGGTACATTTACATAACCCAAATGATGTAATATACTCTAACACCCCCCTGTATTACATTATTTGGGTATTGAAGACTTTAGTCTTCAATATGGATCTTTGTATTTGTCTTCATTCTTCAAGTGGTCTTGGAATTGATCTTCTGCTTGAGCTTCACCTTTTTTCTTGACTCTATATTCTGACTTTGGCACTATTACTATTTTCCTTCCAATTTTATTGTTGAAGTAGTTCATACCTTTCCTGTGCCCATATCTATTCCTTGATAAGTATACTTGAGAAAATTCACTAATGAAGTTTCTTTTCATTGTATATATCCAATCAAAGAAATGATTTTCTTTGTACCAACAATGTCTTTGTGAATGATTGGTTCCTCCATAAATCTTACAACTATGGATATTCTAGCATCTCTCTATCTTGTACCCATATCTATTACAATGATTGCACCTATTTTCTATAGCCAAATATCTTTGACCATTTTTTCCTTCATAGCAACTATTCCTGTCAATCTCTATTACTAATTTGATGTCACTATGTTTTATTATAAACTCAGTCCCTTGCTTATTGTTGTTGATATGACCTGTATATTCAAGACCTTCATACTTTGATCTGATTTTTGATGCTATTGGTTCTTTCAATCCTTGTTCATATTTTTCTAATCTTGTATCTTCATATCTTATCAACTTTGAACAAAAACCATTAGTATGACTAATACAATTATTAGAATGATATTTGTCAGTATCAATATGATCCTATGCATCATTGTATCTATCATCATCTGTATCTATACCTTCATCAATTCTAATAGATTTGTATCACATATAGCATCAATTTGTGTAACAGGTTCTTCTACCTTAGTCAAGAATTCTAAATCACTAGTGTCAATGCTTGCATTGCAATATTCCCTTTCATTTTGACAAGAATTATGATTTGCATCTTTATCCATTTGAAGAAGATCACTAGTATCATAGCATGCATCAATCATCAATGATTTTTTTCTATGGTATTGCAACTTGAATCTACCATCAAAGGTCTTAAGTCATTTATATCACTAGAAGCATATTTCATTTCTATCTTGTTCTTTACCTTTTCAGCCATTTCATGTTCCCTTATCTTAGAAACATTAAGAGTGACAATTCCTTTGTAGATTATTATCCATAGATTGGTAGGTATAGTAACAAATCTTCGTAGTAATCATTAGCATTGCTAAGAAATATTTGCATGTATTTTTGAAGTTTAAAATAATCTCCTTTTTTTGTTTCGCTTGTAATATTTGCAATCATACTATTTAAAGTATTTGTTTCATCAATATACTTGTTCTTGAAATCTTCTATCATGTCCTCTTTTCTTCTATTCTTGTCTTTGAGAATATCATTAGAAAGTAATGCCATATACATTACTTTTCCTATATCATTAGGTAATGTGAACACATATTTTGAGTTTGTTTGTGCTTCACCAATTTTTGAATTTAAGTAATCTCCTAGTGTTGAGAAACTTTCATTTTTGGCCTCTCTCATGATTGATTGCAAAACCTTATTTTCCTTTATAGATGTATTCTCTTGACTTTCAATTTTTTCTATCATCTTTGGAGTGCATATTTTTAGTAATTGCAATTGTTTCTTAGTCTCTTCTAGAGAGTCATCTTGAGTATAAATTTCTTCTTCTTGAAATTCTGAGTCTTCTCCAATGCAAATTAGTTCTTCTTGTAGATATAGATTTTCTTCTTCAACTAATTTTAACAACTCATGAAGTTCTAGTTTCTAAGTTTCTATTTTTGGATTACTTGTTTTCTTTTGCTTTTTCTTTGTCATGTTCCTTTGATGTAGGCTACCTTATGGATCCCTAGTTTTTTAGAATATGCAATAAGTTTTATAAAGTGCTTAGTTAGCAATTAATTCACCTTTTGAGCTGATTTTATGAATGATATTAATAAACTCCTACTTTATCTTATGCACTTATCAATTTGAAGTTCTCTTATGGTTGGATTTTTGCCCCTTAAATATGAGTATGAGCCAAGTATAATAAATTCCAACTTTAATAAGTAAGCAATAATATTGCTTCTCTATTCAATGATTCAATTATCTGAATTCCAATTAACTAAGATTTGTTGTAGTATTCCTTATAAATCCCTAATTTGGAATTTTAGAATTTGATTAATATTTGCAATTATGGTTTGATTTATTAAGTAGAAACCCTTATATCTCCTATGGTATTTAATTTTAAATATTTTTATTCCAACTAATATGCTTTGAAATAGTTCTAAGGTGTAGACCAATTGGTTCAACCAAACCCCGTAATGGGGGCAAAGGTACAAGGTTCAAATATTGGGCCTCGTCGAACTGAATGCTTATCCCTTTCCTGGTCCTTTTAATAGCATAAAAGGTTTAAAATTATTGTAGCATGGTGTTTATAGGGGTGGACTATGCAAAAATATGTGTGGCAGATTTTGGGATGGACAACGCAGAATATTGTGGTAACCATAAAAGTCAGACAGCCTGCCTGAATTTGTGGCGACTACTGATTCCACCATGTAAATTAAAAAAAACTAATATGCTTTGAAATACTATTAAGGATGGACTCCTTTAATTTTCTTTCCAATATATTAAGGTTGTTTTTGCTTATCACTCCAACGTAAATGCAATATAAATTCTACCTTAAACTATACACCTTATTACTCCTTCAATGAGAAAAAGTTTGATTGACATATACGTTACCTTTATGAATGTTGATTATAATTGGTGTAGCCTCTCTTTAATATTTGATAGTGAGCGTATAGCTTTCCTCAATAAACTTTGGTTGGTGTGCTTCTGACATAGCTAATACACCTTCAAGCTAGTTGTGCCATGTGGAGCACTTCCTATCTTGTATCCTTATTGTAAGATAATGTTTCTTAGTGTGTATGTTGAAACTGCTAGTGACCCCTGGTAAAATTCTCCTTTAATGGCTATGGACTCACATAGGTAACAACTGATCCTATAAATTGATGCCTTCTAATAATGCTATGTGTTGGTTCTTGAAGTCATCTAACATCCAGTGAATGATATGTTGTTTTACATGATTTTCAAAAACTAATAATAATTTTTAACCTTCGATTAAACTCCATGTAATAGCTACATATTTGTTGTGTGTGTTGTCATCAGATGAATTCACTAATTGGTTATGCATCTCTGTTTTATATAACAAGTGTATCTCCAGAAATGCTCAATACTTCATTGGTGCTTCTAATGAGTTCCCTTCTCCAATAATACCCAATACTTTGTGATGCTTCTCCTGCATCTGCAGATGTGAATCAATATTTATAGTCGATGTCTCTTCCTTGATTAGTGAGTGTAATGACTTCTTAGAAGGAAATATTGTGATGGTTACTGCTTATTATGGTGCTATTCGCCCCCTATACTTCAAGCTTCTTTGCTTTGCACTAAAGTACATGCAATATTTAGTCTAGACTAATGTCTTCTTTATTTTGATATTTCTCTTTCTTTATTACATGCAGGTTTCAATCTTGTAAAACTATCTTCTGCACTTCCTTGAAGACTTTAATATGGAACCTTCTCATGCAAATTTTAAACCTCAAAATTGGTGCTTAATAAACTTAATAATGAACCAAATATAAGAGTTCAACTAATGAACCTTTTGCACCTAAGTTGCATACCTTTTCAACCTCGATTTGATGATGAAGTTCTTGGTGATTTGGATCACCCAAATGCTACTCCTTGCTGGATGAATTTGCAATTCTTCCTCACTATCCAAAATAGCTTTTTAATCCACCTAATTTATAGCTTTGAAAATCCTGTAACTTGCGCTACCTGGAACTGGGATTTGGTGGCTTCAACTTCCTCCAATATTTGACAAACTTCTTACCAAATCCTTCTTCCTTGGGCTTGTTTTCGTATGGTAATAATTATCCCAAATTATTTTTTTTAGGTTCTCCTTCTACTTATAATATTATGATATGAACTATGTTTTGAATCTCCTCCAATGATCACTCTTCAGCTTTTGCAATAAGACCTTCTATCAAACAATCCCAATATGGTGGCATTTGCATGAAACAGTGCACAGTGGTGGGTCCAGTTTCTAAAGATGCAGCAAGGGATGAAGGGTGGAAACTCGGATGGGTATTACAATACTCGATAAAGTTCAGGTCGATAGAAGCAATAGTGGTCCTTTATGGCTCTAATACCACTATTAGCTTTTGAAGCTATAAAATTGAAGGAAATGTAACCACAAGTAATGAAATAAGCATTCTATGTTATATCTATGATAATGGCTAACTAATAATCATGAAAATAAAATAATAAAATTCTAAGATAAATCATGCAAAAACCATTAATGGAAGCTCACAAAAATGAAAATAACTAGATACAATCTCTCTATATTACTACTAGTGCATGTTATGGATGCATGCTCCCTTTTTTATTATTCTACTTACTAAGAGTCCTTTATATAGAAATATAGATTCCTTATCCCTTACTCTTCCTATGACACTTGGTACATATTACATGATACTTGGCATGATTACTTCTTCCTCAGGTAACTACTTAACCTTACTCTAAAGTAAACTCCTACTCTAGTTATGTACCAAAGATAGTACATTTACATGATTCAAATGATGTAATATACTCTAACATGCCATTTGCCTCACTTCCATAAAATAAATCAGTTACCAGGTTTAAAAGGTTATGCCCTATACCTCACCTTCATCAATCAATAAATTGCTTAGTTCAAATGGTAGAACCCATTGCCTTGTCTTCACCAAGTAATCAATCACCAGGTTCAAAATGTTGCACCATTTACCTCACCTTCACAAATGAATAAATCACCAGGTTCAAAAGGTTATGCTCTTTACCTCACCTTCACTATTCAATCAATAGTCAGGTTAAAAAGGTTGCATACATTTATCAAAGGTTGAACCCTTTGCCTTACCTTAATCAAAATGGTTTCCCAAAAACCTCAACAAAACTTTAGAAAGGTTTCTCCAAAATAAACTAAAGCCATTTGGAATATTCTTTTTAAATCTATTAGAAAATGATTTCCTAAAAAACTCAACAAAAATTTGGAAAGGTTTCTTGATAAACCTCAAGACATTTGGAACATTCTTTTGAAAATCTCTTTTAGAAAACAGGTTTCTCCAAAAACCTCAAGGCAGTTGGATAATTCTTTTTAAAATATATTTCAGCAAACAGGTTTCTCCAAAAACCTCAAGGTATTTGGACAATTCTTTTTAAAATCTCTTTCAACAAATAGGTTTCTCCAAAAAAATCAAGGTATTTGGACATTATTTTTAGAATCTTAGCAAATAGGTTTCTCCAAAAACCTCAAGGCATTTGGACATTCTTTTTAAAATTTCAGAAAATAGGTTTCTCCAAAAAACCTTAAGGCCTTTGGATATTCTTTTTAGAATCTTAGCAACAAAGGTTTCACCAAAAACCTCAAGATATTTGATCCATTCTTTTTAAAATATATTAGCAAAGGCATTAAACCCCTTTGATCAAATTTCAATTTCATTTCAAAGGCTTCAAACCCCTTTGGTCAATTTTCCATTTCTTTATCACCTTAGCATAGATCTTGTACATTCAACATCAAAAACAACAAAAATACAAAAATAATAACAATAATAAAAATGCAAACAAACTAAAACCATCCATTGGAAACGTATCTTGCATTTTATTTTTCTCTTTTCCTCTTTGTCTCCTTATTCTTTCCTCCACATATACCTCATCTAGATCTATATTAGTGTTGTATGGTCATTCTTTGAGTTTCTACATACCTTTTATCTAGTTATTTTTCTTCGCTTCTTTTATCCTACATTCTTTCATTCTTTGTCAATGTTGTATGGTCAGGCTTTGAGCAACTACATACCTTTGACTGGTTACATTTCTTTCTTCCTTCTTTCCTCTCTTCTACTTTTCATTTTCTTTCTTCCTTATCTTACCATTTTTATCCATTTCACAATCTCACATATAGTATTTTTCATCATCATCCACATCCATTAATCATGTTGATATCGAAAAATACTGGAATTCAATTCACTCATCATATGCATCCTTACATGCCATCAAAATCCATCTACGTACACTGGATAAAACGTTTGGATTCAAAAAATCATGTTTACCAATCTCACTAAGTTTTATTACTCAAGAATAATTTGGTCATGTTTTATTCTACATTCATAGGCATTATATCATGTCACTCACCCATACTTACATTCTACTGCATTTTTCATTAGCACATTATCATGTAAATCAACTTGTACATAAGCATACATCATTTTGCATGCAATAAACCATTCAAGGGTTAAACATACATTTGTTAGAATGCATGTAGTTATTTTCAATACTATTCTTAGTTGCATGGTAATAGGAAGTTTTTCTGTTACTCAACCATTCATATTCAATCCAATCAATCTTCATTGAATGCCATCACATTCTAAAGCATTTCAAATCTTCCCCTCGTTGACTTGAGTTCTTTCATGGACCAATCATGCATTTTACACATTAAGCCAATTTTGAGTATAGGGAGGACAACACCTTGCATAAGCCTTACCATCAAGTGAATGGTTTTTCGTGCTTATCTTATCATTTGTATGATTTAAACCTAAGAATTGACAAAATGACAAGCTATAAAAATAAAAATAAAAAAGAGACAAGAAAGGTAGAAAACAAAAGAAAAAGCCAAAAGAGCAATATCAAAAAACTTGAATCCTTGAGGTCCTCAGATCCATAAAATCATATGGCTAATATCCATCGGGGCTATAGATACCTCACTAACAATGGATTGTGCCTTACAAGTGGTGATACAGGTCCATGATAGGCTTAATCTCAATTAGGATAGTCAATATTTTTGCAATATATTGACTGACTACGATATGAGTTTAATTGTTCAAAATATGGTGTTTGACTTTCTTGGAATTATTCTAGACATCCAACAATCTTGGGAACAAGGAGCAAATAGCATCACCACTAGCTCTACCAATAACAAGTATTCTCTTCATCACATTTGTACATTATCATTCATCGCATATTCAAAGCATCATTTTCATTACCTACATAGGTTCATTTCAAATTGCATTCATCATACACATTGCATGTTTACTTGTTTCATAATAGGGTACACGGTCAATGTGACTATTCCTTTATCTTTGATTAATTTAACCATTTGATATGGTCAAAACCAAATACGGGTTTCCAAAAGTATAATCACATACATAATCTCAAATTCTACATACAATACATGTCTCATATCCATGCATTTCTATTTTTGCATATTCATAGTTAGTCAAATCAATGCTACATATCATATACTCTCTATTACACAACATCATCAATGCATACTCACATGTATTAAATAATTACACATATACACAATCAAAACAATTCATCATGTATCATATCATAAAATTGTTTGTACATAGTCAAAATTACTCATAGGCTACATCGCATATACATCATGTTGTACATCACTACATAGGCAACTATTGAAATATATAAACAAATGGTAGCACACTCACCACCCAAAAAAACAAGTAAGCTATATCATCTTTGCTACATATTAGGATTCTCTCCACTCCCTTCACATCTACCAAGAAGATCCTCAACCCTCCTTGAAACTCCCTCAACACTTTGACTTGGGGAAGATCCCTTTGCCTATGGTCTCGCTCACTGCCCTACTCAAGATATCAATTTAATGACTATGTTCTTTGACTCCTTATGCAATCTAGCCATCTTAGCTATCATCACATCACTATGAACCTTTTTATTCTCTTACTCCTTTTATAATCTAGACATCTCGACCACCATCACCTCTTGCTCACTCTACTAGATTTAAGCTTTCATCATGGCTCTCTTTAACACCATTGTCAATGCATCTCTCTCTACTATAATAGCATTATGCTCTCATTGCATCTCATCCCCCTATACTATAAGTATTTCCACTCTCTTTCTATCCATAATCTTTTTAGATGCTACAAATTGATCCACTTTTCATCAAACTCCATCAATTCACCCTCATACATCGATTGTCTAACCATCCATGCTAATTTTCCCTATCAAAAGCCTAAAATCCAACATTTATCACCTTGAAAAGTTAGGTCATATTTGACCCCACTTTTCTCCTATAAAAACTTCTCTAAATTTCACAAAACCACTACCATTGGATCGGGCTCAAAAAAATATTTTTGATCATATATGGTTTACCTATATTTTGACATCATTTGGTCCCCAAAAATGTAAAAAACTACACATGGGTCACATCAAACAAAATTTGTAAGGTACCTTACAAACATTTTGGATCATAGGTTACCTTGTGACTGATATTCAACTACTTCCAATTCTTCCAACTAGTCCAAAGTGGTGCCAATAACCATATTTACATGTAAATTCTCCATGCTCACTCTTTCATCATATGATTCAATATATTATATTGTCCCCGCACCCACTTTGTCAAGTGTTTTGTCACTGCTTCAAATTTTCTCCTCCCATCGACTCATTCCTTAAGGGGTAGACATAAAAAAAAGCCACCTTGTTCATGATCAATAATCAAACACTCAATCTTGAAAATTGTGTTTGTCCAAGAACTTTACCTAAGACCATCTTGAAGCCCTCTTTTTTTGGAAAAAACACAAACCAAAATCTCAATTAAATGTGATATGCTATACTCCAATTTCTATATGGTTACTCACGAATCCCCTTCATCTAGTTGGCAATTCAAGTCCACTAAAAATCGATCAAAGCCTCACAAGGACACCTACCCTTAGTTGTTCAACTTATCAAGTTCAATCAAGTTCAAAAATTTGTCAAAGGTAAATTTCCAAAAACATATTTTCCTTCCATAATTGGGGTATTTTAGATTAATAATGATAGTGAGACAATCATGCATCTCCTCCTTCAAATAAATCATCATGGCTCAACACAAATGCCATAACCAACCATAATCACTCATCATTTTCATCATCCCTAACCACTACATGCTCATCCAATGACATTTCATTATCAAACGATTCATCATTGTCTTTAGCTTCTTCACCCATCAAATCATCGCTTGAGGGGGTAGACATCAAATAAAAAATTTGCCTTGCACATGATCAATAATCAAACACTCAATCTTGGAAATTGTGTTTGTCCAAGAACCTTTTCCAGAGATTATCTCAAACCCTCCTTTGTTGGGGTAAATAAAAGCATAATTTCTCTTCTCAACAAAACTCCAATTCAAATAAACATTTGATAGGCCCAATGCCTGAGTCTATAGGTTAATCATGGATTCCCTTCCTCAAAGTGGTAATCGTAATACCACTCATGAATGAAGCACCTAATAAAAACTTGCCAAATCAAATCATGCTCAATAATGCTTCAAAGGTAAATTTTAAAAAACATGCATCCCTTCCACAATTGGGGTATTTTACATTGATCATGATGGTAAATCAATCTTGTGTCTACTCTTTCAATAATCATCATGACATGACAAAGATCATAATCATCCACAATCATCCATCATCAATTCATATTCTTCAAAATAAAACCACCAATCTAGTTTCATAGGTATTTGCACTACAATGTGTCTTCACACAATGCAGTATAAAAAGGGGTAAAATGTAACGCCCAAAAGTTGCACATTGCCACTTCTCCCATCATCATGGCTGATCAATTTGCAAAACCCATAAAATTTACATATATTAGCCTTAAAACACTATTCATTTATTAAAATCACTATTCATAATCCCCTTGGGCCACTTAAGCCCCTTCCTACGCTTAACTTTGGATCCTCATGTGACCACCAACATGGCTTAACCATGGTTAATATCTAACATTGGTCAAGTTCACCCCACAATCAAATTACACCTCATGGTCAACTTAACTCATGGCCACTTCACCTAGTCTACTCTTTGAATAGCCTAGGTGCCACCTCACCCATTTAACCTTGGTCACCTAGGATCAATCTAAGTAGGGTTAACCTTAACCCTTGCTCCACACATCTCCCCATGAGAATTTAAGGTCTTAAATGGATTTTGAAGACTTTTGTGTCCCAAAGCATGGGTCAAGGGTGAGTCACCCTCCACCTCACCCAAAAAGTCAACAACTAACCTAGGGTCAACCTAACCCTAGTCACACTTAACCCTTGATCTAATGTGCATTTAATTCCATAAATAATATTTGAGAACTTTTGGTTTCAAGGCATGGATCAGGGGTGAGTCACCTTCCACCTCATCCAATTTAACCCTTAACTCATGGTTGATTCCACTACGGTTAGAATTTTGACCCCAACTCCACTCCACATCCCTATGCTCATTTATGACATAGGTGGGTGACGGATTATCTCACCCAAATGCATTTATGAGGTATGCCACATAAGGGGACACCTTAGCCCCCTTAACCTCTCCAAAATCTATAAATAGAGGGTTTTTTCTTCTATTCTCATCCATCCACCTTTTACATAACAAAACTCTACCAAATCAACCTAAAGGTCACTTACGTACTCACTCACCATCAACCACCATAGAGGCCACTTAAGCCCTCTCTTGCTATCCATAGAAAACATCTATTTATTCCATTTTTGTGTCATGAATTGGTCTCTTTTGCAGGATCTAAAGGTGATCCGATGAAGACAAGAGCTCCAACAAATATAGAACATCATTCTGAATCACCCAAAATTTTGCCATAATATCACAATCAGGATTGCAGGGTACACTTTGACCAAAAATGATTGCACCCTACCTTGTGACCATTTTTAAAGGTTGATTTTAGACACCAGTAGGTTACAAAACCCTTTAGACAAGTCTTGCTGGTCTTGAGGATAGGCTTGACCGATAGTGGCACACAAGCAATAAGCCCACTCAACTTGAGGATATCTTGGAAGGTTGTTGAGGTGTTGTTGACCTTCTTACTAAAGAAGGTTTTTCACCTTACAAAACCTCATTTTGTTACCTTTGAAGGCACTTTTATAAAATGGACCCTCTTATAACCCTTTTAACCATCAATTGTAAACAACATTGGCTTTCCTTGGTTTCAAACATATTATTAGATCATCTAAATTGAAGTTGTAATCAGGGCAACATATGGTAAAAAGAGACATCAAATATAACAAGTGTGCATAGAGTTAACATAAAGAATATAGGATATTATGACTATATAAAGCAAAATCTTTTGCTATAGTATGTTGATCCCTTAGTGATTCCAAATGAGTACAAAAGAAGATGACTCACTACATGGTGAATTGATTGCATTGTGAGAGGATAACTTATGGTATACTTTGAAATCCAAATCTTCAATGCTTAAGAAAGTATTAAGCTTATAATTAGCTATTAAAGATATTTCTAGAAACAAAAGAACCAATCATAATGTGAAATCATATCATGATTATTGAGATCATACAAAAATATCACTTCTTTCTCTAATAGACCTTGTAATAAACATCAAATATTGAAAATTTAGAAAAATCAATATTCAAGTAAAAAATAAGATTTTAAAATTTAAATTTGAACTCAAAAAGCAAATTGCAATTACCTTGAGAATTTCTTGAATGCTTTCCCAAAATGAATTATCATACACTTGGTTCCATATTTGCTACCCCTCCTCTTTTACATGAAATGGTGAGGTATACCAATCCTTGCTCACAAAAATTTGTTGCAAATTAGATGATGTTGATATAAGGATTTGCAAGGTGATGAAATTGGAGGTAAATCAAGTGATCCTTAGGTGAAGAATGTCTCTCCCATAATTATGCTCCCTCATCAAGCTGAGCACACATGTGTGGTTATAGATAAACCACATAATATTCTTTGCCTTTTCTACCATGGTCTTCACCCATGATATTTTGTCAATATCCTAAAGCATTAGGTCAATGTGATGGGTAAAACATGGGTTATAAATAATAGAGAGTACTCCTCAAGAAGTCTACCTATAGATACGTATGCTACTATGTTGTCCATCAGTCCTTGGATAACATTCTCCACACCTATTTCTACTACAACCTCCTCCAATAAATTCAATAATAATTGGGGATTCTTTACATCTTGTGAGGCAACAATTGACTTTAGGAATATCATAGATCCACCTAAAGCCACCATGAAGTTCAAAAGTGTGCAATTTCTTACATCTATCCATCCTTAAAAAATAATATCATGGCCCTTTTTCCTCCATGTCATCCTTTGCTTTTCTACAAGAGCATGCGTGTTGATGACACACTCCTCTAACTTTGGTCCACTTAAATCATGGGGTGAAGGTGTCTTAACTCCTTTGCTAGACTCACTCAATACCCTCACTATGAATTCCCAATAGAGGTTGTTCATGAAGATAAATAATACCCAATAAGCAAAATATAGAAAAGCAGTAAGTGCAAAATCAAAGAAAAACAGAGAAGAAGAAACACATTACACAAGAATTTATCCTAGGAAACCCTTTTGAGAAAAAACCCAGCAAGAATATTTTATTATTGTATAAACTTGATCGTCTCCAATACAATAATATCTTTATCTATGTTTTGCTTGCTTTCACTTGTGATTACATTGCATGTACATTTTACACTCACCAAACCCTTATTTAGGTGATGTTTTATATACCAACAACACAAGAAGGAAATTATAATACAATGGGTGCAAATCCATAGGTTGACTATACATTAACCCAAAATAATCCATATGGTTCTAAAAAATAGCTTAAATCCCCAACGAGTATAGGGGTAGAGTGTCTAGTCCTCTCAGAGTTAACCCCACCTGAATAACATGGAAAATATTCAACACAGTTCCAACATTCTCCCACTTGTTGAATACTTTCCATAGGGGCTAAAAACTACCATTTTCAACTATCAAGGGCAACCATGCTCGTAGATCTTCTACACCAAGAAAATTTTTGAGCAGGTACAACCTTTGTTAACAAATCAACACTATTCTTCTTTGTATCAACTTTCTCCAACATCACCTAGTTCTTTTCAACCATCTCTCTCACAAAATGGTACTTGATATCAATATGTTTTGATCGATCATGAAAACCAGGATTGTTTGCCAAAAATATTGCAGTTTGATGATCACTATCAATTCTCATAGCTTCTTTCTTAAGATCAACTATTGAACATAGCCTATGTAGCCACACTGCTTATTTATAGATATGAGTTGCTACAATGTACTCTACTTATGTAGTGGAAAAAGCAACAGCTAATTACTTTTTACTTATCCAACTTACTGCCCCTCCAAACAACTTGAACACATAAGCACTCATGGATCTTCCCTTGTTAAGATCTCCATCCCAGTCAGCATCCAAAAAGCCTTGTAGATTTATAATATTATTGTATTCAAATTTTCCTTCGTAATAGATAACATAATATGTAGTTCCATGTAGGTATCTAAAGATCCTCTTCAGATAAATCTAAATTTCCTTTCTTGTATTGGACATATATCTTCTAACTACTCCCACTACATGTGCAATATTAGGTCTAGTATAGACCATTGCATACATTAGACTGCCAACAATGTTGGCATAAGGAACATGATGCATTTCTTCAATTTTCTCATCTATTTTAGGACACTATTCAATAGATAACTTTTGACCAACATGATATGGAGTACATACTAGTTTACAATCATGCATCCTAAACCTTTGTAGTATCAAATCATTATATTTCCTTTTATTTAACCATAAATTTCTATTTGCACGATCCTTTTTTATTTTCATACCCAAAATAAATTTGGTAGCACCCAAATCCTTCATGTCAAATTCATATCAAATTCATAAGATAATTGAGTTCTTAGTAACTTTATCTTCTCCTTATTGTTACCAATTAACAACATGTCATCCATATACAAAACAATGATAACAAAATTTTTACCTTCCTTTTTTAAATAAACACACACATCTGCTTTAATTTTTCCAAGCCCAAGTGTCAAAACAAACCTGTCAAATTTTTTGTTTCACATTATTGGAGATTGCTTTAATTCGTAAAGAGACTTCTTCAACTTGCATACCAAGTCCTCCTTACCTTTTACCCTGAAGTATTTTGGTTGTGACATATATATGTCTTCATCAAGTTCACCATATAAAAAAGTTATCTTTACATCCATCTGTTCTATTTCAAAATAAAAAGCAACAAAATAACCAACAAAACGCTAATTGATGTTAGTTTAGCCATAGGAGAAAAAATCTCACCAATTTCAATTCCCTCACCTTGAGAAAATCCTTTTGCTACCAAGTGAGATTTGTACTTCTCCAACTTTCCTTCTACATTATACTTTTTCTTGAATAACCACTTACAACCAATAGGTTTTCTTCTAGGGGGTAGTTTCACCAAGTCCCATGTCTTATTTTTATCTAGGGATTCCATTTTTTTCCTCCATAGCCCTTTTCCAACACTTATTCTCACTTGACTGAAGTGCCTCCTTCACAATATTAGGTTCTTCATCAGTAATTGATAATTTAAATGCAAAAAAAAAATTGAAGGGCTATAACTTTTCGAGAGTCTTCTCACTCGTTATGATATCTTCAAAATTGGAGTTCCAGGTTTTGTATCTTCAAATTTCTCCTCATCTTCTTCCTCTAAATATTCCTCTTTAGAATCTCTCTATAATTCATATTCTTCTGTAGCATCAGATTCTACCACAAGTTCTTCCTCCTATTCCAATTTTACCTAAACTATTTTAGGTTCTTTGCTTGGTTGCATTTACTATTTTGGAACCCCCTTTGTTTCTCTACATATCACATTAAAATTGTAAGTAATATTCGATGTTTCTAGGTTCTACAACTTATATTCTTTAACACTAGTACTATAACCCACAAATATGCATTTTTTAGATTTATAGTCTAGCTTAGTCCTTTTCTCTTTTGGGACATACATATAAGCTTCGCAACCAAAAACCCTTATATGACTAAGAGAGGGTTTCTTACCAGTCCACACTTCCTATGGAATTTTATCCACCAAAGCTGAGGTAGGAGATCTATTGATGAGGTAACAAGCAGTTAACATGGCTTCTACCTAGAATTTATTTTCTAACCCTGCATTGCTTATCATACTTCTAGCCTTATTCATCAATGTTCTATTCATCCATTTTTGCAACTCTATTTTTTTGTGGAGTATATGGAGTTGTTCTCTTCCTTTCTATTCCACATTCCTTGCAAAACTACTCAAATTTATTAGAGCAATACTCACCACCATTGTCACTTTTCAAAACGTTTATCTTTTTCCCTGTCTGATTTTCTACAAGAGCCTTAAACTCTTTAAAAATTTTGAAAACATCATATTTATACCATAAAAAATATACCCAATTATTTCTTGAGAAGTCATCTATAAATGTAACAAAATAGATATATTTAACTAATTATAATACTTTTGTAGGTTCAAACACATCACTATGAACTAGATGCAAAAATCCTTCAAATCTTGTAGCACTACTAGGAAACTTGATTTGGGTTTTGCTTTCCAAAAACACAATGCTCACAAAAATTAACATTTTAATGGGCAATCATAAATTCCTTCAACCATACCTTTCATTTTTAATTTTGATGTCCTTTCTCACCAATGTGCCCCATATGTTGATGCCACAATATTATCTTCACTATAGGAATACTTGGAGCTTCTTCTACCATATTAATTTCCTCTACAACTGAAGAGTTATTGCAATCAATACTTACAATGCTAGCCTCAAGTTTGAACAAAGTTCCTATACGAACTCCCCTTGCCAACACTAAGCATCCACAAACCATCTTGTAGTTATCCTTATTAAATATCACAGTCACACCTGTATCATTCATCTTACTAATAGATATTAGATTCCTTTCCAAACCCAAAATATACAGCACACTAGGAAGGATTTTAATTCTTCCATATTTTAACTTCAACTTGACTCTTCCTCAACCTATTATTATTGTCGAATTATCTCCCAAGAAGACTTCACCTCAATTTATCCTTTCATATTCGCAGAACCCCTCGTATGAGGAGTCATATGAAAAGAAGCACCTGATTCAATGTTCACTTGAGCATGTTGTAGGTACAAATAGGTCCTCTGAATCTTCATTTTTGGTCTTCATTTCTATAAATATTCCTTCATTTGATGAACAACTATTGTCAACCTTTTTAGATCTATAGTCTATTTTAAAATGCCATATTTTACTACACTTATAGAATTTCTTTTTATCTTGAACAACAAATTTTCCCCTAGATTTTGATCTCCTTTCTCCTGTTTTCTTTTTGTTTCTTTCTTTAGAATGAACTCTCACAACCAAGGCACATTTTTATGATAATTCGTAGAATATTTTCATCTCATTTCCTCATAAAGAAATATTCCTACTATATCCTCTACTTCCAATGTAGAGGTAGTATTGGTGATAGCCATAACTAGGTTATCTTATAAATCAGGTAATGAAAAAAGTAAAGTAATACACTTTTCTTCTTCATACATTTTTATATCTATAGAGTATAATTGACTTACCATAGTGTTAAAAGCATTTAGATGTTCAATCACAGAGTCACCATCATTTATCTGAAGTGAATATAGTTTTTTTGAAGAAATATTTTATTTACCAGTGACTTTGTTTGATACAATACTCCTAGATTTTTCCATAACAACTTTATCATGGTCTTCATCGATACATTCAACAATACTGAATTAGATAAGCATAATCTGATAGAGCTCCTTGCCTTCCTATCGATCTTTAGCCACTCATTTTTTTTCCTATTGGTTTTACTCCTAAGACCACATCCCATTGATATCTATCCACCAATATATCTTCTATATTGAGTTTCCATAACTCAAAGTTTTATCCATTAATTTTTTTATCTCTACCTGTGTGTTTCTCATTATTTTTCCTTTTCCCAGATTCTTTCGTGCACTACTTCCACTCAAGAATCGATTTATCCTAGGATTGAAATGCTTACTCCTTGAAAAAAGCTAAAACCTAGCTCTGATACCAAATGAAGAGAAATAATACCCCGATAAACAAAATCTAGAAAAGCAATAAGTATAGAATCAAAGGAAAAACAAAGAAGAAGAAACACATTACACAATAATTTTATCCTAGGAAACCTTTTCGAGAAAAAACCTAGTAAGAATATTTCCTTATTGTATAAACTTGACCATATCCAATACAATAATATCATTATCCATGTTTTGCTTGCTTTCACTTGTGATTACATTGCTTGCACATTTTACACTCACCAAACCCTCATTCAAGTGTTCTTTTATATACCAACAACACAAGAAAAGGAATTACAATACCATGGGCACAAATCCATGAGCCGACTATACATTAACCTAAAATCATCCACATGGGTCTAATAAATAGCTTAAACCCCCAAAAAAAATTCCCTGAGGTCTACCACCCTCGGATCCCCGAAAAGGGGTTATCGCCCTTGTACCCCTGCTCGGGGCCCATCCTTATGAGTATAGGGATACAATACCTAATTTTCTCATAGATAACCCCACCTAAATAATATCAAAAATATTCAACATAATTCCAACAGTTCACATAACGAAAGGGAATGTTGTAGTAATACCACAAATTTGTTATAGCTATCCTGACATATTTAGCCTTGTACCTCTCCCATGCAATATTGTGAATTATGGTTTATCTTGTGTTGGAACCATGTCCTACACTTCTCCCACTTCCACTATCACTACCTTACTAAATGTGAGGGCTAAGAATAGATTCTTTGGCCTTGATATTGACATCCTATAATTCGGTCTCATCCCCATAAAAGGAGGCCCAAGGTCGTGCTCCATGTCCCACTATAATTTTTGTCCTTTTGTGCTAAATTTTCTTGGCATCCTTACTATAAAAATAAGCCTTCATATTATTTATAGTCATATCATCTACTCTAGGGTAGCGGTTTGCATCATACCCTAGTTTCCCAAGTAGATAGTATTTGAGATGATGGATGCCTCCTCATATGTCCTTATTGAAATGATAATAGAACACTTGATTTAACAAGTTTTCCTTAATACCGTGCTTCTACATTAGGTATCTTCTTAGGTTTTGACTTGGGGTTGTAGGAATAGACACCTAAAAGGTGTTAATTTAATATTTGCCTAAGGTTAAAAATCAATATTTTTGCAATAGTCTCAATTAATAAAAACTTAATGCATAACAACCTTAGAAGCATTAAATTAGCCTTCTCTACCCCCTTTGCCCACTAAAATCTTTCCTACACCTAGTCCTTGGTCACCATGTGACTACCCCATCCCCACTACCCTATGTGCACATTCCCCTAACCTACCCTTAGACCATAACTTAGGTCCACCTCACCCTAGCCTAGCATAGCTCCTACTATCCATATCCTCATGCACCCACACAATCCCTCATGCTCTTTAATGCATTTGGGTGGCGTAAGGACTCTCCCACACAAGGTAATTAATGAGGTATGGCATGAACATAGCACTTGAGTGGGGTGAGGACTCTCCCACCCAAGGATATTAATTAAGCATGGTGTACACCATGCTTATTTGACCATCCACCTTGGAAATCCCATATTTTCCTCCCCTTACCCATGACACTTGGTTTCCATGTCATATCCACCTCACTACCCCCTGCTCCTTGGGAAATTCTATAAATACCTCCCCATTTTCTTTATTTGTAAGAGAGTGTGAGATTACATACCAAAACTCTATCAAAATTTAGTTATAATCTTCCTTGTGCTCATCATCCACTAGCATATCAACCATGTACAACTCTTCAACCTTACATTTGCACAATATTTTTTGGTGAAACTATTTGTAGGTGAAAGCTCCAATTGGTCCAACTCATACCAAAGGTTCCTAGAACCCTACCAAAGATCTTCGACAAAGTTCATCAGATTTTGGAGAGCCCATTCTCAATTGCCTACCCCTAGATGGTTCATAATCACAATTGCTTGCCCTAGGATGGTTCATAAAAAAACTAAAATTTTCCTCCTCTAACTAAAAAATATGGTCCTCTACCTAAATCATTCCCATCTCTCAGTTTCATAGTGATATTTTTTCAAGCACTTCGTTATTGTCCTCCATTTCTTCCTCCATCAACTCATTGCTTGAGGGGGTAGATATCACCTACAAAATAATATCTCAAACAGGTCTAATACCTAAATACTCAATCCTATAATCATGTTTATCCAAGAAACTTAGCCTGAGATTATCAATAACCCTCCTCTGATGGGAAAAAAATAGAATCTCTCTTAACTCAAATTCCAATCCAATTTAGTTTGGTGTGTTCCATGCCTATGTTTGTATGGTTACTAACACACATGCAATCAAAGCATCGTAAGGATACCGACATATGCTTTTTCAGCTTGCCAAATAAATTGACTTCAATATTCCGTTGAAGGAAATATTTCAAGGACTTTCACCCCTTTAATAATTGGGGCATCCTACATTGTTTCTAATTTGAGACAACCTCGTGTTTCCTCCCTCAACTATCATTGTAGTGCACCAAAATTTATGGTCAACCATTCTCATTCACTATCATCCATCACCAATTCACTCATTCGACATCATCTATTTTTGCACTACATTGTGTTCACATACAATGCAGTACAAAAAGGGGAGAATGTAGACACCTAAAAAGTATCAATTTAATATTTTCTAAAGAGCAAAAAATCAACAATTTTGCAATAGTTCCAATTAATCCAAAATTAAGAAATAACAACCTTAGAAATATTAAATCAACCTTCTCTAGCCCCCTTTGCCCACTAAGCCCTTTCTTACACCTAGCCCTTGGTCACCATGTGACTACCCCATCCCCCCTACACTATATGCACATTCCCCTAACCTACTCTTGGACCATATATTAGGTCCACCTCACCCTAGCCTAACCTACCCCCTACTCTCCATATCCCCATGCACCCACACAACCCCCCATGCTCTTTAATGCATTTGGGTGGGGTGAGGACTCTCCCCACCCAAGGTAATTAATGAGGCATGGAATTCACATAGCACTTGAGTTGGATGAGGACTCTCCCCACCCAAGGATATTAATGAAGCATGATGCACACCATGCAAATTTGACCATCCACCTTGGAAATCCTAGATTTTCCTTCCCTCACCCATGACACTTGGATACAATATCATGTCCATATCACTACCCCGTCTCCCTTAGGAAATTTTATAAATACCTCCCCATTTCCTTCACTTGTAAGAGAGTGTGAGATTACGTATCAAAACTCTACCAAAATTTAGTTAGAATCCTCCTTGTGCTCATCACCCACTAGCATATCAGCTATGGACAACTCTTCAACATTGCAACTGCACATATTGTTTGGTGAAATTGCTAAAAATGAAAGCTCTAGTCGATTCCAAACTCATAACAGAGGATCCTAACACCTTACCAAATATCTCCAACAAAGTTCATCAGATTATGGGTAACTCATTCTCAACCACCTACCCCTAGATGGTTCACAGTCACAATCTTCCACCCCCAAAAAATTGACCATCAAAGACTAGATATAGTCAAAATCCAATTACATACAACCTATAAAAAGATATTCCTAAGGTTTTACAACATCTTGGACAATGTAGTCTCAACCATCTACCCTAGATAGTTTATAGTCACAACCACCCACCCTTGGATGTTTGGCCATTAGATACCAATTACAGTCACAATATTAGCAACAAATAGTTTTGGCAATTTTGGGTACATTGCCTTTACTCTAAGTGTAGATGTTGTCATTGATGTCAAGAAGGTCTTGAAGCAATTTGGTTTGATGTCAAAGAATGTGTCTTGATGAAGGTTTCAGCATGGAAAGTGAGTTTCCAAGAAGATCAGGGTAGCCCAGTTGCAAAAGATCAAGAAAAAGACAAGTAAGAAAAAGTATGCAAGCAGCTGGAAAAACTGTCACGATTTCGCGACATGTTTCAGGAGAGAGAAAGTGCTGGCAAAACTATCACGATTTCATGACATGTTTGAGGAGAGAGAAAGTTCGGGCAAATGTGTCACGATTTCGCGACATGCGGGAAGGCAGAGACGAAGCAGGAAAAACTGTCGCGATTTCGTGACATGTCGCATTTTCGCGACTCGGACAGTGCAGGAAGGCAGAGAAAGAAAAGTGTCACGATTTCGTGACATTCTACAAAGGAGGTTGTACGGACGAAAAAATGTCACGATTTCGCGACATGTTGCAGAAGAAAGAGTCCATAGTGTAAGCTGTCATGATTTCGCGACAAGATCGAAGAGAGTGAAAGTTTTTTAGGAACTGTCGATTTCGGACATGCCAGAAGGTCGAAGAGGATGTCATGTTTTTGCACATGCTAAAAAATCTCGAAATGAGAAGCGTCACGATTTCGTGACATGCAGCAAAGGAAAGAGTCTGAAAGGAGCAACGTCACGATTTCGTGACAGGCAGTGGAGAAAGCATATGGAAGCCAGAAGTGTCACGATTTCATGATAGGTAGTGGAGAAAGCGTACGAAAGCAGAAGTGTCACGATTTCACGACAGGCAGTGGAGAAAGCGTACAAAAGCCAGAAGCATCACGATTTTGTGATAGGTTGTAGGGAAAGCTTTTGGAAGCTAAAAGCGTCACGATTTCATGACAGGCTACAAAGAAGTTGTACGAATGCGAAAGTGTCACGATTTCATGACAGGTTGAGATGGCAGCTTGCAGTTGGAGATGGTGTCACGATTTCATGACAAAAATAGTTAGCAAGTCTTAAATAGAAGAAGCGTTGCGATTTCATGACGAATTGAAGAAGGAAGAGCTTGTAGACTAAAGCGTCGCGATTTCATGACAGAGTGAAGATGACGTCAACAAAAATCATAAGTGTCATGATTTTGCGACAAAAGCTGAGAGGAAGGCCATGAAGACTAAAGTGTCATGATTTTGCAACAGAAGTGAGATGACGTCAGCAAGAGGCAAAGGTGTCACGATTTCGCGACAGAAGCACAAAGGAAGTCGACAAAGGTCAAGGTGTCACGATTTCGCGACAGCAGGCTATAGAAGGTGTATGGCTGTAAAAATGTCATGATATCGTGACATGTTGTAGTTTCGTAGGGATAGCTACAGAACCAATGGTGGTTGAAGGACAGAGTTAACTTTGAGCCGACAAAGTTAAAATCTGGGCCGACGCAGCGCAGGGTTTTGCAGCCGATGCAGTTGAAGAGTAACAGCCGACTAAGATTGAATGTAATGATCTTGAATCTTACTCTATAAAAGGAGGGCTGTTTGAATAGTTTGGGCATCGATCGAAGTGTGCGTTCGAAGTGCGACTTTCGTAGAAGCAGAGTGCGGGGAGAAGTTCGATCGTCGAAGAGCAGAGTGTGCGAAGACATTGCTGCTGTGTTTGCACAGAGGTGCATAAGTGGATATTTGATCGAGTGTTGTAATTGTGCAGAGGTGCAAGTTCGAGGACAATAGTGCCAGATCGAAGGACTGTGTTTTGGTGCAGATAAGAGGACCGACTGTGCGGTGATAGAGTTGAGGACAGAGGTCTCCAGCCAGAGCAGGGAAGACAGGTGTCTTCTGTGGATAGAGTTCCACTTGCTAAGGGCTACAGAGGCAGAGGTCTTCTAGAGGATCACCAGATTGAGCAGAGCTAGGGGAAGGTATCTCCTTTGGGTTGGTGCCCATAAACTTTGTAATCGGGACATGTTTCCCAGAATTTGAGGTGATAAAATTTAGTAAAAATTTTATCCGTGGAGTAGCCCGCGTTGGGTGAACCACGTAAATTGTTGTGTCTCTATTGTGGATGATATTCTGTGCATTGCTTTGATTTTTGTTTTTGATACTGTTATATATTCACTGCATAATATTGAACTGCAAGTTGAATCGAAAGAAAAAGTAGAAAGCGGTCTTATACTGTTCACCCCCCTCTCAGTATAAGCTTGTGTTCTTCAATTGGTATCAGAGCGGGTTCCTTCGAAAAGGTTTAACAGCTTGAAGGAAGAAGCTGGTTAAGAACACAATGGATTTTTTAGGTGGCAATGCAAGCACCTATTCTTGATGGATCAGATTTCGGTCTGTGGAGTGCAAGAATGAGAGTTTATCTAATGGCACTTGGTAATGAGGTATGGGAAGTGATTGAAGACGAATACACTATTCCTGAACATGGTCCTTATACCAAAGAAGACAGGCTCATGCTTCACAGCAATTCAAAAGCCATGAATGCAATCCTGAGAGGCTTACAGAAAGCAGATCTCACCAAAGTTATTCACTAGCAAGACAACTAGTGAAATGTGGAAACAATTGCAGGTGGTTCATACAGGTGATGCAAATGTCCGAAAGGCCAAATTGAGACATTTTAAAGGTATGTTTGAACAACTCAAAATGAATGATGATGAAAATATTAGTGACTACATGCTTCGTATGGATGAGGTTGTTAACTCCATGAAAGACCTAGGTCTTGAGGTTGCTGAAAATGATGTGTGTGATAAGATTTTAAGATCTCTTCCTAATAGATTTAGTGAAAATATTTTTGCTATTGAGGAAGCTAAAGATTTAGATAAATTGAAAAAGGATGAGCTCCATAGTATTCTTGCAGCATTTGAGCTGAGAACTCAAGTGAAAGTTGATGTCAAGAAAGAGGCAGCTTTCAAAGCTACCAAGAAATCAAAGGGCAAACAGATTCAAGAGAGTGATGAGTCTTCTAGTGATGAAGAGGCATATTACAACAAAAAAGGCAAGTTCTCTAGAAAACACAAAAGCAAGAAAAACATAAGATGTTTCAACTGTGGAAAGTTTGGTCATTATGCTACTGACTGTACTTGTTTCCAAGAATGAAAGTGATGAAGATATACAGGATGTTAAGAGCAAGGATTCTGAAAAGCACAGGTATTACAGAAAGAACAAAGATGAGCACAACAATCAAGGAAAGAGGCATTCACACAAGAATAAGAAGAGCTTCTACCTAGACAAAGCAAGTAAGTGTTCTAGCAGTGATAGTGAAAGTTCTTCTAGTGATGATGAAAATGAGATGTTGTTCATTTCAGAAAAAGAGGAAGAACCGAAACATAAATTCATTGTCATGAAATGTTTTAGATGTGGAAATTTTGGGCACCTTGAGGATGATTGCACAAATAATGAATTGGTTGCTAGTATGTATGAGGATGCTTCAGAAAATGATAAGGAAGATGCTTGTATGGTTTTTGAAAAGGATAGCACCTCTAGTGATAAGAAATCTGAAAAAGGCCTTGATGATTCAAAATGCAATAATATAGAGGATCTTGAATGTGAACTTACTAATGCTCTTAGTGTTTTGAAAAAGGAAAGAAAGAAGAATGCTAGACTCAAGGATAAATTAGATGAATGTTGTATGGAGAAAGATGAACTCATAGAAAGTCTTGACATCTCTATGGCTAAGACACAAGAACTCAAGAATGAGTTAGAATCTAAGATGCTTGAGTATAGTGAATTAGAACAGAAAATGGCTGCCATGAAAGAGGAAAATAAAGAATACAAGGATAAGCCTGTACGAGGTTTCAAGATAGCTCCAAAAGGGTTAAGTCTCTCATCCAAAGTCAAAGAAATCCATCAGATAAAACAGGTCTTGGTTTTGTTAAACCACACAAAAAATAGGTTGGGGAATCAAGTAAGAGATTTCAGAAAGAAGAGAGTTCTGATGAAGAGAGTATTTCAGAGAAAGAGTCCGTGAGTGATAAATGCGCAGAAACAGAAAACAGAATTCTGAATACGAAAAAGAAGTTTTCGGGACCCAAGAGGTCAAACAGAAGAATATTTCACGACAGATGTTTTGCATGTCACGGGTTTGGCCACATGGCTTCATAGTGCATGACTCAAGTAAGGAAGATAAATGACAATTTTAGGGGCCGTAATTTATTTCAAGGGTATTGCTACTCTTGTAATCAGTTCGGGCACAAGGCAATTTTTTGCAAGGCAAATAACAGGAATTGGGTTAGTCAGAACAGGCGGATTCAAAGAACAGCTATGCCCGAAAGAAATAATATTGTTACTTGCTATAAGTGCAACAATGCAGGTCACACAACCAGACAATGCAGAGCTGATCTTCCAAGGTACAGGAATAGGAACAGTGGTATAAACAGGTCCAAGGATCAAGGTATGGACAAGAAAAGAGATGAGAACAAGAACAAGAAAAGTGACAAGAACAGAAACACTGACAAAGAGTTCAAGAGAAGGCCCGACAAAGAAATTATAGACACTGATGATGATGAGTGCCTAATGGGAGTTTCACTCCCACCCTTGTTTTAAATCACCTCATCGGGAGGTGGGGGAGGGACTAAGCTAAGAGGCTCATTCTTAGTCCCGAGCCCCAAAGGTGACCCTTTGCCATTGATGACAAAGGGGGAGAGATATGAGTAAGGGGGAGAGCTTCATAGTGAAGAAGAGAGCTTCAAGTCAAGGGGAGCAAAAACTTCAAAGGTAGATTCTCAGTTGTTGGATCAGTTGTTTTCAGTTTTGGCTCTTGACTAGTGTTTTCAGTTAAGGTTTGCCATCAATGACAAAGGGGGAGATTGTTGGCAATTTTGGGTACCTTGGGTACATTGCCTTTACTCTAAGTGTAGATGTTGTCATTGATGTCAAGAAGGTCTTGAAGCAATTTGGTTTGATGTCAAAGAATGTGTCTTGATGAAGGTTTCAGCATGGAAAGTGAGTTTCCAAGAAGATCAGGGTAGCCCAGTTGCAAAAGATCAAGAAAAAGACAAGTAAGAAAAAGTATGCAGGCGGCTGGAAAAACTGTCACGATTTCGCGACATGTTTTAGGAGAGAGAAAGCACTGGCAAAACTGTCACGATTTCGTGACATGTTTGAGGAGAGAGAAATTTCGGGCAAATGTGTCACGATTTCACGACATGCGGGAAGGCAGAGACGAAGTAGGAAAAACTATCGCGATTTCGTGACATGTCGCATTTTCGTGACTCGGAAAGTGCAGGAAGGCAGAGAAAGAAAAGTGTCACGATTTCATGACATTCTGCAAAGGAGGCTGTACGGACGAAAAAATGTCACGATTTCGCGACATGTTGCAGAAGAAAGAGTCCGCAGTGTAAGCTGTCACGATTTCGCGACAAGATCGAAGAGAGTGAAAGTTTTTCAGGAACTGTCACGATTTCGTGACATGCTGCAGAGGTCGAGGTGAGGACTGTCACGATTTCGTGACATGCTAAAAATCTTGAATTGAGAAGCATCATGATTTCGTGACATGCAGCAAAGGAAAGAGTCTGAAAGGAGCAGCGTCATGATTTCACGACAGGCAGTGGAGAAAGCATATGGAAGCCAAAAGTGTCACGATTTCGTGATAGGCAGTGGAGAAAGCGTATGAAAGCCAGAAGTGTCATGATTTCATGACAGGCAGTGGAGAAAGCGTACGAAAGCCAGAAGCATCACGATTTTGTGGAAAGCTTTCAGAAGCTAAAAGCATCATGATTTATGATAGGCTACAAAGAAGTTGTACGGATGCAGAAAGTGTCATGATTTCATGACAGGTTGAGATGGCAGCTTGCAGTTGGAGATGGTGTCACGATTTCATGATAGAAATAGTTAGCAAGTCTTAAATAGAAGAAGCATTGCAATTTCATGATGAATTGAAGAAGGAAGAGCTTGTAGACTAAAGCGTCATGATTTTGCGATAGAGTGAAGATGACGTCAGCAAAAATCATAAGTGTCACGATTTCATGACAAAAGCTGAGAGGAAGGCCATGAAGACTAAAGTGTCATGATTTCGTGACAGAAGTGAGATGACGTCAGCAAGAGGCAAAGGTGTCACGATTTCGTGACAGAAGCACAAAGGAAGTCGACAAAGGCCAAGGTGTCACGATTTCGTGACAACAGGCTATAGAAGGTGTACGGCTGTAAAAATGTCACGATATCATGACATGTTGTAGTTTCATAGGGACAGCTATAGAACCAAAGGCGGTTGAAGGACAGAGTTAACTTTGAGCCGACAAAGTTAAAATCTAGGCCGACGCAGTGCATAGGTTTTGCAGCCGACGCAGTTGAAGAGTAACAGCCGACTAAGATTGAATGTAATGATCTTGAATCTTACTCTATAAAAGGAGGGTTGTTTGAATAGTTTGAGCATCGATCAAGTGTGCGTTCGAAGTGCGACTTTCGTAGAAGCAGAGTGCAGGGAGAAGTTCGATCGTCGAAGAGCAGAGTGTGCGAAGACATTGCTGCTGTGTTTGCACAGAGGTGCATAAGTGGATATTTGATCGAGTGCTGTAATTGCACAGAGGTGCAAGTTCGAGGACAATAGTGCCAGACCGAAGGACTATGTTTTGGTGCAGATAAGAGGACCGACTGTGCGGTGATAGAGTTGAGGACAGAGGTCTCCAACTGCAGGGAAGACAGGTGTCTTCTGTGGATAGAGTTCCACTTGCTAAGGGCTACAGAGGCAGAGGTTTTCTAGAGGATCACCGGATTGAGCGAGCTAGGGGAAGGTATCTCCTTTGGGTTGGTGCCCATAAACTTTGTAATCGGGACATGTTTCCCAGAATTTGAGGTGATAAAATTTAGTAAAAATTTTATCCGTGGAGTAGCCCGCGTTGGGTGAACCACGTAAATTGTTGTGTCTCTATTGTGGATGATATTCTGTGCATTGCTTTGATTTCTGTTTTTGATACTGTTATATATTCACTGCATAATATTGAACTGCAAGTTGAATCGAAAGAAAAAGTAGAAAGCGGTCTTATACTGTTCACCCCCCCTCTCAGTATAAGCTTGTGTTCTTCAAATAGTCTGTAAAGGTGAGTAAGGTAAGTGTTTAATGTTTTACATCATTTTAAGCTTTATTATTGCTTCAAGCTAAGATTTCTTTACCTTTTTATTGTTTGCATCTTACATCAATCCATGTCTAACCAAGGTAGACCCTTAGATGCTACTAATCATTGGTGTTGGTTGTGTGTAAGGATCCCAAAGGTGCATTCATCCAATGGTGGTCACCAAGCATAAAAACCCACCCACTCTTTGAGATGGTCTAGAATACCTCTTGGCGTCATTATACTTACACTTGTAAAGGGGACATTTTACCTTGGAAACCCCTATTGTAGCCCATGGGGCATTATGAAATCATGTATTGTGACATCTTTATGTAATAAATGATATGATGTGTTTTCTGTTCTACGGTAGGAGTTTGGTGGGTTCCACTTATAGGAGGATCATTGTTGCTAGTGGTGGTTCCAAGGACCTCACCTGAAGAACCCATATCTATTTCCTAATAGAAGGGAAAAATAAAAAGTAATTCATTAATCAAATGCCCTAGCCTACATGCTTTTAAAAAACAAACAAAAAAAATTATTGAGTAGCCTACATGATTGAAAATAGAAAAAAAATGTAAATAAAAAACGTAAAAAAATCCTAGTTTTTTGGGATGAAGAGATAGAACAAACAAAAAATTTGACCTGGCCTACATGTTTGAAAAGAACTAAAAAAATGAAATTAAAAAACCCCCTAAAAGAACCCTATTTTTCTTCTAGGGGGATTTGAAAATACCTTTAAAAATTATAAAAAACAACTTGAAATCTCCAATATTTGACATGATTTATAAATGTGGTTTAGGATTGTTGTTTTGAGTCTTTTGATCTATTAGAAGGTTTTCATAGTGCTGTAGTGAAGGGAAAAACTGACCAAATGCCTAGAAATGGGTTTTTCAAACAAAATCCAATGTTTAGCCTCTTTTTATGCCCACAACCAAAAAATCATCGATAAATTGATGAGAAAATGGTGATAAAACTGCCACGAGTCAACAAATTTCTCAGTACCTAGAAAAAAACTCACTGAGCCTAAAATCTTGCAAGTTTGGTGATAACTTGTGAGTACACAACGAGTTTTTATAAAAACTCATCCATAATAGTCTATTGAAAATTATTTAGCAAATTTTTATTTATTTATTTCAATAAGCTATATATGGTTCTATTTAGGGTCACTCCCATCAAAATAACAAAATATACATTTTTTCATAAGTTATGTATGGCTTCTATTGGGGGCCACTCCTACAAAAACAAAACATTACGTTGCTCTCATTACATTTCTAACAAGTTAATTAAAGCATATCTAACTTTACCTTTTTATCAAATATATTCTTCATTTGTCTTTCTATCAAAGATATTCTCCATCTTCCTCAAACTGCTAAGTTTCCACAATCAACTCCTTTTATATTAGATGCCTTCTAAAATTTAAATTTTGTCAAGATGAAATTCAACACCGCAAATGGTTAAAATATTTGCTACCCAACTTCTATATCTATAAATATCTTGTCTATAACAACCTCATAATTTCTTAATAATTTTTTTAGAGTTCTTATTCATTCCCATAATATTTCAAGATATTATTTTCATTGTTATTTTTTGTTTTTATTTGTGGTTTTAACCCCACTTCTTGTTAGTATTTGTGATATTTGTTTTTTCCATATCAATATCCCTCTGGGTTTCTTTTCCTCTTTGTTTTTGCTTCTTGGGTCTTCCTCTCTTTTTTTCATTCCCAACAATACTTTCATATTCATCCATATCTTCAATCTTCTCACACTTCTCATAGTAAGACTTATCATCTTTAGGATGGCCTTGTTCTGAAGGATATAAAGTGCAAAGAATAACCTCAAAAGCACAGTCTTCTTTATGTTGCCCTAGAAACCCTAAAGTGCAAGGATGTTCTTTTGTAGCAATTGTTATGGGTTTCCTCCATCCTCATTTCTTTATTATGTTGCTCTTGAAACCTTAAAGTGCAAGGGATAACATCTTTACCCCTTTTACTTCTATTACCTAGAGAGGATTATATACTACTTGATGAAAATAAAGATGATTTACTTGGAATAAACTTGACCTCTTTTGTCGTATTTGTTTTAGGATTTCTCTCCACGTCTTATTTTGCGTATTTAATTCCTTATAAACTTGTCAAATGGTACTATAGATATGCTTTGTTTACCTCTTATTTCAAAGTGGAATATCCTTTATCTAATCTTACCTTCTATTACTGTATGATTTATATAATTCATCTTGAAGTTTATCCAATAGCTAGAATTTTTTATCTCTTTCTTCATAGTTTTCACTTTGCAAACTCTTGCCATGTGTTCAATCTCATAACAATTGTGGAAATAAAATGCAATATTTTCATTATCTACTTGATCCAATTCTCTTGATTCAAATTTAATCTTAATGGATCGTGGAAAAGGTTTTGAAATATTCATAGAAACACATATTCAAGCATATATAGTATGTTTTTGCTCCTTGGTAGGTAGTCCTTCCTTGATTAATTTTACCCTATCACTCCTTAGTAGTTATTCCTTGATGAATTTCCCTAGGGTATTTCCAATATTCTTCAAAACATCCTTATTTATAAGTTGATATGGAAGTCAAAAAAGCCTAACCTATACTGGAAGCTTCTTAATAGTTTTTGTCTCAACATAAAAAATTTCATTCTATAGTCTCAAATAAAGCGCATCTCTTCCCCTAAACCATGGACCACTAACCATTATTTTATCCCTAATTTTTGAACTAGAAAATATGATGAGAAAAAAAATTAGGGAAAAAGTTAGAGTAATTTGAATGTAATCTCCACTTCTACTTGATCCAATATTAAATCTCCAAAAACCTTGGCCATGATCTATGGAACTTACATGTTAACCCTCTACTTTTAAGAAACATTATATCATGCTCAATCATCTCATCCTTGATACTCACTTCTGGTGTAACATCTGCTACCTGTATCAAAATTGCCATGTATTTTCTCTTTTGCTTATCTCAAACTTGGGTATCCATACTTTTAACTAAGACATCCTAACTTCCCATTAGGGCTTTCAAATATGATTTTCCTTCCATACTAGCTAATGAGGCTTCATCTTACCTTGCACTCCCTCTTAGCTCACTCTCCATCTTGACTTGCACTCTCTTGCCTCACACTTGATCCTATCTTGCACTCCCTCTTGTCTTGTAATAGCCCTTGTCTCTTCTTTTTCATGATATTCCTTTGCTTCAATAATTTTCTATAAATAATGTTTCGTGTATTCGTAGTAAGGGTCTGAAGCATTGACGCACTTCAGATGAACCTGTCGCTCTTTTTCCATGACTGAATCTTGACTCGCACTCCCTCTTAGCTCATAATTCCTCTTGGCCTGCACTCACTCTTGGCTTAAAAATTTAAGTTTACATGGATTTTTTTGAGGGGCCTCAATCCCCTCTTACCAAGGTTTGAACTTGGGCCTCCTAGATGAAACCCAAAGACTTACCGCTATGATATCCCTCACGGGTCTATCAAAATAACAAAATATTACATTTGTTTTTAGGTTAATTTTTTTAATAGGTTATATGCGGCTTCTATTGGGGGTCACTCCCATAAAAATACCAAATATTACATTTGCTGCAACATACATATTTATCACAGTTTTTCATTTCTCTTTTCTCTTAAATATATTCTTCAACTTCTTTGAAGTGTGTTATGTTTCTGCAATCAGCTCCTTGACATCATTTTGATTAAGACATAAAATCTCACTTGGCCAGTTGCCTTCTAAAATTTGAATTTCACCAAGATGAAGATCAACACCATAATTCACTAATTTATCTGCTACTCTATTTCCTTCTCTATAAATATGCTCACACTACCAAGATATTGCTTCTAGTAATAGATGATGAACATCAACAATAATATTATTTTTTATCCAGTCTCCATATCCATTTTTATTAATAGCATTGATGATAATTTGTGAGTTGCCCTCAATTGAAATATATTTCCATCCTTTTTCTATTGCAATTTTAATCCCTATAAGAAGTGTTATAGCCCCTGCATAGTTATTAGTTAAAATTCCATTCTGAATAAGTGAGGAGAATTTTTCCTTCATTATTTCTAAAACACCACCTCCACCAGTTTTTCTTGAATTTTCTTTAGAAGCACCATCAAGATTAATTTTGATAAATCCAATTTCTAGACATTTATATTTTACCATAGATTGAAGTAGATTCTTTGTTTTAATTCTATTGTCACAGATGACTCTTCCATGTATGTTCAAATCCTGTAGCCAAGTTATTAGCACCTCATTTTTCTGCAATTGAGACTTCCCATGATGAGAATCATATTTTATTATATTCTGCAAGAGAGGCACTAATACGGTTTCAGACTTGGGCATGATTTTGATATTTATTTTTAAAAAAATTGTTATTCCTTTCAAGACATAAATTCCAACAAATAATGGTGGGAAAATCCTCCAAAGAATACATAATGCTTTAGCTTTGAAATAATTTATCCAATATTTTATCAACTCTTTCAATGTTGATGGAGCTACCCAATATAATTTCATATATTTTTTAAAATAATCCCAAATGGTGTGAGAAAATGGACAATGAAGAAGTAAATGGTCTGACGTTTCTAAATTCTTCTCACACAAGGGTTTATCTAAAGGGTCCATAATATCCTCTTCATTGTAGACTCTCTCCTACAAGAATATTACTTTAAACTACTAACAAAATAAATGTTGAGGCCTTAGGAGAGCCTATAATGACCAAACGTTCTTCCAAGGAAAACTTTTGGGAGAAGGAAATTTTAAATTTTCTAAACCCTCATATCCCAACTTCATCATGTATCCACCATCCTTTGATAAATTCTAAACCAACTCATCCTTTCATGTAAAAATTGGCATATAAAAATTTTGAAGCATCTTTTGAAGTTCGTCTGCAATTTGTTTGAGTTCCTCTCCTTCAACCATGTTACTTAAAGAAATTCATGATTTGGAGTTTTTGCTCATAATAATATAATATTGACCTTTGGACCTTTACATGCTAGGCATGCTTGAGCCAATGGTTTCAATTTTGAGTTAGAGATAAGAGTATAAGGCTTCAACCAAGCATCAGACCAAAAAAATTTATATCTCCCCTCATTAACTAACCATCTAATTTTTTTCTTTATCAATTGCAAACTCTTTGATATGAAGTTCTATGTTGGTGATCCTTTGGGTAGAATTTTTTTCCTAAAAAATTTCATTGCATCAAGGCTATATATTTTTGAAGTAATATTTTTACCCAATTCTTTCCTTTATCTCTGAATAATCTCCACCCAAGATTTGCTCCTAATACCATATTCATAAGTCTACAATTCCGCAAGCCTGCTCCTCCAATATTCTTTCCTTTGCAAACCCTATCCCACTTACAAAGAGGAAACCTAAATTTTTCTCACAACCTTTCCAAAGAAATTCTCTTTGAATTTTATCAATTTAGGATGCAATACCTGATGGTAGTCTTGAAATTGATATCATATAAATAGGAATGGATTGCAAAGTAGTCTTTATGAGTTGTAGCCTTCCTACCATGGTTAAGAACTTACCTTTCCAACCTGCCAATCAAGCTTTTATTCTATCCAAAAAAGAGATCCAAAGCTCCTTTTTATTTCCTTTATCATACAAAGGAATGCCCAAGTAGGTTGATAGAAAATTTTTAATTTTAAACCCTAAAATATTCACAATTTTTTTTGTAAATCTAAGGTAGTATTAATGAAAAATCTTGGATTTTGAAGTATTTACCAACTTTCTAGTAGCCTTCTCATAGCATGATAATATTGATTTAAATTCCATGGCCTCACTGACTGAGGTATGGCCCAAAATAAAAGTATCATCAACAAATTGGAGATGATATTCAAAGGGACCATTTTTTGTAACTTGAATACCCTTGATTTTTCCTTCAATTTTTACCTTTGAAAAGGCTCTCCCTAATGCTTCGATCAGAATAATGAATAGATAAGGAGAAAGAGGATCACCTTGATAAATTCCACAAGATGAATTGAAGTACCTAGTAGGAGAACCATTGATCAAAATAGAAAATTTTGCAGTGCACTATAATCAAAGCCAAAAATTTTGAGAATAGCATGTAGAAAATTCTAGGAAACCCTATCATATGCTTTGCTCATATCTAATTTCAAAAGCATACTTAGTTTTTTCATGGAATGAAGAGAATGTATGGCCTCTTGTGTAATAATTATACCATCAATAATTTGTTTACCATGAACAAAGCCACCTTGTTCCTCTAAGATAAGACACCCTAGAATACCCTTCAACCTATTTACCATAATTTTTGAAATAATATTATAAATCATATTACAAAGGCTTATTGTATGAAAATGATCAAAATATATTATGTCACCTTCCTTGGAAACCAAGGTAATAAAATTAGCATTGATCTCACTTATTATAGCATTCTTTTTTTTGGTCTCTTCAACTACATCTAACATATCACTCTTCAATAAATCCTAAAAAAATTGAAAGAAAATTGTAGGAAATCCATCGGGGCTAGGTGCCTTGTTAGGATGGAAAGAGAAAATTGCTTCATGGAGATCTTCCATAGATATCTTCTTCATCAAACTTTCATTTTGTCCCTGAGTGATAATTGATGGAATATTTTACAAAAAAAATTCTTGTGCCTCCTTATTTTTCCTAGAATCTGACAAAATATTTTTGAAATAATTAATTGTTTCCTTCCTTATATCTTCTTCATACTCAATATTTCCTCCATACGAGGTTATAATAATTTTTATATGATGAACAAATATTTTGTTTTTATTTTAGCATGAAAAATTTTGTATTTCTATCTCCTTCCTTGAGCCATTTCTCTCTAGATTTTTAGAACCAATATGACTCCTTTTTCAATGCATTATGATAATAATAAAGTAATTTTTTTCTTTCACATAAGAATCCTGATCCATTCCATTAATTTCTACTATCTCTTGTAAATTTTTGAGATTGGATTCAATTTCTTTTTTTCTTTTAAAAATGTTACCAAAATATTTGGCATTCTATATCTTCATTTGCTCCTTTAAAAATTTCAACTTTTGAACAAACCTGTACATACATGATCCTTCAAATTTTGATTCATCCACCATAACATAACCATCTAGAAAAAATAAAGGTTTTTTTTTCCACATAGACTAGAAGTGAAATGGCTTTGGATGACCATTATTAGGTAACTTGCAAGTAAAAAAATGGATTTTTGATCTGATCTTGCTTGCAATAAAATATTTGAAGAGATTGTATACTTTATTTGCAACCATTTTTGGATAACAATAATCTATCCAAACTTTTTGCTAATGATTTTTCCTAGTGCATCTATTATCCTATGTATATTCAAAGCTTGAGGGACTAACATCCCAAAAGTCATTTGAATTGATAAATGAAGCAAAATTTTGTATTTATTTAGACTATCTTAGAATGCCACCCTTCTTTTCCAAAGGAGATAGAATAGTATTAAAAACACCCCCAATAATCTATAGATCACAATGAACCATCATTGTATTTGACAAAAATATACTAAGATCCTTCTAACATCTTTCATGAAGAGTAACTATAGTTGGAGCATATGTTAGTTTTTGAAGCTAGATACTTAATGAGAAATCAACCACAAGATATAAAATGAGCATGCAATATTGAATATATGATAATGGCAATATACTAAGCATGTAAAACTCATAAGAAAATTCTATAACTACTCATAAAATTGCCATTAATGAAAGCTCACAAAAATAGTACATTGATATAAAATGGAGGTCTTAAACTCTCCATATCTCTTACATGCTCTACATTGTATCTACTATTCCTCTACACTATGCTCACTATCTTCACTCTCTCTTAATTCCATACATATAAAAAAACCTATATAATGAGATATGACTCTTGGGCTTCCATATTCCTATAACACTTCATCTTTCTATTCCAAGGACTCATGTACACATGGACAACATGCACATTTACATCATTTCACATTCTAATAATACTTGTGCATTTATTACATTGCATAAAGTAAATACTCAAACCCTAATCTAAGAAACTATCCTAATCTAAAGATGTACCCAAGGTGGTACATTGTCATGTACCAAATAATGTAATATATTCCAACACCCGCCTATATTATATTATTTGGTTATTGAAGACTTTAGTCCTTCAATATGGATCTTCATCTTTCAAATTTTCTTCAACTTGATCAGATTATTCTTTTTCTTCAACTTTGTGCATTTACTACATTGCATAAAGTATATATGAAAACCCTAATCTAAGAAACTCTCCTAATCTAAAGATAAAACCAAGGTGGTACATTGGCATGTACCAAATAATGTAGTATATTCCAACATCCCCTTGAATTACATTATTTGGTTATTGAATACTTTAGTCCTTCAATATGGATCTTCATCTTTCAAATGTTCTTCAACTTTATCAACTTATTTTTCTTCTTTAATTTGTAGATGGCCAAGTAGTCTATAGTATTATCCTCTCATCTTTATTATTCTAAATCTTCTATTTCCCCATCGACTATTATGATATATAGATTTTTCATTTCCTACAATTTGTTCCTCAAAAAATCCATTAGTGTTGTTTTGAACTACAACAATATCTTGTGAAATCTCAATTGAGTCTAGAGCATATATATCATTGTGGATTGATCTTGTAGCTTCTATCTCATTTTGATTTATGATGAGATACTTATTGACTCCATTTATAGATCTAAAATCAACCATCCTTTTGCTCTCTACCAACTTGGCTACTAAAATAAGATTTGATGTTAATCCAAGAACATACATTACATCATGTAACAAAAGATTCAAAAATTATGTACTAGGTGTGACACACCCATATCCATGTAGAAGTTAGGTTTTTCAATCTGCAATTTTTAACCTAAGATTGTTAGTGACTTCAAGACAATCAAATCGTTGCAAATTTCTTGTCATGTGATGACTTGCACCTGAATCAATAAACCAAATGTCTTTTTCCATTTTGACTTGTAGAATTATTTGTGCTTGAAGTAATTTTACATTTTTTATATGGAATATTGTATGGATTTTGATAGCATATCTTGTGATGATATGTTTCTCTTGCTAACTTATCCATTATAATCTTCAAAAATTAGTTTTGTTGTTGTATTCCTTATGTCTCCCAATCAACTTTTGAATTTTAAGTTGAATTTGAGTAAATAGGATAAAATCTTTTCAATTTTCAAGTTTTTGTAGAATACCTTGTATCTACAAAATATTTTGAATATAATATGGTTTTTGATACTTAGATTTCTTAATTTTCTTTTGATTTGAATCCCTTTTGTCTCCCTAATGTTCAACTTCAATATAAGCACTTTATTTCTCCCTATAGAAAGCTAAAGATAGTTTTGATGCAATTTCAATTGATAATATTTTCTATCTTTAAGACCTTTAAGTTGGATTCCTTATGTCCCTTTAATTTGAATAAGAGACTAATATCAAAAGTAATTTTCCAACTTTCAAACAACTCTAGGTTGTGATTCTTATACCTTTCAATAGTAAAGTTTCTAAATTTCAAAAACCTAAATTGGTGTTGAACTCCTTATAACTCCCTAATTGGAAATTTAGAAAACAAAGGTATTTGCAAATTTAATGTTTCAATTTTGGTGTAGAAATCCTTATTCCTCCAAGTTAAATAATTTGCAAATATTTTAATGCAATATGAATTTCAAAATAAAATCTTTTCAAATTGCTTCTTACTTCTAATATCTTCTAAGGTATTCAATACTTCTTCTAAGGTTATCACCTTATTTCTCCTATTATTCAAATAACCTTAACTATAATTAATTAATCTTGACTTCAAAATTATTATGCCTTATATCTCCTTAAACTTTGCAAAGGTTTAATTTAAATATTTCATACCTTCTTGAATATGGTGTGTAGACTTTGTCTTGCTTCTCTTTATTCTACAATATACGCTTTTAAGATGCTCTTCCTTCACTATAATGCAATTAATTCTCCTTGACACTCAATCTTCAAGACTTTGACTCTTCAATGTGTCTTCCTCTTCATTCTTACAATGCTTCTACAATAATTCTTACGTGTTTCACTCAGTTCTTCTTTATTAGTGGATTTTTGACCCGTGCCTTTATTGTATGTAAGAAGGAGTTACATACGTGGTGGTTGGCTCTTCTTTTCACTTGGATATTTGGAATTCAAGTTGGTGCTTCTTCTAGGGTGCTTGAATGCACCTTGGTGGTTGTTATTTCTTTTCTTGAGAGACAAGTGTCTCTAAACTCCTTCAACTTTTGTAACGCTTGGCGATGAGCGTTATAAACTCCTTCCTTCTTGGTAACATTTGATATTCCTTTATGCTTGAGTTGTTTGTATCCTCTACAATGATGATTTGGTTTCCTTGGTTCTCAAACTATCTCTTTACGATGGTTGGGGCTCTATCTCTAACGTACTAAGTGGAAAGAAACAACCTTATTATTTTAACTTGCGTACCATATGAGTGCGTTGATTATCCAATACCCTTAATTTCTCTGTAACACTCAGTAATGAGCAATATTCAACTATTTTTGGCACTCCTTCTATTTCAATAGGTATATGTTATGTTGGGTGCTACTCAATTTTTTCACCTTATTCTTGCATTGGGTAGCAAGCATTATATCAAGAAATCTCCTCCAAACAATGTGAATATTGATTGGCTCTTCGCTATCCTCTTTTCAATGACCTTGTATGGAGTATATGCAACCCTTCAACTTCCTATTTTATTTTGATGTAGAAGAGATATTTCTAACGTTAGCTCTTCCAATGGTGGTTTGCTTAACTTCACCAATGCTTCTCTTCCTTAGCTTTGCTCTTGATTGGGTGGTGACAATGCTCTACGTTGGCTAATCATGCTCTTCCTTCTCTCTAATGACAAATGGCTTGGTAATAGCTCTTCTTTGAACCTGGTTACTCTTCCTTGAATCCTACAACTCTTCCAAGCTTCGATGGTGCTTCTTCTCAACCAATCTCCTGCACCTTCTACTATGTTGTGTTTGGTGTCTTTAGACACTCTAAAAACTTACCCTTTTTATTACCTTATTCGATCCTCTTTTTTGTACTACATAGGCTTTCAAATCACAACATTCACTTTTAATATTTCTTCCTCCTTATTTCTCCTTTTAACTCTATCTTTTGTTGTTTGTATTTGGTAGGTTCAATGATGAAAATGATGTCTCCTTCCTTGGCTTGGAGACACTTAACTTAAACTAGCTTTTTCTCCTTAAAATACCTCTAATATGGTGCTCTCAAAAATTTTTATAATAAACTAGATTTAATGTTTAAATAATGAACTTTCATAGCACCACTTATACACACCTTTTGACCTCCTTTGTAGCTAGTCTTCTTGGTGATTTGGTTCACCTAAATGTTGCCTCAAATTTTTAAAATTTGTAGCTTCAATTATTTCTCAAAACTCTCTATATTTTACCCTTTAGCTTGTTGTTCAAAAGGCTCTAATTTGCAGCTTTCAACATTGTTTAGGAATCAACTTCTATGTTGTCTAAATTTCTATAATTTGTAGCAATTATCCTTCTTCAAATGCTGCCCAATAATCTAATTTTGTGGCTTCAATTCTCCTCCAAGGTTTGTTCACTCAAACTCTAAAACTTGCAACTATTAGTGTTTCCCTCTTACTATCCAAGACTTCTTCCAATTCACAACTTTATGACTCCTCCAATTTTCTGTTCAATCTTCTAATTTCTTCTTCTTTACCTTGTTATCTAAAAACAACATTCAATTCCTCCAAATTGTTGTCAAGATTTTCTTCAATTGGTTGTTCAAGGGCTCTTCAAAATATGCCCAAATTTTCTCCAAATCATAGCTATATGTCACCTTCAATTTGTTGTCCAGTGGCTCTTCAACTTCTGTGGCAAAAACAACAACCTTCTTCTCCGTAATGGCAATATTTAAATTTCTCAAATCTAGTGACCTCTTCTAGCTTCTTTCTCCTTCTTAGGTCTTGTTGGATTCTATCTTCTAAATTTTCCTCTATCATTGGTCTCTTTCTCAATAATCTGAATGTATTTATATCTTCAAGAATCCTTTCTAAAATATGACAAACTTCTTACCAAATCTTTTTTTCTTTTAGGATTATTGTCGGATGGAGACAATTGTCCCAAAGTCTTCTTTTCAGGAGCTACTCTTCTTGCAATCTTCTACCTTGAGCTTTATTCAAATCTTCTCCAATGGAAACTTCTTTAAATTGCTTCAATAGGTCTTCTCTAGCCTTCTTCTTTCTCCTTCCAAGTTTACTTTAGACCTCTTCTCTTGGATCTTCAAATTTTGTAGCTTCTCAAATATTCAATAGAACTTTTACTAGTCCTCCTCTATCTTCAATCTTATATATTCTATCTTCCAAATCTATAAGTTCTTCAATGAGATATCTTCTCTTGGATCTCTTCTTTCTCCAATATTCTATAGGAACCTTCTTCTTGGGTCTCCTCAATCTTCAATATTCTATGGGGACCTATTTCTTGAGTCTCATTTTTCTTCAATATTCAATAGGGATCCTTTGGCCTCTTTCTCTCTTCTCAGTATTCAATCTTCAATATGAAATATTCAAGCTTCTATGGCTACTTTATTCTTGGTTCTCCTCGATATTTAATGTCTACTTTTTTTGCAACAAAGAACTAATCCCTGCATGAGAAAATCACATAGACTTTCAAGAAATCAAAGATGAAATTCTTCTCTATCCGTTGTAGGAAGCTTCTCAAATTTTGAGAACTAATTTTTTGTAACAAAAAAATTAGAGAAAAACAAGTAAATACATGCAAATCTCTAGATATCTAAAAATCAATAAACTTCACTAGTTATCCTTTAATCTAGTGGAATGAGATCTATGATGAGTCCTAGTCTTCACGAGTTTTCCTACAACTTTATGGAAAGACTCTAGCCAAAGAATATCTTTAAAAAATTTAAAAATGATATCTCCCTATCTCTGTTCGATCTCTCTTGTGGCTCTCCCTATCGTCGATCAATCTACCTTGTGCTCTGATACCACTATTAGATTTTGAAGCTAGATACTTAATGAGAAATCAACCACAAGATATAAAATGAGCATATGCAATATTGAATATATGATAATGGAAATATACTAAGCATGTAAAACTCATAAGAAAATTCTATAACTACTCATAAAACAACCATTAATGAAAGCTCATGAAAATAGTACATTGATATAAAATGGAGGTCTTAAACTCTCCATATCTCTTACATGCTCTACATTGTATCTACTATTCCTCTACACTATGCTCACTATCTTCACTCTCTCTATTCCATACATATAAAAGGCCTATATATAATGAGATATGACTCTTGGTCTTCCATATTCCTATGACACTTCATATTTCTATTCTAAGGACTCATGTACACATGGACAACATGCACATTTACATCATTACACATTCTAATAATACTTGTGCATTTATTACATTGCATAAAGTAAATACTCAAACCCTAATCTAAGAAAATCTCTTGATCCAAGGTGGTACATTGGCATGTACCAAATAATGTAATATATTCCAACAACATATACATTTATAACCCCAACTTTGATGCTTTCCTCTTTTCAACAAAATAATCCAAAGAACCCAATTACTTTTTGCTTCTAATAGTTGTGCATCCCATTTACATTTGTCCCATATTATTGCAATACCATCTGAAGCTCCTGTAGAAGAAACTGCTAAATAATTACCTATCTTCCAAATCTTCTTAAAAGCATCCTTACATTCCTCACTACTAAATTTTGTTTCTTGTATTAAAATAAACTCGGGGCTATAACAACCTATTAATTCCTTAATAATTATTTTTTTAGGGATTTTATTCATGCCCCTAATATTCCATGATATTATTTTTATCATCAACACTTTTTATTTTTATTAGTGGGCTTAGCCCCACTTCTTGTTAACACCTGTGATATTTTTATTTGTCTTTCCAAATCAATATCCTTTTGAGTTTATTTTTCTTTTTGTTCCTGCTTTGATGACCTTCCTCTCCTTATTCCATTCCTGCCAACACTCTCATCTTCATAAATATCTTCCATTTTTCATATTGTTCAAAATGAGACTTATCTTCTAAAGATTTATGTTGCCCTAAAGAGTCAAAAGTGCAAGGAATAGCCTCATTAGAATTTTCTTCTTTATGTTGCCTTGAAAACTCTAAACTGCATAGATGATCCTCCATAGTCATCACTTTCTTATGTTGGCCTGAAAACCCTAAATTTTCTTAGATATCCTCCATAATATTTTCTTTACTATACTCCTCTTGACATACTAAAGTGCAAGTAATACACTCTAATACTAATTTCATTTTTATTGTGAGAATATTTTAAGCTACTTGAGGATAATAAAGGTGATTTACCTAGATTAAGCTTGACCTCCTTGACCTCATTTGCTTTAAAATTTGTTTTCTCATATTCCTTTGTTTTAAAATTTGCCTTCCCCTCTTCCTTCACACCTTTAGCTCCTATATTTGAACTTGTGCATTGTACTTCCTCATCCCCTATATCATTTTTTCTTCTAATGGCTGATTCGAGTGAACTGTAATGGCCTTTTCCATCTGATGATGTAGAGGGATTTTTCTAGCCATTTTCTTAGGAGTGGTAAATCCTTGATTTGACCTAGCTTTTTTCATGATATGATATCCTTGTTTCAAAATGAAGATACCCTCATGCCCAAAAAATTCCATCTCTTCCTCTATTTTTACTTTGCATTCTCTTGCCATGTGCCCAATTCCATGACATTTACGACATCAGAATGAAATATTTTCATAATACACTTATTGATCCCATTTTCTTGATTTATATTTAATCCTAATCAGTTGTGATAAGGTTTAGAAATATCCATGTCAACACATATTCGATTGTATACAACATGCCTTATTTCCTTAGTAGTTGGTCCCTCCTGGATGAATTCACCTAGAGTATTACCTATATTATTCAAAACCTCCTTATTGATGAGTAAAGTTCAAAAAGCCTAATCCATATTGGAAGCCTTTTAATAGTTTTTGTATCCACAAAAAAATCTCACTCTAAGGTCTTACATATAATGCATCTTTACCCCTAAACCACGGATCTCTATCCATTATTTTATCCCTTATTTCTAAACTAGAGAAAATAATAAGGAAAAATCCTTTTGGAAGAAAAATCATGGAGTAGTTTGAATTCTATACCCACTTCCATTTGATCCAATTTTGAATCTAAAAAAAAAAACAGGCCAATATCAATGAAACTTACATATTAACCCTTTGGTTTTAAGAATCATTATATCATGCTCAATCATCTCATCCTTTATAATCACTGTAGAATCTGCTCCCTGGACTAGTTTTGCCATACATTCTCTCTTCCTCTTATTGCTATCTAGGGCATCTAAACTTCCAACTTGGTCATTCATACTTTCAATAAGGACTTTCACAAATGAATTTCTTTCCATGCCACCTAGATTTTATTCAAATGAATCCTTTAATTTTTCCTAATATTTGGAGTAAGAAACGACACTTGTTCCTTGATTACACTTTGCTTTCTACTTTCTGCTTTTTTGCTCCCACTTCCTCCTCACTCCTAGCTCGCACTCGTACTAGCTTTTGGTTGCACTCACTCTTAGCTTACGCTCGCACTCGCACTCTCACTTATAGTTGCACTTACTCCCGAATTGTGTTCGCACTCTCGCTTATGGTTGTACTCACTCTCGACTTGTGCTCGCACTCTCGCTTATGGATGCACTCACTCTTGGCTTGTGTTTGCACTTGTTTTTTATTGCACTCACTCGCGGCTTGTGCTCACACTCGCTTCCAACTGCATTTACTCACTCCCGGTAATGCTTGCACTTGCACTCGCTCCCGACTGCATTCTTGTTGTTAGGTTAATTAAAACATATTCAACTTGTTATTTTATCAAAAAAAATCTTTGGTGTCTTTTCTATCAAACATATTCTTCCTCTTCCTCAAACTGTTAAATCACCTCTTTGACATCATTTTCATTAAGAAATAAAATCTCACTTAGCCAACTGTCTTCAAATTTCACCTCGATAAAGATCAACATATCAATTGGTTAAATTATTTGCTACTCAATTTCCTTCTCTATAAATATGCTCATATTTCCAAGAGATCTTGAAGATCATACTTTTTACATGATATCAATTATTATTATTTTTTTATCATCTTCAACACCTCAACATTAATTTAATAATAGATAAAATCTTATATAAGATCTGCATTTGTGAATGATATTAAATTTGAAAAAATGATTTCATAAAATCATCTTTTTACTTTTAATATTGCCTTTAACATCATAGGGTAATAAGAAATAATTTAATTCATGTTCGTGGGTCTAGGTGGATTGGTAAGTTGGGGAGCTTACCGAGAGGAGACCTAGGTTCTAATCCCATGGGCGTGCCCATGCATAGCCAGTAACCCGATCTGACTCACGTACTTGACTGATGACAACGATCTGTTGGTTCCCTTCATGCCACATGTTGAACTAGACTAAACGAAGACAGTGCGAACCTTGTGCGTCCGACAGTCCCCATCTCACGTCGGGTTACCATTAACGAGACGGTGGATGTGTTGGAAGCCTTCGCTGATAGTTTGAACCCTGCCAGCTGCGCTGATAGTTACTAAAAAATTGTGATTGTAACCAATTCATCTATGTAACCAAAAAAAAAAAAAACAATTTAATCCTTAATCAATAAAAAATAAAATAACAATTTAATACAAACGTTTTATACTTTGCTTTTAAGAAGGGAGGTCCAAGGTTCAAATCTCGGGCCTTGTCGGTTGAACGCTTGTCCCTTTCTTGGTGCTTTCAGCAGCGTAAAATGTTTAAAATGATCATGACATGATGGTCCCTATTTATACTTTGCTTTTAAGAAGGGAGGTCCAAGGTTCAAATCTCAGGCCTTGTCGGGTTGAATGCTTGTCCCTTTCTTGGTGCTTTCAGCGGCGTAAAAGGTTTCAAATGATCGTGAAATGTGGTTATAGGGACAGACTACGTGGGGATCTATGTGGCATGGTGGTTATAGGGATGAATTGCGTGGAGATTCGTGTGACGCTTCCGGGATGGATGTCTAAATTCGTGACGACTACCAATTCCACCATGTAAAATTAAAATAATAATAATAATATAAACATTTTATACTACAATTTTTTTTTTTTTTTTGGTTAGGGTGAGATCCCCATGAGTGTGGTCTACCGTGAGGCTTCAAACCCATGGTGGATGTGTATAAGAAGTATTACTCAAAAAAAAAACCCTACAACCAACACACAAGGCTGAGAAGTCTCCTTCCAACCATGATCTCTTGTAAAGTCGAGAGCTATGCTTATCAATAAGGAGCTCACACACTCGTCCACACCGTAGTTTGAACCTTGGACCTCCCGAAAAAGAGCCAAAGCTCAAACTGTTGCGTTGTCCCTATGAGACATAAAAATAGTTTTTTAATTTTCTTATCTTTTTAAAATCTAATTTATTATATATTTAAAATCTTTAGCCTTTAAATTAAGGTCTAGCTAAAACCTAATCATCTTTATAATTTTTTTATTTTTTTATATCAAGAGAATCGGTAACATCCTTTCATATTTAACAACTCGACGTGGGGGTCAGATATTCTCTTCAAGGTCTCTGCCTCCAAACACAGCTCAAATCATTGAAGCTGCCTCTATAACCCTTGTCTCTTCTCAAGGTTTCTGCCTCCAAACACAGCTCAAATCATTGAAGTTGCTTCTATAACCCTTGTCTCTCCTCAGTAAACGTGGCCTGAAGTGAGGGAGACCCCGATGGCTTAGGGTTGGTACCACCATCGTCAAGCTGGCATCTTTAACAATTAGGCATGTGGGTCAGGCATTCTCCTCGAGGTTTCTACCTCCAGACACACATATCAAATCATTAAAGTTGCTTCTATAACCCTTGCCTCTCCTCATGTGGTCTGGAGTGAGGGAGACCCCTCTGTGGCTCAGGGTTGGTACCGCCATCGTCAAGCTGACACGCACTCAATGGACTCAAGTCATCGTCACGCTAACACGCACTCAACGAACTCAAGTTAGACTACTGCCTTTGCCCATATTGGGCATGCCTCCAAGGTTTGAACGTACCTCTTGGTAAGTGCCCAAAGTCTTACCAATGACCTTTATAAGGTGATCATAATTTTTTTTAATTTGATTAATGTGAGAAACCTCTTCCTAAGGTCAAGAGCTAAACTTATCAATAGGGGATTAACACATATCCCATACATGTGATTTGAACATTGGACCCTCGAAGAAGAATCAAATTTTGTACCGTTGCATTGTTCCCCAGGATTATTTTATCATAATTATTATCAACTGATTTAAATAATATGAGGATACCATAGTAGTAAGCTTTTAAGTTTTTATCCAAGAAACCCAATTTCAAACCTCAGTACTAAGGGTTCAGGACCCCTCATAAAAACCTGTGCTTTACCCTAACATTTTTAATCCACAAGGACAACATAATGGTAAGGGCTTTGGGTTCTCTTTAAGGAGACCAGGTTTGAGACCTTTACCCTAACATTTTTAATCGGTAAGGGCTTTGGGTTCTCTTTAAGGAGACCATATTTAAGGTCTTAAACCTCAGTACTAGGGACCAAGACCCCTCATAAAATCTCATACTTTACCTTAATATTTTAAGTTCACAAGGGCAACTTAGTGGTAAGGGTTTTGGGTTTTCTTTATTGAGACACAAGTTCAAACTACGATGTCCACAGTGGTAAGGGCTCTGGGTTCTCTTTAAAGGCTTTGGTTTCTCTTTAGGAGACTTAAGTTTAAGGTCTCAAACCCTGGTACTAAGGGACTAAGATACCTTATAAAAACCCATGCTTTATTCTAACATTTTAAGTCATCTAAAGTGGTAAGGGGCTCTGGGTTCTCTTTATAGGTTTTGGTTTCTCTTTAGGAGACGCAGGTTCAAGGTCTCAAACCTTGGTACTAAGGGACCAAGATCTCTTATAAAAACCCATGCTTTATCGTAACATTTTAAGTTCACAAGCACAACATAGTGGTAAAGGCTTTGGGTTCTCTATAAGGAGACCCAGGCTTTGGGTTCTCTTTAAGGAGACCCAAGTTCAAACCATGACATCTGTAATGGTAAGGGTTTGGGGTTCTCTTTAGGGAGACCTAGGTTCAAACCACGACGTCCTTAAAAAATATAGACTGGTTGGTAGCAACTAAGTTCTTGTTGATTGGTTGTCTCGGTTTGTCGATTAGTTGTCATGGTTTGAGGCTTTAGAGGATTAAGGTTGGGATAAGGTCCCGTTGACTTTGTCTAAATCTCGTTCGAGGTCCTAAAAGATAGATTCTTTTAACTTCGTCTCACCCAATAGACTAAGGTTTATAATGGTGATATTACCAATTCTCTATATCAACAAATGTATTACCGATTCCCTATAACAGCAAAGGTGTTACCATTCCCTATATTTTTAGTTTAATTATTTAAATAATTTAAAAGGAAAATGTGCTTTAGTTCTTATCGTAAATTCTTCAAATTTATAGATTATTTTCTTTCCCTTGGTTAATTTTTTTTTTTTTTTTGTTATATAGATGAATTGGTTACAATCACAATTTTTAGTAACTGTCAGCAGCTTGCAGGGTTCAAACTATCAGCGAAGGCTTCCAACACACCCATCATCTCGTTAATGGTAACCCGGTGTGAGATGGGGATCGTCGAACGCATAGGGTTCACACTGTCTTCGTTAGTCTGGTTCAACACATGGTATGAAAAAGGACCGTTGAATAAACAGGAAACAGATCGCCAAACAAAAAATAGATCGTCGTCATCAATCAGGTGCAACACGCAGAGGAGTCAGATCGGGCTACTGACTATGCATGGACACGCCCTTGAGATTGGAACCTAAGTCTCTTCTCGGTAAGCGCCCCAACTTACCAATCCACCTAAACTTAAGGACAAAATTTATTAATTTTTTTTTATAGTTTACTAGGGTTCCCTCGCTAAAACTTAATCACGTTGAAATCATATATTACATGGGATTTGTACGAGGCATGTTTTTTTCTTAAAAAAATCAAGTTCAAAAACAATATAAATGTATTTAAAAACATTAATCTATTTTTAAAAGTGATCCATCTTAATTAATTACCTCAATTTGTGAATACACTACATAGTACTTTAAATTTTTTAAATTTAGCGAAAAAAATTTTTGCAGAAACTACGATCAGAGGGTTTCCGAAGTCACGCCCAACCCTGACCACACCAACATTATCAACTAGATTTTGGGTACCAATGTGTGTGCATTTGGTAGGGACCTCCTTGGAAGATTGCCCTACTCTCTCCAACTCACCTATAATACGTGGATAATTAATACTTTAATTTAATCAATATTTTTTTAATAAAATAAAAGAAACTAATAACATCTTTTATTTTTATTTTATAAGATGATTTTGAATATTTTCATTATAAAAAATTAAGCGACAAGTATGCTATCGTTATCAACCGACTTATAGTTTTGAGTCCCAAAATCGTAATTTTTTTATTTTGTCCAACTTGAACACCCAACAAAATGCTGGTCATACTGTGACGTACATGTGAGCGTGTAGGAGAAACACACAAAGGTGTAAACATTGATTTTCAACATAGAAACGTTTTATGTTAATTCAAAATCCAACCATAGAGTTTAATCATTTTTCACGACATAATGATTCATAGCCGTATACAGGACTAAAGTTTGCGTCAATTATATCGTTTTGGAAAAAAACGATACCAAATCTACGTACGATAGGGACAATATTTCTCCACAGTTGTTGGTCATTGCATTATTTCAAAACATTAAAGATTTATGTATTTAACATTGATTTTCGATTTAAAAAATTAAATTAAATTTAGACTAGGATACGTGTAAATATATATAAATATTGGCTTTGGATTCTCGTTTTGATTGATTTCTATTTCAAATCTAATAGATCTAGAGTGTGATTCATGCCATTTAAACATTAACATAAATATTATTAATTCTACTCAAAATATTTTAGGATGATTCAACTTAGGAAGTTGTTCAATTAGTATTCTTTAGTTCATGGTCATTGTTGGGCACTTTCTCATAATAAAAAGTTCACAGCTCCTAAGCTTAAGACTAAACACATTGACAAAGAGTGAAACCTACATATTTACAACCTTTATTTTGGTTTTAATTCCAATTTTTTTAAAAGTTTTTTTATTTGAAGTAAAAATTTATCAAGAGGGTATAGTGGTAGCTTTTCGGATTTGAAATTGCGCCCACAAAGATAAAATAATGGAAACGTTGTCCGATTCTCCCATATAACAAAAATAATAATAATAATTGTTCCATCTATAATATTGGATTGCAAAAATATTTATGAATAAACTATAGTCTAATCTCTAAATTTGAAAAAGCTTCTTGTATGAATGATTTATAGTTAGGGTCTATAGTACAACACTTTGATTTTCCCAATCTCAAAATCTCATAGAATGCAAAGTGAAAAATGAGGGTTCAAGGGGGTTTATATAGCTTCCTTACAATAAATCTATGCATGTGAAAAATTTGTAGTGTATAGGGCCATGTTGACAAATCATTAGTTTTGTATTGATGTCAATATAACATCAACCTCATCTTATGCCTTCTCTTTATTGTTACAAGGATCGCTGGTCATGTCAACATTACATTATTTTTGTCGATGGATTATTACTTTTGTGTTGACAACATGATGTAGGATCGATCTGTCAACTTGCCTTAGCCTTTATTTATCATAGGTAAATCACTCTTTTGTTAACAAATTGTACTCATAGAATGCAAAATGAAAAATAAGGTTTCAAAGGAGTTTATATAGCCACCTTACAACCAACCTGTGCATGTGAAATAAATTTGCAATGTGCAGGGTCATGCTGATAAATCATTGGTTTTGTCTTGATGTCAATATGAAATCACCCTCATCATATGCTTTATCCTTATTGTTACTAGGATCATTGATGATGCCAACATGACATTATTTTTGTTGATGGATTGGGTATTTTTATGTTGACAACATGTTGTAGGATCGATCTGTCAACTTGCCTTAGCCTTTATTTCCTATAGGTAAATCACTCTTTTGTTAACTAATTGTACTCATGTCAAAAAATCACACGTCGTCATCCTTGGAGAAATTTACCAAATACATTGAATGTTGCATATGTTGACATGATGTCAAATTTTTCGTTAGCAAATTGCATGATCTTAGACTTCACCAATTTATTGACAAATGCACATAAAATTATTGCTAATGTTGAAATGACATGATCACTTTTATTGATAGCTTATATTTTACAAGCAAATTGTAGATTAGCAACTTGGTAAAATTACTCTTGTTCATCACCAGTCACCCTTATGTCAACATGACACCATCTTCTAGGACAACAAATCATTAAAATTGTAAGCATATTACTTACTTAATCATGTTAGAAATAGATTATATTCCATCATTTGGGTTATGTAAATATATCTTCCAAGGTACATACTTAGGACATTAGATTACTTTAGGGAGAAATTATCTAGTTACTTCATACAATGTAATAAATGCACAAGTGTCAATGTGCAAGTTGTATATGTACAAGTTGTCCCTTGCACAACTAGGTAGAGTGTTGGCCAAGGAACTTGTGTTCCTATATAAGAAAGGCCTCATTGTCAGATAGATATGAGAAAGGGGATGTAGATAGATAGATTTTCTTACAACATAGTCATAGGTAGTAGTGTAGTGCTTTGTATATCACCATATATTGGTGATGGGTACAATGTAGTTCAGTAGCTTTATTAATGGAGAGTTCATTTTCTCCATAGCTATGTTGTATTCATTTATGTTATTTGTATTCAACATACTTCAGACATCTTACAAATTTACTTTCTTTTATATTATTTTACATCTTGTGATTGTTATCTCTTATTGCTCATTACATAAAAATCTAACAATGATATCAGAGCTACGGTAGATATAGTCTGTGTAGTTCAATAGAAAAACCACCATTATCTTTGAGCCTAAGTATTTTATCAAACTGACACACCGTTGGACCAACCACTGTCAAAATTTCTTAGAAGAATCTAGGTGGTAGAGTTAGGGAGAGTCACAAGTGAGGACTGAAAGAAATCTCAGTTCCATAAAATACTGAGATTGCATTTGACTAGTCTTTTCACAGAGTTACAGGAAAAACTCGTGAAGACCAAGACTCAGTATTCAATTCATTGGATTGACAAATCATCTAGTGAGGATCATCCAGGATATCTGGAATTTGCTAACTAGTGCCTAAAGTTTCTTTTGTTGTAGAAAATTAATTCTCAGAGGATTGGGATTTCTCCTATGATAGAGTGCTAGGAGAATCCAACTTCATTGCCCGAAGGTCAACGTGCCCTCATAGTACAAATATCGGTTCCTTGTGCAAGAGAAGAATACTGTAAAAGAAGACTTCTAGTAAAGAGTTGTGGTGAAGTTAGGAGATTGAAGATCTCCATTGCTAAATTGAATAACTTTAGAGTTAAAGAATAGGCCATATAAGCCTTGATACAAAAAGGCCATAGAAGTCTTGAAGAGAAGACATAGAAGCCTTGAAGAAGAAGCCATAAAAATCTTGATATTAAAAAGGCCATAGAAGCCTTGATATTGAAAATGCCATAGAAGCCTTGATACTAAAAAGGCTACAAGAGCCTTAATACTAGAAAAGGCCATAGAAGTCTTGGTATTGAAAAAGGCCACAGAAGCCTTGATACTAAAAAAGGCCATAGAAGACTTGATATTGAAAAAGGCCATAGAAGCCTTGATCCTAAAGAAAAATTCTAAAAGAATATCTGATTCAAAAGAAGACTAAAGATTTCAGTACTAATACTTTGTTGTAGGGAAAGAAGATTCAGTGAGTTGGAAAAATTCCTACAAGAAAATTAGGAAGGACATCTTCTTCAGAATCAATTCAACACCTGAATCAAAAGAGATCAAGAGAAGATCTCATTTAAGGACTTTTGAACTTGAAAGAAGAAGGACTAGGAGAGTCTTGCTCGAATCCAGAAGCAACAGAATCAAATATCTAGAAGCAGATCTCACCACCAACTCTTTCAGGAGTAGAAGGTTGAAGAGATCCCAAGAAAAGACCTATAGAAGCTGCAAAATTAAATACCTTGGGAGGGTCTTATCGAGCATCCAAAAAAAGGCTAGGAGAGCTTGATTGAAGAAATTCTCAAAGGAGAACTCACTAGAGAAATTCACTACCAAGGAGAAGCCCCTGATAGTGAAGAACTTGGGATAACTATCGCCATCCAACAACAAACCTAAGAGAAGGAGAATTTAGCAAGGAGTGCCAGATATGAGTGGAATAAGAATCCATTGAAGACCTCAAGACATTTAGAATCTTGAGAAGATCATGTTTGAAGTCAATATTTTAACAATAAGACTTGAAGATAAAAGATGCTCACCAAATATTGGAGATTTTAATATTGCCTCCCACAACAAGAAGGTACCACTTCAGATACAAAATACTTCTCCAAATATACAAAAAAATGAGGAGAACACAAGAGGAGAACAAGCCATCAAATCCTAGATTCGTGAAAGAAAATTGGAGACCATCGTTTGGTGAAGGAGTTGTTCAAAACTGTCTACAAAGAGCTGCAAGATTCTACTAGAAGCAACAACTTGGTGATCCTAGACACCAAGATCTACATCCTCTATAGAAGTGGTAAAATAGCTACATAATCTTTTAGAAAAAGGTAAGAAAATTTTTGGTGCAAGTAGATTCATTAATTGGATTACTTATCAGATTTGTTAAATCACCTGAATTAGGATTAAAGTTGCAATTAGATTATAGTCTTCAAGAGTGCAAAAATAAAGGTTCTTTTTAAGGTTTACTTGCACATTTATTAGGATTTGATTAGATTTATGAATTACTTCTATCAACTACCAATCATCTACTTTGCAAAAATAAAAAGAAGACTAAGTCCTACAATATTGATTGTAGTGAAATTACAGAATAATTATTGAAGGTTCATTTTAGATTATTCTTGATTAGTTGCAGTAAATTTGATTAAGTGCATGTTCTTGAGATTTTATTGGAGTGATAAGGTGAAATTGTTAGTGCATTAAAAGTGAAATATTATTAGATTCATTTGCACTATTCTATTGCTCTCAAAATATTAGCTTTTGTGTACTTAAGAAGGGTACAAAATAAAAAATTATCAAAGTGTCTAAAGACACTATTAATGCACAAAACTTACAACTCATAATGGCCAAGTGAAGCCACCAAATCAGGTTAGAATCCTCCAAAACTTGGAGAAGAATACAACTAACCAAAAACATAAATAGAAGCTTCAAATATTGAGACTTGGTGAGTCTCAAATACAAAGTATTACAAGGTTAATTGCTTGTTACAAAGGGAAGAAAATTATTGTTACAAAAAGCTTCTATCTTCTTCACTAAAGGATTAGATTTATCATCAAAGCTTCCAAGAAAAAAGGGTAAGTAGTCTAGCCAAAGAGACATCCTCATAACCCTCATATTTGCATTCAAAAATATGCTACAAAGATAGAATTATAAACCTGCAAAAGAGTGCAAGAAAAAGGTGCAACAAAGAAAGTTTTATATACATGTAAGTTTACATGGTATTGCACTTCTATAATATTTTATACATAGGAAAAGAGCAGATATAAAGGTGCCTCAAAAAGCATAACATCTACAGGGTAAGCCAACCAAAGAAGGATGAACGTTTGCACTCCTCATCCACAACAAAAGGAGTCACTCAAAGGGCTCACTCTCAGCATATCTTGGATAGGAAAATATGCAATATCAAATCACATACACGGTTGCTATCAATATGCATTTACGTAGATAGAAAAGGAACTCATCTATGAAGGGATTGCATAAAATCTACTTCTACCAACGTGGGATGGACAACATAGCAAGCGAATATCTACACTACAAAAAAGGGCATAAAAAAATAACACATTGAAGGTATAGTATACAAGGATAAAAGGTGCTACATTCAGGTCTTGAACTTGGTGAAGATCATCCACCAAAGGAAGCACCAATATCACTTTCAAAATCGCCATTTGAAGCTCCATAGCGCCTCATCGAATCACCTGCAAAAGATAAGGTTTCTTGTTGTCCAAGAAACGAAGCAAGCTAAGAGAAGGCATATGAAAGGAGTTATATTATTCTTGGGAGCATTATAGAACACGTCTCCATGCAAAGCATTTCAATGCCACTTGGCATAATATTTCTAAAGCAACATTCTATCTGTCAATGCTCAAGAAACCTTCACGTAGAAGCTACAAGGAATATTCAGGAGGTGGTGCCACTTGTTATCCTCCACAAACCTCACACAAGTGCCCACACAAACGCTCATACGTTATAGAGTGCTAAAGAAGCGTTAGACAAGGAAGGTGGTACGTTACAAAAGAGAGCAAGCACTCATACATAACTGTTGTGACACTTGTCACAAATGCCAAGACTTATATTCCATAAATAGGGTGATCAAAGAGGTGAAAGGATAGTCAAGGTAAGGTAGCAATGATAGTAAGCGACTCGAAAGCATTTTGGTCGTATCATAATAGTAGCTCGATAGCTACACAACAATAGATCGGCAACAACTTGGAGACCATTCCGAGAGAAAACGATGAAGCACATTACTCCTGGTCAAATGGGTCAAGGAAGTATTGAAGTGAGTGTTGAAGCAAATTGCATGTGGAAGAATCTTCCATTATTCATAGCACCCAAGAAGGACAGTCTATCGTCAGTTTTATAAAGGTACAATTTCCATCTATTTTACTTTCCATAAAAGGGAGTTATAAGATTATATTATAAGGTTGAATTATTGAAAGAAATCAAACTTCATTTGAAAGTAAAACTTAGAGAAATTAAATATTAAAATTATCTAATATTTGCAAAGCATAACCTAGGAGAAATAAGGAATACTACTTGGAATTATTTCATTTAAATTTGCAAATATTAATGTATTCTAATTTTCCAAATTTGGGAGTCATAAGGGCTACAACTCCAAACTAGGTTATTGGAAACTAGAAACAATCTAAGGGATATAAAAAAAAGTTATTAAAGCTTTTTACGGTTGGAAAAAACATTAGTACTTAAAAAATATTATTTCCTTTTATAAAGAGTTAAATAGTTTTTTTTAAGACCAACGGACCCTAGGTTCAATGGTCCTAATAGCTCAATGTAACTAAAGTGATGTAAAAGGGAAAGGAAAACCCTTTCAAAACCCTACTTTAAAAAATATATAGTTTTTTATGACCTTATACACAAATAAAATTAAAAATTTTTACAAGGAAAGGACAACCCTTTCAAAACCCTACTTTAAAAATATATAGTTTTTTAATAACCTTATATACAAATAAAATTAAAACTTTTAAAACATTAAAAATGAAATGGATTTCGTTAATTAAAAAAATAACCTAGAAAGTCTCACAAGTATGATTACAATCACAAGTATGCTTACAATAATCCTCTCTAAGAAAGAGTTAAAATATAAAAAATATTTTTCGGTAATTTAAATTTTATAAACATTAAGGTAAATACGGTTCATTTAACCATTTTAATTTAGTAAATTGTTACATAAGTTTGTTATTATTTTAGTTTAAAATTATTCATTATTATAAAAAACGCAACAAAATGTTAATATATATTCTTATAACTTGTTGATTAACGAAGCTAACCTAATAATACTTCAATGCATATTTCTTTCGTTACATTAAAAATAAACTTACATAATGAAAATTATTACACTTGGTAAATTATTGTGAATGTCTATAACATGATCTATTTTCTCCATTTCCTTTTATAATGTAGGTTGACTTTCACCACTTACATAAGCTAATTTTTTTTAAAACACCATTAATCATGCAAATTGCTACTTAATAATAAGTTAGTACTTAAAATTATTAGTTATATTTATATGGAGCTAAATGGTTTCTTTATGACCTTATACACAAATAAAATTAAAAAATAAAATAAAAGAATGGAATCTGTTGGGGTTTCACTGCCTAAAAATATCACCTAAAATATCCCGCAATTGTATTTTAATAATCCTCTTTAACAAAGATAATGATATGGAACATGAGGGTTGTAAGAATGCATGAATATTGAGGGAGATGATTAGTAGAATCTAAAGTAGGTTGGTTAATAACTTGAGAAAATTAAAGAATCAAAAAATACAAACTATTAAAGTTGGTATAACAGATTAATAAAAATGATTGAATTTTAATTTTTAATAATAATTTATCAATCTTAGAAATATTAAATTTATTTTTAAAGTGGATAATTTTGAGTTTATTATTAGTTGGAGACCTACTACTCTGTTTAATGTCTTTAACAAGATTTTAGCTGAAGCTTTAACTTTTCGTATTCGTAATATTTTTCTTGTGATTATCAGATTGGAGCAGACGAGTTTCATTAAAGGATGTTACATCTTGGATAATTTTATTGTTGTTTGGGAAGGTTTAGAATGGGCTTGTCTCTCTAGCCAAAAGCTTTTTTACCTTAAACTGGACTTTGAGAAAGCTTATGATCGTATTGAGTGGTCTTTCATTCTTGCCATGCTCCAAGCTCTCGGCTTTAGCCCCTTTTTTATCAAGGTTGTCAGTATGTTGTTTGTTGATGCTTCAGCTTGTCTTACTATTAATGGACATAGGTTAGAGGATTTTGGTTTATTTTGTTCTATTCACCAGGGTTGGCCTTTGGCCCCCTTGTTTTACATCCTTGTTGTTAAAGCTTTTGGTTATCTTCTTGCCAATCAAGCATTTAAGGGGTTGATCAAAGGTATTTTTTTGCCTAACATGTCCACCCAACTTATTAATGGGTACTTTACGAATGATTCCTTTCTCACTATCAATGAGGATGAGGTTTGAGTTTCAACTACTTCGTGTTTGGACACTTTTTGTAAGGCCTCAGGATCCAACATCCAATGGTCCAAGTTACTTTGTTTTCGCCTTGCTTCTTCTTATGTGCCTGCTTGGCTTAGATATTTTTCATGGTATTGGCTTCAAAGGGGTGAGTATCTTAAGTTTTTAGGAATTTCCTTTGCTTTTGATAGCTCGCCTTCTGAACTTCGGTAGTATGTCATTGATAGAATTGAAAAGAAGATTTCATGTTGGGCCTCAGGTTCCCTTTCTTTTGCTGGGCAAGTTTTAGGTTTGCACTAATATTCTTGTTGCCACCCATATTTATTACTCCTCTTGTTGGGTCCCTTCTAAGAATTCTTATAATAAGTTGGCCAGACTCCTTAGGGATTTTCTTTGGGTCAAGGGGAAGAATTCACATGGTTTTCATCGAGTTGCTTGGGATATATGGTGCACGCCTACTGATAAGAGTGGGATGGATATCATTGCCATTTACATGTAAAGCATTTCTTTGTGTGCCAAGTGGGTGGTTAACACTATTGAAGGCCCTAAATCCTAGAAGGTTTTGATTCACCATTGTATCTCTTCAGGGCTGCCTTATGGACGTAAATCTTGGGATAATATTGGCCTCCATACTCTCATCATTACTTCTACTCCAGTTAAGATTCAGGGTTCCTTTGTTGTTAAAAGTATTTGGTAGGCTTTTGAGGCGGTGAAACCTTATCTTTGCTAGATTGGTGATGGTTTTCGTAATGGTCTTTCGTTTAATTCTCATAATATCTAGTGGTCTCATATTCTGTCTAACTCTTCAGTTCTTCTTATTGATATGCTAGTGATTAAAGCATTAAAGCTTTTTTGCAAGGGCATCTGCTTTATTAAATATTTAGTGCACTCTCGAGATTGGATTCCTTGGCCTGACCTCAAACATAAATTTAATCTCCAGAATTCAGATCTTCCTTCTATTCTCAAGATTCAAGAGCTTATGCTTGATGTCATGTTTCATAAGCTCGACCTTCAACCCTTAATTGCCTGGTGGAGGTATTGGTGTTGGAATGTTGATACTCGTTTCAAAACTACTCTTATTCCTTGCTTTATTAGCTTCTTAGCCCTATTTCCCCTGGTGTTGACAAGCTTAATGAGAGATGGTAGACTCACTCTACCTCCTATACTTGGCTTGCTCGTCTGAACCATATCTGACAATCTAACCTTGAACCCAATATTACCTTTTTTCTTTGATCTCTTATTTATCAAGGGCTTCCTATGAGAGAGACTTAGTAGGGTTGGTCTTCCTAATCCTAAGTGTCCGACTTGTGGTTGTTTTGAGACTTTTAAACATCTATTTTGGTTTTGCCCTCATTCTCAGTCTGCCTGGTCTTGCATTCACTCATTGTTCAAGCCCTTACATCCTAAATTCTTCAAATGGCAAATAATCTTTTTTAGAGATAATAGTTGTTGGTCTGCTTATATTGCTGCTCTATGGAATTTCTTTTGTGCTATCATTTTGATTCAACTTTGGAAACCTAGGAATGCTGCTATCTATTCTGGAGATTCAATTTCTAGTCAGATTTCTATGCATGAAAAGATTACGGTGTTTTATGTTGTTACTGTTCAGATCCATTCGCAAGCTTCCAAGTTGACTCATGAGTTGGCGCATTTGATAAATCTTATCAAGTATTGGCACGAGGCTTTGTGCACTATTAGCAAGGTTTTGCCTAACCTCCCTCTACCTCAAGGTTCCTCTATTTCTTTGAGGCCTCTACATAGCAGGTCGAGGAGACGGTGTTATCCAACCTCAGGTCGTTCTATCAATGCCCATAGCAGGGCTTGGTCTCCTCTAAGAACGACTTCCTTTGCCTAGTTATGTTGTTTATTTGTCATTTTAAAGGTTGATTTTGTTTTTGGCCTTAGACCTCGTATTTACGATGTTGATCGTTTAGGTGGTCTTGTACCCCGAACTATGATTTTTCCAACTTCCTTTTTATTATAACCTTTCTTATTTTTTATTAAATATAATTATTGATTCTAATAAAACTTTATATGATAGAAAAAGAAAAAAAACATATTTCTCTTTGAAAAGGAGGGAATTCTACGGTTACATAATAGAAGAGGAAGAACCAAATAGTTACAAATGTATTTGAAGATTGATGATGTAAAAGTTGATATAAGACAAGTGAGTATTGTCCTTGTAAAAAGCATGAAGTCTTTAGTTTTCATGATTGCATATTTGAAGAGGAAGGACCAATAGTTACAAATGTATTTGAAGATTGATGACGTAAAAGTTGATATAAGACAAGTCAGGATTGTCCTTGTAAAAAAGCATGAAGTCTTTAGTTTTAATGATTGCATAAAATTCTGACCATTGGGGTTGATAGGTGAGATCACTCTATGTACGCCTCAAACACCCATCCCTATGAACTTATAAAAGCCCACTTAATTTAAATATGTAATATGCGAAGGGCTGACTAAGACATAGAAAGTCTTAACAATAAATATCTCTAATTAAAACAAAATTTAATACAAACAATTTCCTTTATAAATTAAAAATAGCGCTAACTATCCCGATGTTGGGATGCGAATGTTTTACTTGATTATGCCGTAGACGAATAGAAAACATAGAAAACATGGCTTTCCCTGTCCTACCATGGATCAACCTGCCGCAGATTCCGCCTGAGAGTTTGCGACAGGATGGAACAATAGACTTTTATGCATTGAATTAAAAATTTAACATTCACCACAATTTCAACCCACTTTAATAACAGAATCATTTCTTCCGGGCAATAGACTTTTAGCCAAACCTACGACTATAACAGACCAGAAATGAAAAAAAAAAAACAGTGTAATATTTTATTTATGAATTCTGATCAAGGTTTTGTTATAGCAAGTAAGACTACTTCATAAAGAGTAAAATTCAAAGTTCCTTAACATTCAATGTTCCTCTCTGTAATCTCAGATCCCACATAACAATAACTATACTACTTTGAGCGCATGAATGTTTTACAAGTTTGATTAAAATAACTGTGCATGTTGCAGGGTATATTTCCGCCATATTTCAAGACAATCTACATATTCAGGGAAAAACGTTTGGCAAATTGTGCATAATTAGGACTAAATTTTTTGTATGTGAGCTTTCAGTACATGAATCCAAAGCCTTAAACCACAACCAGTACTTTGTCCGCCTGTGACTAATTTTGCCTTTGCATCCTAACAAAGATGAAGAAGCCTTGTACCATTGTAAATGGCCGATATCCACTGAATAGTCTGTGTTAGAAGAAAGGTATTAAAGCGGAACGAAATTTCAACATAGGAATATGTTATTAGAAATAAAACAACCTCACATAAACGAGTTAAAAAGTAAAAAGGTCAACTATTTCATGTGGCGAAGAGCTTTCTCAACTCATATCTCTCATCTTGGACCCTGTTGGCATGCAAGGCTTTGAGAGAAGGGACAGAACGCCGCTTCCAAATACTATTATTATCATTAGTTACAGAGGCAGCTAGTGCTTTTCTATCCGCTTCTGGAAGACTTGCCAAAGTTAGCGGCTCCGATTTGGACACGATCTGCTCATCCTCCACAAACATGTTGCCAAATTTAGCGTCGTAAGATCCCGAGGCGTACCGTCTAATCCGTCCCAGAGACGAAAGGTCCATTACTCTGTAATTCTCCATATCTTCTTCCTCTTCTTCTGCCTTACCATGATTTTTTTTTCCATGATGCCTCCCAAACATCAATTTCTTCAGCTTGGAGAGCTTATTCTTCTTTGTCCCCGTCTTGGGCCCTTCTTCCTTACCCACCTTCACGCATTTGTCTTTCAATTTAATCTGCCCCATACAGCCCACCTCGGGGGAAGTGGGCTCCTGGAATTTGAACCCGCTATCTTTCCCCGAGGTTATGAAACCTCCATGTCCTCTGGCGGGGCGGGTCCTCGAGGATTCTCTGCCGGGGCTGAAGGAAGAGGCCATCGGCAGCACCGCCACCGAGGTTCGAATCCCATGGAAGGACCTCGTTCTTTGATCCGGCCAAGTCCCCAGTTTACTCTGAAAATGAACACTCCATTGCTCTACATCCACATTGCCAGCCATTGGAGCTACAGCATGGGCATCTCAGGGTATGGGCCTTTGTAGAAAGATTTCTTCAGAGGAAATTAGTTGCAAGTACTGTTTTGTAGATGGATGGTGATCCGGAGTAGGTGTGGTGCTATTTTCCGATTCTCTATTCCGCATGTTCCGTTCCATGACGTTTGTCGTGGGTTGGAATTTTGGAGAGTGGGCCAACATGATTTGTTGGACTATTCTCCAACTTCTATATCAGATCTTTCACATTTGGGAGAAATTTAGGGACCTTGTTCCCTGTGCTGGATCGGAAGTCGGTAGTGATGAGGAGAGCCGATTGTGAAAGATGCATCTCAACATCAGGGGCTGCAAATAAGGGACAAAAATTAGTGTGATTCACATCCACAAGACGAATAATAGTTGAAGCATCTTCAATGGGCAAAATTAAATTATATCACAAGGTGATGAATGATAGTTGAAGCATCTTCAATGGCAACATAAAATTATGTGGAGCTTGTGATAGCAAGTTGATTTAATTGGTTTGAGAAATTATGAAATCTTGGCAGAATGGTGAATAGGAATATTTTCTGTGAAGAAGTGAAGAGTAAACAGGTGAAAAGTTCATATCCTATTAATATTGGAGATTACCCCATAGTGGTATTATTCAAGTTTAAGTTTAGTATCAGGGATTGGGCTCTAGGGTTTCTTTGACAAGCGGTCTTAGTCCAATTTTCTAAGTGGCATTGACTCTATTTTCACCTTTAACTATAAATTTTACTTTGTTTTTATCTTTTATTTTCTTAGTAAAAAATAAGAGAGGTTATAATAAAAAAAGAGTTGGAAAAATCACAGCTCGGGGTGCAAGGTTACTTAAATTATTATCATAAAGATCTGAGGCCAAAAACAAAAACAGCTGAATAAACAGAATAACTGGAGCCACTCCAAAAGGAGACCGAGCTCTACTGTGGGCACTGACAGAACAATCTGATGCTAGAAAATGTCACCCTGCTACGCCGAAGCCTAAAAAATACAGAGGAAGGAGATTAGGGAAACATCACAACGGTTTGAACTTTGACTCTTCTTGAAAAAATCAAACTGTGACATAAGATGAATATGTTTATAAAAAAAAATTTCTTTATCTTTAACTAAATATTAAATTTATTTTATAAAGATTTCTTAGTAGCTCAGACTACATTTTAAAGTTTTAAATTAAGTGAAGCTTTCAAGTCCATCTATCAAAGAGTATTATAGGGTTTTTAAATTTAACAGTTTATGTAAGCAAGGCTGACTGAAACAATTAATCAAAACAACAACTTGGAAGGTGACTGATAATAAGACTAATTTATAAAAAAAACGTTTGCGAGAGGAAAAATGCTTTATAATATTGGTCTATGAGTGTACTGTTATAGACATATGTTTATTTTTTTTTTAATTTGACTGTATTGTTCTAGTCATATGTACCATTTATTAGTTCATTCATCTTCACAAATTTTAGATCAATGATTATTTTACCTTTTAAAATCTAATAATTTTTATTAATATTTTATAATCAAATAAATTAATATTTTAAAAATATAATTATTTTTATCAATATTTTATAATCAAATTTTAAATTAATACTTTTAAATTTAATTATTTTTATCAATATTTTATAATCAACTTTTAAATTAATAATTTTTAGTATGATGAGAATAAAACCATAAGCATAGAAGTGCAGTGGATTCTTTTATTATAACTCACTTTCTAAATTTATTTATAAAATTTTATGATGTTGTTATTGTTCTCACCCCTTTTTCTATGTTACACAAGATTGGTGTGTGCTCGCTGCGTCATTGGTGGTCAGATTAGAGATGGCATGTTGACAATTCTTTGCTTAATTATAAGGCTCATTTGGGGTATAAATGGTTATCTCCTCATCTTCCTATGGTGCCTAAGCGCAATTAGTGTTGGGATTTATTTTCTACAAGGACTAGATGGAATTTTAGATTTCAGAATGTTTGGGTTGCTTATGTTCAGCCCAAGCAATCTTTTTTTTGCGTGAAGCTTGTTGTGTCAAGGTCTCCCCTTGGAGAATGTTTAAAGTACCTTGGAATTTTTGATCCTAAATATCCTTTCTGTGGTGTACCCGAGTCTTGTATTTACCTCTTTTGACACTACAGAAGATTTATGCAAGCTTGGGAATGGGTTCTTTCATTTTTTTCTCATTTACAATTGTAAGAGTTTCTTGACCCCAAGCTCTTTTTGGGGACTCTTTTACTTTGTTTCTCTCGCTTTTTGAGGTGTGGTCGGTTTTCAATATTAGCTTGCTCTTTCATATTTAGAAGGCCTCTAACAGAATTTTTTTTAAACAACATACACCTTATGTCACATGTACTCATGCGAACAAATTAGAAGTTTTTAATGACATGTGGCTATAGATATGTACTCAAACCAACCAAGTTATTTATTTTTTAATAATACTTCTTATACAAATCCACCATGGGGATTGAACCTGGGTAATATCACCGATAATGCAAGTGGCGTTCTTGCCGATAGACCACACTCACGGGATCACCTGCAAGTTCTTCTGGTGCAATGGACCAATGCTCCATGTACAGTCAATCAGATCCTCCCAAAGTACTTTTCTCAAGAACATTTCTTGATTCTGCTCTCACCGTCGATATATGTCATATGCAAGAAGTGCTCCCATAGATAGGCATTGATCCCATCCCTCGCCAATCAGGAAGTAGCCTAATGTTGACGTTGCTTGTTCATCTCGTGAGGTTGGGGGTGGGATGATGTTCAACCAGTTTCACCTGGGCTAGTTGTTGGTTGGAGCAACGTGGGTACTAAAGGTCTTAATGAGAATCATGATGCAGAGGGGTGGATTTTCATCCCATAATCACTAGTATTTTATGCAGGACGACATAGTATTCCATTTGATATGCTTTCTTTGATCAATGATGATTGGTAAGTTGTGTTTTATTGGTGTTTTTTTTTCCTAACCCTTGTCAATGAGGGTTAGTTTGGTGTTAACCCACCCACTTTTTTTTGTTGTAAAGGTTGTTATCTTAATTTAATATAAATAGCTTTTTTCATCAAAAAAATAACAAAATTAATGATACATAGGTAATATTTTTTACTACTTTAAAAAGGAGGTTTATTATAATTATCAATAAAAAATACTCATTTGAAGGATAAACAATAGTCATATTTATTTTTAAAGTTTGACCATTAAATGATTTTTATAATTTTAAATCTTTATCATTTAGATAATGGTTGATTCTAATAAATCTAGATGCATTATATATAATAATAAGCTATGTGTGGCTTCCTATTACAAAAAAATATTATATTTTTCTAGTTATATTTCTAACAAGTTAATTAGAGCATACCCATATTTACTTTTTTATCAAAGATATTCTTCATCTTCCTAAAACTTTTAAGTTTCCATAATCAACTCTCTTTTTTAAGTAACTAACAACAAGAACAATCCTTACATGACACATAACTCCAAAAAATAGAAGGAAAACAAAAATAAAAGTCATCCATCAAAGAGGAAACCATATCAATTATTTTTCTTCTGTAGTAGAGGTTCTTCCTTCTTTAGAGTGGCAAGATCTAAGAATGTATTTTTTCACTTCAAGCTCTTGAGGTAATATCTAGTTATAACACATTTTGTAGGATCTTCATTTTCAAAAAACTAGTAATCACCGATTGTTTCATAATTAGCTTCAAGAATACCATCTGAGGTACTAATATTTTCCATGGAACCATTTGGATGGTCTTTAGTAACCATTTGGCTTTTATCAATGATTTGATTCAAATTATCCTTTTGGGGTTGAGTCTTTTGTTGCTCGCATGATTCCTGTTAGATAATTGGTGCATTTGGAGGATGAGCTTCTTTCTTTTAAACATGTAAATTTGAAGGTTTTGAATCATTCACATGCAGGGCCTTCTCCTCCACCAAGGAGGAATTAGAGCATGATCAGATGATCAGATATATCTTCTTCAGGTAGCTATATTGTTGACAACCATAACATCTTAGGGAGAAGTTTTCATATTCAATATTTTAGATCCATTCCCATTTTCTTAAGGAGATAGTAATGGATTGAGTTCCAAGAACTGAAACATCCATCCAAACAATCAATATTTTTTTACTCATATTAATTTTACTCGAGAAGTTTTCCTCTACTTAGGCATCCATATATTGAATGCACCAATGACATTATTGATTTTTGTGAATATATTCTCTCCCTAAAAATCCATAACCAGAGCATAAAGATTCACCTAGACTGGGAAGCCATTAACTTCTTTTGGAAAGGGGTTGAAACTAGGAGTTCAAGGTCTTATATAGACATCTATTTGTCCAAAAAACCAATTATATTTATAATCTATTACCCTATCTCTATCCGCTAAATTGGAAAAAGAAAAATAAAAAATGGGTAGGAGAGTTACTTGGAATTATGTACCGGTCCACCAATCTTTAATGTATCCTTTGAGCTCCTCCAAGCCTGGTCTTTTGCCCTTGAGTTTGCAAATAATTTTTCGGGCTTCATGATCAATCAGATCCAACCCAAATTCATCCTTTGAAATCTTGATAGAGGGTAGAGGTTCATCCACCCACAAACCCAAAGATCCTTGAGAGATATTTCTTCTAACCAAAGAGGCTTTCTCATAGACTGAAGATATGGTTTGCAAACAACCCTCTTCCTTCAATGCTTGACTACACCTAGGGTTTGCATCCCTTTCACGAATATTGTAGCCAAATTTATCACTTTGTTCCATCACTTGACTACACCTAGGGTTTACACCCCTTTCGCAAAGACTATAGCCAAATTTATCGCTTTGTTCCATTGCTTGACTGCACCTAGGGTTTACACCCCTTTCAAAAAATATAATATTAATTATTAAAATTAAAGAAGATTTTATTCTAGATGAAAAATATTAAGAAGGTTTGAAACCATTTTTTATTAGGATTTGAAACTATATTTTTTAAATTTTAAATTATGTTTTACAATTTAAACTATAAATTTAATTTTGGCTACTATATTTGAATGTGAATATCCATTAGTACAAGGTTAGGAATCCTATAGATCAAAGAGGCTGAAGTAAAAGACTATGTAAGTGATGACACATTTTTATATAGATAACAAATTAGATTAATTATTCTATAATTTTCTTGGCATACTTCAGGTTATATTAAAAATTATAACTACATGAATTTAATTTGACCTATACATTAAAATACCAATTCCCATCCATATATTACAAATGATTGTATATATGATTTATCATGGTTTTTCACTTAGCAAACTAATCACTTTCATCAATATGACACAACCACTTCCAAATTAATTTCATTGAATATGGTGCAAATGAAACTATAAACATCAAGTTTAAGAGTCTTATAAAAGATATTTTTTTAATTTGAATTTTTTAATATAAATTAAAAATTTGTATCATGGATTTTAAATGTTATCATTAATTCATAGAAGGTGATGCATCTTATGGATTAAACAAAAAGAACTAAAAGACTATAAGTAAAATTACATTTTTATATAAAAAAGTGAAATAGATTAAAGATGCTATAAATATCTTTACATGCCTTGGGCCATACTTGAGAATGCTTTTATACTAATTTGACCTATGTAGTAAACTACCAAAATCCCATCATATTAGCCCATTCAATTTGTAAAAGGAAGCTAGAACCTCTGCTCAAGGAGTCAAGAAAGCTAGTATTACTATCACATATTCTCAAAGAGGTGAGGAGGTTGCAAAAGTGCTTGAGGCGTAGGTGGTTGTGACTATCAAACTTGATCCCCTACACCAAGAATTTGATATTCCTCGAGTCATAAAATATGGGCGATAGACCTTCTCCCTTTAGGTTAGTTCCCGACCTCCCTTATCTCTATTGAATGAGCATAATCCCATTGAGTGTTTGGACTCAGTTTTGGAGTTCCATATTGAGTCAGGTATTGACTTAACCCCCAACCCTGAGGAGTCACTTATGGATATTTTGGGGGCTCGAAATAGGACCCCTAATTTAGAAAATGGATCCCTAGGTCCTAAAACTCGTATTATAAAAAAGGTTCGGTTGATGTGGGGGTGGAGCGTAAGCTGGGGAAACCTTCAAATAAGGACCTCATGAAAAAGGAAACAAAGTTTGAAATAGCTAATGGTACTCAAATTTTATTGGGTATGGAAGAGGGTAGAATGTTTAGAGAAAATAATTAAATATTACCTCATTCATTTCTCAATCTTCTCACTATCACAGGGGTGGGAAGAAATCCTCTGCCATTTCTTGTAACTGATGCTTCTATCTTGGAACATAAGAGGTCTGAATGGCCTTACGATTCATAGATTGGTGACATCCCTAATCCAATTGATTAATGCTAAGGTAAGATATTTTCTTGCTTCTTGCAGGTTAGTAAGTCATTCTCTTGTTGCATGCAGGTTTGATACAATGTCTATGTTGTAGGAAGTTAGTGCTTAGATGGATTCTAGGCTTGATCTCGTGCTCTCAAGTTTGGACGAGAAAATCTCAAATTTGAATTTTGAATTAAAAAGAAGCAAGAATTTATATGGAATAATTCTTGACAATTCTATTTTTTGGGGGGTGGTGTCCTCGAGAGGATGAGTGGATCTCCTGCCCGAGTATATGGATCTAGAGAATGTTTTGTAAAAATTTTTGTTTTCTCCTTAGGATCTCCTAGTGCAATTCTAGTGAGACTCTTATTTTAAGTGCAAATATAGTTTGGGAGAGGTTTTTATGGTTCCTTGCTCAAGGGCACCACTATCCAATTAGCGGATTTTTTTTGGCACCTTTCAACCAATTTGAATTTTTCTTTAGTACCTAGATTGCAATTTCTAAGTTTTAGTTAATGTTTTGTTTGGCACCTTTTCACATTTGTTTCAATTTTGATTATGTTCCTTTGGTGATAAATCATGGTTCATTTCTCTTGGCTTCGGCTTGGATGGGAATCGCTTCTCGGTTTTTGGTGTTTTCCCCATGATCTTGATTTTTAAATTTTATCTCGTTCTTTTGGAGACTCCTTGGGAGGGATCCACATCTACTATTTCTCTTAGTTTTATCAGTTCTCATGGATCTCTACCTTCTCTAGAATCTTGTCTTAATCTATTCAGATCTTTGTTTCCTATTGTTGGTTGGAGCTTGACTTCTTGGCCCTCTGGATGGGTCTGATCCTCTTTGGTTTTCATTTGGTTTCTCCTTAGAAGCTTGTGCTTCTAGTTGTAAAATGTTTGAGGACCCTTTCAAAACCCCTTGTTTTACCTAATCAAAAATTGTAAATATTTAGATCAACAATTCATTATAGTTTCACATTTTCACTTAGAAAACGAATAATATTTATTTATACTTTACATCCAATAATTAAATAGTTTTCTTATAGTGTAATATACAAAACAATTTCAAGAAAATAAAAATTGTAATAGTAATTTTCATAATAATTGCAAAAAATAATATTCACCAAAATTATTACAATAGAAGTGTCCTCTTCAAAAATTGGGTAAGCAGAAGCATGAAAACGGCAACCCCCTAGAGCATGGGGAAGGTCAGGCGAAGCAGTAAAATATTCCAGATGCGAAGGGTCATGAATCTCCAGGCCCCTCTAGAGTCTGCATCGGACTCTCTCAGCGAAGAGAATCCCACTCTCCAATCGGACCCCGAGCAACTTGAGGCTGACAATCAGCAAGGAGCAGACTCCCACTTGGAAAGTGAATCGTAGGAAGAGAAGGAATGGACCCCATCCCAAATTGTGACTCAGACTGTTTCTCTACCCCAAGATATGGGTCATCTCGATTTTAGCCAGTCATAGACGATGCTAGAAGATTACCTCTTAGGAAGGAGGGGTGAACAATCCGATCACATTAGCCCCCGAAACACGAGGAGCTGAAAGCAAAGTGTGGATTTTGGTAGTGAGAGGAAGTAGGGCCGTCCTCCTAACAAAGACAGGTGGGACAAAGAGACAGCAAATGACGTTACAAATGGAACCCAGTGTTTGCTGGTTCTGGATGACAGTGGCGCTCAGACGGACGAACCACATGCATCAAAACCTCCCCCTCAACAAGGAAGGGGAGGCAAGAAAAACCTCAAACTATCCGAGATGAAAGTCCTCTCATGGAATGTGAGAGGACTGAACAGTGCAGCCAAACGAAGGTTAGTGGCTGATCTCCGTAGGAGGACTAATCCTTCCATCCTTATTTTGCAAGAGACCAAGGTTGATGCTATCTCCTTTGATAAAGTTGCAAAGGCCATTTGGGACAAGGCAAATTGTCTGTCCAGCCTTGCTGTGGTAACAGCGGGAGGACTCATGGTTCTATGGGATCCTTTGAGGTTTAAGGGCAGCCTGCTATCAACTTCCAACAAAATCATCAATGTACTGTTCCAGTCCAAAACCACTAATTTTTTTTTCAAATTCTGCCACAGAGAGAGCAGAAATGTGGAAAGATATCTCTCAGATGAGGGAGAATTTTAGTAATTTTCCTTGGGTTTTAGGGGGTGACTTCAATTGTCCCTTTCATCCTTAAAAAAAAAAAGGAGGATCCGACCACTTTAGTCGCAGCTTGGAGGACTTCAGGGATTTTGTCTCTACTAATGGCTTGCTCGACATCGAACTCAAAGGGGATTCCTTCACTTGGAGTAATAGAAGGATTGGGAGCGGTTTGATTCAAGTCAAGCTCGATAGATTTTTTATGTCCCAAGAAGCCATTCCTATCCTTGGCGGGGCTATCCTTTCGGCTCTTCCAAGGATTAGGTCTGACCATAACCCTATTTTATTGGAGGCGGATGATGGGCCTATTTTTAAAACCCCTTCAGATTTGAATCCATGTGGATCTCTCACAAGGACTTCAAAGGTTTGGTATCAGCGTGGTGGCAATTGAAGGTGGAAGGAAATGATCATAAGAGGGTGGCTCTAAAGCTCAAAATGGTCAAAGAAAAGCTAAAATTTTGGAATAAAGAGGTTTTCAACAACATTTTTGAGTCCAAAAAATCCATCTCTGAGAACCTGAAGGTTTTGGAGGAAAGGATGGAACTCGAAGGTTACACTGAGGGTCTCAGTGAGGAAGAGCGGAGTCTTTTTGTGGACTTTCATTCTATTCTCGCTAAGGAGGAAATGTTCTGGCGCCAGAAATATTGTGACCTTTGGTTGAAGAATGGAGACACCAACACGAGGTTTTTCCATGCATCTACTATGAGGCACAAAGGGGCCAACAAGATCAGAGAAGTGGCTTGTAAGGATGGGCGCATTACCAGGGAGATAGAGGAAATCAGGAGTGAAGCGGTTGACTTTTTTTAGGATTTGCTTGGCACTCCTTCGGACAACAACCTTCAGGTCCAGAAATCTCTGCTCGCTAATTTTCAGACTAAAGTCCCTCATGAGGTAAGCATTAAGCTTCTGGAACCTTTTTCCTCGTCCGAGATTAAGGAAGCATTGTTCTCCATGCAACCAGATAAGGCCCCTGGCCCTGATGGTTTCCACCCCCAATTCTTCCAAGTCATGTGGGAGGTCATGGGTCCGGATGTGTGCGATGTTATTTGGGTTATTAAAGCTTCCAGATCCATCTACCCAAAACTCAATTCCACATTTCTTGCCCTCATTCCTAAGTCTCCTGCTTGCAAATGTTTCTTTGACTATCAGCCCATTAGCCTGTGCAATGTTTTTTACAAGATTCTTACCAAGTCTATATCCAATAGACTCAAAACAGTCCTCCCCATCCTGATTGATCCTTGTCAAGGAAGCACTGTTAAAGGCAAAAACATTCTTGATGATGTCATCACTGTCCATGAGACCCTTCATTCCGCTTACCGCTCCAAGAATGCTGCTCTTTTTCTTAAGCTTGACATGAACAAAGCCTTTGAGCGGGTTGATCAATTTTTTTTGTGTGCAGTCCTCCTCAAGTTCGGCTTTCATCCCCACTGGATTGACCTTGTCTACAGTTGTATATCCACTCCTTTTTTTTGTCCTTTTCAATGGGTCCCCAGCTAGGTATTTCCAAAGCGCCAAAGGCCTCAGACAGGGCGATCCTTTATCCCCCATCCTTTTCATTCTTCTAGCAGAGGTTCTGAGTTGGTCCATGAAAGAGGCTCTTCGTCAGAACAAGATTTTTGGCATTTTGTCGACTTCTAGAGTTGATCCTATCACTCATCAAAAATTTGTGGATGACATCCTCATCTCCACTGGGGCATCCGTTTCCCAAGACAAATTGCTCAAGCGGATCCTGTCCCATTATGAGCAAGCTGCAGGGCAAAAGGTCAATTACATCAAGAGCAAAATCTATTTTATTAACACTCCCCTATGCAGGAAACTTCGGATTGCTAGAATTCTTGAATGCACTATTGATTCCCTGCCTACGTCCTATCTAGGGTTGCCTCTATCTTATAGCGGGCGGGCGAGTGGGGATATGTGGAACATGATTCTTGAGCGCCTTCACAAGAAACTCAGAACTTGGAAGGGCAAACTCCTATCGCAAGCCAAAAAAGCCACCCTTACCAAAGCTTGTCTTCAAGGGATCCCGACCTACTTCATGTTGGTGTTCATGCTTCCAATTACAGTTCACTCCAAAATTGAGAAGATTCAGAGGACCTTTCTATGGTCTGGCAGCGAAGAGAAATCTAGACTCCCCTTGTTGCTTGGGACAAGGTGTGTTCAAGGATAGACCAAGGCGGTCTAGGGTTGAGAAGATCAAGACTTATGAATTTGTCTCTGATAGTGAAGCACGCTTGGAGGATTCTATCTAGCGACCCGGTGGAGTGGGTTAAGCTGGGTAAAAAGAAGTATCTTGGACCCATTTCCTTCTTGGATGTTGAGACCTCGTCCGTGGCGTCGACATTTTGGAAATCTATGCTCCAAACCTGACATTTGATCAACCTGGGAGCCCATTGGATTTTGGGTGATGGCAACCTCATTTTCTTTTGGAAGGACAAATGGGCGACTGAAGAAGCCCTTGGGTCGAGGGTGGTTCTCGCTAGGCTGAGAGGTTTGACTGACCCTAACTCCCAACTCAGGGTGGCATATTTCATAGATCGGAGCACCCATTTTCCTCGATGGAAGATTCCAGTTGTGGAGGGGTTTAATAATGAGGTTACCTTTCTTGCAAATATCCTCCAATCGGTTTTAATTCCTTCTGCCAAGAGGTGTTGTAAATGTGAACAGGGGTTCACCTAACTAGGCTTAGAAAGATCCCTTTCCTAAGCCTAAGTGTGAACACACCCTATATTTGTCGACAATTTTTGTCGGCAAATTCCCGTACCTTCTCTCCTAATATCCCTCCTATCTTCTTCCTATTTTCCCTCCTCCTTATCCCTCCGTGAATTCTTCTTTCCTCTTATCCCTCCAACTTCCTTATCTCTCCACGTCTTTCTTTCCCCTATCTTCTCCCTCCTTATCTCCTATTTCTCCTTATCTCTCCTTTGCCGACTTTCCTCCTATTCCCTTTCTATATATTATGTAATTTAAATAAGTTGGGGTTGAATGCTTCAATTTAATAAAGTTGTTAATTTTATTGGTCTTGCGTTTTTCTGTTGATGTGACTGCATTCGGATTCAATATCTGGTATCAGAGCCAGTCTTCGTCATCCGTCGAGCACGGTTCCCGAGGCAAAGTTAGGTCAGCACGAGCATGGTTCTCGAGGAACGACCAGGCACGCATCCTGAAGCAGTTCACAGTAGGGCTCGGATCTCGAGGTGAATCACGAGCAGGCTTGGGCATGCATCTCGAGGCAGTTTGAGCACGGATCCTGAGGCAGAGGTGGCAGCAGCGCGGCAGTCAAGGCGACACGTGGCAGTGGCACGACTCCCGAGGCGACAGGTGGCAGCGGTGCAGCAGATCACGACACATGGCGATAGCAGATCATGACACGTGGCGCAGGGCGATTCGCAATTTTGTTGGCAGCAAGTGGGCAAAATTTCGCCACGTGGCAGTCGGTGATTCGTCGTGACGAGGTGGCGAAGTGTGGCAGTTTGATTGGTTGAAGCACGACTGCCCGAAGGCAGTCGAAATCATCTGCGAGGGTTTCTGAAAATAAACCCTCGCGCGTCCTTTTTAGGACGCATGTGGGATATACCCACGTCAATTTTTTTTTAAAAAACACGTGCCCGCCGTCGGTTTAATACCCTGCGCCCTCCGTTCTATTCACGTCCGCCCGCTTGGCAAGTTGGATTGTTGGTTCGATTGTTGGGAGGAGGTTAGCGGGTCGACTCCCGCTAGCGTCGCACGACAAAGACAAATTTTTTTTTTGTTTAAAAATTTTTCGGCCGCGGGAGATTAATAGGGCCGAGGCCGTGTTTGTTTTCATCGGCCTCCTTGGCACAGTGGCAAAGGTGCCCGCGTAGAGAGAAGGCGATCGCGCGTTCAAATCGCGCTAAGTAAAAAGGTATTTTTTTTAAATTATTTTGTTTTTTAAAGGTTTTTTGATTTATTTAATAATTTTTATATTATTTATTTTTTAAATTTATCTTTTTTAAATAAATTTGTTTTTTAAAAAAGGATAATTTAAAAAATAAAAAAAGGATTATTAAATTTATTTAAAAAAACTTTTAGAAAACATTAAAGAGAATTTGTGAAAGGAGGAATAATGTGCTTGTGAAAATGGTAGATGTTCCGATCTGAAGGAAGTTATCATGCACTTATCTCTCTTTTGAAGAGAGAATCACCGGAATCCTTTGATGAAAGGGTTCGCCGAACTAGTCTGCACACTGTGTTGAGTCAGTTGGAGAATCAGGTGATCTCTCACCTCAGAAAGCCAGATTCAGGATACGAGGCCGATTTCGAAGACAATATCTTCGGACAGAGAATTGAAGAATCTGACACTGTGCAATTTTTTTCGGACGTACAAACTGGTGCCAGTTATACATCGGGTGTGCCAACAGATGAATTGAGTGTGGGCTATACACCACGCTCACCTGAGCCTGATCCTGAACTAGCAGAAGTAGAGGAAGAGGAAGAGGAAGAAGAAGAAGAAGAAGAAGCAGCAGCAGAAGCAGCAGCAGCAGCAGATCCAGTGGAAGTGAAATCTGAGATTATCGTCATTAGCAGCAGTTCTGAAGTAGAACATAGATGCACTAAGAAGGCGAGATTTGATTTAAATTATTAAATCATATTGTACTGCTTTGTATTTCCAGTTTGCCTCAATAAAAGTACTTGTTTGCTTTGAATAAAAAGTTGTTTATTCTGCAATGGCTGCAAACACTAGTCTACCAATCCCTGAATTTAATGGTAGTGACTATGAATACTGGTCTATAAAAATGAAGACTTTGTTGATAGGAAAAGGTCTTTGGGATGTAGTTGAGGAAGGTTATACAGAACCAACTGCTGCTGAATGGGCAACATTTTCAAATGCTGATAAAAAGACAAGAAAAGAAGCACAAAAGAATAATGCTTTTGCCTTATATCACATTCATGCTGCTTTAGAAAAAACTATCTTTCCTAGGGTTGCATCATATGTAATTGCACAAGATGCATGGAATGCCTTAAAAGAGAGCTATAGAGGCAGTGACCAGGTGAAGCCCATCCTCCGTACCACTCCAAAGAGTATCCGAATACCTTTCAAAGCGCCTCGGGCTTTGGCATAGTGATTTGTCTGGGAGCCCAAATCTTCACAATAGGCCATCACAAGATTCCCATCATGATCTCTGACAACACCCCCAGCACCAGCAGGCCCAGGATTTCCCTTAGCCACTCCATCAAAGTTTAATTTAATCCACCCCACAGGGGGTTTATTCCAAACAATATTCCTTCAATAGGGCCCTTTAACAACCTCCAAAAATGGCTAAAGATTCATAATTTTGAGAATCGCTTCTTCGCTCGGAAGGTAGGGACGGGGACTGGGAACAACAATAGAATTCTTTATGGCATAGGACAACGCCCTTTGAGCAACGTAAGGGGGCCCTCTAGGAGCTCTGCCAAATATTCTGGCATTCCTCTCTAACCAAATTTTCCAAATTGAATGATGGAATGAGGCCTCGAGGAGGAAGCGAAGTTTGGGATTCTTGAAAGGATTAGGCCATTGGTGGAAAGCACCTCTGAGAGAACGGGGAGAGCACCATAGGATTTGGAAGGAGGATAGGACAATACTAAGAACAGAGTGGGAAAACGGGCAATGCAAGAATAAATGATCCCTCGTCTCGTAATCTGCAAGACACAAGTAACACCTGTTGGGGAAGGCAAAACCTCTCTTGTGAAGGTTGTCAATTGTTAAGGCTTTGTTGTGGAAAGCAATCCACGAAAAGAAGTTGATTTTAGGGATGACTCCTTTCCTCCACAGTATTCCACCTGTAGTCCAGAGAAGTCTTGGTGGTAAGAAACTCATAAGCTGATTTAAAAAAAAAAGCCCATCCTTCGTACCACTCCAGATGATTCTATCAAAATATTTTGTCCTCAAAGCTAGAAACTTTTGGAGGACAGTCATTGGTTCTGATCTTGTCTTCTTTAGAAATATGATACCACTTGATGAGTATATCATGCACTTGCCAACTTGGTGATACCATAAATTGTGTACCCATGACTATAATAGTACTTTTGACTTCAGATCAACATGACCTTCTTCACCAAACTCTAGAAGCTCTAATTATAACAACACTAATATAGTCAAATAGATATATTTATTATTGTTAGTTTGGGCCCTAGGATTAGCTTGGTCAACCCTCAAGCATTAGGATTAAGTTTGATTAGTTTTTTTAGTCTATAAATAGGAAATATTGTTAAGTTAATGTTGAAAATTTTTACACATATTATAGAAGGAATAGTTATTTTTTAGAAGGTCTAAATGTTCTTGGGTCGTTTGAGGTGGAATATTTTGATAAAATTGAGTCTCATAAAGGATTCAAGGTGAATCCCAACAAGATCAAAGTCATGCAAGACTGACATCTACCTTAATCCCTCAAGCAACTTCAAGGATTTTTGTCTTATAGGAAATTTATCCACAACTATGGGAAAATTATAGCTTCTATTACTACCCCATTTTGGTTATGCACCTTTAGTGCATTAGAGGAAGGTATGTGTACCACCTCATTTTTAGCTACTCTTGACTTTAACAAGTTGTTTGACATTGAGTGTGATGCTTGAAGAATAGGTATTGGGATTGTTTTGATGCAAGATAGGCACACTATGGCCTTTGAAAGCAGGGAGTTCTTTGATAAGAATATTTTAAGGATTCAACAAAAAATTCACTTTTTCTTAGGTTGTAAAGTAGACTTATGCATAGATTTCCATAGGCTTACATAGATGAATACCCATAGGCTTACATAGAAATATGCTCATAGGCTTACATATAGAGTATTGATTGATTTACATAAAGATGGTCGAAGTATTACATATCACTTGTTGATATTTGTAATAAAATAAGGTGGGTGAACGATTAGATTTAATATTGATATCAATGGTGTTTAAATAACAATAGAATAGGCTATGAATAGCCTAATAGGTATTCCCCCCTGAAAGGTAGCTACCCACTAGGATTATATGCTAACAACTAACAAATTATTAATCACTAACAAAATCACGTCTAAACAATAATGTGAGATAACCATAATATATTCGACATGAATATCTTCATGGTTAAATATAGAAAGATAAATTAATAAATCTAACATAGTAGGTAATAATTTAATAACAAAATGGTAAAAAAGTAACAAATTACTTTTTACCCTAACATACCCCCTTATTACATTATTTGGGTAATGTATCTATCCCAATATAATGAAAATATGATATTCTGGCTCTTGCTCAGGCTTGGGCTCTGTTACAATGCTCTAAACAAAAAGTGGGTCATTCATCACTTAGTTTTCACATCAACGAATGTCCTTATTGTAATATTGTCATCCAACCATATTACATGGGTAACTAGCCATTGTAACTGCTAGGTGTACTAGAGTAGACCACTACATACAAGGTTCATTCGGTTACAATATGATTTTACAAAAAGTTTTGATAAGGTAGCTAAGGTGTCAGTCACTATCAAAAATGCACCCTTATAAGTTTCCCCCTTGTTGCAAAACATGTTGTAAATGGAATTTTTGCAAGTGTGACTAAGGTGTCGTTCGCTGCCGAAAATGCACCTTTATAAGTCTTCCTCCCTTTTCACAAAAAAATGTGTGAAGTAGGAAAAAAAATGTGTATCCCCCTTAATTGCAAAATATATGCAACTCATGAAGCTTTTTAAGGCTTTTACAAAGATTGCCTCCTAGGCAAATTTCAAAATTTACACCAGAAAATCCCCCCTTTTATTACAAGTACTTCAAACAAAAAAGAGTTTGCTATTTATGAAGCCTAAAAGAGGTACAATCACCCCTTTATTGCAAGTACTTCAAACAAAAACTTATGCTATTTATGAAGCCTAAAAAGAGAGTGTAAATGGTGCTTGCCTAGGGTGAAAATTTTGTTTCCCTTTACAATGCTATTTTAGCCATGAGCACTTTTGTGCTCTTTCTGAACCAAAATTAGAATAGATATCAAAAACTTCACTAGAAACATTACCTCTTTGTCTAGTTTACCTTTGTGATGTACCTTTTCCATTTTTGTTTTGCTTATTTTTAAACCAACATCGATTGGTGTCATGGTTGTCCTTTTTACAATTTACGCAAAACTTCTTTTGAGGTTGCTTTCCCTTATCTTTTGAAGATGATCCTGAAGATGATCCTCCCTTCTAAAATTTTCCTTTCTTCTTTCCACCCTGATTGTTTGAGTAAAGTGCATTGTTCAACACTTCATTTCTTTGGAGTTGATTTGCTTCCTATGTTTGAAGAAAATTGACTAACTCCACAAAGGTGACTGTTCTTTGAGATACATTAAGGGATGTTATTAACATCTTGTAGGATTCTGGAAAAGCCCTCAATATTACTGAATTCAGGATAGTATCTTCTACTTTTTATCCTAAAGCATTCATATTTGACTTCAGTTCTACCACTCTACGGAGGAATAACTCTACTGATTCTCCTAACTTCATATGGAGTGTATGAAGTTGTGTTTGAAGGTTTAGAATAGTCGATTGATTCTTACCTTAAAAAATTGTACAAAGTGCATCCCATGCATCTTTATCATTTTTAGCTTCACTTATGTGAGGTTGGATCTCATCAGTAGTAGCTAGGAGAATCAACATGAGAAGATGATTATTCTTTTTGTTCCATGCTTTCTGATCTGCTCCTATTGATGTGGGTCTTGTTTCAGTGCCATCCACTAAATCCCACATTTCCTCTATAGTAAGGATGGCTTTCATCTTGGTTTTCCATGTTGAATAGTTAGTACCTTTAAGCGATTATGTATCAATTAGGTATTTGTTGATAGTTGTCATGATGAAGATTCTAGAATTTGCACCAAGATGATCTTTCTTTCACTCTTAATTGGTATTTAATGGCACCTGCCTGAAAACACTCTTTGAAGAAAGATGACCAGTTTGAGGATATTTAAGCCAAACAAATAAGAAGTGAAAGATAATTTACTCAAAAAGACACTTAATGGTACCTACCTAAAAATCCTCCTAAAGAGGAATAATCAGTTTGAGGATATTGAGCTAAAAAAATAAGAGTGAATTTAGGGTTGTATGGAGAGAATATCATTTTTCAAATGGCTTATACTTGTGCAATGAATTACACAAATTATTGTGAAATTTTGGGATTTTGATTGCTCTTGATTTTGATAACTTATAATTGTAAAGAACAAGAAATTAAATGCAATAATCAATCAAAGAGTGCCCACAAATTTATTATCACTTAGGTGTTGGATGCAACCGAAAATGCACCTAATTTTCCAATTTGTAATAAAGGTGTTGAGTAATATCGAAAATGCACCTTTATCACCAACTTTTGCAACAAAATTTTGATTTGTGTTGTGCAAAAATTTGATATTCAAAGTCTCCTCTTGTTTTTCAATTTTGCAAATAATTTGGTATAAACAATTGCCTTTTCTTTTTTATTTTTCAAAATAAAAAAGGTTTGATTTTTAAGTGCTCCTCACTTTGTGTTACAATTTTGCAAAGAAATACAATTCCTTGTCTTCCCCCATTTTATTTGTAAAATTAACAAAGTAGCACCCCTTTCAAGTCAAGTCAACACACGAACCACATTTGAAAGGCTTTCTAGAACCATTCGACACACGACTTGGTTTTATGGACCCAAGGTCTTCAATTCAAGCTCGCGGTGGTTCAGCGGTTTTGAAAAAAATGTGCAATTTATTTTGTTATATTCCTCCTTGGAGAAAACCAATGCACAAATGTTTGCTTTTGATTTTGCAAATTTGTTGTCTCCTTGTGTTAAAATTGGGCAAAAAAGAATTTAAGTTTTATCATTTATTGTTTGTAAAATTAACAAGGGTTTGAGAAGATTTTTAGGGTTCCATAATTTTACAAAAAAAGGTGCTATTTATTTGTCTTATATTCCCCTCTTGGAGAAAAACAAAAACACGCATTGGTTTAGAATTTCCAAAAAAAATTAGATCCCCTTTTCTTTAATTTAATTTGCAAAATTTAAATAAAAGTTTAATCAAATTAATTTAATTTAATAAAAATAAAATATATGTTTTCAAAAATCAATTAATTTTAAAAAAATGAGTTTGAAAAACATTTATTTAAATTTAAATTAAAAAAATATTTAAAATAAAATTTAATTAAAACCTTTACCTTATGTAAAATAGAGGCATTGGGCCTTGGCAGGATTTGATTCTGCGACCTCGTGAGAGGTAGCCCACTATCACCGTGCACTCTACCATCTTGGCTAGAGTGTTGAATGGGTTTGAAGAGCCACCGCCGTGGCTTTGTTTTCGTCTATAGAGATGGATCGTCAATGGATGGCGTGACGTCGCCAGATAGTCTTAGCTAGTGGCCGCATACTTTTTTTATTTTTTGCTTAAAACTTGAAGTTTCCAAACAATGAATGAGAACACACTCGCCGATGCAATCTAGAACTCGTTGGATCAAGTAGGAGGAAAACGTTGATCTACCAAGATTTTTTTTTCATCTTTTTATGCCTTTTCTCTTTACACCGCATTAGAATAAACCACGCAAAGGTCCATCAATTATTTTTCTTATGTTTTGAAAAGGATATAGGCATCGTTCATCTGAATTTCATTCATTATGAACTTGACCTCATACCTTCAAACCTATAGATCGATCTGCGAGTGTCGTGTCTTATTTGTAGTACACATGTAGTTGTATCTAGTAGAGCATCATCATTGATGGTAGAAATAATGTTCACCTCTAGAATTCAAAGATAGAAAAGCTATCAGCAACCATCTGATATCGATCTATGGTCTCCAATCAATCATCAACATTCCATGGCCTGTGATCTAACACAGATACATGCTATAAACTTGGATGGTTTGTCTTACGTGAAGGTTACTGCAAAAATGCACAAAATGCATAAGCAAAGTGAAAATACTTATACTATGGTGGGCAAGACCTTTAGTCCCACATGAGACATGGGGAAACTTGAATTTTGTTTAAAAATACAAATGCGTATATTGGTTTATGACCACCTCATTGTGCGAGCTTTTTCCATTCATGAACCAAGCCATTTAGCCCCAGCCAATGATATGACTTGATTACGCGTGCCACCATGTCATTTTCTTAATATTTTCTAGCTAAATTGTCCACGCATCCATGTAGGTCTCTAGTATCCCATAGATTGATGCCAGGTTTTTGCTATCACGCACCCTAAATTTTTAGCATTATTTTAACCCTAGTCTAGTAGCAGTATGCATCCATCGACAAGCTACCTATCTGTTAGCTGGTCAACATCTAGCCATTAGGCTTAGATCTATCTTGGTTACTCATAGATCTATCATCAGATGGTCTATCTTGGCTGCTCACAACCATGTAGGCCGTCAGCTGCACTAACCCCATCCACCATTAGATTCGGTACTCTACACATGCATCAGTAGTCCTGTAGGTTGACAGTCTTAGTCTATCAATGGTCCGTTGGCCTGGGTAGAATTGTAGATCTTTGTAACCTTGTCCAGATCCTATCCAACCTAGAATTGCAGGTCTTTGTGACCTTATCTAGGTCCAATGAGGTCTTGTCCACCACTGGGTGGAACCTGATTCTCAATTCCACATTAGATGAAGTGGATTGAAGCGGAGTGGTCTAAATGACCTGCTAATAGGTAGTCCCCCTTAAAGGTAGCTACCCACTAGGATTATATGCTAAAAACTAACAAATTATTAATCACTATCAATATCACGTCTAAACAATAGCATGATATAACCATAAGATATTTGACATGAATATCTTCATGGTTAAATGTAGAAAGATAAATTAATCTAACCTAGTAGGTAATAATGTAATAACCTAATGGTAAAAAAGTAAAAAATTACTTTTTACCCTAACAACCTTGGCCTAATAAAATTAGGTTGCAAATATTTCAGCACCTCCATAAATTTATCTAAGGGGCCAAGGAGAGAAAATATTATAGATAATACATCTCTCCCTCAATAATGAATGCTTGTATGGGCCAATAGATCCTACTATCTTATCTTTGCCAACGGTACATGAACTAGATCAACCTTTCATAAAATGAAGTCATAACTTCACCTCTTGGATTAAGATGTTGATATTCCCATGAGAAGATCTTCAACTTACACTATAGTGACAACCACACAATATAAAAAAAATGAAGCTAAATCATGAAGAAATAGGTAGGTCTTTGAATAATCAACCCTAATAGCTAGAAAGAACCTATAGTAATAAGGCATGCCTTACACTGATCATCTAAAACCTACTCCTATTATAGTACAAAATATTACCAATCACCACGAATGGGTTATTGGAGCTAGAGAAAAAATCCAATATGAGAAAAGAGAAGGATAAACATAGGAATTTTGAAATATCTCAAATATAATACAACCAATCCTACACCAAAACTTTAAGTTGGAGTTAGGTGTTTGGTGCCCCATGAAGACATCAAACCTATTGTGATAAAATAAATTAGAAATAGAAAATTTTACATATGACCTTGCAAAAGAAGGATTTTAAATCATACATAATCTGGATGTAAGGAAATTTTGGAAACTATCACACCAATCGACTATTGGAGCTAAAATTGTACCAAAAGGAATAATGGCAACTTGGTCCATTTTACACTAAATAAATCCCACAAAATACAATCATAGGTTATTGAACTAATGTCAACAATCTATACAACTTGAAAAATTATACAATTTTAAAAACAATAGTACGAAAACTCTTTTGTATGCAAAATTTATAGCCTCTAAAATTTTGGTTTATTTTATTTCTAAAAATTAGGGTTTTGAAAGGGTTGCCCTTTCCCTTTTACATTGACTTAGTCACATTGTGCTATTTGATACCACCAAGATTTGAACCTTGGTGTGGGCTACATCAACTATTTGTCCCAACCATTGAACCAAGGACCCGTTGGTAGAAGTTTGGGCATATTAAGGTGAAAAAAAGAATACAAAATTAAATAACAAACCTTAGCAAAAAAAATTCCAACCATAGATTACGTCCATGTGCCACCTTTTTTTACATCACTCATTGATAGGATAACTAGCTAGGATGTAAAATTGTGAAGAAAACTACAACACTTGGTAGATGTGGATTGGATGAATTTTACACACACACATAGAGATATGTGTGTGTGTGTGTGTGTGTTAGTACCCAAGATTTTGGGTAAGTCAACACCAAATGACAATCATGGACTTTGAACCCATGACCAATTGTTTAGCATCATAGCACCTAGCCACTATAATATTAGCTCATTTAAGTAGAAGCCTCAATTCTCTTTGCAATATGGCAACCCCTTAAAAAAATAAAATCCTTAACCATGCACTAACATAATAATGACCTAACAAGAATGGAACACGGGACCTCTACCTTCAAAGAGAAGATGTTACTATTGTGCCACCATTGCACATAAATAGCAACTCTAATAAAATAACATGTAACAAATGCACAAACACAACTACATGAATAAATCATCACCCAACCTTTTATTTATTTCTAAATTGCCATATGCAATTTGAACTCTAGACATGACTGATAATAGGTTTACATCCAACCATTGTGTCACACCTACGAACAGAAATAGCTCTCCATTTATAGAATAATTTTTTTTTTGATTTTACACCAAAATAAACTTGCATACACCTTCCTACCCTCTCCTATTGCACAACACAATATTGTGAATTACAAAATTTGGACAAAAAATAACCATTTTTTTGGATAAAAAACAAGCATCAAAATGGTATCCAAAAGTATTAAATTGGGACCCCCTAAAACTTTAGCAATAAGTCCTATAGAACTAACAATATTTTCATATCTATTATGGTCTACCGTATAAAATATTTTTATGTTATTGAGTGATGTTGTTATGTTTTGGATTTGATACCATGTTGGAATTTCAAATATTTTTTATAAACATCTTGAATCATCCATTTATATTAGACAAAGAAAAAGAGTAAAATAGAAGAGTCTATAGACAAAAAATAGATAAAGAGATAAATAACACAATTTAAGAGAAGGAATAAGGAGTGGTTGCTTGTAGGCAACCCCACAACATTTTCATATATCACACTATGATATAGATGATCAATCATTGGGGGCTATTTATGGTAATACAAAAAAACTCTAATGAGCAGTTAACATCAATACAACATTAACATGACTTTGAGGTTAACTTACAATGATAACATAACTGTAAAGTATACCCTTTAATCAAGGTTTCCATAAAATTGGATTAACCAATCTCACTAAGGATGAATACATGAGGGTTCCCTTAGGATTACACATATATGCTCATACGCTTGCATAGAAGAATACCCATAGGATGACATAGAAATATGCCCATAGGCTTACATATATAATGGTTGTAGGATTACATAAAGATACCCAAAATTTTACTAGCACTTGCCCTTAGGCTATTAGAATTTCCCAAGAATAGACATGCAAAGCATTACAAGAAATATTAAGAGAAGAGTAGAACTGATTGATTATTCCATGGGATCAAATTTTTATAAATAGCAAAGTTGATCATTGAGAGCCATTGTATTACAACAACTCAACAAATCTGAACTAGTCTAAACTGAGAGTTCACCTGACTCATGGAAGAGTGGTAACTCAAGTAAGTCTATCCTAGTAGAACTTAAGAGAATAAATATTTATTCTAACACCCCCCTTAAGTGATACTAGGGGTGAATGTAACAACAGGAGATGAGTCCCGACAACAGGGCCTGATGAGGTACTCATGTACAATGATTCTTATTGAAGAGATGGTAAAAAACCACATGGGAAAAATCCATCTTTCAAAAAATAAAAGAAGAAAAATAAGAGGCATGTCTTCGGATTGCGAATATTGTCCTCTATTGAACACCCAAAAAAAAGAGTCCCGACAACTAGGCCTAATAAGGTACTCATGTACAATGTAATTTAATGGTGAAAAAACCACATGGGAAAAACCATCTTCCAAGAAGAACAATAAGAAGAAGGGAGAGGTGAAAACCTTTGTGCACCCTTCTAATTCATCTACTTAACCCCAAGTTTATCTCGTAACTGAATGTGAAGCGGAGAAGGAAAGTATTTGGTGAAGATATTTGCAATTTTATTTTCTGTGGGAATGTAGTCCAAGTGGATATCCCCTCTCTGAATATATCTATGAATGAAATACATGTGAATTTCAATATGTTTGGTGCGTTGATGCTCAAATGGATTACGAGCAATATGGATTGTGCTCTGATTATCACACCAAATTATAATTGATTTTTCATGGAAAAAAACAAATTCCCTTAGTATCTGATGAAGCCAAAGAGCTTCCTGATTGGCCAAAACTACTGCCCTGTATTCTACCTCTGTAGGTGATAATGCTACTGCTTGTTGTTTTTTGCATGACCAAGCAATAGGTGAAGAAATAACATAAAAAAACATAGCCATAAGTTGAACATATGTCTTCTACTAAACCTGCCCAATAAGAATCTATGTAACCAATGATTTCCTTGGATCTACCCTCATATAAGAGCCCAAAGTGAGTAGTTCCTTGCAAGTAGCGGAGAATCCTCTTTGCTGCTAGCCAATGGCTGAAATGAGGTTGATGTGAGAATCTAGATATTAAGCCAATAACATATGAAATATTTGGGTGAGTATGAGTGAGGTATAATAGACTTCCTACAAGTTTTATGTAGAGATTAACATCATATAGAGGGGTATTGCAAGAAGTACTTAGAGTGACTCCAGACTGAAAAGGTATGGAAGAAGGCTTACAATCAGTCATATTAAACTGCTGAAGAAGGTCTAGAGTATATTTCTATTGAGATAATGAAATTATTGCATTTATTTGAGTTTTCTGAATGCCAAGGAAGTAATGAGCTAAACCTAGATCAACCATATCAAATTTCTTAGAAAGGGAGTCTTTGATAGTCTAGATGTGAGAAATGTCACAACCAGTGAGAAGTAGATCATCAACATAGAGAACAAGTATGGTGATTTTTTCTTTGTCTCTCCAAATATAGACTATGGCATCAGACTCACAATGAGAAAATCCTGAGGAAATAAGGAAGGAGTCCATTTTTTTATACCAAGCTCTAGGATCTTGTTTGAGACCGTAGAGAGATTTTCTTAGTCTACAAACAAGGGAGGAGTCTTGAGTGAATCCAACAAAGTTGTTCCATGAATATTTCCTCTTTTAAGTCACCATGTAAGAAAGCACTTTTAACATCCATCTGAAATACAAGCCATTTTGGGAAGCAACAAGTGTAAGTACCAGCCTAATAGAATCCATTTTTGCAACTAGTGCAAAGGTTTCAAAGTAATCAATACCTTCAATTTGTGAGAAACCTTTAGCTACCAAGCGAGCTTTGTGTTTTTTAATTTCTCCATCAGGTCCATACTTAGTTCTATAGATCCATTTACAATGAACCAACTTCCTTCCTTTAGGCAGAGGGACTAAATCCCAAGTTTTGTTTTTGATTAAGGAAGAAAATTCATTTTCCATGGCATCATCCCATTCTTTTATACCAATTGCTTCTTTGAAGGATTGAGGATCTGTGGAAATGGACTGACAAGGAATATTAGAACCCATGGAGTTGCCTAATATGGATGATGAAATATTTTGGATGTAAGGAGTGGCTTCTTCAACTATGGTGCGGGCCCATTTTGGCATTGTGGAAGGAGTAATTGGTGTGGCAGGACTTTGAGTTGGAGTTTGGAGTATAGGATCCTCAGTTTGGTCATTTATCTCTAGAATGGGATCATCATTATATTGAGGCTCTAATATTGGAGATGGCTCAAGAGAATTAATGTTGGAAGAGGATGGTTGAGGATCTTTATGAGGGAATGTTTCATCAAATTGAACATTTCTATAAAAAATACCTCATGAGTTGTGGGATCAAGGAGCCTGTATGCTTTCATTTCCTTACAATAACAAAAAAATATGAGTTGCTTGCTTTTCTTATCTAGAGCCTTCCTTTTCTTCTTTAGGATATGTGCCCAAGCAGTACACCCAAAATTTTTGAATAAAGAGACATCATATTTTGAGCCAGTCCATGCTTCTAAATCTAGAACCCAGTATTTTGATGAAGTTTTTACAACTTTGCCTTGAAAATTTAAAGCTTTTCCTATCTGCTTCTTAATGTCTATCTTGTGATCCTTCATTGTTGCCTCTAATTGTTGTAGTCTTTTCCAACATTTTTTCACAAAATGACCATCCTTTTCGCAATGTGTACAAGTTATAGGACTTATTTCTTTCTTTTTGATTTTTTTTTAGTGGAGGTGGATGCTACTAAGGCTTTTGGAAGAGGGAGAGATCTCATATTTTTCAAGTTTTTTTTCCTCTCTAGTTAGCCTATCACAAAACTCCTCTAAAGAAGGTATTTTAAAACTTGTACCAAGAGCATCTTTTGTAGACAAAAAAGTGGTTACAAAAATTTGAAATACACCGTTTAATTTAGAAAGAATTAGATAGATACATTCTTCTTCTATTTTATTATTGCCACTGCCTTTGAATTGAGTGAAAACTTTTTTAAATTCTGGAGAAAGTCAAAAATATTTTTGAATTCTTCAGGAGATATTGTTGTTAATTTTGCCTCTAGCTGCATTGACCTTATTTGATCCACTTTTCCAAACAAGTTTTTTAGTTTCTACCAACTCTCAAATGGATTTTTACATTATGAAATGTGAAACCATAAGCTTTCATTTACATTTGTGCTTATAATACCCATTGTTTCATACATCTTCCCTTTATGAACAAATATTTCATATTCCTTTTCAAATTTAGGTTGTTTCTCTTCTAGCAAGTGTATGAGCCCTTTTTGAGAAATGAGATTTAATATTTTTGGTTTCCATGTGTGATAGTTATGAGGGGTGAGTGGATCAATTGTATTCATTTTGTCAAATAATAATTGAAGTGAACCAATAATCCCCCCATTTAACTTCAAGAACTTCTTTAGAGAATACAATGAATCTCTAGAAAAAACACATGTTTATTGAAGGCAGCAGTAGCCCGACCTTTATACCAATTTCTTCAATTTACCCACCCTTACGAGAGGGAAACTATAAGTAAATGAGGAGAATTGATACATGGAACATAGGCATATGAAGCAATAATAATCAACTAGACCTTTATACCGATTCTTCTCAATTACCTGCCCTTACGTGAGGGAAACTATAAGTTAATGAGAAGACCGATACATGGAACATAGGTGATTATTTAAAAAAATTATGTGTTCTTTGGAAATATTTTAAGTTTTGCTTGCTTGAGTGTACAAATGTTCATGTGTTTTTAAAAAATAGTTATGCAGGTAGAACATTTAGAAGATGCTGAAATTGAGATGTAAGCAACAATACCAAGTGGGAATAAAAGTTCCACATTTAGGCTCCACCACCAAAATTTCCTCCTAAATCTGCCTACTTAAAGGGATGTAGCAAAAAAGGAATGTGTGAACAAAGCTAAGGACCAAAAAAGGATGCAAGGACCAGCACTAACAACCCCCCTGAAGTCTTGAAAATAGGTGCAAGAAGTTGCACCTCAAAAAAAAAACCCTAAAAAAGATATTTCATTTAGATGTTACAAGGAGACCCATCACTCTCTTGCCTTTATACATTAGGGAGAGAAATAGTGAGAGGGGCCTTTAAACCACGTAGTTATTTTACAATATTTGAAAAAATATATTTAAAAAAGATAATACAATGACATTAAAAGAAATGTCTATGTAAACCATCAACAGACTTTTGAAATGGCGCCCTTTGTTCCCTGCGTAGTTCAATGGATTAAAAAAATCATGCAGTGATCTCTTGACGTGATGATTCTTTCAACATGTAAGCTTTTGAATGGATTCGGGTCTGTTGATGTGGCTACTCCCCTCGATACACAAAATGTTGGGCGACCAAGATTTGGTGAAGCACATCAACATGCAGTCTTTCAACATTGTCTTTCATGTTTCAAATGCAAGTCATTGTCTTCAACACAGTCCCTCAACTTTATATCCCTAGATGAGTCATAATGCAATGCAGGTATTCAACTTCAAATGCAATTTATTGTCTTTACTCTAGTTTGTGTAGCACATAAGCACGCAGTCCTTCAATGCAGTCCTTCAAGCTTCATATGACAATGCCAAGTATATATGTCTCCGAAAACCAAATAAAGGAACACAATCCTTTGTTATATTCTCTACACTCTCAAAGCCTCCAATCACTAGTAGATAATTTCCAATCTACACAATGAAATAAGAAAGCAAAGGAAGGCTTTATTATAAAATAAAAAAGGTAGACGTTAGCTTGGAAATCATGAAAGGAATGTGATATCCATAAAATCTCAGAGAATATTTGAGATTAATGGTAAATTTTAGAGTGTAATGGATTTAAGTTGTAGATTTTTTTCACGAAGGAGAGTGCCAGCTATGTCAAGTGTAGTGAACACGATCGGATCCGATATTTACTCGAAGTGAAACGCTTCGTATCCCGAGAAGGGAACAACGTTCACAACGTATTAATTTTGGAACAACATGCAAAAGAAAGCGATGAACGCTGAGTATTGCAGTTTCCACCAAATTTTATGTAAGACTCCCTCATAAAGGTGAAGTACACACGTGGTCATTGGCCAACATGTACGAATTGGCTTCATGGATGATGGCGCCTTCGGTAGTCTCAACAATGGAGACTGTATATGCTAGATGGCATACGTCTCAACTTCATGGTAGATGGTGCCTTTGGCTTGCTTGAAGTGGAGAGCGATGGATGTTGCAGTCCCCTTTGGAGAGGGGAGACAAAAATATGGTGGGCACCGAGGCTTCAAAAAGTGGCCTGAGATTTTTGAAATGTTGTAGAGAAAAAAGGTTAAAAAAAATAATTTGAGGCCAAGATTGCGATAGCAATTTTTGGCCAAAAAATTTTTATAATTCACTAAAATAGTAGTGAAGTTCTCCTTTTTTTTGTAGATCTTTGAAGAAGACAATAACATTCAGAAGAAACCCTTTTTACATATATTTCAAAAAAATATAGTTAGAAAGAACTATATATAAAAAAATTTGTAGACTTGAACAAATGCAGTGAGTAGTCTACAAGAGATACAATGAACCAACTCCTAGAAACTTCAAGAGAGAATGCTAGAAAAATCTATCATGCTCTGGTACCATGTTAGAATTTTCCAAGAATAGACATGCAAAGCATTACAAGAACTATGAAGAGAAGAGTAGAACTGATTGATTATTTTATGGGATCAACTTTGTATAAATAGTAAAGTTGATCATTGAGAGTCGTTGGATTACAACAACTCAATAACTCTGAACTAGTCTAAACTGAGAGTTCACCTGACTCATAGAAGAATGGTAACTCAAGTAAGTCTATCCTAGTAGAACTTAAGAGAATAAATATTTATTCTAACATAGGCTACATCAAGAACACCATAGGTACTTCATCATTGTCAACCTTGGCCTAATAAAATTAGATTACAAGTATTTCAATTGCTAAACTAACCTAATCTAAGTGAAAAGAAAGTAAAAAGTAAGATAGTAAGGTGTGAGAGGTATAATAACATAAAATAAGATTAATATGTGATCAAATAATGTATACAAGGTAACTAAACATCATTTTCCTCTAATATGAATGAGATTTGTAAAAATAGATGGGAATGACTAGTATAAGTGAAATGACAAAGCCACAATCACTATGGATTCCATAGATCAAAAGGGAAATACCACAATTGATAGGATTTCATGCATAGTCTTTCTATTATTCTAAATTAATTTTAAGAATATAATGTGTATTCCATAAAGTGTAGCTTTGATTTTCTTAAGTGGTCAAAAGATATTTACAATGTAGTACCTAGATCTTATTTATAAGAAATTACTAACCTATGGAGTCATTAAAGGTAAATACTTTCTACTCCTAATAAAACCACTAATTTAGAGGCATCTTTAGCAATATGATGCACCACTAAATTTTATATACTTACAAAATGCTTCTAAAAATACTTAGTATACTTCTAACTCTTATTGGATGCTAAAAAGTTACTTTTTTAAGTTTCCTTAAATTCCATGCTACCCTTCTCTTGCTTGGCTAAAAAAATGATGATTCACTGATCTTAAAGGTAACAAGTTGTTAGTATAAAATAAAATACACCTTTTAATGACTCATTTATTTTTAGCTAGTTGCTTCATTTGGAATGATAACCATTTTCATACTTAGCCAATTTTTTGTCATTCTTCAAAATTTAGGGTCCTACAATAATGTTATTAGGTTTATAAAATCTTGACTCCTTGTCATTCATGGCCTCTATTTTGTAGGAATATTAAGGTAGTGATCAAGCTACTACATTTGGTGAATTTTTGGAGCACCATACTTGATGAAAAGAGATCCTAGATCTTGTCTTCATCCTTGGGTGCAAAGTCTTCAAAATTAGAATAATATATTTGGAAAATTACAAAATCAATGGATATTCCTAGATCTTGTGAAAAAAAGGCTTAAGAGCACTTCCCAATTTGTATCATTTAAGAATCCTAGGTATTTTAACATCTTTGGTTTTGATATTAAGTCTTTGTATTGACTTTCAAAAACCCCTCCTTTTAACTTCGTGTTTCTTTAAGCATTCTCAACAATAACTCTAACTTGATAATTTTTTTAGGTGAAATGTTACATTGTATGTTATTTTTTCCATGGCTAAATATCCTTTTTATTTGGTCATCAGTGATGAGTCATCCTTCATTTTCAAATATGTGAGGAATCCTAGAACCCACAAGTTACTTAATTTCTTCCACCATCACTTGTATGGGTGCCTTTAAAGTGTCCTGGCCGTTTTTACATTCTTGTAGCCTTCTATATATGTCTAGAATAACCTTTAGTTATTTGAGCATAGTTTTTCTCTCAGCCACCCCTAATTGTATAGTATATTTTGTTGAAATCTTAGAGAACTATTGCAACACTTTAGGGTATTTTTCCTTAGTAACTAACTCATTTTTTGCTTTTTGGATGGCATTGGAAGTTTGGTCAAGAGTGTCTTCTAATCTAGTAGTGAAATCTAAATAGAATTGGCTTTCATAATTTATGTCTTTTTGTTGTCCCATAAGAACTTGAATTATTTAAACACTAAAATATATTCCTCTGTTAACTCTATCCATTTATTCAATTCTTCATTCTCCTTCTTTAGTTGGGCGATTTCCTTGTCCTTTTCTTAGGTGACTATTTGTATTTGGTCCAACTTTAGCTTATGATATTGTATTTCATTTTCTAACTATTATGTTAGTTGGTCTTGTCCTTGGGCTATTTGTACTAATAGATATTCTAATACATTCTTTAGTTTATCATTTTGTTGTAGTTGGCCATTTAATCCCTCCAATTATCTCTTCAATCCATCCTTCTTGGTAATCTCTTTCTTTATCACCTCTTCTTATTATTGGAGTTGTTGCTTTTTATTATCATTTGGATTGCTATTTAGGCATTGTCTAATGCTTGTTACTTATATGTATTAATTTTGATTTTCATTTAAGTTTCATTCTTGTTGCTTGTTGTAATTGACCTACCAACTACATCATTTGGAAATAATATATTTTGGTCAATTCGAGTTCTAAAAGCCTTGTAATATAACCTATCAATGTTGGAGTAGGCTTAATTGAATCCATATAAAAAATATCTATAATTAACAACTTCTTGCCACCTTCAATGAGCTAGGACCATAGTGTTATGGATGCATTGGGATCATTTATCTCTAAAACTAGTGATGGATGCTATGGATGCATTGGGTAGATAGAATTAAAATATAGTAAATATAAATCATATTAAAAATAAAATTAAACTACTTGTTAAAAATAAAGCCATTCATTCTAAATAATAGCTTAAATGAAAACTCATCACCATTAGCCCTAGCATTCTTCACTTTGAATATGTTGACACCATACTAAAAACATAATAAATGTGTGCTCCTCAATATATTAATAATCCAAGATCATGAAAATTTGTGCCAAAGCATGTGTAGAATACATCCATCTATAAAAAAATCTATATATAGCCTATCTATAAAATAATAAAAGAAAATAGTATAAATAAAAAAAAATCTACTCAAATAGATTATGGATACCTATTCCTATACAAACAATGGAACCCTTCCTTAGTTGTAGTAAGAGGATATCAATACATGCTCAATAACAACAAATATGTCTCGATGGGGGAAACACAACGGTCCAAGCTTTGGTTGTTCTTTGGGAGGTCCAAAATTTAAACTATGATGTGTGTGTGTGTAGCAGTGTGTTAAATTCCATATTGATAAGCTCAACTCTCCCCTTATGAGACTTCATGGTGGTATGGGGAAGCCCAGCCCTAAGAATAAATAATAGGGGATTCTCACACTAACCAAATCTAAAATAAATAAACAACAAAAAATATGTAAGTTAACATTATCGATTTTAAATTTCTGCAATGCATTATTCCTTCTTTTATAAAGAGGCCTTATAAAAAAAACCAATAACAACCTAATAATATAGAAGATCTGTAATTTGAATAAGTTGGAAATAAATCCAACTAATTCTATCTAGAGGACATGACAACCAGGATAATTTTCTAACCATTCTAACTAATTTGAATGTAATCAATTTAGTTGCAAAAAATTCTCAACAAATCTAACTTGCTACTAACTAATTTGGATATAGCCAAATTAGTTGTAAATCTAAAAATATATAATTTCCATCTATTAAATAGTGTTCTATAGATATGACATTTCTACAATAATTATTTATTTCTATAGTAGTATAATATGTGGTATTTCTTCTTTTGCAATATGATTATTCCCTAAAGTAATCTGATTGGCTTTCTACAAGAATACAACATATTGATCAATTTATTTGAAAGTTAAAACCATTCTCTTTTTCCAATTTATTGTTATGGATACAAACTATTTATTATTATTTACAAAATTTATAAAATGGATCAAAATCATAATAAAGTATCACATAATGGTGTACACAAAGCATCATTTTAAGCTAATGAAGGTCTTAAAATGGTATATTTTGGTCCATCATGTGATCTCAGATCACCCCTTTTCTAATGTGCTTTGTCCTATATACTAGAGAATTATACATCAAAGCATCCTTGGTGCATGGGATATCCTATGAAACTTATCTCATACCTAATTTTTTGCCAGACCAAGGTTTTCATTGATGAGTACCACTAGTATTTTAGGGCTTTCCTTGTATAATAATTTATCTTAATATCGGGTTCAAAATTAGTTTCCCTCTTTATAGTGGCATAAAATGCATACCCTAGGTAAGCGGTCATACCACTCTTGTAACTCATTCATACCCATGGAGAGCCTCAAGCTTAGCTATTATTGCATCTTCGTTTGAGTTGGTCTTCTAATAGACTGTCTTCTTTCATTGGTGTAGGAGGTGTTAATGTCATGTGTCAAGGTCTCATTAATGAAAAGGGACTAAGTGTCATAAAACCAATAATATTTCAATAACATCAACCCTAAACCCTTTAACCAATCACTAATGAATAAATCATAACCCCTTATGAACATTTTGTTTTATTGTAAGGATTCGAGTCGTAGATGGATTTTATCTAACATCTACACTCTTAATTCCAAAATTAACAGAGATATTATTTGGCTCTCACTTAGTTCCATGAGGGATGTTTTTAAGAATGAGGCTTGGATCCTCACAGGAGACTTTAACTCATAATTATTTCAATCGAACAAGAAAGGGGGTGACATGGCAATTTCTAAAAGCATGGAAGAATTTGATGCCTTTTTCGATAGTCAAGAATTCATGAACTTAGAGTTAAAAGTCTCCAGATATACTTGAAGTAATAGATGCCTAGGGACCCAATATATCCAAATTATGCTAGACAAAGTGCTCATATCTAAAGAGGCTATCCCTATGTTCAGAGATGCATCCCTCAGTTCTCTTCCTAAGTTGAGGTCTGACCACAACCTACTCCTTTTTTAAAATGATGCAAATGCTTTTTTCTTACCTAGGCCTTTTAGATTCAAAGCAATGTGGATCACCCGTCTAGAATTGGAGGTAAGAATTAGGGAGTGGTGGAATACTAGATTTATTGGTTCATGATTAACAAGGTGACTGCTAAACTGAGACTAACTAAAAAACATATCAAAGGATGGAATAAATTGGTTTTTGGAGACATCCATAAAAAGAAAACCAAACTAAAAATCAGTTAAAAGTGATCTAATCTTCACGAGAAGTGGAAATCTTATCTTAGGATAGGATATTGGAGGAGAGAATAGTTTTATGTGAACTTCACAATATCATGGCAATGAAGAGGTCCTATGGAGGCGAAATTCTAGATCCCTTTGGCTCAAATATGGAAACAAGAACACAAAAATGTTTGATACCTCTACCTTGCATCATAGAAGTCATAACAAAATGAAAAAAATCCTCAAATAAAATGGCTCTAAGATAACATATTTTTTTGGAAATTAGGGTGGAGGTTGTTTCTTTCTTCCAATGCCTCCTCTATGAGATATATATATGAAATATTTTTTACAAGGATAAGCTACTCCAAAATATCCCACTCCTAGTTTTAGAGGACATGAATCTCTATCTCAATAGCCCACTTAAAGATGACAAAATTAAGAAAGCAGTGTTTTCCATGGAAGGGCTAAAATCCCATGGTCTGGATGGCTTCCCCCCTATTTTCTTCCAAATTTTTTGACATATTATGGAGAAGCATATTGGTGATGCCCTACAAGAAATCCAAAACATAGGGGCCATTCTAGGTGATGTTAATTCCACATTCTTATCCCTTATCCCTAAGTTAGTCGGGGCCAATGATTTTAAGGATTTTTGCCTAGTTAGCCTCTGTAACACTATCTTAAAAATATTAACCAAAGCTCTAGCTAAAAATATCAAACCTATCCTTCCTAGGTTTGTTGACCAAGCTTGGAGTAGATTTATTGTTGGTAGATAGATCCTATATGGAGTCATCTCAATCCACAAGGTTATCCATTTAGTGGATAAAAGCGGGAGAGCAGGGGCCTTCCTTAAGCTAGACATGAACAAGGTATATGATAGGTTCTTGTGGTACTTTCTCCCCAAGGTGTTGTAAAGGTTCAATTTTTATAGAAAATAGTTATTTATAATTAAACTTTGTATTTAATGAACCATGTTCTTGGTTCTCATAAATAATTCTTTAGCTGGTTACTTTCATAGTTGTCATGGAATTCTTCAAGGAGACCCTCTCTCTCCCTACCTATTCATTATTATGGTGGAGGCTCTAGGTAGGACTCTCAAGGTTGCTTCTTTTATGGTGGGGATTAAACTAGATTTGAATATAGATTTAATCAGTCACCATATATTTGCAAATGATACCCTCTTTTTCTTGCTTCAATCTCCTAGGCCCAGGCGATCAAATAAATCTTAGTATGGTTTGGAAATGCAACTTGTCAAAAAGTCAATTATCTTAAGAGCAAGATTTTTTCTTGAATTCCCTAGTCTCTAGGAAAATAAAGATAGCCCCTGAATTAGGCTATGAGATAGTGAATCTCCCCTATGTATATCACGAGCTCCATCTATTTAAAGGGAGATGTAAGGATTTGCTATGGGAGTCGATGGTCGAAAGGGTGCAACGTAAGCTAGCCAGTTGGAAAGGAGCCCTATTAAGTCAAGTTGGTAAGGCTTTACTGGTTAAGGATACCCTTAAAAGTATTTTGGTATACTTTATGTCCATTTTTTAAATGCTAGGCAAAATCCTGCAAATAATCAATCAAACCTAAAAGTCTTTTCTTTGGTTTGGCTCTAAGGATAAAAAAAGATTCCACTTAATGGCTTGGGACAAGATCTATAGTAGTAGATATGTAGACACCTAAAACATGCCATGTTAATGAAACTACATATATGGACTCCTTTATGGCCATATGACCCACCCTAGGCAGCCCTAGGGCTTAACAGTGGTTTTTACCACTTAAACAGGGAGGAATTTCCTTTTACAGCCTGCACCATCCCACCAAGAGATAACCTACAGAGACCGTCTTACCCCAAGATGACCTTCAATCACCACCGTCTCACCTTCATATGATCATGCTAGAAGCAATTTCTCACATCATAGTTCAAATGGTTACACATGCTAGATGGACATAACGTTATAACAAAGGTAATTGTGTAATGGTTTTCAAGAATGGGAAGTTACTCTTCTTGATCCTAACCACTTCTTGGCTTTCCTTGTAAGCTTATACTCCCATTGGGAAGTCTATATAATGGCACCCAACCTTCATTAAAGCTCTCCTAAATTTTTGATGCAACGAAGTGTTGTTGAACTGAAGAACCAAAGAGCTCACATTTTCAAGCAATGAAGTGTTGTCAAAATTCAACCATGAAGCTTCCAAGCATGCTAATGGACCATCTCAAAGGTTGAATATTGAATTTGTGCTTCTTTTACCATCCAAAATCCTTGCTTCGGTGTCATATTTTACCTCTAATTCATTCCTCACAAACGCACCAATTCATTGACCAATCCACAGATCAAAACCCGACATCACCTCACATCAACCATGAAAAATCATTTGCAAGTTAGCATCCATCTCTCTTAGAGATGACCCGTAGGTATGATCATCTCTCTAAGAGACAACCAACAGGTAAGACCATCCCACACAGATATAGCCTTTTGGGTAAAAATAAGTTTCCTATTTTCTTTCTTTCATTATATTTAGCAACATTTTAATTACTATTTAGCATAGCTTGATTTTATTTTCATGCATGTATTTGTCGTATTTCATCTTCTTTATCGCTTTCTTTTCCATTATTATGGGCCTTATCTTAAAATTCTCTTCATATGATTTTAATGCTCTTTAGATCTTCTTGTGTGCATATTACAGGTCTTTACAAAGAAGAAATGACATAAAGACTTACACCTCATTATCCCATATCATGATAGTCCCAAGAACCTATAAATAATCATTTTGTGACGGTGCAAGAAAGATCTTGCAAGATACACCTAGATTATGTTTTCTTATTGTAAATATTTGTATCAAATTGGTATCAAATCCCTCAACGGGATCTCATTGTAACCCTTTTGAAGGATAAAATTGATATTAATAAGAAGGGCATCATTATTTCATATCTTATTTTGTCATTAAGGTTACATAGTTTTCTATCTAGTTTATTCTTTATTTCATTCCATAGGTGTATGATATTTCTAGCATTATTCAAAATAATTTGGAGGTCTGGGGTTCAGGAAAGTGGATCTAATGAACAAGACCTTGATAGCAAATCAAGGTTGGTGTTTAGTTCAAAATGACCAGGTGGAATGGGTGAACATAGTTAGGGTAAAGTATTTAAATAATGGGGATGGCTTATTAGTGAATAACATCCCTATCTCAGGGTCAACAATTTGGTTGAATATCATTCGATCTAGGAGCACTATTATCAAGGGGGGCATATGGAATGTGGGAAATGTCCACCTTATTGATTTTTGGTCATACCCCTAGCTGTTGGACCAACATTTGGTGACCTTTCCTAAGTTGGTAATGGTTGAAAACTTCTACAGATGGGCCTTCAGCTCAAATGTGGTAGACTATATTGATATTGCAAACAATGGGAAGATATGGAAGTCTTTGTCCAACCCAGATCAACCCCAAATTGACAAGGTGGCCCTTAAAAAGATCTTTGACTACCTAAAATTCCAAGTTATTAAATCTTTGAATGATGTTGATAACTCTATTTGGAAAAAAATAAAATTTTGAAGTTTTCTCGATAAAATCAGCTTATTTTTTATTGGAAGATCCAGGTCCTTCCTAGTTTTCAATTCGGTTGGTGTGGCGAAAGGGCTTGACCCCCAAGGTCAATGTTTTTTGTGGCTTTCCATCCAAAATAAAATCATCTTTAGATAACCTTCAATCTTGAGGTTTATCCATCCCTAACCATCATTTTCTTTGTGGTTCGATGGTTGAGTATTTTTAACATTTTCTTGTCTTATACCCATTTTCTAGGGAGGATTTTTTCTCTTCCTTATCTATTATTGTTGTCTACTAGTTCAGTCCATTCCTAGTTTTAGATCTCATCTTCCAATGGGACCCTCCTTTGTTTACCCTATGTTTGCACCTCTTCTGGTCCTTCAATTTGATCCACATCTTGTGGTGTATATAGAAGGAGATAAACCTTTGGGATTTCAACAATTAATACAACTCTACCCCTTCAATTTATGCCAAAAGTATTTTGGAATTAGTTGAGAATATCTCCTCTTTACCCTTGGAGTCAATAAGGCCTTCAAATGAGGAGATTATTTTAGAGCACTCTCTGGGTTTCAGGCCTAGCCCTAGACTAGTTGCTTATGTTGATCTAGTTGGAAGGAGTCTAACTATTTGGGATCCCCCCCGATAGACTAGATTAAACTCAATTTTTATGGGGCTTCCAAGGATAACCCAAGAGATGTTGGTGTGGGAGGCATCATTTGAAATTGTAGAAGCAAACCTTTATTATCCTTTTCCAAAAATTTAGGAATTCAATGTAGCCACTTTCTCTCTTGAGTTTATTAGATCAGAACAAGGCCATTATTGAGGGTTAATCCTTGAATATTATTAACCTGGTGAAAAATTCCCAACCCCCCAACTTCTCTATTGCCAATATGATCTTTGAAGCTAGAAGAATCCTGCAATCTTTCAATGTAGTTATTAAGTATGTTTATAGAGAAGGAAATAGAACAACTAACTTCTTGGATAACTTAGGACTAAATAAAAATGGATTAATTATATGTAGAGATTATTTCCATCAAGGTATCCATGGTTTTGAGAATGGTTGATAAGCTCATCGAGCTTTCATATAATTCCCTTTCACAGAGTATGAATTGTTCTTTAGGGTTGCTTGTTGGTGTTGGTGGGGAAAGGGTGACTAAGGTCATAATCTATAGATTCAAAATGAGAGAAAGGCTCCCCAATTTCTCCTCGTTCAAATATTTAAATTTCCAACTTTTTGGCACCTTTTTTGCTTGTTTCAAAATGGCTCCTCATAAAATACATCAATTTGGTGATCTAAGAATTCACACATCGCATCCTTGCATTTGGAAATTTCTTGTGCTAAGGAAATTAAAATCTTGTTGAGTTGGGATCTGACTGACCAGATGGCAAGACTGAATAAGGACACATTTGAAGACCGTGATGGGTAACCATACCTTGGGCCTTCTATTTTAATTTTTCTATTCATTTTTTTCTTATCTGTGGTCTTAGGTAGGTCACCCCTGCATGGGTGTTGAATGATGGACTCAATGGTTTACCCCTATGTGGGAGCTAGATTTTGAAAACTATTGGTTTTTGAATTTCTTTTGGTCCTATTTTGAATGTTTCGATGGTAGTTGTAGTTCTCCCCCTCCATGGATTTTGGTTGTTGTTTGCGGTTTCGTTTGTTATATCCTTTAGTTTTTCTTAAAGGGTGGAAGTATTTATTTTTGTACAAGGTTTAGGGCTTCTTTAAAAACTCCTTCATTCATATTATTAAAAATAATAAGTGGAACCCCTCATATTTGGCATGATTGACATGATTGCCTTCTTTGTGTCATAAAAGTTGGCCTTATTTTTCCCTTTGAAATACTTTTTATCTACATAGTCTAATTATGTCACATATTCTAGGTTGAACACATAATTAGTCATGAATGTGGTTAATTCATAAGGTATACCAAGAAATACAAATAGGTTTATGAAGAATTTATATTTCTCCAAATAGAATTTTCCATTGGAAAAATCTTTGGAATTAAGTAGATTACTTCTCTCCTTTGACAACCTAGGTGCATTATCTGAAAGAAGCGATGAAGAGAAGCAAACATTGATCCAAGCCACAAGGATATAGGGTGTTAAATTACACCATATTAACCAAACACAAGAGAATAAAAATGAACAAGAACACAATGGAAGCGAATGCTGGAAGAACAAAATTTTGATAATATATAATGTAAAATGTATTTTTAGTACAATGGAGAGGCCTTGCTTAAATAAGCAAGGAAGATCCACCACAGTCACAGGATCATAACAAAGTGATAAGGATTTATATTCACCATAGAACAGGGAGGTGCAATATGGTACGTAGATCTATAACTGACATGGGGATAAAAGATCTAAATCCTCCACAAATACCTAATGGATTAACTCCCTAGGAATAGTCAACACATAATATCCCCATAATATCTAAAATATAAATAAGAAATATCCATACATAAGTGGTTGGGAAAATATGGAATAAAATAAATAAAGTCCACTAGGTGAGCATGAGCTAGAGTCTAAATAACCTACTCTAACCCCCCCTCAAGTGAAACTAGGAAGTAGAAAAACTAAGTGATATACCACAAGTATGAGTCTCAACAACAACGCCTAATCAGGTACTCTTGTACAATATATCAATGAATCTCAAACTGGAGGGAATGAAAAATCACGTGGGAAAAAACATCCATCTAGAAGATAAGTATGAAGAAGGAAGGTGGCATTATCCACACCCATTAAATATAACTTCCTTCACCCCTAAGCATATCTCACAACACATGGAAATGAGGATATGGAAAGAGTTTAGTGAATATATCTGCAATCTATTGTTGAGTATAAATGTAGTCCAAGCTAATGACTCCATCCTGGATAAGCTGCCAAATTAAGTGCATGTGGATCTCAATGTGTTTGGTCAACTGGTGCTCAATAGGATTACAAGAAATATGTATAGTAGTTTAGTTGTCACACCAAAGTGTAGTAGTAGATTGATTCTATGGGAAACTAAGATCTACCAAAAACTATCAAAGCCAAAGAATATACTAACTAGCTAAAATTTGTCCTGTATTCTACCTTAGTGGAAGAAAGTACAATAATTGTATTCTTTTTGCATCGTACCAAATTTCTTCCTTTAGGAAGAAGTACCAAATCCCAAGTGTGATCCTTCATCAATGAAGAATCTTCATCTTCCATGGCATCATCCCACTCCTAAATGCCATGGGCCTCATCAAATCATTGAGGATTAGCAAAAATAGCCTAATAAAGAAGACCTATATCGAAAGTAGAAGTATGTCATGAAGGTGGAAGACTATCTATAAAAGGAGTTGTTTCCTCAAATGTAGTATGTGCCTATTGAGGCATGGTGGAAGCATGTGTAGGAACCTCTATAATTGTATCATCAATGTCCTCATCCTCATTATAGTTCTCATTTAAACAATAATCCTCAAGATGGATAGTGTATGAGGATGATGAAGAAGAAGGAAGTGGAGTAGAAAGAGTGGTCTCAGGTGAAGTATAGTACTCATTAAACTAAACACGAGTTTGAAAAATCACATCATTTGTATCAGGATCCAATAATCGATAAGCCCTCATATATTCATAATATCCAACAAAAACAAGTATCTTGTTCTTTTTATTCAAAGCTGTTATTTTCTTCTTAGGCACAAAAGCCTATGTATGACTCCAAAAAAGTTTGAAATGAGAAACATCATGCTTGGTACTTAGCCAAGCCTCCTTAAGAGTCATATGCTCAAGTTCTCTATGAGGTGTACGATTTTGAACATAGTTCACAAAATTGATTACCTCAACCCAATATTTGGGAGGTAAATCCTGACACTGCATCATGTAGTTGGCCATCTCCTTGAGTGTCATGTTATTTTGTTTTGAAACACCATTTTTATGTGGTGTATGAGGAACTAAGTGTCTAATCCTGATGCAAAATACCATGTAGTGCTAAAAAAACATAAAAATATTTGCTGAAGCATCTCCCCCTATTGTTCATGCAAAGCTTCTTGATGCACCTAGGAGACTGATTCTCTACCAAAGCCTTAAAGACTTTGAAAATGGCAAAAACATCACTTTTAAACTTGAGAAAATATAGCCAAGTTCTCCTAGAAAAATTATCAATGAAGGTCAATGCATACTTAGCTCCTTTGAAAGGAGTGGGGAAGACCATCAAATCATTGTGCACCAAGTTAAGATGTGAAGAGGCTTTCTTGGATTTTCCTTTATGAAAAGGATCTTGATGTTATTTTCTAAGTACATAACCTGGACAAACTCCATCAAGTCAAGAAATCTTAGGCAAACCATCCACCATTTTATGTGTGCTCAAATCCTTCAGGTACCTATACTTGAGATGACCAAATCCTTCATGTCATAACTTTCTCTTAGAATCTGCATGAGCAACTAGACAAGTACCAACAAATGAAGAATAAAAACCCTCAAAATGGTAGATATGAGAACTATGATCTGCAACTCCTTGTACAACTATAGACTATGCCTCCAATAACTGTCTAATCTCAGCACCCTGTGGTGTGAACAATATAGTCTTACCCTCTCTAGAATGGAAAATTTGGTAAACAGAGAGTAAGTTAGTGGAAATATCAAGTATATAAATCACATCCTCAATTTTCCCACCATCTAATGGTATATCCTCTTTTACTTGTACAAAAATATAGGAAGAATATCCAACCTCAATGTGAGAGGTAGAACCGGAACAAAGAGAGGCAAAAGACTCTTTGGAAGAAGTTGTGTGATGTGTGGCTCTTGAATCCAATACCCAATTTATTGGAGTGTCATGTGATCTCCCAAATGCATTTAAAGCTTTGCCCTTATCCTTAGAAGATGAAGTGGAAAGATACAAATTATGTTTCTCAAAGGCTTTGTTGAGGGCTTCTAAATTTTCTCAATACCTAGACTCCAAGTGATCATTCTTTCCACAATAAGAACAAGAGACATTTGACTTATTTTAACCTTTGGAAGATGACTTGGGCTTATTTATATTGGACTCTTTGTCTTAAGATAATATTATGAATGGGATGATGTGGGTTAGGATTATGTTTAGACTCTCTTACCTTTATAATTAAAATTTGATGCTACTAATGCCTTAGAGAATGACTCAAGGGGGGAAATATTTGATTCTTCTTGGGTAAGTTTGTCACAAAACTCTTCTAAACTAGGCATTTTGTAGGTTGTACCAAAGGCATCCATGTTGGAAATAAAAGTGTTGGCAAAGATCTTAAATGGACCTTTTAACTTTGCTAGAATGAAGAAAACACATTCATCTTCCATCTTATTCTTTCCACTACCCTTCAAATGATTAAGAAGTGGATTGAACTGAGTGAGATAGTCTAGAATAGTGGGATAATCATCAAGACTCAAGGCAATGAGTTGTGCATCAAGTTGCATAATCATAAAATGATCTACTTTGCCAAACAATGTATTCAATTTTTTCCACATCTTAAATGGTGTTGTATAGGCATCCAAATGGAACCAAAGACTCGCTAACATACATAATTATTACTCTCATAGCTTTAGACATTTTCACAATGTATGAAAATCTCATATTCTTTTGTAAATATTGGTTGAGTTTCTTCTAGTAGATGAATTGAGCCTTTTTTATGAATATGATGTTGCATACGTGGTCACCATTTATGATAATTATGGGGTATGAGTAACTCAACAAAATTGTACCATAAACAACCATGCAACAAACATAATTGGTGCAAAGAATCATGACCAAAGCAGCCCCCCCTCCTATAAATGTAATTAATTCCACTTAGAAAGATAGCCCCTCAGAAGAACTTGTCATTATAATTTTAGACTACAATGAGAATATGATTTTCTATATTTTAAAATGCAAAAATAATATTTCATCTTACAATTAGCAAGTCCCCTTACAATTAATAAATGAGATTAAAAAAATCCCATAAAAAATGTAACTTTCTTTTTGAAAAAAAATCTTCTCTCCAAAACATTTCTCCAAGTGCAAATCAATGAGTTTAGAACTCTTGACCTCTCCTTTCCAGCATGTACAAGGGTGTCTTTATGAGCAAAAAGGATCCAACAACCAAATCTGCATTTTAAAGGAAGTGGTTCAAAACTGAATATGTGACATGCTACACCATTTTTATTTTCCAGAACAAATAAAAATTTTCCCTAATAAAAATTGCTTGTATACAGATAAAATTGCCCAAATTCACAATTTTTGGTAATTTAAAAAAAACTTCAAAACTGAATATGTGACATGCTATGCAATTTTTATTTTCTAGAACAAATAAAAATTGCCCCAATAAAAATTACGTGGATATAGATAAGATTTTCCAGATTCACAATTTTTGTAGTTAAAAAAAAATCTTCAAAACTGAATATGTGACATGCTACACAATTTTTATTTACAGATAAAATTGCCCAAATTCACAATTTTTTTTGTAGTTTTAAAAATACCTCAAAAAAGGCTTGTATTAAAAATCTCAAGGGGTCTGAGGAATCAACTGAGATGGATTTAAAAATTGCAAGGCTATATAAGATTTCTAGTAGAAAACAAGGAAATAAATAAAAACTAGTTTCACCTTCCAGGGCTAATAGAATCTTTGTAGCTCCTTATGCAAAGAAAACTTCAAACTGATCTAGTCTCAAAATCCTCAACAATGAATGTTTTTAACAATCCTATCCTCTCTAATACCATGAAAGGAGCGATGAAGAGAAACAAACATTGATCCAAACAACAATGATCTAAGGCATTGAATCACACCACATTAACCAAACACAAGAGAATTAAAATGAACAAGAACACAATGGAAGTGAATGTTGGAAGAACAAAAATCTAATAATATATTAATGTAAAATTTATGTTTAGTACAATGGAGAGGCCTTTCTTAAATAAACAAGGAAGATCCACCACAGTCGTAGGATCATAACAAAGTGGTAAGGATCAATATTCACCGTACAACAGGGAGGTGTGATATGGTCCGTAGATCTGTAAATGACATGGGGAGAAAAGATCTCAACCCTCCATAAATATCTAATAGATAACTCCCTAGGAATAGTCAACACCTAATATCCCCATAATATCTAAAAGATAAATAATAAATATCCACACATAAGTGGTTGAGGAAATATAGAATAAAATAAATAAATTACCCTAGGTGAGCATGAGCTAGAGTCTAAATAACCTACTCCTAACACATTATCCTTCAACCCTTTTATAATACGTGGTACGCTACATCATAAAAGTAATAGGTAACTTTTCCATCTACCTTTTATGGCATATCTATTTAGTTACAAAATTCCAATGGCTTGTTATAGGGCCCAGTTTGGTTCCATCATAATTTTGGGAATCATTGCTTCTTCTTGATAAATATCAACCATATGAGATAGAATGTATTTTTAAATTGCCTTGTCTTCTTGAAAATTTTGAGTTGCATGTTCCTTCAATTGGCTATATAGTTTACATATCCCGCCATCTAGGAGTGACCTGGATAGTGGTCAATCACATGTTGTAAGGTCACATGCTTTTGACCAATTCATTTGTCATGACCATTGCTATCCTTAACAACTTCATTTGTATGCCCTTCTTGAATTACCCAATTTTGAGTGGTAACTAAAGTTTTTTTTTATATCTTGAGAGCTCTCGAGTTGTGTGGCTAAGAACTATTCCACTTATTAAAGTCAATGTAGTTGTAATAATCTATTTGTACCTATAGATTGAATGTTATCAATGCATTGATTTGTCTTTTTTATTCATCATCTTCCTTATCTTTTATAATTAATATGACAATTTTATCTTAGGTCTAGGTAAACATAATAGAAAAATCTTTGTTAAAAAATTTAGCATTCCTTTTATCTTTAGGAAATCCCATGCCTAGATACCAAATTCATTAGTAACCAATATGTCCATATTTTTCTAATACTCTAAGAGTCTATCTTGAGCCACCTATTGAAGTGTTTGATTACTATCTTCCTAAAGTCAATAGGAAAGTATAGGACTTTCCCCTCAACCACCTCAAATATGGTTCATTATACATGTGCATGACCTTTTGGGGATTCTTCAGGATTTTTGGTTTCTTAGCTCTAGATGGGCCAAAAATATTTGCTTGAGTTTGTGTGCCTGATGAGACCATCATCATAGTAGTTGGAGGGCTTAAATGTGTTGCCCCAACCATTGTGTCGGTATAGTTGTTACACTAGTTTCCATTCTCTTTAAAAAAAAAAAATGATTGAGAATCTACTAAGTTTGGACTAAAGGAGCAATTTACTTGTTTTTTCTCCCTACTAAATGACTTATTTGCTACTTTTTTACTTGGGAAAATTTTTTCTTTTATCACAAGGGAGCAATTTGGTAAGTTAGATTGCACAATTTGCTAGTTTTAGACTTAGATAAGTTTTTTCAAAAGGGCATTAGCAATCCACTTCCTACTAGGGAAAATAATAGCCTAAGGCATAGGGTTGTATAGTGAGGGTGAAAATAGCAAGGAATGAGTTGTTTTGATGCCCAAGCAAAGGGGAAGAGGACAATACAAAGGATACTTTTGGGGTAATGCATGTGGGAGGGACAGTGCACTAGGTGTAAATTATGAATGGTGGAAGAGGGAGAAAAGTGCTTCAAAAACTATGACATGGAGACAACCTCAACTTAGTTCACCAAAAGAGGTATTCAATGTGAGAGTTCATGGTAGCTCAATAGCAATTCTCAAAACAAAATGAGGGTAAGGTTTTGAATTCCTCTTCGTCTTTCTCAATACTACAATAATACCACAGTGTAGGGGTCATTTTAATTTTATTAAAAGAGTATATTCTCATATATTCAATTACACAAATCAACTCAAAATGAACCCTTTTAAAATTTTGGAAAAGTAGGCTTAAAACATGTCTCTTTTAAATCTAGATGCTATTTGAAACAAGATTTTGTATATAAAATAAAAAATATCTTTATTTTTTCAATTGGTCATATGGGATTGAAACGGGTCCCATTTGTATTACATCATCACCACATAGTGGTATTACAATAGCTTGGCTATTATCCATGTATTGATTGACAATATTTGAACCTAGGTCTCCTCCTTGAATGTTGAGAAATCTTACTAGTTAAGCTAATGCTATTTGATCAAAAATGAATTTATTATTTAACTATATTAATATAATTAATTAATACTAGATCTACGAGGCTGGAACATCTACATTGTTGAAAATATATGAGGTTGGGACATCTGCACTGTTGGGAGATCTATGAGGTTGGTACATTTGTATCATTGGGAGATCTATGAGGTTGGGAGTTTCTACATGGTTGGAATATTCGCGAGGTTAGGAGATCTACACCACTAGATCAATGTTGCTAGTAGATCTACGAGGTAAGTACATATACACCATTGGGAGATCTATGAGGCTAGTATATTTGCATTACCGAGAGATCTACATCGTTAGAATATCTATCATTGGAAGATCTATGAGGCTAGGAGTTTCTATGTCACTAGGATATCTATGAGGCTGGGAGATCTGTGTTGTTGGACAAGGTAGAATTTTTTGTGCCATTAGAAGATCTATGATTCTGGGAGATCTCCACTATGTTTACCATATCTGCATTGCTAGGAGATCTAGGAGGTTGGAACATCTATGCCACTGAATATCTATGAGATTGGAAGATTTGTGAGGCTGGAAGATCTACACTGTTGGGAGATCTATGAGCCTGGTATATTTGTGTTTTTGGGAGATCTGTGTCACTAGAAGATGTATTAGGCTACACTTTTTTGCATCATTGGAAGATCTACGAGACTGAGAGATCCATGCCACTAGAAGATCTATGCTACTAGGATATCTACGAGGCAAGTACATCTATGATACTAGGAGATCTACAAGGTTGGTAGATCTATGTTGTTGGAAGATCTATGTCATTGGGAGATCTACGTCGTTGGGATATCTACAAGGTTGGGAGTTTCTAAGCCACTTGGAGATCTATGAGGTTAGGATATTTGCACCATTGGGAGAGGTTGGGAGTTTCTACGTTGTTGAAATATCTACAAGGTTGGGATATCTATGTTGTTGGGAGATATGTGCCATTGGGAGATCTGTGTCATTGGGAGATCTATACCATTGGAATATCTACACTATTGGGAGATCTACATTATTGGAATATTTATGAGGCAAGTAGATCTACATCATTTGGAGATCTATGAGGTTGGTAGATCTGTCATTGGGAGATCTGTGAGGTTGGTACACCTGTGTTATTGGAAGATCTGCATTATTGGGAGAATTAAAAGGTAAGTGTATCTTCATTGTTGGGAGATTTATTTCATTAGGATATCTACGAGGTTGGTAAATTTGGATCGCTAGGGTATCTGTCGCTAAGATATTAGTGTCATCGAGAGATTTGCAAGACGTCAAATGGCATTTATTTCGAATGGATTTTGCATGGATAAAGGGGATGAAGGGGCCTATGGGAGCAAGGGTAGCATGGAAGGTATGTAGAGTGAGGTAGGCACTAATGGTGAGGGGGATATGGCAGGTGGTTCCTTGGGGCTTTGTCTATATTTTGATGTGTTTGACTCAGGTATTGGGGGGGTCCAAAAGCTCTATTATCTTCTACTCCCTCTATGGGTGATTCAAATTGTTCTTGGTCTCGGGCATTATTGGGAGTTGACCCTATTGTTAAGACTCACTTTGATCTAGTTCTAGAGCTAGAGATTGATATTTCTTCTTTACAAATTCCTTGACCTATTCTTCATCAAACAACAATGGAATGATAAAAAATTTTAGTTGGGAAGTTTAATGGAGTTTGACCAAATTTGGACTATGTTAGGAAATGAGCTACTAAAAAATGGAGACCAAAGGGAGATCTAAAAATGGTGTCGCTACCCAAAGGCTTTCTGCTTTTTAATTTTAATGCCTTTGAAGACATGCAGGTTGTGGTTATGAAGGGACCATAGTTATTTAGTCAGAAAGGTCTCTTTTTAAAGAAATGATCCTCGAAATTCAATCCATCCATCGAGAATATCAATATGGCACCCCTTTGGGTGTGACTACAAAGGTTACCTATGGCCTTCTAGGATGATGACATCCTTAAGGGTATTCCTAAATCAATGGACAATTTGATTGTAGTGGATCCACCCACCTGGGCAAATTCAAGGATGTTTTTTGCCAAGTTTTTTGTTAACATTGATTTATCTAAGCCTCTACCATCTTCTATTAAGTTGGTTTCAAATTCTAGAGATCGGATTCAAGATATAGAATAAGAAATCTCTATGCCCATTTGCTCTGATTGTAAGAGGGCTGGTCATTTATGGATTGTGTCTTGATATGAAACCTTCTAAGAAGTAGAGGGTCCAGATGTGGAGAAAGAAAAAATAAGAGTCCCACTCTAAAGTTGTGGTTTTTTTAAAATTTGGGCATTCCAAAGGTGCAAAGGTAAATCCAAATAAATTTGTTGTATTAGGAGAGTTATTGCCTCTTAGTCATGTGGATGTGTTGGTTACTATTCCTAATAAGGGAGTTGAGTTTCTAAATATCCAAGGGGATCAGTTGCCTATTGCTTAGGTTCCTTTGTCCTCTCTTTAGGAGGCTCAGGATGAGGTATTTTCAAGAATAGCTATCATTGTTTTGTATAATGAGAATGTTGTCGTCCCTCTTGATAAGAAAAAAGATGAAGTTGTCACAAAGTCTCTTTGGAATGCAGAAGAGGGAGAGATTTCTGCAAATGTATTGGAAGGGGAATAAGAGGAGGTATGGTCTTCCTCGAAGGAAGATGACTTTCATGAAGCTCTAAACAAGCGAAAGATGAAACTAAAGAAGACGATAGCTCAATATCAACAACTCCTTCCTCAATCAGTAGGATCAAGCAATTGAAAGATTGGCTCTATGTGGCCCATAAAAATACTTGAAAAATAATGAATCTAAGTAGTGGGAGGGGGTCAAGGAGATCAAGACAGTCTAAGGTGCTCTTAAAAATGACTCAAGATGTAGCTAATGGATCTCAACCTACATTGCCTTTGAGCAGAGGGAAGGCTTGAGCAGAGGGAAGGCTTTGTAATCCTCGAAGTAATGAAGATTATCTCATGGAATATTGAGGGTTTGCATACCCTTTGCATACCCTAACTAAACAAAGAGTGCTAAAATATTTCAGGAAAAAGTTTCAATCCTAATATTCTTTTCTTACAAGAAACTAAGATTGGTGATGAGGATTTTGATAGATTATGGAGGTTTGTTTGGAAGGGGTGAGAAGGTGTGAGTAGGGTTGCTCGTGGTTCTTTTGGAGGGTTATGAATGCTTTGGAATCCCAATTCTATGGAGGGCAAGTTCATTCATCATAAAGCAGGAACTTTCATGCCTTTAAAAGAAAGCTGAAACAAAAATTCTCCTTTTAAGCCTTGTTGGGTGGTGGGTTGGTCTATGTTGTATCATGGTGTTATCTTTCTCTTTTGTTCTCTTGGATGGTTGTTGGATTTTGGTTTCTATTCTTTTGGCCTTGGAGGCTGGCATGTGCTTAATTGGCCTTCTCTTTTTCTGCCTCCTCTAATGTAAAAGGTTTTGGGACCTTTCAAAACTTAGTTTTTTCACAATTAATAAAAAAAATATATTACCTCTTTATAAGAAAAAATTGTACAATTTTTTTAAACAATTTTTTTTCCCTTCCCTGTTGATAAAATAACTTAACATTTTATAATTTTTTATAATATATAAAAATATGTAATATTTATTTATATAAATTATTTACTCAAAAGTCAAATTTAAACACATAATTTGCAAAATCAATTATTATCATTTTTATTGATTTGTTTTTAATAATCTTTAAAATTGCAAGGCATTTTATTCTATAGAAGTTCACAGTATTTGATTTAAATCATGGAATCCTACTTCTAAATGGTTGTATTTTTAGCCATAGAAATAAGGCTAACATGGCCAAATGGTGGCCATGCCTACAATGAAGAGTAAGTATATAAACCTTCCCCAAGAAGGGTGTCCTTAGATGGCGGGGAACTTACCCTTCAATAAATGAATGTGTGTCCGGTCAAGCTCCATAAGACGTCGTAGTCCCTCATTAAAATAATAAGTTACAATGATAGGACTTTCGTTCACGGGCCTTTGCCACACAATCGACGAGGAATTTTCCTCACCTTCCTACCAAGTCCAATGAATGCGAGTGAAGAAAAATATTATAACAATCAATGAGCTTTGACTAAAGTAAGTTCAGTTTTCCAAGAAATGGAAGCCATCACTCTGGTACCCAACTACTTTGACGTCATGGCACGTCACGTTCATAGCAAAATTATTATCTTGCTTGGATAGTTTAAGGATTTTAATCTTTGCATGCTAAAGTTATTATCTTGCTTTGAGAGTTTAAGGATTTAACCTTTGAGAGTTTAAGGATTTAACCTTTGCATGCTAAATATGTTTATGCAAATATAAATAAGTTGTTAAATTTTAAAAAGTCCTTGGATGTTTTTTGTTTGAAGTTTAAAGTTTAAACTATGGTTAATATAAATAAGTTGTTAAATTTTAAAAAGTCTTAAGAGGAGAGGAACGTTTGGTTTTTTTTTTTTTTTTTAAAGGAAGGTTCAAGGTTTAAACTATGGCGTGTGTGAGAGGTGGGTGTGTATACTTGTACATAACCAAAAAAAAAAAAAAAAAAAAAAAAAAATATATATATATATATATATATATATATATATATATATATATATAATTTTAAAAATATTTAAAAAAAAACCCATGTGTTGCGGGTGAGTGGGTGGGTGTGTGAAGGATGGGTGTGTATAATTGTGCATAACAAAATATATATATATATATATATATATATATATATATATATATATAAAAATAATATAATTTAAAAAATATTTTTAATAAACCTGTGTTGTAGGTGAGTTAGAGAGGGTAGGGCAATCCTCCAAGGAAAGTCTTTGGTTCGAATCTCCATCCTATCAAATGCACATCGAGTATTCAAAATCCAGTTGATAATGTTGGTGTGGTCAGGGTCGGGTGCGACTCCCGTGTGATTTTGACGGTGTAGAACCTCATGGTCGTGGTTTCTCAACCAAGGCAGCCCCGCAAGGGATTTTTTGCTAAATTCAAAAATAAATATATTTTTAATAAATAAAATAGGCACATATAGCTTTGCTGTGTCTAGAATATTAGATTAATATTTTTTTAAGAAAAACTAGATATATTAATTCATTAATTAGAACATTACATTATTATGGTGCTAAAATTGTCCAAAAAACAAAAAGAGGTGGATAAGGAGTAAAGCATTCATACCTAAATATACATTAGAATAGAAGCTAATAACAACAAAAAGACTCTATATCTTGTTGCAATAACCAGAAATCAGCACTCATCTATGGAGAGCATGTTATAAGGAGAAATTTTGGGCGTGTATTCCATGATATCTTTTGAAGTTTTCATAGAAGAAATAAAAGTAATAAAAACTTGAACTTGTTCATCATTGTTAATTGCCTTCTTTTTAGTTTCCTGACCTTCTAAATATCTTGAACCATACGAGAAAGTTGATGAAGTCTGTCAATAACATCTCGAGGTGTGTTGGAAGTTCCATAGACTTGGGAATAAATGTTTCCCACATGTAACAAAATATCAAAGATCAAGTCTACTAAAACTATATCCCATGGAGTAGACCATGTAAACACCTTTTTGCATCTGCACTTCCAAATGTGCTTGAGAATGATGAGTCTACAAACATCCCAGAGTTTGAGGCATGAAAAACCAAGCAGAGAAAGATTCCAAGATCTAGTGAAAGAGGAAAAAAGAAAAGTGTAGAAGATATCCCAAAACTGTTTAGCCATGTCACAAAACAAAAACAAGTGAACAAGAGTTTCTAAAGCATTACAAAAATTGCATTGATGAGAAATGTGTAAAATCAAAACCAAACTTTCAAAAGTTGGAAGTTTTTGATGCAAAATCCACTATCTAAGAAGTTGAGTTTTGGATATATCTAGAACTTTCCAAATTTGAGTAACAAGAGACTACCATTGGACATTGGTAAAATTCACTTACCACTTAACATTGAGCTTAGAGTCTAAAGGAGGACACAAAAGATTTTTGTATATCCAACATAAGTAATGGAAGAGATGCTATGACCATTAAGCCATCTCAATCATTCCATATATTATAGGTAGTTGTTCCCAACTTTATAAGGACCTCATAAGGTATGGAAGCCACAAATAAGCCATAAGACTCTTTGAACCTAGAGGGAAGGGAGCAATAATTGCAGATTTGGTTCTAGGTAAGAATTGAGCAACTACCTGGATCCCAAATATCTCTAATTCTATTAATACATTTCTTCAAAAAAGCTAGACTTTGATTAGCTCTACATAAGGAAAAAGGTTTATCATTATGGAGGATAAGTTTATTCCACCAAATATTGTTTAGACCAATGCTCAGACCATGTCTCAAGGAGTCAAACTTCCAAGCCAATAAATGAGAAACTGATTTTCAAGCTTTCCAGTTTTGGGTAACTAGAATAGATCCTTTAACCATGAAGTAAGGCGCATTAAGAACCTTATCCTCCCATTTACCTTTGTGAGTAGCTAGAGAGATTCTGTAATGAAATAGGTATTTCCAATTTTCATCACTAGTGATGGCTCTAGCAACCCATTTTGCAACCAAAATTTTGCTTTGGGTAAGAGGATCAATGATGCCTAGATCTCCTAAAGCCTTAGGTTGAGTACAAAGTTTCCATGAGATGGTTGTCATTCCCACATCCCCATCCCATTTGGTCCATAAAAATTTACAAATGGCTTGAGTTGATTTGTTATAAGCTACCTTGGGGGCCATCCAACAAGAGGAGTAATAAACATGAGAGGCTGCCATAATTTTATTCGCAACTTGAATTCTTCCTACTAAGGAAAGAAACCAAGCTAGCCAAGCATTAATTTTTTATGAAGTCTTTCCATGACCTAGTTCCACATATCCTTAGGAGAGATATTAATACCAAAGGGAATTCCTAAATAACGCACAATCATACCATGAGGGATGATCTTCCACTTAGTTGAGGAGTTGCATCCACAAGGAGAGGAAGAGGTATAGAAGACTTCAATTTTAGAGTCATTGATACAAGATCCAGAGACATCACAAAATAATTGAACAATCTCTTTAGTTGTTTCCACCTCTTGTTGGGTGTTTTGAAGAAAAATAAGGGAATCATCAATAAAATGTGAGTTAAGAGCATGCTTATCCTCAAAAAGCTTAATACCCTGAATGAGGCCATCAAAATGAGAAGGGTTTTGCTTAGTAGTGAATTTCACAATTTAGCGCGAATTTTTGAATCTCCAAAATATCAATTTTGCGATTTTTGGGACCATAGAGGTCGGCCCGTTCGCTCGAAAATTTTGGGATCTAATTTTTTTTAGGGTAAATTCGCCCCGTTGTCATAAGGTTTCCTGCCAAATTTTAACCCTAAATTTATTTAAAATAAGAAATATCCCACCCACATTACCCCTTGTACCCCATTATATATAACTAACCCTGATAACGACTCCCATACAATTACAACATTTTTTTCGGATAGCGAGCGATACAAAGCAGAGTACTGACAAAACCAGAGTCCACGACTGGTAGAAGGCAACTGGAAAAAGGTGACTGGCAGAAGATGATTGGCAGAAGGTGACTAACAGAAGGCGACTGGTGGAAGGCAACTGATAGAAGGTGACTGACAGAATGTGATTGGTAGAAGGCGACTAACAGAAGGCGACTGACATAAGGTAACTGACAGAAGGCAACTGATAGAAGGTGACTTGCAGAAGGCGACTGACACAAGGTGACTAGCAGAATGCCACTAGCAGAATGTGACTGACTGAAGGTGACTGCCAGAAGGTGATTGATTGAAGGCGACTAACAGAATGTGATTGGCAGAAGGTGACTGACAGAAGGAGACTGACAAAAGGCTACTAGCAAAATGTGACTTATAGAAGGCAACTGATATTAGGCAACTGGCAAAAGGCAACTGGAAGAAGGCGACTGGTAGAAGGTGACCGAAAAAAGGCGACTGGCAGAAGGCGATCGACAGAAGGCGACTAGTAGAAGGTGACTCAATTTATCCGTATGCTTCTTTTACCACTAAATTTCATTTTATTAATGGACACTCAATAAGGAGTTTTATTTTGCCTACGAACAATATTCATGGGACAGTCACAAATAATGTTGTCTCTAGCAGTAGTTCTCTTTTATACCTATTATTTTCATATTTAAAAATGATGTTCTTTGTTCATGTTATTCTTTTGTTCATACAAGTAAAAATGTCAACTACAGGCAGTGGAAAGAAGGGAGGAGAGTCTTTCAATAAAAGGAGTATACTCAAATACTTTCCTAATATTTCAAAACCCAGTCTGCCATCAACATCTGCACAAACTAAAGGTATGAACACATTTACTCACTAGTTAATTTTTTTACTTTGTTAATTTTAAATATAATGTCCTCAATTCATAAACTGTGTTTTTTAGTTGATGGCTTTGTTCACTTTTATCTGTAGAAAACACTAGTATGCTTTTAATGTCATAGTGATAATGAATCTACTATTGACACCAAAATTATCTCTACATAAAACACTGTTAACCCTGGTATTTTTCCACTTCCACATATCCATGATAATCAATAGTCCACACATGATGGGGAGCCAATTTTAACCAATTTTAATCATAAAAAAAGACGCAATTTTATTTCGAAGCATGGAAAGCTTTACAATTCGAAACCATGAAAAATTACACAGTACAAAAAATGTCAAAAACAGCCGCAGCTCTCCTCTCTCTAGCCTTTGCAATCCTTCGAAAAAATCCCTTTTTATCATCACAGGTTCTTGCTGCAAACGCCGTTCGTAACCGTCCCTGTAACCACTGCAACGGTTTCCTGGAACTGCCTTAACGGCTTCTGGAACTGCCAACTATCGTTTCGCAGCGAGTCACGAAAACCCGCCTTCTCTTTCTTAGCCAGGTCATGAAAACGTGACATGTCATGATTTCGCAACACTTTTCTGCCTTTGGTTGTTTTTCGCCAATGTGTCGCGATATCGCAACGCTTTTCTGCCTTTGGTTCTTTTTTGCCAATGTGTCGCGATATTGCGACACATTTTCGTCTTACGACCTTCTATGTCGAGGTGTCGCGATATCACGACATCTGCATTTTAGCTCTTGTTTTGTTCTGATGTGTCGCGATATCACGATAGCCTTTATGTTGCGATATCGCGACACTTGAGTTTTTGCTTTCGCCTTTGATCGGAGGTGTCACGATATTGCGACAACCTTTGTGTCGCGATATCGCGACACTTGGGTTTGCGCCCGCCATTTGTGCTGATTGTGTCGCGATATCGCGACAACTGTTATGTCGCGATATCGCGACCATTTAGTTTGCGCCCGCCATTGTGCTGATGGTGTCGTGATATCGCGACAACTGTTATGTCGCGATATCGCAACCATTTAGTTTGCGTCCGCCGTTGTGCTGATGGTGTTGCGATATCGCGACAACTTTTATGTCATGATATCGCGACACCTTTGAACCTTAAAATATTTTTTTCAAACTTAGAACTTTTTTTTTTTGCTTGTTTCTTTTGTTTGTATTTTTTGGTGATGCAAGATTGTTGTGCTGCCCTGGATGCTCCTGCATCAGACACCCGGGGTAGATGTTTAGAAGTGATCCTCACTTCGGGACGGTAAGAGGAAAACCCAGACGATCAACCTCTGATTTGGACAACCATGTGGCATCTTTGACAGGTCGGTTCTTCCACTTGACAAAATACTCCGAATATTGCCTGTTTTGGGTACTTTTGCCTTCGCGAGTGTCGAGTATGTCTTCAATTTCTTCTTTGTCTTGAGTGGATGCTGGAATGTTCCACAGATCTGGACTGGGTGGTTCGCTACAACTTTTTGCATGATATTCAACCAAGTCTGAAATATTGAAGATGGGTGAAATATTCATCTCACTCGGTAGATCTACTTCATAGGCATTGCCTGAATCTCGTTTACCTATGATCCGGCATGGTCCAAACTTCTTCATTTTCAGCTTATTGTAGGTTTTGGTAGGAAAATGTTCCTTGCGCAAATGAACCATGACTTCATCTCCTATCTGGAATTTCTTGAAACGCTGCTTCTGATCTGCTCGGGCTTTGTAAGTAGCATTCATGTTATCGATATCTTTGTTGTACCTCCTCATGTAAATTCTTCATGTGTCTTGCCAAAGTCTTCGACTTCGACCTTTGCGCTTGTCTCCTCTATCCATCGACCACAACTCAGAAGCGTTTCTCAAGCTGTTCCCATGTACTATCTAGAATGGGGATTTACCAGTACTGTGATTGACAGAATTATTGTAAGCAAACTCTGTCTGTGGTAAAATCAGATCCCATCCCTTGGGTTTATCTCCTACCAGACATCGTAGAAGATTACCCAAACTTTTGTTGACTACTTCGTTCTGTCCATCAGTCTGCGGGTGGTATGCAGAACTGAATTTCAATTCTATTTTCAGCTTCTTCCATAGGGTCTCCAAAAATAACCCATAAATTTGGTATCTCTGTTCGAGACAATGCTTTGGGGTAGACCATGAAGGCGCATAACCTCCCTGAAAAACAAGCCTGCAATATGAACAGCATCACTTGTCTTCTGACATGGAATAAAATGAGCCATCTTCGAAAACCTATCAACAACAACAAAAATGGCGTCATTTCCACATTGTGTCCTTGGCAGACCAAGAACAAAATCCATACTGATGTCCTCCCACGGTCTCTCTGGTACAGGCAATGGCTGGTACATTCCTGTATTTTGGCTGACTTCTTTTGCCATTTGGCACACTCTACAACCCTGCATAAATCTGGTCACATCCGGCTACAACTGCGGCCAATGGTAATTCTCACTAACGAGAGCAATGGTCTTATCTCGACCAAAATGCCCTACTAGTCCTTTGCTATGTTTCTCTTTGATCAAATTTTCCCTCATGGAACTGCGTGGAATGCACAACTGGTTTTGTCGAAATAGCATCCCATCTTGGATCATAAAATCCAACCACTTAGTACGATCCACAGTAGTAGGAGACACACATGTCATCCATGCCTCTGTAAAATCGAGATCTGTTGGGTATAAACTCTTGAGTTCATCAAACCCAACAACTTGCACTCTCATTTCCATCAACAAATTGTGCCTTCTACATAAGGCATCTGCAACTCTATTAGATTTTCCACTTCTATGCTTCAGTACAAAGGTATAACTCTGCAGGAATTCAACCCACTTCAAATTCCGCTGGTTAAGTTTACCTTGACTATTTATATACTGCAAAGTTTGATGGTCAGTATATAAAACAAACTCTTTGGTTGGCAAATAATGTCTCCATTTCTTAAGAGCCTGAATTATAGCATAGAATTCTTGATCATAAACAAAGTATTTCTTGCGAGCATCATTTAATTTTTCACTAAAGTATGCAATAGGTTTACCTTCTTGGCTCAATACAGCTCCAATGGCGCTGCCACTGGCATCACAGTCAACCTCTGTTACATTTCATGGGGCAGGCCATTCAATGATAGCCTTCACCTTTTCAGGATCCATTTTCAGACCCTCCTCCGAGATGACAAATCCTAGGTAAATCAACTCTTTTTGTACAAAACTACACTTCTGTATATTAATCAATAACTGCTCCTCACGTGGTTTTTCAAAAACTATCCGAACATGCATCAAATGCTCTTCCCATGTGTTACTAAAAATTAAAATATCATCCAGATAAACTATCATGAACTTTTCCAAGAAGTCACACAATACCTCATTCATCAGCCTCATAAACATACTGGGTGCATTAGTCAATCCAAATGGCATAACTAACCACTCATACAAACCCTCTCTGGTTTTAAAGGCTGTCTTCCATTCGTCACCATCTCTAACATGTATCTGGTGATATTCGCTCTTCAAATCAATTTTAGTGAAGTATTTAGCTCCACTCAAGCAGTCCATTATATTGTCCATTTTGGGTAATGGAAAGCGATATTTAATGGTAATTTTATTAATGGCTCGGGAATCAGTGCACATTCACCATTCGCCATTCTTCTTTGGTGCAAGTATTGCTGGCACTTGCACAAGGGCTCAAACTTGCTCGAATCAAACCCTTCCTCAACAATTCCTGAACTTGTCGGTTCAACTCTTCATTCTCTACAGGAGACATTCTATGGGCAACCTTATTGGGTAAGCTAGATCCTGGCATTAAGTCAATATGATGACTAATCTTCCTCATTGGCGACAAACCCTCAGGCACATTGTATGATATAATATCAAGAAATTCTGCTAACAGATGTTCAACTTCTGCTGGAATGTCAGTAGTTTCTTTTCTCTTTACAATAGGAATTAATGCATAACACATTGAATCCCTCTTTAGACCATCCAAATTTTTTTTGCCATTTACTAAACAAATTCTAGCATTATTGCATACCTTTTCCTCAACCTCCTTCAATGGCTTCAGTTTGTGGCGTACTCCGTATTTTGTCAGGGAATAGGTATTTGCATGCCCATCATGCGATGCACGTCTGTCAAATTGCCATGGTCTGCCCAGCAACAAATGGCAAGCATCCATTGACAAAATATCACACAGGACCTCATCCTGGTATCTTCCAATTTGAAACTTGACCAGGCATTGTTCACTGACCAATGCTCTATGGTCCTTCTACAACCACGCAATCCGGTATGGATGCGGGTCAGAAACCAAATTATCTGTACTACCATTATCAATAATAATATTATAGATTTTACCTGAACATTTGCACCTTGTGCGAAACAGGCTTTTTCACTGATCTAGTTCCTTCTCTTCGTTCAACAAGGTTCTCCTTATGATCATCACTTCTCCGCGCTCTACTTCTTCAAAGTGCTCAGATTCAACACCATCCTCAACAACTGCAGCTTTGGCATTACCTTCAGGCCTTCTGTTCGGTGTTTCTTGGTTTTTGAGACACTCATATGATCGATGCCCCTCTTCTCCACAATTGAAACAGGTTCCACAAAATCTGCCTCTGCCATAACTGCGTCCACCTCTACCTCATCCCCTTTGATAATCATTGTCCTGATTACGGGGTTGGTAAGCAATCTCCTCCTTCTGTTCCTGGTGATTGCTGGTTTCACCAGTCTGCTTTTGGTCATCATATTTACCTCCACTGGTTCTTCCACCAATTCTTCCACCACGACCTCTTCCTCTTTGTTTACTGTCAAATCTACGATTCAGTTTCTCTTCCACTTTCAGAGCAAACTGGTAAGCATCTTCAATGGTGCTCATTTGGACCAGACTCAATTCTTCTTGCATGCTGGTTCTCAACCCATTAATGTAACGAGCTACTCTCTCTTTATTTGCTTCCGTATGACCGGTTCTGATAGAAATTTTAAAAAATTCCTCTGTATATTCTTTAATAGACTTGTTGGACTGGCGCAAACTCTACATTTTTCTCAGTAGATCTAATTCGTAATCTGTCGAAATAAACTGTCGTTTCAGTTTTTCAACCATTCGATCCCACCTGGTGATCTTTTCTTTTCCTCTCTGGTTTCTTTCTAGTTGCACTCCTTTCCACCATATGCCAGCATGGCCTTTCAACTTTGTTATGGCAAATTTTATTCGATTTGGATCTTCAACCTCCTCATATTCAAAATATTCCTCCATGTCATTAATCCAGTCAATCAATTCTTCTGGATTTAAATTTCTAGAATATGTGGATACATCAATCTTCGACCTTTTTCCAATTTGAGAAATGGATTTAATCATTCGAGCTTCTACAGAACTCATCGCTTCTTCTTCTTCTTCAGACGGATCATCAACTCCGCAAGCTTCATCATCACTTTGGTCTTCTCCTCTTGGATCTACTCCTCTATGCAATTCTTCATGCACGGCCTACACTTGCCTCTGCAATGCTCGGAAGTCTCCTTCAGGAACCATGTTCCTTCCAGCACCACGATTTCTTTGCGGTGACATTCTGCTTCACTGTTTCTCAGAACCCGTAACCCCAGATCCTGGTGCAAGTTGCCTCACGTTCGACGCTCTACTCACACACTCAGAATCTTACTGCTCTGATACCACTTGATGGGGAGCCAATTTTAACCAATTTTAATCATAAAGAAAAGACACAATTTTATTTTGAAGCATGGAAAGCTTTACAATTCAGAACCATGAAAAAATTACACAGTACAAAAAATGTCAAAAACAGCCGCAGCTCTCCTCTCTCTAGCCTTTGCAATCCTTCGAAAAAATCCCTTTTTATCATCACAGGTTCTTGCTGCAAACGTCGTTCGTAACCGTCCCTGTAACCGCTGCAACGGTTTCCTGGAACTGCCTTAACGACTTTTGGAACTGCCAACTGTCGTTCTGCAACAGTCCGCGAAAACCTGCCTTCTCTTTCTTAGCCAGGTTGCAAAAACGTGACATGTCACGATTTCGCGACACTTTTCTGCCTTTGGTTCTTTTTCGCCAATGTGTCGCGATATCATGACACTTTTCTACCTTTGGTTCTTTTTCGCCAATGTGTCGTGATATCGCGACGCTTTTCTGCCTTTAGTTCTTTTTCGCCAATGTGTCATGATATCGCGACACTTTTTCGTCTTACGACCTTCTTTGTCGAGGTGTCGCGATATCGTGACATCTGCATTTTAGCTCTTGTTTTGTTCTGAGATGTCGTGATATCGCGACAACCTTTATGTCGCGATATCGTGACAACCTTTGTGTCGCGATATCATGACACTTGGGTTTGTGCCCGTTGTTTGTGCTGATTGTGTCGTGATATCGCGACCATTTAGTTTGCACCTGCTGTTGTGTTGATGGTGTCGCGATATTGCGACAACTGTTATGTCGCGATATCGCGACCATTTAGTTTGCGCCCGTCGTTGTGCTGATGGTGTCGCGATATCGTGACAACTTTTATGTCTCGATATCGTGACACCTTTGAACCTTAGAATATTTTTTTCAAACTTAGAACTTTTTTTTTTCTTGTTTCTTTTGTTTGTCTTTTTCGGTGATGCAAGATTGCTGTGCTGCCCTGGATGCTCCTGCATCAACACATGAAGATAATCTCAATCAAATCGAACAACATGAAGAGATTTCTGAATCTAACACGCCAAGTGGAAAATAAAATAATAGTTCTTATGCAGTCCCTACTTTTGGAGAATATTCATATAAAAAAATAAACATGCAAGGTTATCTAGGTGGATAATTAACATATCATTTCAGCCTGATTGGATATCAAAATTTCCATTTATTGAGCCAGTGCTACCAGAGAATAGTAGTGATGATATAACAAAATTAGGATGCGTAATTTTCAGTTGGAAACACAGAAAGGAGCATAGATTGCAACTTAAGAAATATATAGTAGAAACAAATTGTGGAAAGGTTTATATCAGAACAGAAGAAGGTGATCGAGCAACACAAAAAACTTATAGGTGGAAGGATGCATCAGAGTGTGCACATATGAGATATGCAAAAGAATATGATAAAAAAATGAAACAAAAGCAAACATTGGTTGAGAAGGTGCAACGATTCAAGCCCAATTTCAAAAAATGAATAAGTTAACTTTAGCTTCAAAAAGTTTACAGTTTGCTGTTGTATTTTCTATTCTTAAGAAGGGTAGACCTATATCTGATTTCATAGATTATAAATCTCTATTTTGACTAGCTAATGTGCAGAACTTACCCAACGCTCATTAGTCAGATTGAAGTGGTTGGGAAATGGTAAAATGTTTGTCATTGGTTGAGTAGAATGACCTCAGAGAGAAAGTAAAAAAGACAAAATTCATCACTTTCAATTGATGAGATTACTGCAATTGACAATACATCTTGGATTTTCATGCATGATTACACATTGGAAAATCATTCAAGGGAACCTCATTTACCAGGAATACGCAAAATGGTGGAAAATTGTAATGCAGAAAACATTTACAATGTTGTTGTAACTAGTTTAAAAGAAGAAGTAGGAATGAATGAAATTGAAATAGCCACTAAGTTAATATGTGTAGGAGCTGATGGTGCTTGCTACAATGCAAGGACATAGGAATGGTCTTTGTGTTAGACTACAAACATCGGTTGCCCCATATTTGATCCCTATTCATTACATGGCTCACTGAATGAATCTTGCATACAAAATTGTGGATACATTTACAAATGTTGCCAGAGTGGAAGAGCTTGTCTGTGAAATTCATGAATATTTTTCACATAGTCCAAAAATATTTTCAGAGTTTCAACAGTTTGCACTAGGAGTTACTGAAGGTAAAAAATTGTTGAAATATGTGGATACTAGTTGGATTTCGATGTATCTACTGGCATTAAGAGTTTTCAAATAATATCAATCTTTGATAGGGTTTATGTATGCAAATCGTAGGGCGGTTGATAAGGCTAAAGATTTACTTTTTTGAATGAGTGACTTTGAAACTCTTCTCACATTGTGTGGAATTCTTCCAATGTTGGAAAAAATGAATACTTTGATCAAAATTGCACAAGAAAGATCGATTTATATTGTGGATTTCATCAGGGTGAGAATACAAATTTGCATGCATATTGATATGATGTATGCATCTGGTAAAAATTTTATGGATCCCTTGTTTGAGAGTTGGAGAGCATTAACAAGTGTGAATAGTCCTCGGAGCTTTTTGAAGTTCAATATTAACGATCATTTATGTATTAATGTCCGCAAAAATGAAATACCTTTATATTGTTATGGTGTGCGATTGGATATAGCTACAAATGAAGTTGAGAAAATGCCCATAACCTACAATAGATTTCATGTGGTTGTGGACAATACAAAACTTAAACTAAAACAAATAGCAAAATCATTGACAAAAGAAATTAGAGACCGTTTTCAAAGAGATGAATTGCTAGAGGCTATGGGTGTGGTAAATCCAATGTTTTGGGATCCTTGTAATGAATACCAGATTATAAATTCTTTGTTCCTCAAATACATGGGCAAACTTGCTGGCCATTTTAGTCAAAGTGTTGTAGTCAATGGCATTCTGAACAAAGATCTTTTGACAAAATAATCCAACTGTTTTGGAACAACAATGTCTGCTCAAGTTTCATAGCTCTCTAACCGTCATGAAGCAGGTTCTATTTCACGTTTGTGGAGAATATTACAACCAAGTACTGTCTTAAAACATACTGAGTGAATATTTTTATTTATATGAATTATGTCAAACGATGATTTTGGGTTCCGTGGAAGATGGAAGGGTGTTTAGTGCACTTTAATATATAAAATCTAAAGTTTGAAATAGGTTGGAAAAAAATTTGGATAATTTCTTGAGAGTATATGTGTTGGCCTATGAGGTGGAGGAGTTTCCTTATGAAAGAGCATTGTCACATTGGAGTTCTTTGGCAGAGAGAAGAGGTGTAACGAATATTGATAATGATGAGGATGATGGTAACACTGGTCAGATTATGACAACATAAATTTTGGAAATGAGTGCAGAACATTTTGTACAATCTAAAAATATTTTGTTCCAGCTTCCAGCATTATGATGCAAGGATGCATTCATTTGATTTTATTTCACATATCAAAAAGAGAGGAAGCTATCATTTGATTTGATTTCATATATCAAAATGAAAAGAAGTTTTCATTTGATTTAATTTGAGTTCACATGTTATTATTTGATTTGATTTCACATATCTGAATGAAAGGATGCTATCATTTGATTTGATTTCATTTGATTTGATTTCACATGTTACATTATTTTTCTTGTAATATTTGTTATTCGTGAAAGTAATTGCCTATGTTGTATTTTTTGACATTTCAAATTAATTCATATAACATAAAAGAACATCTTATTGCATTCACATAATTCAATATTACTTACTATATCAACACAAACAATCAGAGCATAACAACATTCAAAACAAAGGTTTAAAAAGATAACACATAGCAAACATTATTTCTTCCACTTCAAATTAAGAACAAACTTTTACATCATCATAAATAATCAAAACATACTCTCTTTCATTGAATTCAATATTTAAAGAAGATACCATTCATTCGTTATTTACAATACATATCAAACATTATTTCTTCCACTTAAAATTTCCAATAGATAACATATTTTTCATAAATAGTCATTCATTGTTTCAATTCTCAAAAAGGATACCATTCATTTACAATTTACAATATATTTCAAACATTATTTCTTTCGGTTCAAATTACTTAATACATCAACACATATAATCCTAACATAACAACATTCAAAAAAAATTTTCCAATAGATAACACATTTTTCAAAAATAGTCTCATTCATTGTTTTAATTCTCAAAAATGATACCATTCATTTGCAATTTACAAAACATATCAAACAATATTTCTTCCACTTAAAATTACTTAATGCATCAACACATAATCATAACATAGAAACATTCAAAACAAAATTGCAAATAGATAACATATTTTTCAGAAATAGTCTCATTCATTGTTTCAATTGTAAAAAATGATACCATTCATTTGCAATTTACAAAACATATCAAACATTATTTCTTCCACTTCAAATTACTTAATACATCAACACATAATCTTAACATAACAGTATTTAAAACAAAATTTCCAATAGATAAAACATTTTTTGACAATAGTCTCATTCATTGATTTTTGACAATGGTCTCATTCATTGATTTCAATTCTCAAAAAGGATATCAAACATATCAAACAAAACATATCAAATATTATTTATTTCGCTTCAAATTAAAACATAACAATAGTTAAAAATAAAACTTCAAAATGATAAAATGAAAATTTCAAAAATTTCCTCTAACATTGATTTCAATTTTCAAAAAAATACCAGTCTTAAATATTTATAAAAATATAAAGATATAAAGAGTTTTTGTTTCACTTGAAACCCAACACAACATTTAATGTTTCCTGAGGGCCCACCCACATCTACCTCAATATCCTTTTCTTCTAATGCCCCAACCCTAACCAAACTTTCTACTATAGTGTTGATCCCCGATAACAAGGCACTCTTTCCTTCGTTGGATCTTCTTTGAAAGGTGCATTCATCTCCTCCTTTTCTTTCAGTTTAGCCTCGACATCCAAGCCCCCATCTTTGATAACCTTCTTTAGGTAATTATTTTCTCTAACCGTCTGTTGTAACCTCTTATTCAATTCAATAGCATTATTAATGCTAATTTTGGTAGTCTTGATCAAAACTTTCATGGCACTGACTTGTTGCTTTAGGTGCTAGAAATTAGACTACAAAACATAAATAAAAAAAGGTTAATATTTATAAACAAAATATATTTAACAAAAAATATATATTTTAGTTAGATGTAGAACTTACATCAGCTGTAAGTTGTGTTGTTTCTACAACTGCTACTTTATTTTGATCAAGTGCCCATTCATTAAAATATGCTTGGGCTTCGACATTGAGGTTTTCCAAATGATTCATAAAAACAGCAAGAATTTCATCTCTGTATGTAGACTCGGCATCCATAGTGCCAGATTCAGCTTTATGTAGTAAGGCATCGAGCTTTTGGGGCTCATTCTCCATCTTGAGAAACAACTCTTTTCTTTTTAAAAAATTCTTATATCGGCCATTGATGGCTTTAATAAAAACCTTGGCTCGATATTCCCATTCCTTCAATTTATCAATATCCGAAAGAAGAGTATTATGAACTACAACTTTACATGCATCGACTAATAACACATTTTTATAAATGTTTAGGATATCATCTTCTATAACAATACGGGTGGCGACTTGTTGTGGGTCAGAGGGGGAAACTTCGGCGACATCTACATTGACATCATCTTCTTCTCCATCAATGCCCTCTTCATCCTCAAGAATATCACTTTTCTTTAAAGGAAATTTTTTAGGATTCATACCCTGATAAAGAAAGTCACAATCAAGAGTTCCCGAGGGCATTTGAGATGCACTCTCAACATTTGAAAAATTTTCCAAGGTTAATATTGGTACAACAAAAATATTAGATGATGACACATTTTATGTCTCTGTAGCACTTCTTGCATTGTGAGGTGGCGGTGTGAGGAACATTTTACCACGCATGCGTGATTGGTTCCTCGTAGGTGGAACCTGAAGTGGATGAACCTAAAATTCTTTTGGGTGGACCTGAACCTGCTGTGGCTATGGTTGTGGTTGTGACTATGGTTATGGCTGTGGCTGTGGCTGTGGTTGTGGCTGTGGTCATGGAGGGTCAGGTGGTGGAGCCATATTTTTTTAGCCCTTTGAATATACAAGGTCCCTCTGTTAAATTTCACACAAGAACATAAAATAAATCATTTGTAAATAACCATAGCATTAAAAAATATTTATTCAAAATATACATACCTGACTCAGACTCTGCAGCCATTGATATTTCAACCATTTCCCTTTGTTTGAAAAATACGTAAAACACATTAAAAAACATAATTTTAAGTGAAAAAAATAAATAATCTAAAAAAGCATTTTTGAACAATGAAGAGTAAGGTTACCTTGTGGGTTGGAGGTAACCTCTTCTATGTCGACTGTAACTGTTTCTCCAGTAAAAGGTGCCACAGGTGTATTCTGAATTCGAACATCATTAGACCTCACACATTTGTTGGGAGTCATTGGTGATGAGTACAATTGCATGTCAAAATCAACAGATACTTCCATAATCCTAAATACGACATCCCTCTTACTTGAAGATTGAGATGCTCTTTTTTTTTTCAAAACAAAATTAGAGAATAAAAAGATAAAATTAAAAAATAAAATAAAGATATTTCAACAAATATTTTTACCTGTATCTCACCATCAGACATGCCAATAGACAACAAACTGGGGTGCAATGCAGTGGGAGGACTACTCTGTTGAAGGTTGAAATAAGATTCTTGAAATAAATAAAGAATAAAATTTCTGGTAGTCACTATGTAAGTAGATGCTTGAATTTTCTGGGCACTCAAAAGGTCGTACTTCAGGCGGTTGGAAATGTGAGTGCACCAGTCAAATTTACCACCATCAATACAACAAAGCAATAAAGAAAGTTCCCAAAAAGGCATTTATGTAGGTCGCCCCTACAGAATAAGCCTTACTTGAAAAAATTCAATGCAAGCATATAGAAATTTGTCTTCAACATTCGAAATGTTTAAGCCCCTTTTGGACTTAGAAGAATTGAATGAAAAAAGAGAACATTATTAGAAAACAAAAATAAAACAAGAACATTTTTAGAGAAATGAAACTATAGCAGAACAATATATAATTTTAAATAAAAAATAAAATTTCAAATTATACCTTTTAGATTGTTAATATGAACAGCATAAAGGTTTCCTAGGGTGGATTTATCATCGTTGGTTAAGGTGTACTGGTTGTTCACTAGTACACCATCCAAAAATGGCAGCCCTGTTACCTGTTGCACATCGAGGGTTTAACCAAAAAAACAATTTTGTTGTTATCCATAGGGATCGAAATAGTGCACACATCATGGTTGTAACAAGAAATGATACGTTGCATCAACTGAACGTTAATGTTCAACTGAGGCATCTTCAACACACCAACAAGTCCAATGGTGTAAATCCACTGGGAATATCTATCAGGAGTGTTGAAAATGCTCTTGATATTGGGGCAAAATGTGTACTTGAAATGAACTTTGGATGGAAGAGGGGAGGAACAACTAGCCATATTTGAAAAGCAAGAAAATGCTGGTAAAACATTATAAAAATGATGCCAAAACACTACCAAAACGCACTAAAATTGCTTGGAAACGATGCCTTTTGCTAATCGCCTTGTGTCAGTCACCTTTTGCCAGTCACCTTCTGCCAGTCACCTTGTATCAGTCGCATTTTATCAATCACTTTTTTTGCCAGTCACCTTGTGACAGTCGCCTTGTGTCAGTCACCTTAGGCCAGTCGCCTTCTGCTAGTTGCCTTCTGCCAGTCGCCTTATGTCAGTTACCTTCTGCCAGTTGCCTTCTACTAGTAGCCTTATGTTAGTCACCTTATGTCAGTCTCCTTCTTCCAGTCGCCTTATGTCAGTTGCCTTTTGCTAGTCATCTTGTGTCAATCACCTTATGTTAGTCACCTTCTACGAGTCACCTTATGTCAGCCACCTTCTATCAGTCACCTTCTGTCAGTCACCTTCTACCGGTCGCCTTATGTCAGTCGCCTTCTGCCAGTCACCTTCTACTAGTTGCCTTATGTCAGTTGCCTTCTACTGGTCACCTTATGTCAGTCACCTTATGCCAGTCACCTTATGTCAGTCACCTTCTATCAATCGCCTTGTGTCAGTCGCCTTCTTCCAGTCATCTTGTCTTAGTCACCTTCTTCCAGTCGCCTTGTGTCAGTCACCTTCTGCCAGTCACTTTCTACCAGTCGCCTTCTATCAATCGCCTTCTGCCAGTTGCCTTCTGCTAATTTTGTTGATACATGTAGATGAAAAAAAAATCGCCATCTTTTGAAAAAAATTCTTCAAAATTTTAAAAAATTTGCCCCATAGTTTATACAATTTTCACGACGCCGATTTGATAAATAATTTTTTGGTGCTACCCCTTATGCATAACCATGAAAATTAGCCTTATGAAGAAGATAACCAAGAGCATCGACAACCAAAACATACAAAAAATGAACAAGGGGAAACCCTGTCTTGTAGACCATTGGAGAGAGAAGGAGGGGGAAAGAGCTCCATTAATTTGAACACAGGTTGAAGCATCACCAAAGAGCATACCAATTTGATTACAAAATTTGGATTGAAACCAAGCCAAGAAAGCATGCTAAGAATAAAATCCCTTCTCATTCTATCATAAGCTTTGTCAAAATCTTACTTAACCACGAGGGCATATTTATTGGAGTCGATAGCCCATTGCAAAGTTTCCCAGGCCATCATAAGATTATTTAAAATATAATAACCTTTAATAAAAGCATATTGTTCAGGGCAAACAATCGCTTGAGCAACAATTTTAATTTTTAAAGCTATAGCTTTAGCTATGATCTTGTATGAAACATTGCTGAGGGTAATAGGTCTCCAATTTCAATGTGCTATGTGTCTAGACTATTACATTAATATCAAGTATATTTTGTCGTATTTGTAGTAGTCTTTTTCAGAGGATCATGGAAGCTAGTTTCATGATTCTTTGATATTTATAAAGCCCTTGGATAAGATAAAATTTATGTTGTCAATTTGTGTAACATAACTACAAAGGATTAACTTTAAATATTCTTTGAATTCAATGATTTTCACAAATTAGTTGCTAGCAGTTGAATAGATTTTTGCATTTTGGCCATAACATCCATCTTGGAGGGACAACATGTCAATTTAAAACATCTACTCTTTTTGTTATCAACAATATATGGAAAGAGATATTTTTACTTGTATTACTTTTATAATAGCACTATTGGTAGGTCATTTACTCATCACTATCAATGTATTCTATGCATTAACAATATTTAGGTTTGGATTTTGACTATGGATAATACTTAGGCTTGGATTTTGACTATGGATAACTTCATTTGCTTCAAGCTCTTTTTTTTTAAATTTGTTATGCACTCAACTATAAAGAATGGAGGCCAATGAATGTTACAAAGTAGGCATAGGCTGTAATTATTATAAAATACAAGCAACAACAAAAAAGAGATTTCCCTAAAATAGGAAACACTCAATTCTCTAGAGAGCAGTGAAATTCCCACAACTCCACCATTTAAGCTTTCAAGGAATACTTGAGTTGAATTCTTCCACCATGAGCGCAAAAACATAAAAGCTCATACCTCTCCAAGTGAAAGTAGCTAACAAATCCTCTTAAACAAATGCAATATTTTTTCACTTGTAGAGCAGGAAGACATAGATCATTTGCAAGATTCACTAGGGAAATTTCTCATTCCTCTTTTGAACCAATCTAGCCTAGAGGAAGAGGATACTCTTCAAACCAGTGTTAAAAAAAAGTTGAACCAAAATATAGGTAAGATGCTCACTAAAATATCAAACATACATAGATCATTTTCAGGATCTACTAGTAGAATTTCTCATTCCTCTTTTGAACCAATTTGGCCTAGAGGAAGAGGACACTCTTCAAACTAGTGTTAAAAAACAACTAAACAAAAAAAAGGTAAAATATTCACTAATAGATCAAAAAGATAGATCATTTTCAAGATCCACCAGTGGAATTTCTCATTCCTGTTTTGAACCAACTTGGCCTAGAGGAGGAGGATACTCTTCAAACTAGTGTTAAAAAAAATTGAACCTATGGTTATTACATGAATCAACATACTACATAATTTTCTCAACAAATATATCAAGATAAGCAACATGCAAATTACACACTTGTTTTGAAATGAAATATGGAAGGTTGTTTATCCAAGGGGTGTCCTCCACATGTACCTATTACATAAATAGAAAATAGTACAATAAGCAAATCAATGTTAGAGTATAATACATTATTTGGTACGTGCCAATGTACCACCTTGGGTACATTTCTAGATTAGGAGTTTATCTCAGATTAAGGTTTAAGTAGTTACTTCATGCAATGTAATAAATGCACAAGCGTTAGAATGTATAATGATGTAAATATGCATGTAGTCCACATGCACATTTACATAGGATAGGTATATTAAGAGTCATGGGTAGAGTAAAGGTCATATATAGGCCTTTGAGAGTATGAGATAGTGAGTGAGAGGAATGATGTCAATATAGATAGTAGTGAGTAGGTACAATGTAGTTCCTCATTAAAAATTCTAGAGTGTTCAAGTCCTCCATTATATTGCATTATACTATTTTCATGAGATTTTATTAATGATATATTACTGAGTTATTGTAGAAGTTTATCATCTAGTTTTTCTGCATATTATAGTGCCTATAATATATAGTTATCATAACTTGCTTATGTTACATCTTGTGGTTGTGTTTCCTTTAATATACATCCTCAAAATGTAGCAGTGGTATTAGAGCCACGGTAGATAAAAATTAAATAGAGAGAGCCACAAGAAATATTGAGAGGAGATCAAAAATCTCATTTTCAAAAAATTTTAAAATTGTATTTGACTAGTATATCCATAGGGTTGCAAAAAAACTCATGAAGATTATGACTCATCATTGATTTCACTAGATTGATAAATCAACTAGTGAAGATTTATTATCTTTATATTTAGAGTTTCATCCATTACAGTCCTAATACTTTGTTGCAGGAAAAGGAGATTCACAGAAAGTCAAGAAGCTTCCTATAAAGATCTAGGAAGAATATCTTCTTTGGAATCAATCCAGTACTTGAAGCAACAAACTGATGATCAAATATTTGGAGGCCTAAAAAGGTCCTGTTGCAATATTGTAGATCTAAATATTATAGAAGAGAGAAAAATGCTAGAGGATCCTTATTCCAGATTAAAGAAGAAGAGAATCTAGAGAAGATTCTAGGATAATATTGGAGGTTGGTGATCTCCATTGAATATTGAAGATTGAAATTTACATATTGAAGGAAGAGGAGAAAACAACTCAAGAATTTGAAGAGACCCACAAGAGGTCCCATTAAAGAACTTCTAGTTTTAGAATATTGAGATAGATAAGGACTAGAAAAATTCTTATCCCAGATTTAAAAACTAGCAAATTTTAGAGATCCAAGAGGGAGATCTCATTGCAAGACTTCATAGTTGAATATTAAAGGAAAGGTCTTATTGAGAAGACTAGAGAAACTACAAAAATTCAAATACCTTAGATAAGATATCTCAAGGAAGGATAAGGCTAGGAAAGCCTCATTATAAAATTCAAAGAAGGCCATTGAAGGAGTTTCTAAGAGAACACATTGGAGAAATTTACTAGCAAGAAGGAGTTTCTAATAAAGGAGGTTTTTGGATAATTGTTGCCATCTAGAAACAAGCCCAAAAGGAGAATAATTTGGCAAGGATTTTGCCAAAATTTTAGAGGAGAATCGTGAAGAACTCAAGACAGTCATAATATTGAGAAGAAGACCATTAGATTGGCCAAAATTGAAGTCAAAATTTGACAAGGAGGTTGAAGGAGAAAGGAGTTAGAAAAGCCACCAAATATGAGATATTTGAGGATTGACATTGAAGGCTTGAAGGTTATTTTGGAGAAAGTATTTTCCTTATTTTACAACAAAAACTTTGAAGGATTTTCCTACCAAATTTGGGAGATTCAAGGACAACATTTTGAAGGAGAAATTGACTGTGAAAGGGCAGTAATAAGGACAACATTACTAGTTGCTAAGTTTCATATTTAAAGAGATTATCTTGAAGGATAATTAAAGCCACCAAAATACACTTTCAGGTAGCAATCTAGAGGATTTCAAAGCTACAAATTGGTAGGATAAATAGTTATTTTGGATAGCCAGGAAGAGTTAAGATTTCATCTAATACAGGGTAGCATTTAGGTGAATCTAATCACCAAGATTTTCATCATCTACAAAGGTCATTAAGGTAAGCAACTTTGGTGCAAAAGGTTCATTACTTGAACATTAGTTACTTGGTTCATTATTGAGTTTCATTAAGCACCATATTAGAGTTTAAAAGTTGCAAAGAGAAGGTTGCATATTAAAGTCTTCAAGAGAATGCAGAAGATAGTTTCTTATAAATTTAAAACCTGTGCATCAAAAATAGGAGTTAGATATATTTCAAGAAAAATACAAATATCAACTTCCTATTATCTGTTAGAAGCAAAGAAGACATTTTCATTAGAAGGAACAATAAGGATAAATTACTATTGCATCATACTAGTTATTAAAGGTGCATTAAGTATTTAAGTTAAGGTAAAAATTATTGCAAAGTTAAGTCATCAAAAAGGGTGTATTAGTTGCATGATTAAAGGTTTGGATTAATTATTGTAAATTTAACCAAGCAAAGGAATTATAGGAGAGAGTTATCTAGTAAGGAAGGTAACATCAAATACGTGTTTACCACCAAGAAGTAGAGCAAGAAGCCACCTCATCAAGGAAGCAATAAAGCTTCAAAAGGAGACTATAAGGTCTCATAATTTTGGTGCAAATCAAGGTAGAATTATTTACATTATTGCACCATATTTCTCTTATCCTACATAGCAAAAAGAGGACAAAAGCTAGAGTTTATTAAGACACTACAACAATAAGCATATTACATCTACAAAGAAGCCATATCATCAAGTTAAAGGAGTAAATCAAGAGATCCAATGAAGGTCTCAATAGCCGAGTTTCAAGGTGTCTAAAGACACTAAATCCATCACCATTAGACTCATGAAAATAACACCTACAATCAATATAAGAGAAGTAACCTGTAACATCAAAAAACCTATGTAAGGTAACATTACATCCATTGCAATTCCAATGTAAAGCAAGAAGAATAGCACAAAGGATAACAAAGTGCAAGTTACAAGAGTACAACATACACAAGTTACATAAAATATCAAGAAGCAAACAAAGAGTGCATTACCCAAGCAATAGCTTGGACGAACTGCCAGCTAAGAGGATAACTTGAAGCACTCTAAACCGTCATTGGAGTAGAACCGCCAACTAAGAGGGCAAAATTTGAGCACCTTAGAACCACCATTGCTAGAACCAACTTTGTAGGAGAATAGAGCCACCATTTTCTAGAGAAAGAACATTAAAAGCCAAGCCAAACAATTTGTAACTGGTGGCAAGAAGCATTGAGAGATAGAAGATGTTTAAGGTGGAGTTGCATGCATAGGAAAGGAGTACCACTTGCCACCTCAAGCTAAGGTATCTTGTGCCACTTGGCACAAAAAAATAAAGCACCTAAAATATTCTTTATAATGTCTATGTAGTAAGGAAGTTCCCATGATAGAAGTAATGCTCAGTATAATTCAAAGGTTGAAAGCACATAATTATTGCACATAATTCAAAGGAATAGCATTGAAGGTTCACCAACTAATGCTTACCAAGAACGTAAAACTCCATTTGCCACCAACACACATAAGCAATGTATGTGCCACATGGCTAGAGCATTAAGAAGTAACAAATGATATTAAAGCACCTAAGTTGAAGAAGAGCGCAGAGATTGCAAGCATGAAAATTACGCATTAAGAGTAAGGTCAAAGTGCATTTAAGAAGGAGAAGAAGACTCATAAGGTTTCCATGAGAATTAAATGCTCTCTATCATACATAAAAGACTAGAATTATAGTGCCAAAGCTTGGATTGAAGAGTCAAACCAGAAGCCAATCAACATGCACATTTTACATTTCAAGGAAGGTAATCATTTGCTTGATTTAATATTTTCTTTCCTTAAGTATAAGTATTTATAAGGTGCTTAATATAAGGTTGAAGTTTATTTATTACTGCATTGAAGAACTAAGCAAATACCAACCTTAGAGAGTTAGAAGGCAATTAAAGCAAAGGGAGTATATCTTAAAAGATATTACAAATTGCATGAGATTCAAACATTAAAATATTTATAAATAATTAATTAGGAGATATAAGATTTTCAACATTCAAAAATTGAAATACTAGTTTGTAAATATTATTACTTTCTAAATTTCTAAATTAAGGAGATATAAGGAATACTACATCAAAATTTAGTTTCTTGGAATTTGATAATATCAGAATAAGTATAGCCCACATCAGTAATGATTTCAATGTCCATATCCTTCTTAGAATCAATACAATTATCCTCAATTGCAATATCAAAAAGAGAATAAAAAAGAGCACTTAGTTCACGAGATCCAGGAAATTCAAGAAGAAAGTTCTCTCAACAAAGATATCATTTTATGAAGACACTAACTACTTGCTTGAATAGGATACAAATAGGGAGCAGAATAAAAAATAGAGGAGAGTACAAATTCCAAAACCATATGAAGATCCATATTGAAGACTAAAGTCTTCAATATCCAAATAATGTAATATAGAGGGATTTTAGAGTATTTTACATTATTTGGTACATGTCAATGTACCACCTTGAGTACATTTCTATATTAGGAGTTTATCTTAGATAAAGGTTTAAGTATTTACTTCATGCAACGTAATAAATGCACGTGTTAGAATGTGCAATGATATAAATGTGCATGTAGTCCACATGTACATGAGTCATAGTATAGGTAGATGAAGAGTCATGGGTAGAGTAAAGGATAAGGAACATATCTTCCTATATATAGGCCTTTGAGAGTATGAGATAGTGAGTGAGAGGAATGATGTCAAGATAAATACAATGTAGTTCATTAAAATTTTGGAGTGTTCAAGTCCTTCATTATATTGCATTATACTATTTTCGTGAGATTTTATTAATGGTATATTACTGAGTTATTGCAGAAGTTTATCATCTAGTTTTATTGCATATTATAGTGTCATTATCATATAGTTATCATAGCTTGCTTATTTTACATCTTGTGGTTGCATTTCCTTTAATATACATCCTTAAAACTAATAATCAAGACATGCAAAGAAACATAACAAACATAAAAAAATAGCAAACAAGTGTTATGGGTTAATAGGTCCCACCGTGATCGTCAAAATGTGGTATAGAATATGCACCATTTCATTAATAAAGAAAGAGATGCTACAAGTAATATTTTATTTACACAAGGCCATCTATGGTGGGAGATGCCCTTATATAATGCCTTAAAAATAATATCCACAAGGATATTCTATGCACCTCTAAGGATGGGTGAGTTTTCTCGAGCTCGTTGCCTCACCATCCTAGGCTATATCCACCTCCATGGCACCTACACACAACCTAACACAAGAAGTTAGTCCCAAGTTAATAAATTATGCATGCAATAAAAGATTACAAATCTAGCTTAAAATGAGAAGATAGCATAAGAATATCATTAGAATGTTGAAAAATATACCTTGCTTACATTGCTTGTTTGTATACTACTAAAATTTTGTTAGGTATTTTTTTTTATCTGAAAGAAACTTCAAGAATTAGATGTGTACGTGATGAGGGTTACCTTCCTCTTCATGATCAATGGAAAACATAAGTAATGGGGATGGGCTACAAATGAAGGGTACACACACAAGGGGGTTGAGTAGAATTCCAATGGAGTTTTGATATGGGGACTTATATGTTGTTGTAAATGAGGAAAATGAGGGGGTATTTATAAGAATTTGTGAGAGGGAGGGGGAGGGTACCCAAGATGTGAGGTGGTAGAATTGCCAAGTGTGAAAAGGGATTTGGGAATTTATGGATATTTATTAGGGGAAATGGGTGCCTTCCCACATTAGTGGCCTTGGAAAGCATGAGGGAATTTTAAATTCAAAAATATTGCGAGGTGGAATGTGAAAGGGACTTGGGGATTTAATGTGTATTATTACAGATTTTGACTTAGGATCAAGGAGTGATTAGGGCATAATTAGAGGATTTAATTAAGGATTTGCAAATTTAATTAAATTTTGTATTTTTAGAGGGATACAAAATGACATATTTTTTGTGTCCACCAATTATAGAAATTAACTCAAAACGCACCCTTTTAAAATTTTGAAAAAGTAAACTTAAAACATGTTTTTTTAAATTTGGATGCTATTTGAAATAATAGTCTTTGTATATAAAATAAAATATGACTTTATTTTTCAATTAGTTATAAGGGATTGAAATAGGCACCACTCGTATTACATCATCACCACATAGTGGTATTACGACAACTTGGATATTATCTATGTAATGTTTGATAAGATTTGAACTTGGATCTCTTCCTTGAATGTTGAGGAATCTAACTAGTAATCTAACTGGTTGAGCAGTAATATTTGGTCAAAAATAATTTTGTTATTTAAATATATTAATATAATTAATTAATAATAATTGTACATTTTTTTTATTCTCATTTTCATGTTAATAAAATAACTTACAATTTTTAATTTTTTATAATATAAAATAAGTGAGAGATATTTGATGAGCTAGAGTAGAAGTTGGATATGGAGAAGTGATACAAAGTAGAAAGCAAAGGGTGTAGAGGTTATTGTAGCCTCTAAAGTCACAATCTTTGTTATAATGGCTCCATCCTTGGCTAGTAGAGTAATTTTCTATATGACACCCTCTTCTAGTATTTATCCTTCCTTGAGTATTGGTGTACATTTTATTAGTACCAATGCTTTTCCTACCTCCATATTCTCTAAAATTGATCCCCTTGAATCAAATTTCTCTTGGTATGTTTCTTTTACTGCATTGTTAAAAAGTGTAAGCATTAATATGGTAATAGCCATGATAGTGATGTTAAGTCCCCTTGGTGAATCAAATTTGGTCTATGGTGATAGGACACTTTAGTTTAATATTAATATAGAAAAGTATCTATATATCCAAGGATGGAAATGTTTGCTTTTGAAGATAATTAAAGCAAAGGAACAAAATTAAACCATCTAAAATTGAAATAAACCATCTATCTCTACCAGCGATGAAAAGAAAACTAAATCAATCTCACTAAAATTAAAATTCAAAAAGTGTAAATTGCATCAAAATGAAAACAAAACTATTTTTTAGAATTAAAATATAAATATATAAATTGCATTTAAAGGAAAAGTAAATTGCTATCTAAAATTAAAATTTAGAAAATGTAAATTGTATTGAAAGAAAAACTAAACTATATATATATATATATATATATATATATATATATATATATATATATATATATATATATATTCATCACAAATAAAATAGAAATAAAAACTCATCAACTTCAACCTAGGCATAATTTGCCTTTAGTGTCATGACACCATCCTAGTAGTAGGATAAATGTGTGATCTTCAATAAATTGTCAATTTGGGATAATGCAAATGTATGCCAAGGCATGTATAGTGTATAGATATGATTCATAAGTTTGATGAATAATAGTTGTAATATCATAGATGTAATCTATAGAATATTTAATTTGTATAGATTTGATCTATAGGCTTATAGTTTTGATAGATAAAATCATAGATCTAATCCATAGGATTATAGATCTAACACATAAAATTGTATTTATTGATAAATAGAAATTAGATCTAAAATTTTGCTAATCAAATCTATAGTATCATAGACATGATCTATAGAAAACATATTTACAACTTTATAAATCAGATCTATAGTTTTATGGATGTGATTTATAAAATCATAGATATTATCCATAGAAATTAAAACTATAACTTTGCATATTAGATTTGTAGTATTATAGATTTTATTCATAAAATCATAGATCCGATCCATATAAATAAATATCTATAACTTTAAAGATCAAATCTATAGTATTGTAGATATAATTATAAACAACTTTACAAATCAGATGTATAGCATTATATATTTGATCTAATATTGTTAACTCTATAGACCAATCTTATAATCATATTATAGATCTAAATATTTTTTCAAAGATCTATATATTTTTCTATGACATATCATTTTGCATAGAGGGTGGTTTCCACTTTATTTTCCAAATTAAAGGATAAAAGCAAATGCATTTGTAAAAATAAAAGGCACTCATGAGACTCATACAAAATAAAAGCACTCTTATAGAAAATAAAAGCATAACTGCAAGATATAGAAGCACACTTGCAAAAAGTAACTCTTGTAGGAAATAAAAGAACATTTCTAGAAAGTAAAAGCACAATTAGAAAATCACACTTGTATATCATAATGGACCTACCTGATTTACCATGATCAACTCATATTGATTGAATTTAATACTTAACATTTGTCACCCGCTTTGCACATCATATTCTCTTAACAAAAATTTGATTGTGAATGGTGCCTTAGCTCACTAGCAACAATGTCAAAATGATAGAATATTTAGTTCAAACTTAATCTAGGATATATCTACACGTCCAGGGATGACTAGATTTGCTTTCAAATGTGACTAAATCAAGGGGAAAATATGAAATAAACCAACCTTTATATCCACTTGTGATAAAAAAATACTAAATCTTACTTGCTAAAGTTGAAATACAAGAAGAATAAATTTCATTGAAAGGAGAACTAAAGTATTTGTTGGAATTGGAATACAAGAAATAAAAAATATGTTGAACAAAAAAGTAAACTACTTGCTAGAATTAAAACATAGTAAATGTAGATCAAATTAAAAATAAAAAATAAAGTCCTTGTTAAAAATCAAGGCATTCATTCTTAATAATAGCATAAATGGAAACTCATCATCTTTAGCCCTAGAACCCTTCACTTTAAATATGTTGACACCATCCTAAAAACATAATACATGTGTGCTCCTCAATATATTATCAATCCAATATTATGAAATTTTTTGCCAAAGCATGTGTAGTATACATCCATCCATAAAAAAATCTATATATAGCTTATCTATAAAATAGTAAAAGAAAAACATATAAAGGAAAAAACAAACAATGGGATACTTCCTTAGTTGTAGCAAGAGTATACCAATACATCCTCAATAACAACAAAAAATATATCTTGGGGAGCACAACGCAATGGTTCGGGCTTTGGCTCTTCTTTGGGAGGTCCAAAATTCAAACCACGAGTTGTGTGTGTGGTTGTGTGTTAAATTCCCTATTAATAATATTAGCTCTCCCTCTTATGAGAGGTCATGGTGGTATGGGGATGCTCAGCCCCAAGCGTCGATCGTAGGGGTTTCTCACACTAACCAAATCTAAAATAAACAAATAAATAAAACAACAAAAAATATGTAAGTAAAAAAATTGTTCAATTTTAACTTTCTACAATGCAAATGCCTTATTTTATAAAGAGGTCATATAAAACAAACCAATAACAACCTAATAATATAGAATATATCTAATTTGAATTAGTTGGAAACAAATCCAACTAATTATATCTAGAGGACATGACAACAGGATAAGTTGCTAACTATTCTCACTAATTTGAATGTAATCAATTTAGTTGCAAAAAATTATCAACAAGTCTAACTTACTTCTAACTAATTTGGATATAACCAAATTAGTTGTAAATCTAAAAGTATATAATTTCCATCTAATAAATAGTGTTCTATAGCTATGACCTTTCTACAATAATTGTTTCTTTCTATAAGTGGTATTTCTTCTTTTACAACATAATTATTGTCTAAAGTAATATGATTGGATTTCTACAACAAGGTTACAACATATCAATCAACATCCATAAGAAATTGTTATGGATACAAACTATTTATTATTCCCATGATTAACATCCATGATTACCTTCATTCTTTTTTTCTAATTTATTTTTATGGATACAAACTATTTATTATTGTTTACAACATCTATAAAATGGATCAAAATCACAATAAATTGTCACATAATGGTGTACATAAAGTATCATGTTATGCTAATGAAGGTCTTAAAATGACATTTTTTTGTCCATCATGTGGCCTCTTATCACCCCTTTTCTAATGTGATTTATATTATCTACTAGAGAATTCTACATCAAAGCATCCTTGGTGCATGGGATATCCTATGAAACTTATCTCATACCTCATTTTCTGCCAGACCAAGGTTTTCATTAGTACCACTTTTTTTTTAGGGATTTCCTTGTATAATAAGTTATCTTAATATCAAGGTCAAATTTAGTTTCCCTCTTTATATTGGCATAAAATGCATACCCTAGGGAAGAGCGGTCATACCACTATTGTAACTCATATTTATACCCATGGAGAGCCTCAGGCTTAGCTATTATTACATTTTCATTTGAGTTGGCCTTCTTATATACTATGTCTTCTTTCATGGGTGTAGAAGGTGTTAATACATTGTGTCAAGATCTCATTAATAAAAAGGGACTAAGGGTCATAAATCCAATAATATTGCAATAACATCAACCCTAAACCATTTATCCTATCACTAATGAGTAAGTGGCAACCCCTCATCTTTGGCATGATTGACATGATTGTCTTCTTTTGTCATAGAAGTTGGCCATATTTTTCCCTTTGAAATACTTTTGATCTGCATAGTCTAATTATGTCACATATTCTAGGCTGAACACATAATTAGGTATGAATATGGGTAATTCATACGGTATACCAAGAAATCCAAATAGGTTGATGAAGGATTTCTATTTCCCCAAATAGAAGTTTCCATTGGGAAAATCCTTGGACCTAAGTATATTGCTTCTCTCTTTTGACAACCTAGGTACATTATCCTTTAACCCTTTCATAATTAGGTGGTACACTACATCATAAAATTAATAGGTAATTTTTCCATCTGCCTTGTATGTCATATCTATTTAGTTACAAATTGTCAATTGCTTGTTATAGGGCCTACTTTGGTTCAATCACAATTTTGGGAACCATTGCTTCTTCTTGATAAGTATCAACCATATGAGATAGGATGTATTTATAAATTGCCTTGTCTTCTTAAAAAATTGAGTTGCATGTTCCTTCAATCAACTATATAGTTTACACATTCCACCATTTAGGAGTGACTTGGGTAGTTTTCAATCGTATGTTGTAAGGTCACATGCTCTTCCTTGACCAATTCATTCACCATATCTCATGAGCATTGCTATCCTTAACAACTTCATTTGTATGACCTTCTTGAATTACCCAATTTTGAGTGGTAACTAAAACTTTTGTGCATCTGGAGAGCTCTTGAGTTATGTGGCGAAGAACTATTCCACTTATTACGGTTAATGTAGTTGTAATAATCAATTTGCACCTATAGATTGAATGTTGTCAATGCATTAATTTATCTTATTCATTCATCATCTTCCTTAACTTTTATAATGAATATGACCGTTTCATCTTAGTCCTAGGTAAACATAATAGAATAATCTTTGTCAAAAAAATTAGCATTTCTTTTATCTTTAGGTAATCCTATGCCTTAGGTACCAAATCCATCACTAACCAAGATGTCTACATTTTGCTAATACTCTAAGAGTCTATCTTGAGCCACCTATTGAAGTGTTTGATTACTTCATTCCTAAACTCAATAGGAAGGTATAGGACTTTCCCCTCAACCACCTCAAATATGGGTCATTATACATGTGCATGACCTTTTGGGGATTCTTTAGGGTCTTTTGTTTCTTAGCTCTAGATGAGCCAAAAATATTTGCTTGAATTTATGTGTTTTATGAGGTCATCATCATAGTGATTTGAGGGCTTAAATGTGTTGCTCCAACCATTGTGCCACTCTTGTTGTTACACTAGTGTCCATTCTATTTTCAAGAAATTGATTGAGAATCTACTAAGTTTGGACTAAAGGAGCAATTTACTTGTTTTTTATCCCTACTAAATGAGTTATTTGCTACTTATTTACTTGGGAATAAAATATTTTACCAAAAGGGAGCAATTTGGTAAGTTAGATTGCATAATTTTCTAGTTCTGGTGAGATAAATATTTTCAAAAGGGTATTAGTGATCCACTTCCTACTAGGGAAAATAGTAGCCTAAGATATAGGGTTGTATAGTGAGGGTTAAAATAGCAAGGAATGAGTTGTGTTGATGCCCAAGAAAAGGAGAAAAGGACACTACAAAGGATGCTTTTGGGGTAATGCATGTGAGAGGGACAATGCACTAGGCACAAATTGTGAATGGTGGAAGAGGGGACAAAGTGCTTCACAAACTATGACATGGAGACGACCTCAAATTAGTTCACCAAAAGAGGTCTTCAGTGTGAGAGTGCATGGTAGCTCAATAACAATGCTCAAAACAAATTAGGGGTAAGGTTTTAACTTCCTCTTAGTCTTTATCAATACTACAATAATACCACAATGTAGGGATCCTTTTAAAATATTAAAATAAGTACATTCTCATATATCCAATTAGACAAATCAACTCAAAATGCATCCTTTTACAGTTTTGGAAAAGTAGGTTTAAAATATGTCTCTTTTAAATCTAGATGCTATTTGAAACAAGAATTTGTATATAAACTAAAACATGTTATTATTTTTCTAATTGGTTATATGGGATTGAAATGGGCCCCATTCGTATTACATCATCACCACATAGTGGTATTACAATAACTTGGATATTATTGATGTATTGATTGGAAATATTCGAACCTAGGTCTCCTCCTTGAATGTTGAGGAATATAATTGGTTAAGCTAATGCTATTTGATCAAAAATAACTTTGTTAATTTAACTATATTAATATAATTAATTAATACTAGATCTGCAAGACTGGAACATCTGCATCGTTGAAGATTTGCAAGGCTGATAGCTATGAGGCTGGTACATTTGTGTCATTGGAAGATTTTTGAGGGTAGGAGATTCTAGATCCTTGGAATATTTTCAAGGTTAGTAGATTTGCACCACCAGGAGATCTGCTTCACTAGGATATCTACGAGGTAAGTACATCTATGCCACTAGGAGATCTGTGAGGCTGGTAGATCTGTATTGCTATGATATTTACATTGCTAGAAGATCTATGTTATTAGGAGATCTATGAGGCTAGGAATTTCTACATCGTTGGGATATCTATGAGGTTGGGAGATCTGTGTCATTGGGTAAGGTTAGATTTTTTTGTGTCGTTGGAAGATCTATGAGACTGGGAGATATTCACTGCATTTACTAGATTTTCATCATTGGGAGATCTACGAGGCTGGAAAATATACACCACTAAATATCTATGATATTGGGAGATCTATGTCGTTGGGAGATCTGTGAGACTTGTACATTTACGTTGTTGGGAGACCTGCATCACTAGAAGATCTGTGAGGCTCAAAGTTTCTACATTGTTGGAATATCTATGAGGTTGGGAGATATGTGCCACTAGGAGGTCTATGCTACTAGGAGATCTACAAGGTAAGTACATTTGTGCCACTAGGAGATCTACAAGGCTTGTATATTTGTGTTGCTAAGAGATCTACATCATTGGGAAATCTACATCGTTGGGATATCCACAAGGCTGAGAGTTTTTGTGTCACTGGGAGATCTATGAGGCTAGGAGATCTATGCCATTGGGAGAGGTTGGGAATTTTTGCATTGTTGAAAGATATACAAGGTTGGGATATCTATATCGTTGGGAGATCTACGTTGTTGAGATATTTGTGTCATTTGGAGATTTGTACCATTGGAATATTTATACCGTTGGAAGATCTGCACCATTAGGAGATCTACATCGTTGGGAGATTTATGAGGCAAGTAGATCTATGTCACTGGGATAGATATGTCATTGGGAGATCTATGAGGTTGGTACACCTATTAGTAAAATATCTATGAGGCTGGTGCATCTACGTCACTGGGAGATATGCATCATTGGGATATTTATGAGGTAAGTACATCTTCATTTTTGGGATATTTGTTTTGTTACGATATCTACGAGGTTGGTACATTTGCATTATTGGGGATCTATGTCATTGGGATATCAGTGTCATCAAGAGATCTACGTCGTCAAAATATTTACAAGACATCAAATGACATTAATTTTGAATAGAATTTGCATGGACAAAAGGGGTGAAGTGGCCTAGAGGGGTAAGGGTAATATAGAAGGTGTGTAGAGTGAGGTAGGTGCTAATGGTGAGAGGGACATGGCAGGTGTTTGCTTGGGACTTTATCTAGGTTTTTATGTGTTTGACCTAGGCATTGTGGGGTCCAAAAGCTTTGTTGTCTTCTACTCCCTCTATGGGTGATTCAAATTTTTATTGGTCTCAATTAGTTGACCCTATTGTTAATACTCACTTTGATATAGTTCTGGAGCTAGAGGCTAATATTTCTTATTTGTATATTCCTCAACCTATTCTTCATTGAACAGTAATGGAATGAGCAAACTCTTTGATTGAAAATTTTATTGGAATCCAACCAAATTTAGATTTATTGGGAAATGAGCTACTAAAAATGGAGGTCAAAGGGGGATCTAGAAGTGGTGGCATTGCCCAAAGGCTTTTTTCTCTTTAATTTTAAGGCCTCTAAAGACATGTAGGTTGTGGTTATGAAGGGACCATGGTTCTTTGGTCAAAAAGGTCTCTTTTTGAGGAAATGGTCCTCAAAATTCAATCTATCCACCAATAATATAAATATGGCATCCCTTTGGGTATGACTACTGAGGGTACTTATGGTTTTCTAGAATTATGGCATCCTTTAGGGTATTGCTAAATCAATGGGCAATTTGATTACGATGGATCTGACCACTTGGACAAAAGCAAGGATGGTTTTTGCTAAGTTGTGTGTGAACATTGATCTCTTTAAGCCTCTACCATCTTATATTAAGTTGATTTCAAGTTCTAGATATTAGATCTAGAATATAGAATATGAAACCTCTATTCTCGTTTGCTATGACTATAAAAAGGTTGGTCATTTACTGATCAAGTATCCTAAGATTCAACCTCCTAAGAAGTAGAAGGTCCGAATGTGGAGAAATAAAAAAAAGAGTTTCACTTTGATGTTGTGGTTTTTTCAAAATTTGGTGGGCATTCCAAAAGTGCAAAGGTGAATCCAAATAGATTTGTTGTATTAGGAGAGTCATTACCTCTTGGTCATGTGGTTAGGTTGGACACTATTCTGCATAAAGGAGTTAAGTTCCTAGATCTTCAAGGCGATCAGTTGCCTATTGCTCAAGTTCCTTTGTCCTCTCTTTAGGAGGCTCATATTGAGGTGTTTTTGGGGGTAGATGCCCTTGTTTTGTATAATGAGAAGTTTGTTGCCCTTATTGATAAGGAAAAGATGAAGTTGTACAAAGTCTCATTGGGATACAAAAGAGAAAGAGATTTTTACAAATGCATTGGAAGGAGAATCAAAGGAGGTCTGGTCTTCCTCGAAGGAAGATGACTTTCAAAAATATCTAAACAGGTGAAAGATGAAACTAAAGAAGATAATAGTTTAGAAACAACAACTCCTTCCTTCATCAGAAGGATCAAGAAAGAAGGGAAAGATTGGCTCTATGCAACCCATCAAAAATACTCAAAAAAAATGAATCTAGGTAGTGGGAGGGGGTCAGGGAGACCAAGAAAGTATAATGTTCTCTTAAAGAAAATGATTCAAGATTTAGTTTATGGCTTCCAATTTACATTACCTTTGAAAAGAGGGAAGGTTCCACAATCCTGGAAGTAATGAAGATTATATATTGGAATATTTGGGGTCTGCATGCCCTGACTAAACAAAGAGTGCTAAAATATTTTAGAAAAAAGTTTAAATCCTGATAGTATTTTCTTACAAGAAACTAAGATTGGTAATGAGTAATTTGATAAACTATGGAGGTTTGTTTGGAAGGGATGCAAAGGTTTGAGTAGGGCTGCTCATGGTTCCTTTGAAGGGTTGTCAATGCTTTGGAATCCCAATTCTATGAAGGAAAAGCTCATTTATCATGGAGTAGGCACTTGCATGCATCTAAACGAAAGTTGAAATAAAAATTCTCCTTTTAAGCCTCATTGGGTAGTGGCCTAGTCTATTTTGTGTCGTGACGTTATCTTTCTCTTTTGTTCACTTAATGGTTGTTGAATTCTGGTTTCTATTATTTTGGCCTTGGAGGCTCCAAAGGCCAAAATAATAGAAACTATAATTCAACAACCACTAAATATGTTTATGCAATTCCATAAGATAGTTTAAGGATTTAACCTTTGCATGCTAAATATGTCTATGCAATTGTTAAATTAAAAAAAATTATTAGGATAGGGTCTGGGTTTTGGATTTTTTAAAGATATTTAATGTTTAAATTATAGACGCAGGCAAGTGTGTAAAGAATAAGTGTGTAAAACTCTACATAACAAAAACAAAATATAAAAATAAATAAAAAATAATATAATTTAAATATTTTTAATAAATAAAATAGGGACATATACCTTTGTTGTATTTTTAGACTATTACATTAATGTTAAGTACATTTCATTGTATTTGCAATATTTGTCTGTTTGAGAGGATCATGGAAGCTAGTTTCATGATTCTTAGAGATTTATAAAGACCTTGGATAAGATAAAAGTTGTGCTGTCAATTTACCTAATAGAACTACGAAGGATTAGCTTTAACTATTTTTTGACTTAAATGATTTTCATATATTGATTGTCAACAACTAAATATTTTTTGTATTTTGGCCATAACATCCGTCTTGGAGGGACAAAACGTCAAGTTAAAGCATTTTTTTTTTTTTTCTATCAACAATATATGGAATGAGATAAATTTTGTTTGTCTTAATTTTATAATAGCACTATTGGTAGGTTATTTACTAATCACTATCAATGTATTTTATGCATTAACAATACTTAGACTTGGATTTTGAATATGTACTACTTTACTTGCTTCAAACTTTTTTGATGCATTTAACTATAAATAATGGAGGTCAATGAATGCTACAAAGTAGGCACAGGCTATAATTTTTATAAAATACACGAAACAACAAAAAAGATATTTCTTTAAAATAGAAAATACTCAATTTTCTAGAGAGCAGTGAAATTCTCACAACTCCACCATTCAAGCTTTCAAGGAATACTTGAATTGAATTCTTCCACCATGAGCACAAAAACACAAAAGCTCATCCATCTCCAAGTGGAAGTAGTTAATAAATCTTCTTAAACAAATACAATACTTTTTCATTTCTAGAGAAGGAAGACATAGATCATTTGTAGGATTCACTCGAGGAATTTCTCATTCGTCTTTTGAACCAATCTGGCCTAGAGGAAGATGAAACTCTTCAAACCAGTATTAAAAAACCAAATCAAAATATAGGTAAAATGCTAATTAAAATATTAGACAAACATAGATCATTTTCAGGATCCACTAGTAGAATTTTTCATTTCTCTTTTGAACCAATTTGACCTAGAGGAAGAAGATACTCTTCAAACCAATGTTAGAAAAAAAAATGAACAAAAAATATGGTAAAATGCTCACTAACAGATCAAAAAGATATAGATAATTTTCAAGATCCACCAATGGAATTTCTCATTCCTCTTTTGAACCAATCTAGCCTAGAGAAGGAAGATACTCTTCAGACTATAGTTAAAAAAAATAGAACCTGTGGTTATTACATGAATCAACATACTGCAAATTTTCTCAACAAATGTGTTGAGATAAACAACATGTAAATTACACACCTATTTTTAAATGAACTATGGAAGGTCGGTTATCCAAAGGGTGTCCTCCACATTTACCAGTTACACAAACCAAAAATATTACAATTAGTAAGCAAATCAAGACAGAAAAAGAAACATAACAAACATGAAAAAATAGCAAAAGTGTTATGGGTTAATAAGTCCCACCGTGATCGTCAAAATGTGATATAGAAGATGCACCATTTCATTAATCAATAAAAATATGTTACAAGTAATATTTTCTTTACACAAGGTCCTCTTGGGGCATACAATAGGGACTTCCCAAGGTGGGAGATGCCCTTTTATACAATATCACAAGAATGGTGTCCACAAGGATCTTCTATGCCACCTCTAAGGATGGGTGGGTTTGCTCAAGCGCTCGTTGCCTCACCACCCTAGGTTGCATCCACCTCCATGGTACTTGCACACAACCCAACACAAGAAGTTAGTAGCATCAAATGGACCTACCTTGGTTAGGCCCAAGTTAACAAAAGATGCATGCAATAAAATATTACAAATCTAGCTTAAAATGAGCAAATAACATGAGAATATCATTAGAATGTTGAGAAATATACCTTGCTTACCTTGCTTGTCTATTTACTATTGAAATTTTGTCGGGTTTTGTTTCTGATCTGAAAGCAACTTCAAGAACCGAATGCGTGCATGATGAGGGTTACCTTCCTCTTCATGATCAATGGAATAATATGTAACAGGGATAGGCTATGAAGGGAGGCTACACACACAAGGGGGTTGAGTGGGAATTTTGACAAAGTTTTGGTATGGGGACTTATGCGTTGTTGTAAATGAGGAAAATGAGGGAGCATTATAAGAAGTTGTGAGAGGGAGGGGGAAGGTACCCAAGATGTGAGGTGGTAGAATTGCCAAGTGTGAAAAGGGATTTAGACATTTAGGGATATTTATTAAGGAAAATGGGCACCTTCCCATATTAGTGGCCTTGGAAAGCATGAGAGAATTTGAAATTCAAAAATATTGGTGGAATGTGAAAGGGACTTGGGCATTTAATGTGCATTTATTACAGATTTTGACTTGGGATCAAGGAGCGATTAGGGCGTAATTAGAGGATTTAATTAGGAATTTGTAAAATTAATTAAAATTTGGATTTTTAGAGGGATACAAAATGACATGTTTTTTGTGTCTACACCAATTAGAGAAATCAACTCAAAACACACCCTTTTAAAATTTTGAAAATTAAACTTAAAACGTGTTCTTTTTAAATCTTGATGTTGTTTGAAATAATAGTCTTTGTACATAAAATAAAAAATGACTTTATTTTTCAATTATTTATAAGCGATTGAAATAGACCCCACTCATATTACATCATCACCACATTGGTATTACCAAAACTTGGATATTATCTATGTATTGTTTGATAAGATTTGAACTTGGGTCTCCTCCTTGAATGTTGAGAAATCTAACTCGTTGAACAAAACCATTTAATCAAAAATAATTTTATTATTTAACTATATTAATATAATTAATTAATAATAATTGTATAATTAACCTTTTTAATTCTCATTTTCATGTTAATAAAATAACTTACGATTTATAATTTTTTATAATATAGAAAAAATGTAATATTTATTTATATAAATTATTTAATCACAAGTCAAATTTAAACACATAATTTACAAAATGACTGATTATCATTTTTATTGATTTGCTTGTAATAATCTTTAAAAATTGCAAGGCATTTTATTTGACTTACATCATGTAATCCTACTTCTAAATGGTTGTATTCTTAGCCTTAGAAATAAGGCAAACGGCTCCAAATGGTGGCCAAGCCCACAATGAAGGGTAAGTATATAAACCTTCGAGAAGAAGAATGAAGGGTAAGTATATAAACCTTTCAGAAGAAGGGTGTCCTTAGATGGTGGGGAACTCACCCTTCTTGACTAAGTCCGGTCGAGCTCCATAAGATGTCGTAATCCTTCATTAAAATTAAAAGTTACAAAATAATAGGACTTTCGTTCGAGGGCCTTTGCCACACAATTGACGAGGAAGTCTCCTTCCCTTCATACCAACTCCAATGAATGCCAGTGAAGAAAAATATTATAACAATCAAAGAGCTTTGACTAAACTAAGTCCAGTTTTCCAAGAAGTAGAAGCCATCGCTGCTAAATTATTATTTTTAAAAGAGCTTTATATATACTAAGGTTTGATAAGTAGATAGATTTGAATTAAAGTTTTTAATAAAATAATTATAGTTTCAATTATTAAAATTTTCCGCAAAAACATAATAAAATTATTAAAAAGATCAAAGTTTTAATTATTAGGGTGTTCCACGAAGACATAACAAAATTATTAAGGATTCAGCCTTTGCATGCTTAATCATGTTTTAGAAAATATTAATAAGCTGCTAAATTAAAAAATATAAAAATAATTTAAATAAATAATATGTTTCTAGACCACTTCATTAAAGTCGAGTACATTTCAGCGTGCTAAATAATCCATAAAAGTCGTGTACATGAACGTTCTTTGTGTAATTTTTGCCTCCAAATTCTATGGATAAGATATAGGGTCGAGGGTGAAAATAGCAAGGAATGAGTTGTGTTGATGCCCAAGCAAAAGGGAAGAGGACACTACAAAGGATGCTTTTGGGGTAATGCATGTGAGAGGGGCAATGCACTAGCACAAATTATGAATGGTGGAAGAGGGGGTAAAGTGCTTCAACAACTATGACATGGAGGCGATCTCAAATTAGTTCACCAAAAGAGGTTTTCATGTTAGAGGGCATGGTAGCTATTACGCTCAAAATAAACTAGGGGTAAGGTTTTAACTTCTTCTTAGTCTTTCTCAATACTACAATGTAGGGATCCTTTTAAAATATTAAAAAAATATATTCTCATATAGCTAATTAGACAAATCAACTCAAAATGCATCCTTTTACAATTTTGGAAAAGTAGGTTTAAAACATGTCTCTTTTAAATCTATATGTTATTTAAAACAAGAATTTGTATATAAACTAAAAAATGTCATTATTTTTTCAATTGGTTATATGGGATTGAAACGGATCCTATTCGTATTACATCATCACCACATAGTGGTATTATAATAGCTTGGATATTATCAATGTATTGATTGGAAATATTCGAACCTAGGTCTTCTCCTTGAATGTTGAGGAATCTAATTGGTTAAGCTAATGTTATTTGATTAAAAATAACTTTGTTAATTTAACTATATTAATATAATTAATTAATACTAGATCTGCGAGACTGGAATATTTGAATCATTGAAGATTTACAAGGCTGGGATATCTGTAAGGCTAGTACATTTATGCCATTGGAATATTTGAGGCTAGGAGTTTCTAGATCATTGGAATATTTGTAAGGTTGGGATATTTGCACCACTAGGAGATCTGCGTCGTTAGGAGATCTACAACGTAAGTACATCTATGCCACTAGGAGATCTATAAGGCTGGTAGATTTGCATTGCTATAATATTTGCATCGCTAGAAGATCTATGTTATTGGGATATCTACGAGGCTAGGAGTTTCTACAACGTTGGGATATCTACGAGGTTGGGAGATCTGTGTCATTGGGTAAGGTTAGAATTTTTTGTCATTGGAAGATCTATGAGACTGGGAGATCTTCATTGTATTTATTATATTTGCATCATTGGAAGATCTACGAGATTGGAACATCTACACCACTAAAGATCTATGAGGTTGGAAGATCTATGTCATTGGGAGATCTGTGAGACTCATACATTTATATTATTGGGAGATTAGCATCACTAGAAGATCTGTGAGGCTAGGAGTTTCTACATTATTGGAATATCTATGAGGTTGGAAGATCTATGCCACTAGGAGATCTATGTTACTAGGATATCTACAAGTTAAGTACATTTGTGCCACTAGGAGACCTACAAGACTTGTAGATTTGTGTTGCTAAGAGATCTACATCATTGGGAGATCTACGTCGTTGGGAGATCTACAAGGCTAAGAGTTTTTGCATCACTAGGAGATCTATGAGGCTAGGATATTTGTGTCATTGGAAGAGGTTGGGAGTTTTTGCATCATTGAAATATATACAAGGTTGGGAGATCTATATCATTGGGAGATCTACGTTATTGAGAGATTTATGTCATTAGAAAATTTGTACCATTGGAAAATCTATACCGTTGGAAGATATGCATCATTGGGAGATCTACATCGTTGGGAGATTTATGAGGCAAGTAGATCTATGTCACTGGGAGATATATGTCGTTGGGATATCTATGATGTTGGTACATCTATTATTAAAATATCTATGAGATTGGTGCATCTATGTCACTGGGAGATCTACATCATTGGGAGATTTATGAGGCAAGTACATCTTCATTGTTGGAATATTTATTTTGTTAGGAGATCTATGAGGTTGGTACATTTGCATTATTTGGGGATCTGTCATTGGGATATCAGTGTCATCGAGAGATCTACATCTTCATAAGATTTACAAGACATCAAATGACATTGATTTTGAATAGAATTTGCATGGGCAAAGGGGTGAAGGGGCCTAGAGGGGTAAGGGCAACATAGAAGGTGTGTAGAGTTAGATAGGTGCTAATGGTGATGGGAATAATGGCAGGTGGTCCTTTGGGACTCTGTCTAGGTTTTGATGTGTTTGACCTAGGCATTGGGGGGTCCAAAAGCTTCGTTGTCTTCTACTCCTTCTATGGGTGATTCAAATTGTTCTTGGTCTCAAGCGTTATTATTTGGACCTATTGTTAAGACTCACTTTGATCTAGTTCTAGAGATAGAGGATGATGTTTCTTATTTGTAGATTCCTCAACCTATTCTTCATTGAACAATAATGGAACGAGCAAACTCTTTGATTGGGAAGTTTATTGGAATCCAACCAAATTTAGATTCTATTAGGAAATTAGCTACTAAAAATGGAGATCAAAGGGGGATATGGAAGTGGTGGCATTGACCAAAGGATTTTTTCTCTTTAATTCTAAGGCATCTAAAGACATGTAGGCTGTGATTATGAAGGGACCATGGTTCTTTGGTCAGAAAAGTTTCTTTTTGAGAAAATGGTCCTCAAAATTCAATCCATACACCAAGAATATCAATATGGCACCCCTTTGGATATGATTACCGAGTTTACTTGTGGTTTTCTAGGATGATGGCATCCTTTAGGGTATTGTTAAATCAATGGGTAATTTTATTACGATGGATTTGACCACTTAGACAAAAACAAGGATGGTTTTTGCCAAGTTGTGTGTTAACACTGATCTCTCTAAGCCTCTACCATCTTCTATTAAGTTGGTTTCAAGTTCTAGAGATTGGATCTAGAATATAGAATATGAAACCTTTATTCCCATTTGGTATAACTATAAAAGGGTTGGTCATTTACTGAACAAATATCCTGAGATTCAACCTCCTAAGAAGTAGAGGGTCTAGATGTGGAGAAAGAAAAAAAAGAGTTCCACTTTGATGTTGTTGTGGTTTTTTCAAAAGTTGGTGGGCATTCCAAAGGTGCAAAGGTGAACCAAATAAATTTATTGTATTAGGATATTTGTTGCCTCTTGGTCATGTGGTTAGGTTGGATGTTATTCTGCATAAAGGAGTTAAGTTCCTAGATATTCAAGGCAATCAATTTCCTATTGCTCAGGTTCCTTTGTCCTCTCTTTAGGAGACTCAGATTGAGGTGTTTTTGGGAGTAGCTACCCTTGTTTTGTATAATGAGAAGTTTTTTACCCCTCTTGATAAGGAAAAATATGAAGTTGTACATAGTCTCATTGGGATTCAAAAGAGGAAGAGATTTTTGCAAATGCATTGGAAGGAGAATCAAAGGAGGTCTGGTCTTCCTTGAAGGAAGATGAATTTCAAAAAGATCTAAATAGGTGAAATATGAAACTAAATAAGAAAATAGTTCGACAAAAACAACTCCTTCCTTCATCATCAAGATCAAGCAAGAAGGGAAAGATTGGCTATATGCAACCCATAAAAAATACTCAAAAAAAATGAATCTAGGTAGTGGGAAGGGGTTAGGGAGACCAAGAAAGTATAGATCTTAAAGAAAATGATTCAAGATGTGTCTTATGGCTCCCAATTTACGTTACATTTGAATGGAGGGAAGGTTCTGCAGTCCTGGAAGTAATGAAGATTATCTCTTGGAATATTCGGGGTCTGCATGCCCCGATTAAACAAAGAGTGCTAAAATATTTTAGAAAAAATTTTAAATCCTGATATTATTTTCTTACAAGAAACTAATATTGGTGATGAATATATTTATAGATTATGGAGGTTTTTTTGGAAGGGATGCAAAGGTGTGAGTAGGGTTGCTCATGGTTATTTTGAAGGGTTTTCGACGCTTTGAAATCCCAATTCTATGGAGGGAAGGCTCATTTATCATGGAGTAGGTATTTGCATGCCTCTAAAAGAAAGTTGAAATACAAATTCTCCTTTTAAGCCCCATTGGATAGTGGGCTAATCTATGTTGTATCATGACGTTATCTTTCTCTTTTGTTCACTTAATGGTTGTTGAATTCTGGTTTCTATTCTTTTGGTCTTGGAGGCTCTAAAGGCCAAAATAATAGAAACCAAAATTCAACAACCACTAAATATGTTTATGCAATTCCATAGGATAGTTTAAGAATTTAACCTTTGCATGCTAAATATGTTTATGCAATTGTTAAATTTACAAAGTTATTAGGACAAGATCTGGGTTTTGGATTTTTTAAGAGATTTAAGGTTTAAATTATAGACGTAGGCAAGTGTGTGAAGAAAAAGTGTGTAAAACTGTACATAACAAAAACAAAATATAAAAATAAATAAAAAAACAATATATTTTTAATAAATAAAATAAGGACATATACCTTTTCTATGTTTCTAGACCATTACATTAATGTCAAGTACATTTCATTGTATTTGCAGTATTTGTATGTTTGAGAGGATCATGGAAGCTAGTTTCATGATTCTTTGAGATTTATAAAGCATTAACTATTATTTGACTTAAATGATTTTCATAGACTAATTGTCAATAACTAAATATTTTTTTGTATTTTGGTCATAACATCCATCTTGGAGGGACAAAATATCAAGTTAAAGCATTTTTTCTTTTTGCTATCAACAATATATGGAATGAGATAATTTTTGCTTGTATTAGTTTTATAATAGCACTTTTGGTAGGTTATTTACTAATCACTATCAATGTATTTTATGCATTAACAATACTTAGACTTGGATTTTGAATATGGACTACTTTATTTGCTTCAAACGTTTTTTTATGTATTCAACTATAAATAATGGAGGTCAATGACTGTTACAAAGTAGGCACAAGCTATAATTCTTATAAAATACAAGAAACAACAAAAAAGAGATTTCCTTAAAATAGGAAATACTCAATTTTCTAGAGAGCAGTGAAATTCTCACAACTCCACCTTTCAAGCTTTCAAGGAATACTTGAATTGAATTCTTCCACCATGAGCACAAAAACATAAAAGCTCATCCCTCTCCAAGTGGAAGTAGTTAATAAATATTCTTAAACAAATACAATACGTTTTCATTTGTAGAGCAGGAAGACATAGATCATTTGCAGGATTCACTAGAGGGATTTCTCATTCCTCTTTTGAACCAATTTGGCCTAAAGGAAGATGATACTCTTCAAACTAGTGTTAAACAAAACTAAATCAAAAGACATGTAAGATGCTAATTAAAAGATCAGACAAACATAGATCATTTTCAAGATCCACTAGTAGAATTTTTCATTTCTCTTTTGAACCAATCTGAACTAGAGGAAGAAGATACTCTTCAAACCGATGTTAGCAAAAAACTGAACAAAAAATGGTAAAATACTCAATAATAGATCAAAAGGACATAGATCATTTTCAAGATCCACCAATGGAATTTCTTATTTCTCTTTTGACCCAATCTAGCCTAGAGAAGGAAGATACTCTTCAAACTATAGTTAAAAAAAAGTTGAACTTGTGGTTATTACATGAATCAACATACTGTAGAATTTTCTCAACAAATATATCAAGATAAACAACATGTAAATTACACACCTATTTTGAAATGAACTATGAAAGATCGGTTATCCAAAGGGTGTCCTCCACATTTACTAGTTACAAAAACCAAAAATATTACAATTAGTAAGCAAATCAAGACAGACAAAGAAACATAATGACCATAAAAAAATAACAAAAGTGTTATGGGTTAATAAGTCCCACCGTGATCGCCAAAATGTGATATAGAAGATGCACCATTTCATTAATTAATAAAAATATGTTACAAGAAATATTTTCTTTACACAAGGACCTCTTGGGGCATACGATAGGGAGTTCCCAAGGTGGGATATGTCTTTTTATACAATGTCACAAGAATGATGTACATAAGGATATTCTATGCCACCTCTAAGGATGGATGGGTTTGCTCGAGCACTCGTTTGCTCACCACCCTAGGTTGTATCCACCTCCATGGTACCTGCACACAATCCAACACAAGAAGTTAGTAGCATCAAATGGGCCTACCTTGGTTAGGCCCAAGTTAACAAAATATGCATGCAATAAAATATTACAAATCTAGCTTAAAATGAGCAAATAACATGAGAATGTCATTAGAATGTTGAGAAATATACTTTGCTTACCTTGCTTGTCGATCTACTATTGAAATTTCATTGGGTGTTGTTTTTGATCTGAAAGCAACTTCAAGAACCGGATGCGTGCATGATGAGGGTTACCTTCCTCTTCATGATCAATGGAAGAATAAGTAACAAGGATGGGCTATGAAGGGAGGCTACACACACAAGGGGGTTGAGTGGGGATTTTGACAAAGTTTTGGTATGGGGACTTATGCGTTGTTGTAAATGAGGAAAAGGAGGGGGTATTATAAGCAGTTGTGAGAGGGAGGGGGAAGGTACCCAAGATGTGAGGTGGTGGAATTGCCAAGTGTAAAAAGAGATTTGGACATTTAGGGATATTTATTAAGTAAAATTGGTGCCTTCCCATATTTGTGGCCTTGGAAAGCATGAGAGAATTTAAAATTCAAAAAAATTGCAAGGTGGAATGTGAAAGGGACTTGGGCATTTAATGTGCATTTATTACAGATTTTGACTTAGGATCAAGGAGCAATTAAGGCGCAATTAGAGGATTTAATTAGAAATTTGTAAAATTAATTAAAATTTGGATTTTTAGAGGGATACAAAATGACATGTTTTTTTGTGTCTACACCAATTAGAGAAATCAACTCAAAACACACCCTTCTAAAATTTTGAAAAAGTAAACTTAAAATGTGTTCTTTTTAAATCTTGATGCTATTTGAAATAATAATATTTGTACATAAAATAGAAAATGACTTTATTTTTCAATTATTTATAAGCGATTGAAATAGACCCCACTCATATTACATCATCAACATAGTGGTATTACCAAAACTTGGATAAAATCTATGTATTGTTTGATAAGATTTGAACTTGGGTCTCCTCCTTGAATGTTGAGAAATCTAACTCGTTGAACAATACCATTTAATCAAAAATAATTTTATTATTTAACTATATTAATATAATTAATTAATAATAATTGTATAATTAATCTCTTTAATTCTCATTTTCATGTTAATAAAATAACTTACGATAAATAATTTTTTATAATATAAAAAAATATGTAATATTTATTTATATAAATTATTTAATCAAAAGTCAAATTTAAACACATAATTTACAAAATGACTGATTATCATTTTTATTAATTTGCTTGGAAGGCATTTTATTTGACTTAAATCATGTAATCCTACTTCTAAATGGTTGTATTCTTAGCCTTAAATATAAGGCTAACGACGCCAAATGGTGGCCAAGCCTACAATGAAGGGTAAGTATATAAACCTTCGAGAAGAAGAATGAAGGGTAAGTATATAAACCAAACCTACAATGAAGGGTAAGTATATAAACCTTCGAGAAGAAGAATGAAGGGTAAGTATATAAACCAAACCTACAATGAAGGGTAAGTATATAAACCTTCGAGAAGAAGAATGAAGGGTAAGTATATAAACCTTCCAGAAGGGTGTCCTTAGATGGTGGGGAACTCACCCTTCTTGACTAAGTCATGTTCAATAATCGAATGTGTCCGGTCGAGCTCCATAAGATGTCGTAATCCTTCATTAAAATTAAAAGTTACAAAATAATAGGACTTTCGTTCACGGGCCTTTGCCTCACAATCGACGAGAAGTCTCCTTACCTTCATACCAACTCCAATGAATGCCAGTGAAGAAAAATATTATAACAATCAATAAGCTTTGACTAAACTAAGTCCAGTTTTCCAAGAAGTAGAAGCCATCACTCTGCTAAATTATTATTTTTAAAAGAGCTTTATATATACTAAGGTTTGATAGATAGATAAGTAGATTTGAATTAAAGTTTTTTATAAAATAATTATAGTTTCAATTATTAGAATGTTCCGCAAAAACATAATAAAATTATTAAAAGATCAAAGTTTTAATTATTAGTGTGTTCCACGAAGACATAACAAAATTATTAAGGATTCAGCCTTTGCATGCTTAATAATATTTTAGAAAATATTAATAAGCTGTTAAATTAAAAAATATAAAAATAATATAATTTTAAAAATAATTTTAATAAATATGTTTCTAGACCACTTCATTAAAGTCGAGTACATTTCAACGTGCTAAATAATCCATAAAAGTCGTGTACAAGAACGTTCTTTGTGTAATTATTGCCTCCAAATTCTATGGATAAGCTCGTGCAACCTGACTTTTGCTTGCTTAAAAATCACGTAGTTCGTTGCCGTTCGGGAGGTGTTCGGAGTTACGTAAAGGACAAGTATATTAAAATAGATTTTATCATTAAGATTGTTTAGCTGTATTATAATGTTTAGCTGTATTATAATAGTTTGGATATTATTTATGTGTTGCTCAGTAAGATTGGTCTTATTTTAAATGTTGAAAAATTTAATTAATTGATCTAATTTCATTTGACATACCACTACGGTATCTCTCACACGAGACTAAAAATATGAGGATAGAGCACAAGTTTGTTAAAGCAGTTCCAGTTCCCTTGTATTGGGTCTCTTGGATGAAAACCTAAAAACACAACACTACAATATTCATCATAGTGCAAAAATTTAGGGTAAAGTGTAGGTTTTTAAAAGGGGTCTTATTTCCTTATATCAGGATTTGAACTTGGGTCTTCTAGATGAAAACCTAAAAACATACCATTATGATATAGCTTATGAGACTATTAGTAATAGGGGATGTTATGATCAAATATTTTGATATATAAATTGTTTTTATATTAATTATATAATATATTTTTTTGATTGATGGGAAAGGGTTTTGAAAGGGATCCTGAACCTTTTACAAAATAAAAATCAAAGCAGGATAAATCAACAAGATAAACCCAAGAAGAAACAAAAAAATGAGCAACTAAAACATCTCAAACCAAATGGAGAGAGGAAAGAAACCCAAATAAACCCAAGCGCAACCAGTTCCAAGAACTGCACAAATATCAACACCAGTCAGCCATGAAGTGAGTCTCATTCGCACAAACCAACATCAAGGAACTTCATGTGAGTGATAGATTGATGAACCAAATGGAAAGGAAATTTAGAGTAAACAAATGTCATCATCCTGATTGGTAGACCTGAGGTTCTGAGGGAAATCAGCATGCCAAACCCGAAGGGTCTCTTCCTCGACTCCTCTATTAGCAAGTGAGTTAGCAGCTTTATTTCCTTCTCTTAACACATGTTGGATAATAACATTAGAGTACTTGCTAACAAGCCTCCTGCATTCGTAAATGATATTGGAAAGGCTCCACGAAGGGGATTGAGAAGCTTTGAGACAGTTGATGACCATCAAGGAATCTCCTTCAATGATTAAGTTATTGAAGCCAGGGCCTTCTAGGACAAGCATGCCTTGATAAAGAGCTCTCACCTCAGCCAAGTTGTTGGTTTGAACTCCAATATTCTTTGCATACGCTGCAATGATTTTCCCTTTATTGTCCCTGATTATGTCGTCGCTCCCAGCCCTTACAAGATTTCCATTAGTCGCTCCATCGAAGTTGAGCTTTATCCACCCTATAGGAGGAGGGATCCAAGCAATGCCTGATCTATCAAAAACAGGGCGAGGAGATCCTACAACACAATTTGTTAGATTGAAACTTGCAAACAAGCAAGATTCAAGACCATGTTTGGGGGCCCCATTCGATGAGACAAGGCTGGCATTTTCAGAGGTAAAGGTGGTGATGTGAAAGAAGATGAATTGAGGGTCTTTGACTAGTCCTTTGAACACCTTGTTGTTATGTTCCAACCAAATATGCCACAGGAAGTGGTGTAGGCATACGGACCACTTAATTGGAAATTAAAGAAGGGGTTAGGCCATTGCTCAAATAGAAGGACGATGGAAGATGGTTGAACCCAGGCAATGTTGACCAAATCAAACAGGGAATTCATAATGGAAAGAGAAAAAGGGTATTGTAAGAAAATATGGAAGGTTGATTCCCAATTGGACTTGCAAAGAGGGCAACTATTGGGATAAAAAGGTCTTTGATGATTAAATCATCCATAGTTAAAATTCGATTTTGAGATGCAAGCCAGGAAAAGAAGCCGATTTTTAGAATTAGTGTTTTAACCCGGACATACTTGGCAGGGATCCAGCTAGGTGAGGGGGTATCTTGAATATAGTAAATATATTTAACCATGAACTTACCATCCTCACTAAGCTTCCATATGAGATTGTCTTTTGACTGGTAGTTCTGAATAACAAAGACTCACAATAAATTTTGAAGGGTTCTGGTAGCAGAGGTGTAATTGAAATCCAGATCATTTGTGGGAATGGATTTCCAGAGACGTCAGTTAGGAGATTGAGAAATGAAGTTAATCACTCTGCTTCTGAAGGTTTGGTCTGTGAAGGGCTTGAGAATTGCCAGATTTGGCTCAGTTATGACGGGGTGATCCTTAAGCCAAACATCTTATCAGAACATTATAAAATTGCCACAGCCAAGTTTCCATCTCATTCCTTTTCTGATAATGTCTCTGCATTGAATGAAAGAATTCCAAAAACACGAACCTTGAGGGAGAGGTTGGCTATCCATGAAATAGGTTTGTTGGAGGTATTTCTTTTTTACTATATCAATCCAAATAAATTGAGCCTCGGTGACAATTCTGGAGGCTTGCTTTCTCATGAGTACTAGACTCATTTTGTGGATTTCCCTAAACCCTAACCCTCCTTGATCTTTTTTTTATTCATACAACATATAAAATATTTTACAATACAATTCATATGTTTAGTTTAAGTGCAATTATTTTGTTCAACTATATTAATAATCACTGAGACAAATTTACTATAAAATTTCATACAATATGTACTACATCATAAAGTCTTTGTTGCCATCTCACTCTACTCCATACAATCCTCAACTATGAACAATAGACAATGCATAAGTTGAATAATCCACCCAAGAAAAGATAGATAAATAAATCAATTAATGTTAAATAAATAAATATATAAACTCATTATACATGACTTTTCTTAACTAATAAATCTTAATTTTCTCTTTTTAAATTTATATTTTTATCTTTACATTTATCTTATTTTACTATCTTTCTATATCACAAGTTTTTTTTTAAAGCTTTACACTTATCTTTTTATTTTTCGGTCTCTATATCATTATTACTTTTCTATTTTTCAGTTAACAAAAATATTATGAATTTGGATCCTCGTTATGAGCATCATTTGGTTTAGAACATGGTTTTTGAAAAGAAAAACAGAGCATATGCTAATTAAACACAGAATAAAAACTGCAAGCTAAAAAATGAACAACAGTTAAAAGGAGGACACAATAAATACAGAGAAATATATATTTATTCAGAGGAACTCTGCACTGCCATTTTACATACATACAATTCTCTTATATAATCACAAAATGAGAGGAACCCACAACCTTCTAGAATTTTCTAGGGTTTAATAATCTTCTGGAATCTTCCAGATCATACTAAAAAGCATAAATTCCACAAAAAGGGGTTTCCATGAACTTTCCAGAATATTCTCCACAAAAAGGGGTTTCCATGAACTTTCTAGAAGGTTCCATCATTAGTCAGGAAAATCATGCAGCACCTGCATATTATAACAAACTCCCACTTGATGCAGGATTTTTCTGGAATATTTTATCCCAATTTCACTGCTGCAAAATTGGTGCTTTTGAACTGTGACAACCTTAGTAAGTGCATCTGTTGTATTCTCTTGAGTTTTGCATTTGATCAGGTTAATCATTCCACACTCCACCATATCATGCACAAAATGATATTTCACTGCAATATATTTTGTCCTTTCATGGAATGATGAAGAATATGCAAGTGCTATTGCACTTTGACTATCACATTTTATTCCAATATATTATTGGTTTAAATGCAAACCTTTGCACAACCTCATCAACCAAACAAATTCTTTTGTAGCATCAGTTGCAGCAATATATTCAACTTCAGCACTTGACAAAGCTACAATAGTTTGCTTTTTACTCCTCCAACTCACTGCACCACCATACAAAGTGAAGACATATCCTCCTGTTGACTTACGGTTGTCCAAGTCACCTGCCCAATCTGCATCTACATGTCCCTGCAAACAAAAATCTTCATTCTTCTTGGGAAGATAACACAAAACATGATCTTTAGTACCCTATAAATATTTGAAAATTCTTTTTACAACAATCCAATGTTCCTTTCCAGGATTGGACATATATCTACTGACCATACCAACTGCATGAGCAATATCAGGCCTGGTACATACCATTGCATACATCAATGAGCCCACAGCCTCTGCATATGGAATTTTCTTCATCCTCTCCTTTTCTTCAGCTGTAGTTGGACACATTTTTGTAGATAATTTAACTCCAGGCTGCAAAGGAGTTTTGGCAGGTTTACTATCTTGCATTCCAAATTCTTTCAAAATCTAGTTAATGTAATCCTTTTGGGAAAGCCATAATTGTCTGCCCTTACGATCTCTGACAATATCAATACCCAAGCAATGGCGTGCCTGACCCAAGTCCTTCATATCAAATTTATTTGACAATAACTCCTTAGTTTTTGAAATCAATTGCTTATTATTTCCAATTAGAAGGATGTCATCCACATACAAAACCAAAATTACAAAACTTTTACTTTTTGTTTTGTAATACACACATGGATCTGTAGGGTTACAAAAAAATCCAATCTGCAACACATAATTGTCAAACTTTTGGTACCATTCTCTAGGAGACTGCTTCAATCCATAGAGAGATTTTTTCAACCTACAAACAACACCTGCACCTCCTACTTCAAAACCTTCAGGCTGTTGCATGTATATTTCCTCCTTCAAATCTCCATGCAGGAATGCAGTTTTAACATCCATTTGTTCAACTTCTAAATCAAAAGCAACAACATATGCAAGCAAAAGTCTAATAGAAGATAACTTCACAATGGGAGCATAAGTTTGATGAAAATCAATACTTGGGATCTGAGAGAACCCTTTTGCAACCAATATGACCTTGTATCTTTCCACAGACCCATCAGGCCTTAACTTCTTTCTGAACACCCACTTGCTGCCTACTATTTTTCTCCCAGCAGGTTGTTGAACTAAATCCCATGCATGGTTCTTCTTCATTGAATCCATTTCTTCCTGCATGGCCTTCTTCCAATGCTCTTTCTCCGGACTGTTCATGGCATCTTCAAATGTGAGAGGATCATCACCAACAACTGTAAATCCACAAAAATAATCTTGAATCCTGTTGGGAAGATGTTTCTCTCTTTTAGTTCTTTTAGGCTGCTCCACAAATTCTTGGATCTCTTCTCTACAAGGTTGATAATCAGACTGTATTATTTTTTGATCCTCTTGATGCACTTCTTCAGGCATATAAGCAGACAAATCTTCACTAGGTCCTTCTAGGTTGGAAACTCTATCTGAAATATCAAAAGATATTATTTCTTGAGGCTGATGGGGCTGAGCATGTGCTTCATTTGAAGGTTGACCTAACATAGTGTATTCATGCACACTAACCTTCTCTTTCAACTATTGTTGTGATTCATGTTGTTGAATATCTCCAGCTATCTTAATTTCCTTAAAAATCACATCTCTGCTAAAAATACTTCTATGTTCATCCGAAATCCATAATTTATATCCTTTTATTCCAACAACTTCTCCATAACCAACAAGAATGCATTTCTTAGATTTTTCATCCAATTTTTTCCTCTTTTCAGTAGGAATGTGGATAAAGGCTTCACAACCAAAAGGCTTCACAACCAAAAATCCTTAGGTGAGAGATAGATGGTTTTCTCCCACTCCTAGCCTCTTCATGTGTCTTGTCACTCAAAGTAGTGGATGGTGACAAATTAACCAAATAGCTGGCAGTTGAAATTGCTTCAGCCCAAAATCCTTTACTGAGCTTTGCATCTGATAACATGCTCCTCATACATGCTCCTCATCTTCTCCAATAGTGTTCTATTCATTCTCTTTGCTACTCCGTTTTGTTGAGGAGAATAAGGTGTAGTCTTTTTTCTAAAGATGCCTTTTTTCTTGCAAAACTCTTCAAATTCAGTAGAACAATATTCTCCTCCATTGTCACTACACAATATCTTAAGTTGTCTGCCTGTCTGCCTTTCTACATTAGCAACAAACCTTTTAAAATGATCAAGTATGTCACTTTTTTTCTTCAAAAATACAGTCCATACTTTTTTGCTATGATCATCAATAAAAGTGGCAAAATATAGAGCACCACCAATAGACTGAGTATCCATAGGACCACAAATGTCTGTATGAACAAGATCCAAAATAGATTTAGCTCTATGTGGGTGAGGAGAGAAGCTTACCCTTTTTTGTTTGCCCATCACATAGGATTCACAAAAGTTGAGAGTGTTGGAGCTGATATCCTTGAGGCCATACACCATACCTTTGTTGACCAACTGCTTCAAGCTGGTTTCTCCCAGATGACCAAGTCTTCTGTGCCAAAGAAGACAATCTCCAACATCTGCTTCATCATTTTTCTCAGCTGCATTGCAATGGCTTTTCTCACAAGGGTTGACATCCAATTTGAACAAAGTTCCTTTCTTATTTCCTTTTGCAAGCACCAATGCACCTCTGGTGAGCTTGCATCCTTCATATGAGAAGGTAATAGTTACTCCTTTTTTAGCCAATTGTCCAACTGAGAGAATATTTCTTCTCAACTGAGGGACATATCTAAATTTTTGTAAATACTTGACTTTTCCACTTGAATCCCTCACAAGAACTGTACCTTCTCCTTCTACATCACAAAATGCATTATCACCCATATAAAATTTTACACCATTTACCTCTTTGTAGTTGACAAACCACTCACGGTGTGGTGTCATGTGGAAAGAGGCTCTTGAATCTATAATCCAGTCTCCAGGGCACACTTCAGTTGACAGACAGGAAGAAGCAAGAAACATGGAGTTTTCATCTGCAAATTTCTCAACTGTCTCTTCTTCTGCTACCTTTTCAGTTTTTTTCTTCAACAAGGGACAATGAAACTTGATATGCCCCTTTTTGTGACAGTAGTAGCATTCCACATTGCTGAAATTTTTCTTTCCTATGCTGGATGATCTGCCTCTGCCTCTAGACTTGCTTCTCCCACTAGATCTACCTTTTCCTCTTTCCTTTGAGCGTCCACGTGCTAAATAGGCCTCTGAAGTGGATGCTTCACCAAAAGATATTCTTCTTGTCTCCTCATTCAACAACTGGCTAACCACTGACTCCATCTATAACTTATCAAAAGCAGCACTTATGGCAGTAATAAGATTCTCCCATGAGTCTGGCATGTTGATTAACAATGCCAGACACTGATCTTCATCACTCCATTTATCACCAATGGAGTTTAACTGCTTCATTAACATATTAAAATCATTCAAGTGGTCTGAGAACTTACCACTCTCCTTCATCTTGAGATTTTCCAGCTTCTTTCGCAACATTAACTTGTTCACTATTGACTTGGAAGCATAGATGCTCTCCAGCTTTTTCCACATATCTTGAGCAGATTGTGCTTCTATCACATTTAAAATCATAGAGTCTACTAAACTTAGTCTAATAAGGGCCATTGCTTTTCTATCCAACTTATTAAACTCCTCTTGTGCCATTCCAATGGGCTTTCCATCAACTGCAACCCACAAGTCCCTTTCCACCAGTAAGTCCTCCATTTTGATCTTCCACAATGTGAAGTTCAATCCATTGAACTTCTCAATCTCCAGTTTGTTGCTCATTTTCTGCAAATCTTTCTCTACTCCCACTCAAATTGTGAATCAATGCACAAACCCTAAGGAGCACTCCAAAATAAAGACACAACAACCAATGTTGCAGAGAGGGAGAGCATGATTCACTACCAAAGCATATACAACTGCCTCTCTTCCACTATACTACTATAATACCATGAAAAGAAAAAATAGAGCATATGCTAATTAAACACAAAATAAAAATTACAAGCTGAAAAATGAACAACAGATAAAATGAGGACACAATAAATACAGAGAAATATATATTTATTCAGAGGAACTCTGCACTGCCATTTTACATACATACAATTCTCTTATATAATCACAAAATGAGAGGAACCCACAACCTTCTAGAATTTTCTAGGGTTTAATAATCTTCTGGAATCTTTCAGATCATACTAAAAAACATAAATTCCATAAAAAGGGGTTTCCATGAACTTTCCAGAAGATTCTCCACAAAAAGGGTTTCCATGAACTTTCTAGAAGGTTCCATCATTAGTCAGGAAAATCATGCAGCACCTGCATATTATAACAGTTTTGACTTTTTGTTATGGAATTTTTAAGAGGGGAAAAATTGTTAGAGAACATTGCTTTGAACCAGTTAAACTCTTTACTTCAAAACTTTTTAATTTTGAAGTTTAAACTAAAACACCAAAATGCATATATTATTTACACGTTTTTAAGGGTATATTTTTTTATGGAATTTTGTTTCTTTGTTTAAAGATTTAAATAGGTCTTTCATTATGTTTTAATACTTTATTATTTGTAATGACATATTCTTTAATATCTTTCATTTGACAAGCCAAAATGTAACCATAAGCATTAGGTTCAAGGATCCCCTGAAATTTCCTTGAAGTGCATTCATTTTATATATAACAAAAGGAAACAAATATTTCCTGAACCATTTTGGGGTATGGTTTTAGGCCTGCTATACGAAGTTGATAATTTCATACAACTATATTTCTATATTTATAGAACTGTTCATTATGGGATTTTATATACATTCATTGTTAATTAAATGGATAATTTTAAATTATTTTTAATAATTGATAAGATTAAATCTATAATTTTAGATAGAAAAGTTTTTAGAAATAATAAAAAAATAATGTAAATAAAAAATTTATTGTAAAGAAGAATTTAAATAAATTGATGGCAATAATTTTTAAAATTCTAAATTATAGATAATATTAGTTTAAAGGGTTAAAATTTTCAAATTTTAAGTAGGATATTGAAGTATCATTCTTGTTTGGTTATACATACATAATAGTCAAATTGTTTACTATGTAGTAATGACGTAAAACACGTTAGACTTATTTTTATTTCATATAATTCACTTAAATATAAATTATTAAATTATTTAAGGTTTAAGCTTATTGAGTTAAAAAATAAGTTAAATGTTATAGTAATGAATTAAATGGTTGGAACAATATGAGAATACAAAATTCTTTCAAAACTATGCAAAATAAAATGATATGTACAATCTGGGAGATGAAAGGGGAGGATGGAAGAGATATGTGAAGGATTCAAGAAATAGCGAGATTAGGAGTATCCTACTTTAAGAAAATTTATAAAGAACCCATTAGAGAAAATATTGAAGAAATCATTAAGTTAGAACTTTATCTATCTAAGATGATCAATGATGAATTTAAAGAGACTTTGATGACAAAAGTCACTAAGGAGGAGCTACAAACAATACTTAAATATTTTCAGAAAGGGAAGAGTTCAAGACTGGATGGTTGGTCCATTGACTTTTATGTGGGTTTTGTGGGTTTTTATGATTTGTTGGAAGAAGACCTTTTAAAGGTGGTTGAGGAATCAAGGACTTATGAGCAGGTACTCAGGTCTATCAATATTCTTAGACTTGATTCCTAAGAAGGATAACCCAAAATATTTTGGGGAGTATAGGCCTATATCTTTATATAATAATCTCTACAAAATCATCCCCAAGTTTATTGCTATTATGTTAAAAGGTGTTTTTCACACACATTATTAGTAGAACTATTTGGTTTCTTGAGTAAAAGAGAAATCCATAAAGCTATAGGTGTTTCTTAGGAAGCACTTCATCCAGTCAAATCAAGGAAGCAACAAGAAATGATAATTAAGCTTGATTTGGCAAAATATTTTGATAGGGTAAGCTAGACGTCCTTTGTAAATTGGATAATGAGATATATTAATTTTGCTTCCTTTGTTGTATTAATTAATGGCTTAGCTCCTATCTTCTTCAAGTCTTCTAAAGGGATGAGACAAGGATGCCCCCTATCACCCTTATTATTCTTACTTGTGGCTGAAGGGTTGAGTACAATCATTAAGAAACAAAAATACTTGGCATAATCAAAGACATTAAATCTAGTTGGGACTCATTTACTATTTGCATATGATATACTCCTATTTGGAAATGGCACCTTAAGAGAAGCACTAAAATATAAAGAGTTGTTAGATCTATATTGTGATACCACATAAACGAAAATAAACCTCCAAAAGATAGATATAGCTTTTAACAAACTACACTTGGACAAGAAGAAGTAGTGGTAAGGATTTTTGGATTCAATCTAAATGATTTTGGTAAAGGTCTAAGATATTTGGGGTTTATACTAAATCCAAATAATTATGGATACGAGGATTAGATTTGGTTATAAAATAAAGTGGAAAAAATGGTAACTTCACGGTGTAATAGATGGTTATCATTGAGAGGGATCATTTAACATTGGTTAAATTAGTTTTGGAATCCATTCAAGTGTTTTGAAACTCCATGGCTTATATTCATGTTAAAGTAGTGGGGAAAATAAGGAATAAATGCTTCCATTTTCTTTGAACATGAAAAATAGAGAAGAAGAAATGCCTTTGGTTAAATGGAGTGATATAGACAAACCTAAATCAATAGGAGGATGGGGGCTTAAGAATATACATGACTTTGGGAAAGCACTAGCTGCCAAGAGTATCTAGATATTGATAACTGGTAAAGGATTATGGCATGATATTATCAAGGAGAAATATTTGGGTTCCATGTCCTTTGAAGAGTGTATTAAACTTCCTATAAAGCCAGTGACCAATGCATCTATCATTTGGAAAGCATTAGTGAAGGCTTTTTCATTAGTGGGCATTTTTTGGTTTGGAAAATAGGAAACGGGAAGAAAGTAAGGCTAGGAAAAGACCTCTGGTTAGGGAATAGAGGAAATTTCCAGCTGTCTCAAAATTTAATAGAAAATCTAAATAGATAAGGGCTTAGGGTATTGGCAGATGAAACCTTAGTGGATAGACACAAATATGGAATCAAGGGTGGCTTTTAGAAAAATAATTGCTTTTGAAAGGAAATGAAGTTGAACAATGGAACATGTATACAAGGGGTCTAACAAGGAATTTTTAAGACTGCTACAAGAAGAAGGCTCTTTACTATGGTTAAAGAACTCAACTAGTGAACAATTTATAGCTAAGGAAGGATATAAGACAATGTTTGAAGATAATAATGAGGGGGTCCTTTGGTGGTGGAGCAAGATTTAGAATCTAAAAGCACCCTTGAAAATTAGAAATTTTTCTTAGTTAGCTTTCTCTAAGAAGGCATTAGCATGGAATGTTCTACAAAAGAAGTCCTAGCAGGGTCCAAGTTAATTTACTTTGCGTAAAAGGAAATAAGAAACAATGGATCACCTACTAGTTCACTATGATTTCTTGAGGGAAGTGTGGAAGTCTATTCTATCCATGACTAAGGGGAAGGGATAGTGGCCACCAAGGAATCTATTGGAGAATATGCAACAATGGTTCAAAGATAAAGGCTTAAAGGAATATAGGTGCATTCACTTAATAGTGGCATGAGATCTATGGTTGGTAAGAAATGCTATGTTGTTTGAGAGCAAGGAAATTCTACAAATACAAGTTCAAGCACAAAACAATATACTTATGAAGGCATAAAAAAATCTAAAATTAAAGGTTGTAAGATAGGATGATAGTTTAGCAGTTGATATTATGAAGCCTTGGGTTTTTTATTTTATGGATCTTGTCAAGACAATCTAGATAGATGTGGACTAGGAGTGTTATATCAGGATGCAAGTCACAAATTCACTTTCAAAGCAAGTCTTGATGAAGGTACCAATAATGTGGTAGAGTGGAAGGCTTTGATCTTTTTGTTAAGAATGACAGTGGAATAGGGAATAACAAAACTTCAAGTTTTTGGTGACTCAAAATTGGTGGTGGATTTGGCTTCATGTTTAGTAGGGATGTATAATTTGATTCTTAGGCGTTACTATGAGCAAGTGAAATTATTAGAAGCATCATTTACAGATATATCTTATAAATATATCTACAAAGAACTGAGAAAGTAGATGGTTTATCAAAATTTGCCTTAAATATTACAATTGGTACTTGGTTAAAAGTAGTGTGTAACACTGTGAGTCTACCACAATTTACACCCTTTTGATACTTTCTCATTTTTATAGAAGTCATGTTTTAGAACATAATTTGTGTTATTTTTTTCTTTTGATAATTAAGGTCATATCTATGATATGACTAATGGCTATAGGTTTGAAGTACCAAAATGATACTCTATAAGATACTAAAGGCTTGCAACAAGTTGTTATAACTATAACACATGATAAAAAATTTAGAGAAATTTGAGTCATTGTCGGGAGATTCTAGAAAAGCTCTAGATAGGGTTTTTTTAGTTAGGCTTATATGAGGGTATAAATACCCATCTCATTGTATTTTTTGTTTTAAACTCTAAAATGAAAGTTATATTTTTTTTAGGAAAAAATATAATTGAATGTTTTATCAATCGAATTACTAGCACTTCATTTTCAAGTAGTAAATATCTAGTGACATAATTTTTAGCAAGAAGTGATAGTAACAAAAAAAAAACTAATTCAATAATAAAATAAAATAAATAATTTTCAATTTAAAATCCTACAAGAAATTATAAATAAAAACGAATGCTACTTTTCATTCATGAACATCACTTAGATCTATCTAAAAGGTTACTAGTAGTACAATGGTCACATTTCAATATCATAATTGATAAGTTAAAATTAAAATTTTTAATTAGTGAAAAGAAATATGAAAAGTAAGAATTGTAATACCATCATACTAGTTCAAATTAGAAATGTGACCATCCTAAGACTATCACACTAATTAAGTTTTAATATATGAGTGTTTAACAAACATACCAATTAAAATTTGACATTTATTTTTAGATTCAAGCTACTTATAAACTATATGAGATATCGTAAAGCATAATTTAAACATAGAATGTATGCAAAGTTATTAAATGTACTTCATGTTCATCCTCACTTATAAGTATGTATGGTAATTTTGATCAATTTGATGCTAAGGAAAGGGCAAGGACTTCTGGCAATGTATGTGACATCTATGGAACAAACATCAACCAAAGGAAAATAATAAAAGTGGTTATCTCTAGATCCACAAGAATATATTGACCAATAGATGGAAAGAAAATTTTAACCATGAATAAAGGAAGTTATAGCATCTATTTTATAAACATTCAAATAGTATAAAGTTATAATATAATAATGATTGCAATAAGAGTAAATTTCTCATATAGTCAATCCCTTTCTTTTAAAAGAAACCTTTTCAAATAAGATAATATTTGTACCTACCAATTTGACTATTTATGCTAAATTCAAGCTTATATACCTATTTATACTTATCAATGTTCTTGTCCTTAGGGGAAAATAAGCTACCAAGTTTAATTATTTATAAATGACTCATACTCAAAACACATGCGTACTTTCCAATTAGGACACTTCTTATCCTAGATGTATTTAGTAGCATATCCATCTATATTCATTTTAATGAGAAGAGCATGAGGTGGATGAAGTATTTGATGAAATTCTTACTCAATAAAATCCTTTAAGTAGTTGAGCATAGTCCTATACTACTTAGGCATGAACTTCATTTCAATTGGGGAGATGTTTCTAAAGACAAGAACTCAAGTAAAGCAACAATAGGAATAAGAGGATCCAACATATAAAAATTTGAATTTCAACATCCATAAGTAAAGTACTAAAAGGAGTGACCTCAATTAAATAAGTATATACATGACTTAAGTTCTAAATAATATTGACATGTTAGGAGTCAGTATCAACACAATTCTTGAATGAGATGAAGCAACATTTGCAACAATTTTTAAAAGTGATAAAGTAATTCCAATTTATTTATTTTATTGATTGAATGATTTATATCATGGCAATACCTCTCAATTATATTGTTGATGACAAGTCCAACAATATAAAATAAATATATGTATATCTATAAATATTAAGAAAAAACACAAGGAAAATTTACCATGTTGTTATTGTTGATTAAGGAGAAGAGAATATGCCTTATAAGTACCAAAGATGTAATAGAATTTTAACATGTTCATTTACATTTAAATATTTTCTATAGCTAAATATTGCATCAAGAGTCCATTTATTTATTTTTATTAGTCTTAAAGTACATGAATTACTACCTTGCTCAATGACCAAATATGAATAATAGGTACAAAAAACAAGTATTTTGTTCAAACAAGCATAAAATATCAAAGATAATATTTTAATATATATAAGGATAGATTTCCTCTCCATTTTCCTTATCTTTTTTTACTTTCCCTATGTTATGGTGAACTACATCTTGGTGTGTTTATCAACTCAAGTATCATGTTAAATCAAACAAATTTAGGTTGAACATCCCTAGTAATGAATATTTTATAGTGTGCTCATCATACATACATGGTAGTGATAGAGACATTTAATTATCTATATCCTAAATATTTGGTATTCTAATACTTTGTTGGATGTTGAATACTTTAGGAATTATCTTTACATTAATTAATTTATCATTATTCGACACTAGTTTACATTGCCCATGTATTTTACCTTGAACATAAACGTGAAAAGAAATGGATGGATACTATAGAATGTTATCTTAACTAGACAATATAAATATCATTATAAACAACATTTTAAGCTCATAAATTGGTAAATAAAGTACCTCTAAAATTTTAAGTTTAAATTAATATTGATATTTATATAGACCTTGAATGACCATTTTTTAAAGCGAAAAACCCCTTGTGGGGCTGCCTTGGTCTGAGAGAACACGAACAGGGGGTTCTTCACCATCAAAGTCACCCGGGAGTTGCACCCGACCCTGCTCGCACCAACATTATCAATTGGATTTTGGATACCCAATTCATCTTTTTTTGGTATGGTGGAGATTTGAACCTGGGACCTCCCTTGGAGGATTGCCCTCTCCTCTCCAACTCACCTACAACACCTGGGTGCCTTGAATGACCATTTTATTACATATAGAAAAATTACAATTGATGTGCCTCAACACATGGTTGACAACCCCTTTATTTTTATATAATCATCTCAAAAAATATTGATGGATTGAAATCCTTACAATTTCTTGTTAAATTCTAATGTATAAATTATGAATGTTAAAATTTAGAACATCTCAAAATATAGTTGTGAAATTTTTTTAACCAAAGTTTTAAAGGATTCAAAATTAATTTGATGTGATTAGTTAAGACTAATTATACCTTAGATGAGATCAATTACACGAACCTTGATTATATATCATTGTGGTTAGAACATACCTTATTGTAGACATGGAAAATTAACCCATTAAGATGAGTTATTTTTCTTAGATCCTTAATTTTCCTCTTAGAAAAGTAGTGTCATATTTGATCCAACATTTCTCCCACCAAATCTTCTCCATTTCCTCCAAAACCTATACCATTGTATCGAGCTCGAAAATATATTTGCAACAATATAAGTTTTTTTTCCATTCTCACTCCATTTGTTCCTCCAAAGTGCGAAAAACCTGCACATGGGTCTAGCTATCACAAAATCGCGGTCGTTTCATATCGGGTGTGATTTTAGAAAATTTGGTTTTGTAAAATCACACCCTATAATTTATGGGGTGTGGTAAAAATCATTGATGAAATTATGTATGTAACTTATGGGGCATGATTTTGTAAAATTTGGATATTTTCTCTTAAAAAACCCAAGTTGTTGGTTGAAATCTGTGGTGTCGACTCTTGGCAAAGTTTTTTTTGTTAGAAATAATAAACCAAGCAATAAATATAAACACAAAAATATACAATACAAAAGAACTAGGCCTTTATTTATTTCGTCCAACAAAAATTGAAGGGATACAACCTACAACACATTCGTTGTAACTTCCTTTTCTTTCTATCACAATCTCTTACCCTACCCAACCACCGCTCGAAATCCTCTTTATAAAAGAGAGTTACATTTTAGGGCAAAAATGCCAACATAAAATCCTACCGTACGATCTGTGACCTAATAATGAATGGTCCAGATTTATAAAGGGAAAAATACATCTATTTTTTGCTTTAGGGTCGCTGCTCCCCCTAGACCCCCTGACAACATTAGTAGGGGGTAACCCCCCTATACCCCCCCTTCGTGGAGTGGGTCCAAGTGCGACTAAAAATAAGACCTTCGAATTAGAGAGACAATCAGGCTCCACAACAAATAATTATTCATTTTCCTACCTAAACCTCTTCCAAACCTCTTATAAATAGATGATTGGATCCATTCTTTTTCAATCCAATGTATCTTCTTGAGAATCCTAATCTTGACTTGCTCATTGTTCATGCTAATAAGTGCTCTTCTATTGTGGGATTGTTATTTTGTTGCTTTCTACTTTGGTGTTAGTTGCTCTTGGTGGATAAATGTTGGATCCCTAAGGAGAAGTCTACTATCTTCGAGATATTCATATTTTTTTCTACTTTTTTGCTACCACTAAGTCGTTTTTGCTCATTTGCATTCAAATGATGTTTATTTCATATATTTCATCAGTACATATGCTTTGTTCTGCTATTTTGTGTTCTATTGTGAAATCATACCCCATAATTATAGGGCACGATTTTGTTAGTAGTAGAATTATGACCACCCGTATAGGGCATGATTTCATCTATGTCAAACTTGGGGGTAGAAGTTCACCTCCAAACCCTAGATGTGTATTTAATGTTATATTTAGAGTATAATAGCATAAGTTGCACATTGTTCATCATATTGTTCTGTTGTAATTTATTTTGTTTGTTCATTTTACAAAAAGGTCAACTTTGTAGGCCGAGGGCCAATTAGATGCAATAAAACAACAAAATTAATCACAGCAAAATTAAAGACTTTATTTGCACCCCTCGTCAACCTTACATTCATATGCAAAATAATATTATATAGTGTATAGGGAATAGGAAGAATAGGATAGAGTAGTTAGGAAAAAATAGGGAATAAGAGCGGAGGCGGGAGAGTAGGATTAGGAGATGAAGGGATAAGGAAGTTGGAGGGATAAGGGGGAAGAAGGATTAACGGAGGGATAAGGAGGAGGGAAAATAGGAGGGATATTAGGAGAGAAGTTCAGAAAAAATTGCCGACAAATATAAGGAGATTTCACACTGAAGCTTAGAAAAGAGATTTTTCTAAGCCAGTTTCGAAACAACCCTATTCACACTTGTAACATTCTCCCCCTTAAAGTTGAGAGGACTGACTACACAGTCTCTCAGCTTTACAAATTGAGCTTTTGTCATCGCCTTGGTGAAGATGTCAACGACGTTCTCCAAAGTGTGAAAGTATTGAAGCTCAACAATTTCATGTTCCACCATATCTCTGATGAAGTGGTACTTCATATCAAAATGCTTGGTTCTGCTATGGTGGACAGGATTATATGCCAACTGAATGGCACTGATGTTGTCGCAGTAGATTCTGGTCGGACCACTTTGCTGTTCTCCAATCTCTTCTAGTACTTTCCTTAGCCACAAGGCTTGAGTACTTGCATAAGTAACCGCTATATACTCGCTTCTGTTGAAGATAGCGCTACTACTGTCTACTTTTTTGAACTCCAAGTTATTAGTCCCGATCCAAGACTAAAACAGCTTTCCCGATGTTGACTTCCTGTCATCAATATTGCTACCCCAATCACTATCACTGAAGCCTACAAGCTTGATAGTGTTACATTTATGGTACTGGATTCCAAAATCCAATGTACCCTTCACATATCTCAAAATTCTTTTAGCTGCCTGCAAATGCAGCTCAGAGGGGTTAGACATAAATCTAGAAACAAGAGATACAACATACCGAATATCTGGTCTGGTGTTGGCGAGAAACATCAAACTCCCAACCATGCTTCTGAAAGTGGTCACATCAACTTTTGGTGCTCCATCATCTTTGCTTAATTGGATCCCATGTCCAACTGGAGTTGCAACTGGTTTGCAATGCTCCATAGCAAACTTCTTGATCATGTCCTGAGCATACTTATGTTGACAGATGAAGATCCCTGTATCTGACTGATGAACCTCCATTCCAAGATAATAGTGCATTAATCCAAGATCTTTCATCTCAAACTGCGTCATCATGGAGTGTTTGAACTCCCTATTCATTTTCTCATTACTACCCATAAAAATGAGATCATCCACATACAAACAAACTATGAGGATGTCTTTACCTTGCTTGAGGTAGTAGAGTGTGGGTTCATTTTTGCTCCTTGTGAACCCATATTCTTTGAAGTACCCATCAATGCGTGAGTACCAAGCTCTTGGTGCCTGTTTGAGGCCATAGAGTGCCTTCTTCAATCTGTAAACAAGGTGTTCCTTACCTTGCACTTCAAATCCCTGTGGTTGCTCAACATACACTTCTTCTGTCAAGTAACCATTGAGAAATGCACTCTTCACATCCATGTGTTGGACTTTCCATCCTTTATGTGCAGCTAAGGCAAGAACTGTTCTGATTGTCTCCTGTCTGGCTACAGGAGCAAAAGTCTCTTCATAATCTATTCCATACTTCTGAGTAAAACCCTTTGCCACTAACCTTGCCTTATGCTTCTCAATGCTTCCATCAGCATTAAACTTGGTCTTGAAGATCCATTTACAGCCAACACATTTCTTTCCTTTCGGAAGCTTCACGAGCTCCCAAGTGTCGTTGTTTTTTATAGAGGTTATCTCCTCTTCCATGGCATCTTGCCAAATCTTCTGAGTACATGCCTTCTCATAACTAGAAGGTTCAAGCTGTGCACTAGTTAACAAAGCATAGTTAACTTGATCTCCTCTGGGTTCTTGTTGGGATTCATCATCACCATACAAGTGCATACTTTCTAATCTGTGTAAAACAGATTCCATTTCACTAGCTTGACTCCTAGTATATCTTCTTGAAAAATTCTTATCCAACATCTGAGATGATGGATGATACTGTAAAGTTCTCTTACCTTTGGATGGAACATCAATATCCATTGGTGAGGAACTTACTGATCGCTGTGGAGAAGGACTTGGTGAAGCAGTTGAATCAGAAGATGGACTTGGTGGATGTGTGGGCGGAGACTGCTTTCCTTTCTGTGGTAGCTGTGGTTGCACCTGCTGAGCTACTACATCAGTGGCTTCAACATCACTGAATATTTGGGGCTTACCCCACTCTCCCCCTTCATCAAAAATCACATCCCTTGAAACCACTATCTTTCGAGTTGTAGGATTGTAGAGTCTATAACCCTTTGTGTTTTCACAATATCCTACAAAAATGCAAGCCTGACTCTTTGGATCCAACTTCTTTCTCAGCTCATCGGAATGTGAGCATATGCCAATGAACCAAATACTCTAAATACTTCACATTTGGTTTCTTACCATACCAGGCTTGGTAAGGTGTCTTCCCTTTCAAACTTGAAGTAGGACTTCTGTTCAAGATGTGAACACTAGTCCTTGTTGCATCTCCCCAATATGCATTACTCAAATGCTTTGTCTGAAGCATTGATCTCGCCATCTCCACAATGGTGCGATTCTTTCTTTCTCGCTACACCATTTTGTTGTGGAGTGTAGGCAGCTGTGAACCGCCTCTTGATGCCATGATGTTTACAAAAATTCAAAACCGATTAGAGGAGTATTCTCCTCCTCTATCCCGATCTAAGACATTTTATAGAATATCCACTCTCACTTTCAACTTTTGCTTTAAAATCAACAAAGCATGCAAATGCTTCATCCTTATGCTTCAAAAAATATATCCAACACATTCTTGTGCAATCATCAATGAAAAGTAGGAAGTAAGAGTGATTACCTAGACTCTTGGTCTGCATCGGACCACAGATGTCTGAATGTACCAACTGAAGAGGATAGTTGGCCCTCCATGCTTGTCCATGAGGAAATTTCGATCTGGCATGCTTGCCCAAGGCACACCCTTCACAGACTTCCTTACTATCTTGAACTTTGGGAAGTCCAGTCACCATTGCTTGTGAAGTTAGCATCTTCAAACTTGCTGAATTCAAGTGACCATATCTCAAGTGCCATAGGACACTTGGATTGGTAATAGCTACATTTGCTAACTTATTTCCTCCTGGCTGGCCAAACTTCAAAGGAAATAATCTATTTTTCGACATTGGCACTTGTGTAATGATTCTATTACTATTGTTTTTGTCAAAAATGGTGCATTTACCCTCATCAAAAATCAACTTATAATTCTTTTCAAGCATTTGACCAACACTTAACAGATTGTGTTGAAGATGAGGAGTGTAATAGATATCACTTACATGTTTTATGCCTTCTTTTGTTGGAACCTCCATGGCTCCAATGCCTTCAACTGCCAATGACTTGTCATCTCCCAACCGGATGCTGGATTTGTATGAGGAGTCTAACTTAGCAAAGAGTTCTTCTTTGCCACTCATGTGATTTGAACACCCTGTGTCCAAAATCCATGTATCATTCAAATTTTGCTCTGTCTGGCCATAAGAAAGAAAGAGATTTGAGGACTCTTCCTCTTCTCCAAAATTCCCAAACTGACTGCTCTGGTTGCTGCTGCTTCCTTGCGAAGTCTTTGACCAACAATCTCGAGCATAATGGCCAGGTTTGCCACAATTGTAGCAAACTTGTTTTGATTTGTCTCCTCCTTTTCCTTTTCCAGATTGTTTCCCTCTATATTGTCGTTGTCCTCCTCTATTCTGGTTTCCACCTCTCGTTGGATGATCCTCCTCTCGTTAGGAGTTCCCCCTCTTTGATTATTCCCGCCTCTGCCTCTTTGTTGACCTCTCGCCACGGCCTCTACCTCTTCCTTCATGTGTGGCAAAAGCTTTGTCATCTCCTCCATAGCTGGTGGTAGGAGTTTCCTGCAATCTCTCTTCATGTGAGAGAAGTGAACCAGTTAATGCATCAAAAGACAATGTGGTTAAGTCTTTTGATTCTTCAATAATTATTGCAACAGAATTCCATTTTGGAAGAAGTGTTCTCAACACTTTCTTCACCATCATCTCTCGGCTTAATATCCTCCCCTAGTGTGACCATTTTGTCGACTCATCGCTTTCACTCGCACACAGTAATCACCGACTCTTTCATTCTCTTGCATCTTGAGATTCTCAAAATCTCGTTTCAAGGTTTGCAGTTTTACTTGCTTCACTTGGTCACTGCCTCTATAGCTTTCTTTTAAGGCATTCCATGCATCTTGTGCAATTACATAAGATGCAACCCTAGGGAAGATAGTTTTATCTAAGGCAGCATGAATGTGATATAAGGCAAAAGCATTATTCTTTTGTGCTTCTTTTCTTGTCTTTTTATCAAGCATTAGAAAATGCTGCCCATTCAGCAGCAGTTGGTTCTGTATAACCTTCTTCAACTACATCCCAAAGACCTTTTCCTATCAACAAAGTCTTCATTTTTATAGACCAGTATTCATAGTCACTACCATTAAATTCAGGGATTGGTAGACTAGTGTTTGCAGCCATTGCAGAATAAAAACAACCTTTATTCGAAGCAAACAAGTACTTTTATTGAGGCAAACTGGAAATACAAAGCAGTACAGAATGATTTAATAATTTAAATCAAATCTCGCCTTCTTAGTACATTCATGTTCTGCTTCGAAACTGCTGCTAATGATGATGATCTCAGGTTTCACTTCCACTGGATCTACTTCTCTTCTTCTTCTTCTTCTTCTTCTTCTTCTTCTTCCTCTTCTTCCTCTTCTGCTGGTTCAGGTTCAGGCTCAGGAGAGCGTGGTGTATAGCCCACACTCAATTCATCTGTTGGCACACCCGGTGTATAATCGGCACCGGCTTGTACGTCCGAAACAAATTGCACGGTCTCGGATTCTTCAATTCTCTGTCCGAAGATATTGTCTTCTGAATCTGCCTCGTATCCTGAATCCGGCTTTCTCAGATGAGCTATCACCTGATTCTCCAACTGACAAAACACAGTATGCAGACTAGTTCGACGAACCCTTTCATCAAAGGATTCTGGCGTTTCTCTCTTCAAAAGAGAGAGAAGTGCATGATAGCACCCTTCAGATCGGAACATCTACCATTTCCACAAGCACATTATTTCTCCTTTCACAAATTCTCTTTAAATGTTTTCTAAAGGTTTTTTAAATAAATTTAATAACCTTTTATTATTTTTTAAATTACCCTTTTTAAAAAATAAATTTATTTAAAAAAGATAAATTTAAAAAATAAATAATATAAAAATTATTAAATAAATTTAAACCTTTAAAAAACAAAAAATTAAAAAAAAATTACCTTTTAGTCTTAGCGCGACTCGAACGCGCTACCTCCTTACCACTACGCGGGCACCTTAGCCGCTGTGCCAAATAGGCCGACAGAAACAAACAAGGGCCACCGCCCTTTTATTTCTCGACGGCCGAAATTTAAAAAAAAAAAAATTGTCTTTCGTGCGGCGCTCGCGGGATTCGACCCGCGTACCTCCTCCCAACAAACGAACCACCCTGACCGCCACGCCAAACGAGCGGATGTGAATTGACGGGAGCGAGGGGGGTTTTAAATCAATGGCGGGAATTTTTTTAAAAAAAATTGGCGTGGGATTATCCCACATGCGCGATGCAATCGCGCAGCGAGGGTTTTTAACTTGAAACCCTCGCAACGTTTATTGACTGCCTTCGGGCGGTCACAGATGCCGTCTTTTGCCGCCAAATGGACAAACCGTAATCTGCCACGTCTGCACACGTTGACCAATGCCGCTCCGCCACGTGGCACAATTTTAACTGCCGCGATTCGCTTCTCTGCCAGCTCAGCCGCCACGTGTCGCACCTCGATCCGCGTGCTACTGCCACGTGTCGCACCTCGATCCGTGTGCTACCACGTGTCACGTCCAGTCAGTGATCCACCTCGGGATCCATGCCGAACTGATCCTCCTCGACTGCTGTGCCTACCTCAAAAATCATGCCCACCTCGAGAATCGTGCCCTACAGGTCAAAACTTTGGTGTCGCGTGCCTCGGGATCCGTGCCCGAGCCTGCTCGCGATCCGCCTCGGGATCCGAGCCCTGCTGCGAACTGCTTCGGGATGCGTGCCCACCTCGGGAACCGTGCCCGTTCTGACCTCACTTCGCCTCGGGAACCGTGCCCGACGGATGACGAAGTCTGGCTCTGATACCAGATGTAAGTCAAGGGCCAATCGAATGCAGCAAAAAACAAAAATGTAATCACAGAAGAATTCAAAACTTTATTTGCACCCCTCGTCAACCTTACATTCATATGCAAAATAATATTATATAGTGTATAGGGAATAGGAAGAATAGGATAGAGTAGTTAGGAAAAAATAGGGAATAAGAGCGGAGGCGGGAGAGTAGGATTAGGAGATGAAGGGATAAGGAAGTTGGAGGGATAAGGGGGAAGAAGGATTAACGGAGGGATAAGGAAGAGGGAAAATAGGAGGGATATTAGGAGAGAAGTTCAGGAAATTTGCCGACAAAAAATTGCCGACAAATATAAGGAGATTTCACACTGAAACGTAGAAAAAGATTTTTCTAAGCCAGTTTCGAAACAACCCTATTCACACTTGTAACAAACTTTCACTTTTGTATTATGAAGGTTAGATAAAAGGATCTAGGGGGCTTGATTGTTGTGCCTCAAATCACAACAATCAAGTTCCCCTAACACTGATAATATTTTTTGAGGGTTTGTTGAAGTTACTTTGTAGGATTAAAGTTGTGGGACATTGTTAGATGCAAGATAAAAGCTTGGAACAACCACCGAATCAGATAAGTTCCCTAGTAGATCTCTAGGTTGTTTGGTGTTTACTTTCTATTAATTTCTATTCAAAACATAGATCACAAGTAAGGAAAAGCATTTGATCAAATTTCTAGGCATTTGAAAGAATAAAAGCATATAGTGTGCATCTAGGGTTTTAACCTTGTTTGTGCATTTCTCTTGGACCCTTGCTCAAAGGATTTTATTTTGTAATCCTAGGGTTAGTGATCATTCAAGAAAAGAATCATTCTAGGGTTAGCTCTTGTCTTCTTGCATCTTGTATCTTGCATTGTTCTTTCCTTTTCATAGTGTAGTTTTAGAAAGGCCAAACATAGGTGCATGCTTAATTAACACATTCAAACACATTCCACCCTGGACTTGGAGCGAGTCCTAAAACCATTCCTGGTGAACCCTTCCCTTTTGCCCATCGAGTGTAGAGTTATAACATACCCCCATGGTCACCTTGGCTCCCAACGGATCCAACTGAGAATCATATGCGGTAGGGCAATTTTCCCCCTCTACATATTTGGTGAACCCGACGTGAAACACGTCCTTAGTGGCCAAATTAGGAAGCCTCTTCCTTTTTGTCCCTTTTTTTGTTCTTTTTTTTAAAACTATAAGCAAGACCATTAAATTTGTTTGCATAGAGTTAGAACATGAAAATATTAAAAAAAATACCTTTTGTGTGTCTTTCATTATTTTTAGATCTCTTTTTATCCCTTGTCCTTTCTCTTAATCCTATGGCTCCAAACCTTAGGAATAAGTGAAAGCTTTTAGAATTTGATATGAATCCTCAAAAGGATGATCAAATTGACAAGGAGAATCTTGATCTAGAGAGAAAGGAGGACTTGGAGAATAATGATGACATTGATCCTATTGAAGGTCCTCATGGTAGGCTCACCTTCAAATCATTTGATCATATTTGGAATTTCTATAAGCAACACAGACAAGCCTTGAATAAGGCCATGGATGAAGAGACCCCCCTCGAAGAGGTTGGGACATCTCATCATCAAACCATTCACACCAATACTTTGTTTGAATCTTTGCATCATGTTAATCCATTCCAAAAACCAACATATGCCACTACTGTAACCACCAACATTGGAGGAATTCCACAAGTTCCTCCAACTAGTAGTGCATATCAAAATTATGCTCAATTTCCTCCTCATTCTTCTCATCTCAATATTCATGCTTCTATTCCACAAAATGTTAGTTATCCTCCACAACAAGATACCACATATCATAACCCATACCATAATAGTGTTAATGCCTCCAACATTAGCCAAGTTCCCTTTCAACATCCTACCTATGACCCTCCCCTAGGGAATCTAGGGGTATTGCACAGCAACAATCCCAATATGCAAAGCTTAACAAATATGGTGAAACAATTGGCTTAAAGAATTGATATGCTTCAACCTTCAAGTTTCACCTACAACTATAATGAAATGTGCAATCAATCCTTAGAACCTATCATTACCTCTAGGCCCTACCTTAAGCATTTTTCAATTCTAGTTTTTCCTATTTATAAGGGAACAAAGGATCCAATTGAGCATTTAAGGATGTTTAGGACAACATGCCATGATATTATATATGATGACATGTTGTTACTAAATATATTCCCTAAGAGCCTTGGTGGTATGGCATTGAAATGGTATTATCAACTACCTAATCATTCTTTGAGGAATTTTGAGGAGACAACAAAGTTATTTGTTCAACAATTTGGAGCTTATGTGGAGAAAAATGTGACTATAAAATATTTATTCCTTTTGAAGCAAGGTAAGGATGAAAGTTTTTTGGACTTCTTGTCTCGTTGGAGAAGTCTAGTTGGATGATTAAGATACACCTTGCCTCCTCGAGACATGTTAGAGATATTTATTGGAAATTTACAAGAGTAGATCTCTTATGAATTGGAAACAACTATTACTTCATTTGACCAAGCAATAGATCTGGAAAGAAGGGTAGAGCAAGCCCTTATTCGAAGAGGAAAAATTAAGCCAAGGAAAGAAGAATATAGGACCACAAAATCTCAGTATAAGAATAAGCATGTAGTTGGTGATGGGGTAATAGATAGTAGGCTTGTTAATAATGTTGTTAACACCTTGCAAAATATGGTGCTTAGCCAACCTCAAAAACCCCCACCAAGGAATTTTACAAGACTCAACCAATCTCTTTCATTGGTCCTAAAGCAACTTTTGGAAGCTCACATGATTGAGTTACCTCCCATAAGGTAACCTAATACCATGGCTAATTGGTACAAGCCTAGTCAACATTGTGAGTATCATAGAGTGGAGGGGCACATGATAAATTCATGTAAGAGGTTGAAACATGTGGTTCAGGATCTAATTGATGAGGGTCACCTTATTATAGAAGGTTCTCGATCTAATCCTCCACCAAAAAATCAACCTCTTACTCAACAAGCACCCACAACTAATCAAGATATAGGGGTCCTCCAAGATCCCCTCCCTAAGCATGGGCAATAGGCAACTAATCAAGTATCATATCAAAATGTGCCACCTCCCTATGATAATGTGGTTAGCATGGTAGCAACAACTACAAGGCAACAATATATTCCTCAAGACATCTCCCCTAGTGCTATAGCTAATGTTGTGAGTTCTCTTGGGATACATCATATCACATTCTTGGATGATGATATTTCTTCCTCAAACTTATGGGGGGATTCTTCCCTCTACATTACTGCATTTATTGGGGAAATTTTTATCAAGCGAATTCTGATTGATAATGGTTCTTCCCTCAATTTGTGCACATATCAATTTTTCCAAAAGTTTGGATTAAAATAGGAAGACTTAACTAAATTTGATATCATCATCAAAGCTTTCAACAATGAGTCCCAAGAAGCTTGTAGTATTATATCTCTCCCCCTTAAGGTTGGACCCAAGGTCTTAGATACCTTGTTCTATGTGGTGTCTTGCCCTGCATATTTTAATCTTCTTCTCAAATGCCCTTGGATCCATGCGATGAAGGTCATCCCTTCTACTTTTCACCAATATTTAAAGTTTGAATTTAAGAATCAATTTATCACCATTTTGGATGATCCTCACCCATTCGAATATTGTTTGATGGTTGAGCAAGATCAATATGATATCAATTTATGCCCATTAGTTTCCTCATCTCACATAACCAAGCAACTTGAAAATTTAAAAGTGAGTGAGGAACCATTAATCAATGTTTCATCATAGGATCAAGTCAATCCTTTTCTTCAAGAACCTCTTCTGGATATATCTCATCAAGGTTTGGAGTGGAGTAATGAGGATGAGGGACCACCTTCTCCCTCTTTGTTTTGCAATGTGGTAACTTTGGTGCACCCTAAGTTGGTTCCCCTTGGATGGTAAAGAACTTAAAGAACCAATGAACATAATGCATCTAAAGAGATACTATGCATAACTTGGAACTCTGCATCTTCATATTACATTTAGCTTAGTTTTCATACTGCATTTGGTTTGCTTGTTCATATTGCATGATTGCCTATCATATTTTGTATGATTTTCCTAATATTATGTTCCCTGCATTTTTGCTTGTCATACAATTGCATTGTTGCTTGCTCATTTTTGCATGACTGCTTGATCATATAGTTTCTTGGGGATTTTGCGACAATGGCAAGTGATGACACCTAGTTAGGTCATAGCTCACATGCATTGCACTCACACTAGGACTTTGATGCCTAGTGAATCCCCAACCTAGGGCCCATTGTGCATTTCCATCATTGCATTCACTCATGTTGTTCTATATTCCTTGACCTTGAAAGTTTTAATGATCATATTTTTATCTTCCCCAAGTCAAGGAATATAGTTCTTCTTCTATGTATCCTTGTCCTTTGTACATTTTTCTTCTTTCTCATCAAGACAAGGATACACGTTCTTCCTTCCATTTACGAATCTTGCTTATTGTTTGCACTTTCTCCTTTCTCGATCTTCTTCTTCAAGAAGGGTGCACACATACACTATTATTCTTCTTCATCTCTATTTCCTCTCTTTGTTTTTCAGCACGTGCACACACAAGTTATGCCTCACTTTGATCACTCATCTTTTGCACACACCACACCCCTATCGTGTAGTACTCACTTTGGCAATATCATTTACATCATTTTAGCATCCCATAGTGGATAGCTTCATGGTCATGAGCGAGGGGTAGCCTCCATTCGACCATTTGTGAGTATACATCCTAGTGGGTATATCTCTCCTTTTCTTTGGCCATCAACAAGCACTACACCCATAGTGGGTATTGCTCCACCTGCTCATCTTTGCAAGCATAAGATCCTTATAGGATAACTTCATGGCCACTAGCAAGGGGCGAACTCCATTCAACCATTTGTGAGCATACATCCTCATAGGATTTTGCTATATTTATTTTTGTTTTCTTTTGACCTTTTGGAGCTTTCAATTTCTTCTTTCTCCTTTCTCTCTTTCACTATTTGTTTCCTTCTTCTTTCTTCTTTCTTTTTGTCTTTTCTTTTCTTTTCAATTCGTTCGTCCATGCATTTTGCATTGCATTTAGTTAGAGCTATACCATTCCATCTTGTTAGAATTATTTTTTATTACATTCATTATATTTGTGATTCCCATTTTTAAAAAAAGAGCAAAGAGCACATGATAGAGCTTAAGAGCCAGTTCACTTTCATCTTTTCTTGTTTATCCTTTTTTTCTTCTTTGTTTGTTGTTCTCTCTTCTTCTGGGTCCATCCTTTTCAATTTTTTGTAGGAATTTTATATTCCTCCTAAAACTCGAGGGGGCACCCCTAGCCTTAGAGGCATTAATGGTAGTAATGCCTCATTTTGCATGTAAATTTGTGGTGTTCAAGCTAACACCCCTTTTTGCACCACCCCTTCATCCAAAATTAGCCATCCCTTTTTGTGTTTATTGTTTTTTTCCATAGGTGTCTACATATTTCTTTGATGCATTTATTAGGTCATAAATGCATCAAAGAGGGGTAAAATGTAGATATGGAAAATTGACCCATTAAGATGAGTCATTTTCCTTAGATCCTTAGTTTTCCTCTTAGAAAAGTAGGGTCATATTTGAGCCAAATTTTACCCCACCAAATATTCTCCATTTATTTCAAAATCTATACCATTAGATTGGGCTTGAAAAGAGCTTTTTGATGGTATAATTTTTATCTCATTCTGACACCATTTGGTCCCTCAAAGTGCCAAAAAATTGCACATGGGTCTAGCTATCACGAAATCACAGTCGTCTTGTATGGGGTGTTTGGTTTTTTTTTTTTTGTTTTTTGGGGCATGATTTTATCTAAAAACCATCGACGAAATTACATCCGGTAATTTATGGGGCATGATTTTGCAAAATTTGGGTTTTTTCTCTTAAAAAGCCCAAGTTGTTGGTCGACATCTATGGCGTCGGCTCTTAGCCAAGTTTGTTTTTTTTTTTCTTGCCTAAACCTCCTCCAAACCTCTTATAAATAGAGGATTGGATCCCCTCTTTTTCAACCCAATGTATCTTCTTGAGAATCCTAATCTTGACTTGCTCATTGTTCATGCTAATAAGTGCTCTTCTACTGTGGGATCATTTTTCCATTGCTTTTAGCTTTGGTGTTAGTTGCTCTTGGTGGATAAGTGTTGAAGCCCTAAGGAGGAGTCTACTATCTTGGAGGTCTTCATCCTTTTGTCTACTTTTTCACTACCACTAGGTTGTTTTCACTCATTTGCATTCATATACTATTAATTTTGCATCTTTCATTAGTTCATCTACTTTGGTCTATTACTTTTGCATTCTATTGCAAAATCGCACCCTGTAATTACATGGTATGATTTTGTTAGCAAAAAAATCATGGCCGCCCTGTATAAGGTGTGATTTTTTCTATGTCAAGCTTGGGGTAGAAGTTCACCTCCAAACCCTAGATCTGCATTTCATGTTATATTTAGAGCATAATAGCATAATTTGCATGTTGTTCATCATACTATTATATTGCATTATATTCTATTTGTTCATTTTCCAAAAAGGTCAAATTTCACTTTTGTATTCTAAAGTTCAGCTAAAAGGACCTAGGGGGCTTGATTGTTGCACCTCCAAGCATAGTTATATAGTAGCCTAAGTAGGCCCCCTAGCACTGATCATATTTTTTAGGGTTTTATGAAGTTATTTTGTAGGATTGAAGTTGTGGGACATTGTTGGATGCAAGATAAATCTTGGAACAACCACTAAATCAGATAAGTGCCCTAATATATCTTTAGGTTGTTTGGTGTTTGATTTCTATTCATTTCTATTCAAAACATAGATCACAAGTAAGGAAAAGCATTTGATCAAATTTCTAGGCATTTGAAAGAATAAAAGCATATAGTGTGCATCTAGGATTTTAACCTTGTTTGTGCATTTCTCTTGGATCCCTTGCTCAAAAGAAAAAAAATTATTTCTATTGCAATCCTAGGGTTAGTGATCATTCAAGCAAAGAATCATTCTAGGGTTAGCTCTTGTCTTCTTGCATCTTGTATCTTGCATTGTTATTTCTCTTTTCATAGTTTAGTTTTAGAAAGGCCAAACATAGGCACATGTAATATTAACACATTCAAACACATTCCACCCCAAACTTGGAGCGAGTCCTAAAACCATTCCTGGTGAACCCTTCCCCTTGTTTCCCACCGAGTGTAGAGTTATAACATACCCCTATGGTCACCTTGGCTCCCAGTAGATCCAACTAAAAAATCATACATGGTAGGGAAGTTTTTCTCCTGTACACTTATAGAAGTAGCATTTGATGACTTGCTAAATAAAATATGTATTTAATTCTTCTTTTGCTAGAAAAGTTCCTATCTAGTTTGAACAATATTTATCCCAACACTTATAGTCGAAGTTCTACAAACAAAATATTATTCTTCACACATGAATCTTTCAAATTTATGATAAAATATTATGTATTACATGAGGTTAAAATTCTAATCACTTATTTGTATGTGTATGCAAGTTTGCAATGGACTTTGCAAATGTGAAAAGGGAAAATATTTGTTTTCTTCCTTACTATGTTGATTGATGAGATTTCCACCTGATTTTTATATTTTAGGTATTTAATTTTCAAGGTAAATCTAGTCCTTAGGTTTTAGTAAATTTCATTAAATATTCATTTTCTTAGGGGCTAATCCCTTTCACTCCTAAAAAATTATTCTTTTTTAATAGTTAGTTTGTAATATAGATTTTTGCATCTCCCATTCTCATCTCTTATTTTACTTTATTCAACTTGGAAAAGTAATGGTTCTCAACAATGAATGTTTTGAACTCTAATTATCCATATTGAAAACCAATAAACATTATATTTGATTTGCTTACATTAGCATTCATTTTAGAGTGGCTAAAAAAGCTTGTCTAAAGTTGTTAGTTGTCGTTGTAAGTTATATTTATGCTTACCAATAACATAACATCATTTGCATAATTCAACAATAATAAAGCATACACTACAATGTAAACACCTCCTCTCACATAATTTCCAATTCACTCTTCGAATTATCTAAAAATGAACCAAATTATATGGGGTAAGAGAGAGTATCCTTAGTTTACACCATTGTTAATATTGATACTAGCCTTCTTGGTTTCGCTTCTGTTATTTATTAGAATTGATTATTATACCAAAGAAAATATATTAGTGTTGCTTATGTCCACTCAATTGAAATATTTAGTTTTTCATTTCTTTTTTAAAATTTTCTTCTTGGCACTATATCAAAATCCCAAGTAAAACCATGAAGTTGTTGGAAATTTTGAGTAGTTTTGTTGTCATTGATGTCAAGAGAGTATTGTTTCAATTTCGTCATCATTAAGGACATCAAGTGGTTTTTCCAAAAGCAAGAAGGTCTTGAAAAGGAATAGGATATAATATTTATTTTTAATATTATATGCCTAAAAATGTCCAAAAGGATGAAGACCCAAGGAAGGAGAAGCAAGTTTAAATTAAATAATAATATTATATTATTTAATATTATCGGATAAATTGATGAGGTGAAGTAAACCGGGTCCAAGAGATTATTAAAATAATTTATTCTTGAAAAGACTCATGAAGCAACTTGCAAAAGATTTAAATTAAAATATTTTAACCCATGGTTAAAATTTTAATTTAAATAAATAATGGATGGCAAAGGTTTTTAAATTTAATATTTAAATCTAAATTTGATTTTCAAAATCGAATGATGGGTCGACGAGTTATGTGCAAGTGAAAACGTGTATAAAAAGGGAAAACAAATTCTCATTTTATTACCTTTGACATATGCTATCAAGTGTTGTGCAATGCTAATATAATTCATGTGCTTCGTGTTTCGAGAGAAGAGGTTTTCGTGCTTTGAAAAAGAAGACAAGGAGTTGGTTTTGAAAAATGTGGAATTCAAAGGAGGTACCATCGACGACGGTAGCGCAGGTGGTAGTTGAGGCCAAGTGAAAATGTTGAGAGGGCAAATACATGGGTTTGATTCACATCGTGTGCTTTGCAAGGGAAAACATTTGGTTTTTCATGCTAGAGGACAGAAGACATAAGGGACAAAACGTAAACCGTGTGCCTTGAGTTTTGTGTGGGCTCATAGCCCAACCGGTTTCCTAGCATTGGCTAGGGTGTTGAGGAAGCAAGGTTGTGAGTTCAAATTTGGCTGGAAATATTTTTGGGCAAAGTGAAAATAAAAGGTATGCAATTTATGATTTGATTTTTCAAAGGTTTTTGATATCCAAAAATTCACTTTAAAGGTTGCGTGAAATTTGAAAGGATAGCTTGTGAGTTTTGTCAAGGGAGGTATAAGGTGTAAGAAAATTAAAATATTTTATTTTAATATTGGTGGTTAGAATTTATTCAATGAGATAGGAGTTATAAGGTTTGCAAAGGAAATTATATTTTATTTTGAGATAAAGCTATGATGTGTTAATTGTTTTGAGAGGAGAAATAAGGTGACTAAAGAAAATTATTGTGGTTGTTTTCTTTATCAAAATTGTTGACTTATATTTTGAAAGTGTGGAGATTATAAGGTGTATTTAAGACTTGTTATTTTTGTGTGGAAAAATAATTATTGGAAAAATATTTGCAAGGAGATTTTGAGAAAGATTGTTGTTACCTAACCTTAATATTGGCAAAGAAGATTTGATTGTGGTTAAGACAGGTTTTGAAGACATATCTCCATCAAAACAAAAGGTATGGGCACATCTTCCTATGAGTGAAATATTGTTGGATTGAATGTTGTGAAATGCAAGGTTGGAGTGAAAAGGATTGTTTGATAAGCATTGTTGGAAATATTTGAGTGAGTGTTCATATGCATGATTAGGGTTTGTGAAAGATCATGAGTATCATTGTTATGTGAAGTTGAGAACTAATCTTGAACTAGGGTTTGTGAAAGAACTTGAGTATCATTGTTATGTGAAAATTGGAATTATCTTGAGTCAAGGTTTGTAGTGTGAATTGTTGGAAGTATAGTGAAACACTTGGTTAGGGTTTGGATGCAAGTTGTGTTTCATTGAGTGGATGGTTGAGTAAAGTTGATTGATCATTATTGATTGAGAGCATTGGAGTGATAGTTCAATATTTGTGAAACAAATTATTCTTTATTTCTGAATTGATTTGAAAGTGAGTTTGAAAGTGTTAGAGTGATTTGTGAGTGAGAAACATATTGAGTCTCTTACCATTCTCCATATGTTTCTATGGTTAAACAAGATTCTGAGTGAAACTTGTTTGTGTGATTGAAGAGGTTTTTTGAAAGAGATTAAGTTGAGTTTTGTGAGTGTGTTGTGAGTGTGAAATATATTGAGTCTCTAACCATTCTCTATATGTTTTTGAGGTTAAACAAGATTCTATGTGAAACTTGTTTGTTGGATTGAAGAGGTTTTCTGTGAGAGATTGTGTTGAGTTTTATATGCAAGTTTGCAATTGATGTGAATAAGCTTTTGTGAAAGCTTGTGAGCAGATTTGAGTAAGTCCTAGAGGGGACTTAAGGACAGAATTGAGGAAGCTTTTTGTGAAAGCTTAAGGATAGATTTGTGTGAGCTTTTGTGGAATCTTACAAAGAAGATTTGAGGTAAGTCTTGGTGAAGACTTGTTGAGCATATTGGACAAGTTCTAGTGAGGACTTGTGGACAGATTTGAGGTAAGTCTTAGAGAAGACTTGAAAGCAGATTGGACAAGTTCTAGTGAGGACTTGTGGATATATTTGAGGTAAGTATTTGAGAAGACTTGAGAGCAGATTTGATTGATTGATTTGTTCAAACCTTGAGTTAAGGTTTGGGGTAGATCTAGTAGAGTTGATTTGTGATTAGATCAAGCTTTGTGTTAAGGCTTGAGGATAGATTTGAGGAATTTGGTGCAGATTTGAGGGTAGATTTGTGCTAGACTAGAGACAGATATTGAGCATATTTGTGCTAGACTGAAGGACTATGTTTAGTGCAGATTTGAGATAGATATTGAGAATATTTGTGCTAGATCGAAGGACTGTGTTTAGTGTAGATTTGAGATAGAGCTGAGATCAAGCTTTGGAGGTGATAGAGTAGAGGATAATAGTCTCTAGTGGATAGAGATCCATTAGCTAGGGTAGTGAGGATAGAGGTCTTCTGAGTGAGGATAGAGTCTTTAGTGGAGAGAGATCCACAAGCTAGTGTAGTGGAGGTAGTAGTCTTCTAGAAGATCACTAGCCAGAGCAGAGGAGAAGGAGTTCTCCTATGGATAGAGATCCATGAACTAGCAAAGGGGATTGGTGTCTCCTATGGATTGGTATCCATAAACTTTATTAGGGGATTGATGTCTCCTTTGGATAGAGGTCCATAAACATTGTAATAGGGAAGGATTCCCAAGATATTTGTTGAGAAAATTTTAGTGAAATATTTTCTTCGTGGAGTAGCCCACATTGGGTGAACCACGTTAAATTGGTGTCTCTATTGTGTGTGATGATTTGTGCATTGCTTTGGTTACTGCTATTGATATTGCCATTGATAATATTGGATAATATTATTTTGGAAAAGAAAAGTAAAAAGTGGTCTTATACTGTTCACCCCCCTCTCAGTATAAGCTTGTGTTCTTCAATTGGTATCAGAGCGGGTTCCTTCGAAAAGGGTCTAACAACTTGAAGGAAGATCTTACAAGAACACACATGGCAAAGAAAGGCAAAAGTAGAACCATGAGATCTAAAAGGAAAAGAACACACATGGTCATGAAAGAAAAGGAAGATGAATTTGATTTTGTTTTCAAAGAGATTGTTTCTCTAAGAGGAGAAGTGGAAACAGATTCAAGAGATGAATCAAGCAGTGGAGAAGAGGCTAAATTGATAAAATTTTGTACCAGATGTAGGAAGATAGGTCACCATACAGCTTATTGTCCACAAGATGGTGAAGAATGTTTTGTTTGTGGTCAACTCGGTCATGATGCAGGTTATTGCAATGGGTTTAGTAGCAGTGAAGATGAAATGGAACTCAAGGAAAATAAGCACAATCAAAATAGGTATGAAGAAGAAACTCTACTTTTGACAATAGAAGAAAATGATCCTATTGAAGACCAAAGAAAAGAGAAAAATTTAGAAAAAAAAAGAATAAAAAATAAAGGAGGAAGCCACTCTTAAGGAACTTGTTGAGTTGAAAAGGGAGAACTTAGAATTAAAGGCTCAAATACAAGAGGATGAGAAATGTAAGACAAAGCTTCTACAAGATCTCTCTAACTTGAAAGATAAGGTTGAAAAGGCAAGGAGAGTTGAAAAAGGTATGGTTGAACAATCAAAGGTAAAAGAGCTAGAATGTGAAAGAATTATTGTTGATCTTGAAGAATTAAAAAGGGAGAACTCAAGATTAAGGGTTCAAGCTCAAGAAGATGAGAAAGCAAAAGCAAAGTTTCTACAAGAGCTCACTAACTTCAAAATTAAGGTTGAAGAGGCAAGGAAAATTGAAGAAGGTATGGCTGAAAAATTAAAGACAAAAGATCTAGAGTGTGAAAGATTAGAACATGAGATAGTTTCACTAAGGATGGAAGTGAAATACTCTAAGGACAAGCTACACAAGTTTGAGAAAAATTCAAAGACCTTGGACAGGATTATCAATGCACAAAGATCATCAGTCACCAAAATAGGACTTAGTTTTGAAGAAGAACAAGGGAAATAGGAAGCAAAAAAAGGAGAGTCAAGCTCAAGCACCAAAGAAGAAGAAGCTTCAAAAGAAGAGAGTGAAAGAGAGAGTGAGACTTCTAAGGATAAGTTGGACAATAGAAAGTTCAACAAGGAAAGGAACAATGCACAAATAAGGAACAAATGGAACAGGAAACAACACAGGGAAGAAGAGACTAAGAGACCAATGGGGTCAAGGCAAGGTTTCTTCAATGGACGATGCTTCTCATGTCACAGGTTTGGGCACAAGGCTACACAGTGCAGGACACATGAAAGATAGGAATATGGAAATTTTAGAAATGGACATCTCTTTCAAGGGTATTGCTACTCTTGTAATCAGTTTGGTCATAAGGCAGTTAATTGCAGGGTTCATGATAGGAATGGATATGGCTTCACTAGGAGGAACTACAAGATATTTGCACCTTCAAGGAATCACAACATTAAGTGTTATAAGTGCAATAATGTTGGGCATATAGCCAAGTGGTGTAGAGCAAAATTTCTAGAACTTCCAAGGACATGCAAGAAAGAGGATTCTCAAAAGGTTCAAAAAGGTATGGCTACAAAGGTATGGAAGAGAGTTGACAAAGGTAAAGAGCAATGTATTATGGGAGTAGAGATACTCCCACCCCAAAATTAACCACCTCAAGAGAGGAGGTGGGGGAGGGGCTAAGCTAAGAGTCTCATATTTAGCCCCAAGCCCCAAAGGTGGCCCTTTGCCATTGATGACAAAGGGGGAGAGATTTGAGTTAGGGGGAGAGCATTCAGTCAGGGGAGCAGTTTCTCAGGGGAGCAACTTTTGAAAAAAGAAAAAGAAATGGTTAAAAAAGGGGTTGCCATCAATGACAAAGGGGGAGATTGTTGGAAATTTTGAGTAGTTTTGTTGTCATTGATGTCAAGAGAGTATTGTTTCAATTTCATCATCATTAAGGACATCAAGTGGTTTTTCCAAAAGCAAGAAGGTCTTGAAAAGGAATAGGATATAATATTTATTTTTAATATTATATGCCTAAAAAGGCCCAAAAGGATGAAGACCCAAGGAAGGAGAAGCAAGTTTAAATTAAATAATAATATTATATTATTTAATATTATCGAACAAATTGATGAGGTGAAGTAAACCGGGTCCAAGAGATTATTAAAATAATTTATTCTTGAAAAGACCCATGAAGCAACTTGCAAAAGATTTAAATTAATTTATTTAAATTAAAATATTTTAACCCATGGTTAAAATTTTAATTTAAATAAATAATGGATGGCAAAGGTTTTTAAATTTAATATTTAAATCTAAATTCGATTTTCAAAATCGAATGATGGGCCGACGAGTTATGTGCAAGTGAAAACATGTATAAAAAGGGAAAACGAATTCTCATTTTATTACCTTTGACATATGCTATCAAGTGTTGTGCTATGCTAATATAATTTGTGCGCTTCGTGTTTCGAGAGAAGAGGTTTTCATGCTTTGAAAAAGAAGACAAGGAGCTAGTTTTGAAAAATGTGGAAGTCAAAGGAGGTACCACCGACGACGGTAGCGCAGGTGGCAGTTGAGGCCAAGCGAAAACATTGAGAGGGCAAAGATGTGGGTTCGATTCACGTCATGTGCTTTGCAAGGGAAAACATTTGGTTTTTTATGCTAGAGGATAGAAGACATAAGGGACAAAATGTAAACCATGTGCCTTGAGTTTTGTGTGGGCTCATAGCCCAACCGGTTGCCTAGCGTTGGCTAGGGTGTTGAGGAAGCAAGGTTGTGAGTTCGAATTTGGCTGGAAATATTTTTGGGCAAAGTGAAAATAAAAGGTATGCAATTTATGATTTGATTTTTCAAAGGTTTTTGATATCCAAAAATTCACTTTAAAGGTTGCGTGAAATTTGAAAGGATAGCTTGTGAGTTTTGTCAAGGGAGGTATAAGGTGTAAGAAAATTAAAATATTTTATTTTAATATTGGTGGTTAGAATTTATTCAATGAGATAGGAGTTATAAGGTTTGCAAAGGAAATTATATTTTATTTTGAGATAAAGCTATGATGTGTTAATTGTTTTGAGAGGAGAAATAAGGTGACTAAAGAAAATTATTGTGGTTGTTTTCTTTATCAAAATTGTTGACTTATATTTTGAAAGTGTGGAGATTATAAGGTGTATTTAAGACTTGTTATTTTTGTGTGGAAAAATAATTATTGGGAAAATATTTGCAAGGATATTTTGAGAAATATTGTTGTTACCTAACCTTAATATTGGCAAAGAAGATTTGATTGTGGTTAAGACAGGTTTTGAAGACATATCTCCATCAAAACAAAAGGTATGGGCACATCTTCCTATGAGTGAAATATTGTTGGATTGAATGTTGTGAAATGCAAGGTTGGAGTGAAAAGGATTGTTTGATAAGCATTGTTGGAAATATTTGAGTGAGTGTTCATATGCATGATTAGGGTTTGTGAAAGATCATGAGTATCATTGTTATGTGAAGTTGAGAACTAATCTTGAACTAGGGTTTGTGAAAGAACTTGAGTATCATTGTTATGTGAAAATTGGAATTATCTTGAGTCAAGGTTTGTAGTGTGAATTATTGGAAGTATAGTGAAACACTTGGTTAGGGTTTGGATGCAAGTTGTGTTTCATTGAGTGGATGGTTGAGTAAAGTTGATTGATCATTATTGATTGAGAGCATTGGTGTGATAGTTCAAGATTTGTGAAACAAATTATTCTTTATTTCTGAATTGATTTGAAAGTGAGTTTGAAAGTGTTAGAGTGATTTGTGAGTGAGAAACATATTGAGTCTCTTACCATTCTCCATATGTTTCTATGGTTAAACAAGATTCTGAGTGAAACTTGTTTGTGTGATTGAAGAGGTTTTCTAAAAGATATTAAGTTGAGTTTTGTGAGTGTGTTGTGAGTGTGAAACATATTGAGTCTCTAACCATTCTCTATATGTTTTTGAGGTCAAACAAGATTCTGTGTGAAACTTGTTTGTTGGATTGAAGAGGTTTTCTGTGAGAGATTGTGTTGAGTTTTATATGCAAGTTTGCAATTGATGTGAATAAGCTTTTGTGAAAGCTTGTGAGCAAATTTGAGTAAGTCCTAGAGGGGACTTAAGGACATAATTGAGGAAGCTTTTTGTGAAAGCTTAAGGATAGATTTGTGTGAGCTTTTGTGGAAGCTTACAAGGGGGACTGTTGAGAAGATTTGAGGTAAGTCTTGGTGAAGACTTGTTGAGCAGATTGGACAAGTTCTAGTGAGGACTTGTGGATAGATTTGAGGTAAGTCTTAGAGAAGACTTGAAAGCAGATTGGACAAGTTCTAGTGAGGACTTGTGGATATATTTGAGGTAAGTCTTTGAGAAGACTTGAGAGCAGAGTTGATTGATTGATTTGTTCAAACCTTGAGTTAAGGTTTGGGGTAGATCTAGCAGAGTTGATTTGTGATTAGATCAAGCTTTGTGTTAAGGCTTGAGGACATATTTGAGGATAGAGTTTGGTGTATATTTGAGGGTATATTTGTGCTAGACTAGAGATAGATATTGAGCAGATTTGTGCTAGATCAAAGGATTATGTTTAGTGTATATTTGAGATAGATATTGAGAAGATTTATGCTAGACCGAAGGATTGTGTTTAGTGTAAATTTGAGATAGAGTTGAGATCAAGCTTTGGAGGTGATAGAGTAGAGGACAATAGTCTCTAGTGGATAGAGATCCATTAGCTAGGGTAGTGAGGATAGAGGTCTTCTGAGTGAGGATATTTAGTCTTTGGAGAGAGATCCACAAGCCAATGTAGTGGAGGTAGTAGTCTTCTAGAGGATCACCATCCAGAGTAGAGGAGAAGGAGTTCTCCTATGGATAGAGATCCATGAACCAGCAAAGGGGATTGGTGTCTCCTATGGATAGGGATCCATGAACTTGATTAGGGGATTGGTGTCTCCTTTGGATAGAGGTCCATAAACATTGTAATAGGGAAGGATTCCCAAGAGATTTGTTGAGAAAATTTTAGTGAAATATTTTCTTCGTGGAGTAGCCCACATTGGGTGAACCACGTTAAATTGGTGTCTCTATTGTGTGTGATGATTTGTGCATTGCTTTGGTTACTACTGTTGATATTGCCATTGATAATATTGGATAATATTATTTGGGAAAGAAAAGTAAAAAGTGGTCTTATACTGTTCACCCCCCCCTCTCAGTATAAGCTTGTGTTCTTCGAAGCAAAGGTAAATGATATTATTATTATTTTGTTTTATCAACAATAGTTCTATGAGTAGTTATATGGTCATAGATTATTTCAAAAGATAGCTTAATGAGCCCTTCCTTTGTTTCTTCCATTCATTTATGAATTTACTTTTTGAATATAACACCAAATAGTCTAGTAAAGCAACTACTCACTATGATAATTTTATCATTTCTTACATTAATTATGTTCTCATTTTTGTAGAAAGGTATGACTATTTTGACTTTTCAATTTAGATGAAACCCATTCATATTACTTGATTAGACATATCCTTTGGAATGTTGGATAAAGTACATCCTTGTTTAATCTTCTCAATAATCAAACCAAATGGATCATGTGCTTTTCCATTAGAAATATACTTAATATATATATTGACATCATCTTTGAAATAAATTCAAGATTGTTAGTAGAAAAAACCTTAATTTGTATATTTTCCACGTATTCTTTTGCATAGAGTTTACAAACATATAGAATCATTCTTCTCTTTCATGCTTCACAAGAATATAAAATTTAAGAATATTTTTTAAACTTTTAATTAAATTATCTTGCTTATTCACAAGGAATATTCTCTAATTCCATAGGAGAGGTTTTTATACTCTTTCATCCAATATGCCCCACCATCTATATTTATGCTTAACATTTTTTTAACTAGTTTGTATTCACAATCAAACCATATGTTACATGGTCTTTGGTTGGATTTTCTTTTTTCGAGATGAAATTTATTTTAGGCCATAATATATTCTTAATTTTATTCTCCCATTATTGTACAAAAAACATTGGTTTTTTATGGCTTAGTCTCTATGCTTGGCATTAATATTCAATGAATATATTGTTAAATTTATGTTTCAACATATCATTAATTGAGAAGAAAATACAAAATTAAGGAGTTCTAGAAATTTATTTCCAAACTAAAAATGCTCAAATTATGTAAAACTTTTTTCATATGTTATTAAGTAATCAACTTGTTGGTCATGAATCTGCCATAGGAAAGGATTTTACGCGAAATGCGCCCTAGACCCGACCAACATTGAAAGGCTAGGAGAAAGAAATGTCTCCCAGACCAATCTCCAGAGAGGGCTGGTTCCCTTACTAAATTCTATGTTGTTGAAGACTAGAGTTGCAGGAAAGAAATAGGAAATATGCAGAAAGAAATGGGAAATATAGCCACAGGCCAAATTTGGCAGATCGGGAAAGAATAGCAGCAGATAACCTCAAGTACATTAACAACATATAACAGAAGATAGTGATGTAATTAACTTACAACCTTGTGCAAAAAACCTCCAAGATCACATTCCAGAACTCACTTCCTCACTAGCAATATTTAAACTCAGATGCAGAATTCAAATTAAGTAGCAGATAAGAAATACGAGCATAAACGAGGAATGTATAAGACAGAAGGAAAAAACACACAGACAGTTGCTTGCAAAACCAGAGGCCAAATATCTTTCATTCATGCAAATAACTTGAAAAGCTTTCAGCAAAAGTCTCTCTCTCGATCTCTTTTTTTTGAGATATACATTGATATTTATAGAGGTCTTGCCTCTCTGCAGCATTTAAAACAAGCAACGGACTTCCTCGAGATCTACAAAATATGCAACAGAAATAAGAAAATGATCCCCTTAAACCAGCCTCGGAGAAACCAAAAATTGAATGAAACAAGGAACCGGTTGTCTTCATTAAATGGTCATCCTCAAAGCATGCTTGGACCGTTAGAAAATCACGAACAGAAGCTTTGAATAATGGAGGCGTCTTCAATTTTGGTGGCTTCGAAAACTACAGACCTGGGCACGTTCTTCTATCTTGCACACATTGGAAAGTAGCAAAACATTAAATTTTGGTGAGCTTTTAATCCTTGGAAATCGCAATGCTTCATCGGGCTGTTGAACTGCTTTCTGGCGCAAAACTGTGATGGGTCGTGAAAACGCGACATGTCGCGAAGTTGCGACATTTTCCTGCTTCGTACACTTTTGTCATTCTGGGTCGCGAAAACCAACCATGTCGCAAAATCGTGACGTATTCGGCTCCTTGGTTTCCTTTGTTACCTTAGCTCGTGAAAACACGACACGTCGTGAAATCGTGACGTTTTGTACTATTCTGCTCCTTCTTTGCCTTGCTCCCGCGAAACTATGACCTGTCATGAAATCGTGACATTCTTTCCCCATGTTGTCCTTGTGCCACTTTGAACTACAAAAATGCGACAAGTCGTGATTTCGCTACACCTTTCTCTCTTTTGGATTTGTCTTCCTGATACGTCACGAAAACTAGACACTCTCCTTCATTTGGACTTCTTTCTTCAACATGTTGCGAAAACTTCACCATGTCATGAAATCATGACATCTTCTACCTTCTATGCCCTTCTCTCTTGCAGGTAGCGAAAACGGAACATGTCACGAAATCGTGACATCCTTCTTTGTTTAGCCTTTTCTCCACAATATGTCACGAAATCGCGACGTTTCCTTGCTTTCTCTACTATTGCCGCTTTCTGTCGTGATATCGTGACGTCTTCTTCTTTTTTGACCTCACATTCAAAAATTTCGCAAAATTGTGACACCTTTCATGCCTTATGATTTTTCTTCAACTTTGCCGCGACAACGCAACACGTCGCGATATCGCGACGTCTTTCACATTTTGCTCCTTGTTCACTTTTCTGTCACGATTTCATGACGAGGTTCATTGACATTGCCCTTTGCTTAATTATGTCGTGACTTCGCGACCTTTTCTATTATTTTGCCCCATGGCCATCATAAGTCACGAAAACACGACATGTCGCGATATCGTGATAGTTTTACTGCTCTACCTCCGTTGACCAGTTTGACCACGATTTTGGAACACGTCACGAAATCATGACATTCTTTGATTTGGCTTCTCTCTCCTCAATAGACCCGCGATAACGCGACATGTCGCGATATCGCGATAGTTTTGAACCTGTACCCTCCATGCTGCTTTTTGGTCACGATATCGCGACAGTCTTCAGACTTAGCTGTTTTGGCACAAAACGCGCAGAGAAACATAGAGGAGTGAGAACTTCAACATTTTATGCATGAATAATCAACAATCAAAATAATGTGGCAAAAATGCCATCATTCTTGGTGGCTCACGAGGTATACAGTTCTGCTGTATGCACGAATCCCAGGCCTGAATCCATTGGGCAACAGAGTCAAGAAAACTAAAGGAACTGAATGCTGACTGATGGGAGACACCTCTGCGGACTGCTGCAACGACTCTTGCTAACTTACTAAAAAATTCAAATAAATTTGTATTTGGCCTAGCTCACCAGGTGCTATAAAATATCTCCATGACAGTTATGAAAGCACTGGGGTTGCAAAATGGAAATGAATGAAATAAGCGGAGTGAGGACTATGGAATGAAAATAGTAATGATGGAATGGTGAGAATGGAAGGAGGGAAGCGATAGATACAACACCTGAAGAGGGGCTACTGTGTCACTGGATGCTATGAAATGAAAATGGAAGTGGATGGAATGGAGATGGTGGTAGTAGAAACCGTGGCTGTGATGAAGTACTCATAAGACAAAGGACTAGAAGAAAGGCAAAGTAGAAATGGGAATATCAGAGGGGGAAAAAGAAACAATAGTAGTGGCTGGATTACGGACGGTAGAAGAAGGAATGAGTGAAGAAGGGAATGAAAATGAGGAAGGGGAAGAAAGAAATTAACAAAAGCCACTATCTGTTGGGAAGGAAAGAGAAAATAAATAAATAAACGTACCTGCGGGCTCGCATGCAAAAAGAGCCGAAGTTGACAGAGGAAATCCACAATACTATTTTTTTTTTCTTTTTCTATTTTTTTTGCTATATACAAAATTTTACGACATGATTGACATGTCGCCACCACAAACCCAGTCTCAGGGGGTTATCCGGTGAACTTGTAGTGACCGGACCAAATCTGATTGTATTTCAGTTGATCTTCAATTTTTGGAACAGAGGACCTAGACATCATTCTTGCTGACTCTGGCTTGCTCACCCTCTGCTTGAGACAGTGGTGTCTGGAGCTGCACTTGTTCATTACTAGATTCAGAATCAATTCAGGTTCAACCCCAAGTTTTTTTGCTGCATTATTTGTACAGGTCGCTCCATCAAAGTACAACGTCCAAAATTGATCAGGCACAGAGTCTTGATCAGGAAGCATCTTCAGTTCAACCTCTTTAGGCTGCTTTGTAATGGAATAACAGCCAATCCCAGTCTCCATCATGGTGTTAAAGTCAAGCATTGAAAACTCATCCTCTAGGCAAGGCTCATCTACCACCTCATTCATCAAATCAGACCCCTCTAACTCTTCAATTAGCATGTTGACAGACTGCATGGTCTTTCCTGCTTCGTCCAACCTTTCAATATGAAAAGAGGAAGGTTTTTCATTAGGAATCCAGAGTCGCTTTCCTTTGAAAGGGATCTCCAAGTGGGAATAATCCAGTGCAAGGTAACCTCCCAACTTAGCAGTAAATTCTCTGGATAAGCACATACTGAAATACGGTTCTAGATCGACCATAACTATCTTTTGAATGACTGTAATCTGATGCATAGTGTGTAAAACAATCGGGACATCCTTGATTACCCCCATCATTTTCATAGGAGTACCATCTAATTGCAAGACTCCAGGGCTACTTCGTGTGTATTCTATACCCATAACTTCGCAAACTGCCTTAGGCATGACAGTTGTAGCAACTCCGGAGTTGATCATGCAGTTATGCACGATCCAACCCTCTATTTGCAGTGACAAATAAAACAGGGGTGGTCTATTCTTGCCAGTGATGGAAGTGGTTAAAGCTTGAGCATAAATTGTCTGGGTAGGACCCTTCTCACTATCCTTCACAGATTTCAAAGATTCATGCAATAAATCTACTTGCCCAAGCAATTGCAATGCATCATAAAGACTAACCTTAGCTGGGGTCTTCTTCAATTCTTCGATAATGTTGTATGCAACCGCAGCAGATTCCTTATTTTCAATGGGGAGATCATATCTGCTCCGATACTGCTGAGTAGCTTCTACCCTCAACCTTTTAGTTAGTTCAAATGGCCCGATGAAGCATTATGATTTCCAAGGATTAAAAGCACTCCAAAATTTAATGTTTTGCTACTTTCCAATGTATACAAGATAAAAGAACGTGCCCAAGCCACCAGAATTGAAGACACCTCCATTATTCAAAGCTTCTGTTCATGATTTTCTAACGGTCCAAGCATGCTTTGAGGATGACCATTTAATGAAGACGATCGGTTCCTTGTTTCATTCAATTTCTGGTTTCTCCGAGGCTGGTTTAAGGGGATCATTTCCTTATTTCTGTTGCATATTTTGTAGATCTTGAGGAAGTCCATTGCCTATTTTAAATGCTGTAGAGAGGCAAGACCTCTATAAATATCAATGTATATCTCAGAAAAAAGGAGATCGAGAGAGAGACTTTTGCTGAAAGCTTTTCAAGTTCTTTGCATGAATGAAAGATATTTGGCCTCTGGTTTTGCAAGCAACTTTCTGTGTGTTTTTTTCCTTTTGTCTTATACATTCCTTGTTTACGCTCGTATTTCTTATCTACTGCTTAATTTGAATTCTGCATTTGAGTTTAAATATTGCTAGTGAGGAAGTGAGTTCTGGAATGTGATCTTGGAGGTTTTCTTCACAAGGTTGTAAGTTAATTACGTCACTATCTTCTGTTATATGCTATTAATGTACTTGAGGTTATCTGCTGCTAATCTTTCCCGATCTGACAAATTTGGCCTGTGGCTATATTTCCCGTTTCTTTCTGCATATTTCCTATTTATTTCCTACAACTCTAGTCTTCAACAACATAGAATTTAGTAAGGGAACCAGCCCTCTCTAGAGATTGGTCTGGGAGACATTTCTTTCTCCTAGCCTTTCAATGTTGGCCGGGTCTAGGGCGCATTTCGCGTAAAATCCTTTCCTATGGCAGATTTGTGACCAACACAACCATAATGCATCCTTACAAAATACGACAAGTATATCCTCATGTCCATGTGAAATTAGAACTCCCATTATAAATGAATATATTGGAACATCTACATAATGATAATAAATGCTTTACCATTGTTGCAATATCGCCTATGTTATATAAAATCATTGACAATCCATAATTCTAATATCCTATTTATCAATTTCTTTCATCCATAAAGGATATCTATCCTATTTATAAGTACTTGCTTGACACATATTTGTCTTGGCATTGAATTCTTCAACTAAAATTGCTTCTCTCGACTATAAAAATTATAGTATATCTTTAAAACATAAATGCATCTTTGATAGATAGATTTGGCATTTTGAATATTGAATATTTAAAAGAAGCAAAGTAGTAAGTTGTTATATTGATCTTATTTTGTTATTTATTCACATAAATTTATAAATATTTTGAGAGCATCAAATTTGATGATAAATATAACTTTTGGTAGAAATTAAAAATACAAGTCATTCCACAACTTTATATTTTGAGTTTGATATTTGATTGTTTATAAAACCTAGTATCTCAAGTATTTCTTCACCTTCATATTTTTATGTTTCTAGTGCAAGGAACAAATCAAGATCATCTATAAAAGAATGTAAGGATTCCAACTTATCTCTCTAGATATTTAGCAAAGCATTCAATGTGAAAAATATAGATGCATGACATAGTACACCCAATGATTTTAATAGAAAAAACTTCTGATAAATATTATGAACATGTTAATTCAAGTACATTCTAAAATATGTTCAAGTCCAAGTAAATTGGTTACTTTATGTTATATTACTTATCGAGATATATTCTTCCAAAATTACTTAACAAAAAAATAACGATTTATACCTTTACCAATAAAAATATTTGAAGAACATAACAATAATGCTGGTTGAAATATAAACATCAAACCAATTAGATTTGTATATGCAAATGTTCCAAATAAATATTCAACAATAATTTTGTACAATTTAAATCAATTGTTTCATGCATTATCCATAAAAACATACATGAGAGTCTACATATGGTACAGACATCGAACAACAAGACTCTTCGTATGACAATTCCTCCAATCATACGATTATTGGATTTGTACAACAATGTCTGCCTGACTATACAATCTCTTTCGATCATATGATCAAAGTATTTGTATGCTCAATTCCTCTTGTACAACCAAGCTATTGGTCTGGTTATATTCTTATATGGTGACATTTAGTTGTATGACCTTTCCATCCTATCATACAATTGTATGATCCTTTCCTTACCAATTAAATTATACGGTGAATCCTTCAATTCTCAATAGTGTTTCCTTTTAATTGCATGGTATTTCCTTGAGATAGTAAGGTAATATTCTTTGGAATGACAATCCTTTAGCAAGTTGAAAAGACGATAACTTTGCTACTTGATATGGTGACTATGGGACTCTTATGTGCTTGCAAATTCCTCATACACAAAGACTAAATGATTGGTTTTCATTCTCTCAAACGGTATGACACTATTCACTTGCACAATATTCAACTCAAACAACTCCCTATTTGAATAACAATCTCTTTGGCTAGTGCATGTATCGTCATCACACATACAACATGACCATGCTTTCTCAAACTATGTGTGTTCCCATTTAATTGGTAACCATGCTCTTAATAATACGATTATCCACACACCAAGACAACTTTGTTTGGGTTCTATTGCTTCACCTGCAACCTGTAACCTTGCACAAAACATGTTCTACAACAATCCCATTCACATGCACACAATATGGATTAGAGAGTTTTCAATAAATATAGTTATATTATTCAATGCTTGCTCACCTGTTATAATTTTATCAATGTCAATCATGGTACCTATATTTGTTCTAGCAACCTCTCCTACTTAGCCTACTCTCTCTCTCTCTTACCCTAGCATTTCACTTTCTCTAGGCCTTCTCCAACCTCATCCATACCTTTTTTTATTTTTTTTTATTTCTCTATTCTCCTCTTCTACTTCATATTTTCTCCTCTCTTTATTCAGATACCTATATGTCTCTTCATTTTTCAATGATCATTCTTTTTTGAGTCCTTTCTACTTCATTTTCTTTCTCTATGCTCACCATTCCATCTTACTACCATTTTTTTACCTTCTAATGGATGTTTACGCTAACGGTTTCCCCAACCATTTTGGTTGTTGCTCCTTCCTAGCAAATGCTCTCGCATCATACTCATTGGGTGAGAGGAAATCTTCAATGAGCTCCAACTCATGAACATGAATTTATATTCCAAGCTATTATAACTTTAGCTTCATTGTCTCCACAAGGCCAATTTTGTTGTCTTGTCTTGGCCTTCCATTGATAATTAAATCTTCTCTAATATAATGCACTCAGCATTCATTTCACCTTGTTCTATTCCATCACATCCATCCAACCACATTCAACATGCACTTTTTTGGCTACTTCCTCTCGATGCCAACACTTTTGTGTGGAGTGATTACGTCCTCCAAAAATCTCACAAGGATGTAGGTTCTAACACCTAGTTGCTACATGTCCATATCTTCCACACTGATTGCAACAAACCATCCTAAGACCTTCATCCCTTGTACTAATCTCTCTTTTCATAAATATAGTCTCACTGCTTCTTATTTGACCTGTATATCCAAGGTCTTCATTGTTTAGCCTTATTTCTAGCATTAGGGGTATTTTTACACCTTGCACATATCTTCCCAATATCTTACCATTGTACCCCATTCTTATCATCAACTTGGAGCCCATGCCTTTGGTGTACCTTTCAAAACACCCAAACTCTTCATCCCTACTTTGATCACAATGTCCTTCACCACACTTTTGAAGTACCATTGTTACTATTAACTCTGCCAATATGGCCTTCATCATAGCCATTTATGACCTGATGAGGTTCATATTCCTCTACTATCTCTTTATCACTTATTTTCTCTTTCTCTTTCTCCTTATTTACAATAGGAATCTCTGCATCATCATCTTCATCGTCACTACTATTAGTGACTTGGGTCAATTGTTTCTTCCCCATGCTTATTATCTTGCATATTTTTACCTTCTCCTCCTCATTCTCCATTAGTGTGATCCTATAAGATAACTTATTATGTAAGCTCAATTTGGGACCAAAATTTATGTGATGACCAATGCTCCTCATGAGTGGCAACCCATTTGGAAAATATTCTGAAATAATATTTGCATATTATTTCAATAAATCCCTCACTCCATGTGGGATTTCATCCATCTTTTCCACTATCCCTTCTTAAGTGGGCTTAGCGATGAAAGTAAAACATGCTTTATTCCTTTTCATTTCCTTCAAGGATTATTTTTCCATACCTAAGCACATTATAGGATTGTTGTCCATATTTTCTCCTTTGTCCTTCAATGGACTTAATGTGTACCTCTTGCCATCCTTCTCAATAGTGTAGGTGTTCATCCTACCATCATGCATTGTCTCTTTATCAAAGTTCCATGGCCTTCTTAATAAGACATGACAAGCATCCATAGGCATAGCATCACATAGTATCTCATTCATGTAAGAACCAATTTGGAAGTCTACCATACAGTATTTAGTTACCAAATTTTGATGTTCCTTTTGCAACCATGAGACTCTATATGGATTTGGGTGTTCAATCTTCTTCAACTCAAGATTTTCTACCATGTTTGTAGACACTAAGTTATCCATACTTTCAATTTCTACAGTCACCTTGCAACATTTTCCTCCTGATTTACAAATCATTTTGAACAAGTTCTTATGCTCAAGCTCATACACCTCCTATGTTGAATTCAATAATACCCTTTCTATCATAAGGAATTATCCTTGGTTTGATTCTTCCATGTGCTTTGGTGAAGCATTATTATATTCATTTGCTTGTATAATTTTATTATGGGATTCCTTTCCATGTCTGCTAATCTATTGTGCTTGAGAGCACTCAAATGTTGTATGCCCTTCTTCCAAGCATCTATAACACTTTCCAGTAAAACCACATTCTTTGCCTGATGCAGGAGCGTCCTGGTTTCAGTTATGATTTTTGTTCCCCAAAGTGATTGTAATGTGGTTCGGTAGTGTTGATAGTTGTTATTTATTTTATTTTATTTTTTCTATAGATTCATGTTGTTAGTTTAATGTCCTTAATGTATGTGTTGTGTTCACAGTTTAAATAGAATAATGTAGTTTTCTTCCAATAAATGCTTGACCGAGAGCAGTGTTTGTAGTAGGATCTTAAAATGTAGAGAGTGTTGTAATAGGATGTCCAAGTGTCACCGTATCAGAGAGTCCTAATAATCTATGTGACTGGTTTGTGTCATTTCGTATATATCTCAGTTTTTTACAATAGAATCATTAAAGAGCTAGAGATTAAAGAACAAGAACAATATTTTAAAAGCAAAGACATCAAAGAATTAATGATTCATTGGTCATGGTGGCCATTGGTAGAGCAGGAGAAAACTATTTGAAGCCATAATGGAGAGACATTACGTAGATAGTGGAGCATTCATCTACAAGTGTGGCCACATGAGAACAACTTGATGGACGACCTCCTGAACGTGCTGAGAAGACCGAGCAGTGGGCATAGAAACCTTGAAGAAAAAAATGGAGACGTGGACATATGATGTGCCGTCCATAGGGCATCATGAGCAGGAATGTCGAGTGAGGAAGATCGAGCGGAGGAGAGCGGACAAAAGGGACAAAAGAGAAAGTCTAAGGGAGGAGGAAAGGAGGTGAGAGTTGGACGTGAGTGTGGTGAACAAAGGAGAGGATTCTTTTCTACTAGAGTGGGATAGGCTGACATCTAGAGAAAATGGAGACCGAAGTTGAAGAACTATGAAGGAAATATAGAAGGAATACAGTGGTCGAGCGAAGGGAGAAATAGGAAAGAAGAAGGGTTGAGGCACTGTTCTACAACTCAGGGTTTGTCTCAGGAGTTTGAAGTCGGGGAACATTCGCATTAGGGTAAAATACTTCAATGACGTAGATGAAAAGAGTCTGAAGCAATAAATCTCGCACGTCCATTTGTTTTGTGTCTATTGGGTACATCCCCTCCTCATTTGTCAAATATGTTCTAGAATAGTTGGCCCTAATTCATTGAAAGAAGCAAAGTCTGGGAAGATTGTTGTCCATGTGGGCCAATCTACTGTAATGTATGGAATGTGATCAATCAGTAATGTTTTGAATTAATTTAATGTCATTGTGTGGAACTTCATCAGCAAAATAGTCTATTTCTATGGGTGATTGTTATCTGGACACATCCTACTTTTCCTTGACTGCGTTAAGTGGTATCAGAGCAAAGATTTTGTTCATGTGGAAAGAATCTATCTGAGAATTTTTGGCTGGAGAAGGGAGGTTGTTTTGTGGATCATCTTGTTGAAATATGTGTCTGAGTGTGTTGTTTGTTGAAGGAGACAGTGATCTACCAAGAGTAACAATGTCGAATGCTGAACAAGTACCAGGGGTACAAGATGAGAATCCACCTATCCCAAGAGTCAATCCTCCTAGAGGAGCCCGAGGAGTAAGGGCAAGAGGAGGAGGACAGAGAGGTGGAGGACCAAGATTTCCTCCGAGACAAGGAGATGAATGGAACAACAATGAAGTTTTGCGAATTTTGTGAAGAATGGAAGCACGTTTGCAAGCCCTAGAGGGTGCAAGGAGGCATGGAGCTCCAGGAGCCAAGTCAAATTCATCAGAATCCAAAGCTAACTCTTCAACCTCTGAGGAGGAAGAAGATGGGGATAGTGACCAAAGAAAATTTTTGAAGGCATTATCAAGGTTAGGTAGTAAGCCAAAATTTGACTTACCCACCTATGATGGCAACTTGAATTCGGAGGAATTGATAGACTGGATCTCAAAAGTGGAGAAATTCTTTGATCTAGAAGACATAGAAGAGTCCAAGAAGTTGAAGATAGCTGTGACCAAGTTGAAAGGTCATGCTTCATTATGGTTTGACCAAGTCAAAAGGCAAAGAGTTGCTATGGTAAAAATGAAGATAAAATCATGGAAGAAGATGGTGAAACGGTTGAAGGATCAATTTTTGCCAAAAGACTATGATTTGTCTCTCTTGAATAAGGTACAAAATATGAAGCAGAAGGAGACCAATGTCAAGGACTACACAGAAGAATTTCAGAGGTTGTCCATTAGAGTTGGCCACCAAGAGCCAACTTCAATCACCATATCTAGGTATATTAATGGACTAAAGTTTTCAATTTAGGATGAATTAAGTATGTTGCATATAAAAACCTTTGAAGATGCCTATCAATATGCTATTAAGGTTGAAGAGAAGCTTAATAGGAAGTTTTCTCAATCCTCTAGAGGCAAGGGGAAAGCAAGGAGCAACAATAAGAATCAAGGAAAATATGAGAATGCAGAAGCAAACCAAGCCAAGGGAAAGTACCAACCTGGTAGAGGTAAGGGAAGGGCTGATGGAAGTCAAGAAAGGGCTTCAAAATTCAAAATTACTTGTTACAAGTGTGGTAAGGAAGGTCACATTTCTATCGAATGTAGAAGCAATAACAGAACTGAGAATAAAGTTAATATGGTTGAAGGGGAAGAGAGTGATGAAGTAGATTCAGATTATGGGAATGATGTTGAAGAGCATGAACAACTGATGATAAGAAGAGTCCTTGTGTCAGATGAACATAGTACTAAACCATGGGAAAGGAGGAGCATTTTTCGAATGAAAGAAAAATCTGGAGGTAAGTTTTGTGATGTTATTATTGATGGTGGTAGCACAGATAATCTTGTTTCCACATACATGGTAGAAAAATTATCATTACCAACTTTTCCTCATGCAAAACCCTACAAGGTTTCATGGCTGAACAAGGGTCATCAAGTGTTGGTAAATCAGTGTTGTGAAGTCTCTTTTGAGAGGGGAGGTTACAAAGATCAAGTGTTATGTGACGTCATTCCAATGGATGCTTGTCATTTACTCCTAGGAAGGCCATGGCAATATGATAGGTATACCCAACATGATGGGTGAAAGAATCATTTTAGAGTGGAAAAGGATGGCAAGGAGTGGCTATTCAAACCTTGGAAGGCAGCCCATGTTGAAGCTAAATGTGGATTAGTGTTGTTGGGAGAAAAGGAGTTCCTTACTAAAACAAAAGGAGCACATGTGTGTTATGCCATCTTTCCCAAGGAGCATCAAGAGGAAGCGGAAGTGCCTAAAGAGGTTGAACCAATCTTGAAGGAATATGAGAGTATTGTGGTAGATGGTGAGATGCCAGTTGGTCTACCACCAATAAGGAGGATCTCTCACCAAATGGACCTGATTCCAGGAGCTAGTTTGCCAAACCAGGCACCACATAGGATGGATCCTATGAGAACCATGGAGCTGAATAAACAAGTTCATGATTTGCTTGAAAAGGGGCTGATAAGAGAAAGCTTAAGCCCTTGTGTTGTACCTGCTATTTTGACTCCAAAGAAATATGGCGAATGGAGGATGTGCACTGATTCAAGAGCAATCAACAAGATTACTATCAGGTATCGATTCCCTATTCCAAGAATGGATGATTTATTAGATAATTTGTGTGGTGCTAGATATTTTTCCAAGATTGACTTGAAGAGTGGGTACCACCAAATTAGAATCAGAGAAGGGGATGAATGGAAGACTACATTCCAAATAAAGGATGGACTTTATGAGTGGTTGGTTATGCCATTTGGGCTGACCAATGCACCAAGAACTTTCATGAGGTTGATGACAAAAGTGTTGAAACCATTCTTAAATAAGTTTGTAGTTGTTTATCTTGATGATATCTTAATCTATAGTAAGATAAAATAAGAACATATGCAACATTTGAAGGTTGTCCTAGAGAAACTACAACAACAAAAAATTCTAATAAATTTGAAGAAATGTTCATTTCTCAAGTCAGAATTGATATATCTTGGGTTTGTGATATCCAAGGATGGTTTAAAAATGGACCCAACAAAAGTGGCTACAATCAAGGATTGGCCCAGCCCAAAAAGTGCCACGAAGGTGAGAAGTTTTCATGGTTTAGCAAGTTTTTACAGAAAATTTATTAAAAATTTTAGTTTTATATGTGCACCTTTAACCTCTTGTATAAAAAAAGGAATTTTTGTGTGGACCAAAGAGGCTGAAAATAGTTTCCAACTGTTGAAAAACAAGATGATTGAACAACCAATGTTGAGGAGTCCAAATTTTACAAAGGTGTTCCAAGTGGATTGTGATGCTAGTGGGAAAGCCATTGGGGCTGTTCTAAGTCAAGAAGGAAGACCGGTTGCATACTTTAGTCAGAAGTTAAATGAGGCTCAACAAAAGTATTTTGTGTATGAACAAGAGCTTTATGCTATAGTTCAAGCATTAAAATATTGGAGACATTATTTGTTGCCTAAATAATTTGTTTTGTTTACTGATCATCAAGCATTGTAGTACCTAAATAACCAAAGCAAGCTGAGTACAAGACAAGAAAAATGGGTGGAATACCTTGCTTCTTACACTTTCACAATCAAACACAAATCAGGGAAAAGCAACCAAGTAGTTGATGCTTTGAGTAGGAGAGTTTTACTATTGAATACCATGCAAGTTGAGTGCATTGGCTTGGATGAAATGAAGGAGCAATATGCGGAAGATGGTGATTTCAAAGAGGCTTTTCAAGAGTGCAACGAATTTGAACACAAGGTATGGAAAGATTATTTTCTTCAAAATGGTTTCTTATTCAAAGATAGACAATTATGCATTCCTCAAGGGTCTATGAGAGAAAATTTAATTAGAGAAACACATGGTGGTGGTCTTGGAGGTCACTTTGGCCGAGATAAGACAATAGCACAACTCAAGGAGAAGTATTATTGGCCAAGCTTAACCAGAGATGTTGAGCGACATGTGACAAGGTGTAGAACTTGCCAAATGGCCAAAGGTTGCAAACAGAATACTAGTTTGTACACGCCTTTACCTATTCCAGAAAGCCCTTGGGAGGATATCAGTATGGATTTTGTATTGGGGCTACCAAGGAACCAAAAAGGATCTGATAGTATTCTGGTTATTGTTGATAGATTCTCCAAAATGGCATATTTTATTCCTTGTAAGAAAACAGAAGATGCCAACAGTGTGGCAAAATTATTCTTCCAAGAGATTGTCAAGATTACATGGATTACCAAGAAGTATTACAGCTGATAGAGATGTGAAATTCATGGGTCATTTTTGGAAAATGTTGTGGGGCAGATTAGGCACAAAGCTAAATTTTAGTTCAGCTTACCATCCTCAAACGGATGGACAAACTAAAGTTGTCAACCAAAGTCTTGGGAATTTTCTTAGGAGTTTGGTTGGGGACAAACCTAAATAGTGGGATGTGGTGCTAGCACAAGCTGAATTTGCCTACAATGATTCAGTAAATAGGTCAACTGGGAAGTCTCCATTTCAAGTAGTGTATGGGAAGTCACCCAAAGGAGTCACGAATCTGGTGAAGAATGTGGGAGAAGTAAAGAATGTTTCAGCAAAAGACATGACTATGAAATTGAAGGAATTACATGAGGAAATCAGAAAGAAACTCGTCCAAAGAAACCAAGTGTACAAGGAAAAGATAGATCAAAAGAAGAGATTCAAATCATTTCAGGAGGGAGATTTGGTTATGGTATTCTTGAGGAAGGAAAGGTTTCCAAAAGGCACTTACAAAAAACTGAATATGAAGAAAATTGGGCCATGTAGGATTGTTAGAAAGTTTTCTGACAATGCCTATGAAGTAGAACTACCTGCCAATATTGATATCTCACCAATTTTTAATGTTTCATATTTGTACTCTTATAATGGAGAAAATGCAATAGAAATTGTAGATAAACCAGTTGAACAAATCAAGGATTGGACAAAGGAGTTGCCAAAGAAACAACCTAAAGAAGTAGAGAAGATTATGGACCAAAGGGTAGCCAAAAAGACTAGAAACAAAGAATACAAGGAATTCCTTGTCTGATGAAAGAACAAAGGTTCAGAAGAAGACTCATGGATTCCTGAAGTTGAGCTTGCTCACTTCAAGAAATCTGTTCACCCCCAAAATCTGTGAGCAGGAGCTCACAATGTTTTCACTTGGGGAGATTGATGTAGGAGCATCCTGGTTTTAGTTATGATTTTTGTTCCCCAAAGTGATTGTAATGTGGTTCTGTAGTGTTGACAGTTATTTTTTTTTTGTAGATTCATGTTGTTAGTTTAATGTCCTTCATGTATGTGTTGTGTTCATAGTTTAAACAGAATAATGTAGTTTTCTTCCAATAAATGCTCGATCGAGAGCAGTGTTTGTAGTAGGATCTTAAAATGCAGAGAGTGTTGTAATAGGATGTCCAAGTGTTGCCGTATTAGAGAGTCCTAATAATCTGTGTGACTAGTTTGTGTCATTCCGTATATATCTCAGTTTGTTACAACATAATCATTAAAGAGTTGGAGATTAAATAACAACGACAATATTTGAAAAGTAGAGACATCAAAGAATTACTGATTCATTGGTCATGGTGGCCATTGGTAGAGCGGGAGATAAAAATATTTGAAGCCATAATGGAGAGACATTGCGTAGACAATGGAGCATTCATCTGCAAGTGTGGTCGCGCGAGAACAACTTGATGGACGACCTCTTGAACATGTCGAGAAGACCGGGCAATGGGCATAGAAACCTTGAAGAAAAAAAAAATGAGAAGTGGATGTATGACGTGTCATCCATAGGGTATCATGAGTAGGAATGTCGAGTGAGGAAGATCGAGCGGAGGAGAGCGTACAAAAGGGACAAAAGAGAAAGTCTAAGGGAGGAGGAAAGGAGGTGAGAGATGGATGTGAGCGTGGTGAACAAAGGAGAGGATTCTTTTCTACTAGAGTGGGACAGGTTGACGTCTAGAGAAAAGGGAGACCGAAGCTGAAGAACTATGGAGGAAAGAGAGAAGGAATATAGTGGTCGAGCGAAGGGAGAAACAGGAAAGAAATAGGGCTGCGATGTTGTTCTACAACTCGGGGTTTGTCTCAAGAGTTTGAAGCATGGGAACATCCACATTAGGGTAAAATACTTCAACAATGTAGATGAAAAGAGTCTAAAGCAAGAAATCTCACACGTTCATTTGTTTTTGTGTCTATTGGGTACACCCCCTCCTCATCTGTCAAATCCATTCCAGAATAGTTGGCCCTAATTCATTGAAAGAAGTGAAATCTGGGAATATTGTTGTCCATGTGGGCCAATCTGCTATAATGTATGGAATGTGATCAATCAGTAATGTTTTGAATTAATTTAATGTCATTGTGTGGAACTTCATCGGCCAAATAGTCTATTTTTGTGGGTGATTGTTATTTGGACACATCCTGCTTTTCCTTGACCGCGTCACTACCTCTACCAAATCCACCTTGTTCTCTTGATGATTCACCCTTTTCCAAGGTACTTTGATTGAAATCACCTTGAGAAGCACTAAATTCCCCTTCTTGTAGATGTTGCCCTCTATCATTAATTTATTGTTCTCTTCCTATGGAGAATTGTCCTCTTCCTCTAGAATTGTTTTGTTGCTTGAGAGTACCTTGAGTGCATATTGATATGCCTCTATTTTAATTCAAAGTAGACCAATTTGTCTTATATGGACAACCTTAGTCTATTTATATACCTTGCAACTTCTCCCCATCATCTTTAATATGACTAGTCCTTATGGTCAATTTATAGAGTTCCTCCATATACTATTTCACTCTTATCTCATTTTGCTTGAGGTTTTGAAGTCTTTTGAACAATCCTATTTGGTAATCTGATGGGAGGAATTTGGCCTTCAATTTGGTAACCATTTTCTCCCATGTCTTAATATTTTCTTTAAATTTTTGTTTGGACATGAACCCAACCGAAGCACACATGCCTCTTCAGTTTCATATAGGTGAACTTCACCTTCTTGGGGTCTTCTATCATTTCAAAATCAAAATATTTATCTATCTTTGTGATCTAGTCTATGAATACCCTAGGGTTTAAACTTCCATTATATGATGGGGTTTCTAACTTTGGTTTTCTACCCATGTTAGAAAATGCTTGAATTAATCTTTCTTTTGAATCTCCTTCTTGTCTATAATTGCAAGCTTCTGGTTGGTTCACTTCCTTATTTTCACTGTCACTTATATCTTCTACTTGAACGTCATTCCTTTGGATAGTTTCAAGTGCATCTAATAAAGAGATGATTCCTCTCTTATCTCAAATATATCCACAACTTGAGGGTCTCATGGTCTTCCTCTTTCTTATTGTGCCATCTTTCCTTTGGCATGTATCAAACCTCATAGATCTACTAGCTTTGATATCAAAAATAATGTAGGCATCAAACAACAAAACTCTTCATATGATAGTGTTCTTCAATCATACGCTTATTGGCTTCGTATGACAATGTCTTCCTCATTTTATGACCTCTTCCAATCATACGATCAAAGTCTTTGTACAATCAATTCCTCTTGTACAACCAAGCTCTTGGTCCAATTATATTTTTGTAGGATGACATTTAGTTGTATGACCTTTACTTCCTATCGTACAATTGCACAATCCTTTCCTTACCAATTCGAGTGTATGATGACTCAATGTTCAATAATTTTTCCTTTGATTTACACGATATTTCCTTGAGATCATAAGATAATATTCCTTGGAACGATGATTCTTTAGCAAGTTGAAAATATGATGACTTCCACTACTTGATACGATGACTATACGACTCTTGTGTGCCTACAATTTCCTCATACATGACTAAATTATTGGATTTCCTTCACTCAAATGGTATGACACTATTCACTTGCACGACATTCAACTCGAACAACTCCTTATTTGAATGACAACCTCTTTGGCAAGATGATGCTTCCTCAAATGATGTGTGTTCCCATTCAATTGGCAACCATGCTCTTAATCATAAGATTCTTCATGCACCAATATGACAACTCTACTTGGACTACAACCATTCTCTTGCTTCACTTGCAAACCTACAACCTTACACACAAAACGTTCCACAATGATCCCATTCACATGCACACAAGATGGATCAAAGAGTTATCAAAAAATATAGTTATCTTATTTAGCATCTACTCGATTGTTACACTTTTATCAATGCCAATCACAAGACCTATATTGATTTTGGCTATCTCTCCTACTCTCTCTCAGCCTAGCCTTTCTCTTCCTCCAAGCCTTCTCCAACCTTGTCTAGACTTTTTTTTCTTTTCTTTTTATTTCTTTGTTATCCTTGTCTGCTTCGTCCTTTCTTATCTCTTTCTCTGAATACTTATTTGTCTCTTCCTTTTCCAACATCCATTTGTTTTGGAGTCTTTTTCGCTTATTTTTATTTCTTTGTGCTCATCGTTCCATCTTCCTTCCCTTTTTCTTACCTGTCAATGGATGATTACTCAAATGATTTCCCTAACTGTTTCTGCTTGTTGTTCTTGGCTGGCAAATGCTCCCACATCAATATATCTACTTGATAAACATTCAAATACATATGATATACTTCTTTGCAAAATAAAAATGTTAATCAATTAGAGAGGTTAACTTAAGTCTCCTTTACTATAGCATAATTGTCATAGAAATAATTTATACTATGTACTCGAAGAGTTCTGAAAAGTTCTATAGTAACCCTTTGTCCAACATATAATTTATATATACATATATTTAATTTTTATCTTATCTTTTATAACAAGATATGATATATATGATGTGTGTTAAATGCCCTATTGATAAGGGATCCTATTGAGAGGAGACTGCCTAGCCCTTGGTCGTAGGGGTTTCTCACATTAACCAACACCTGGGGTGCAATGCAATGGTTGGGGCTTTGGCTCTTTTTTGGGAGGTCCAAGGTTCAAACCGTGGCGTGGGCGAGTGTGTGAGGGGGTGGGTTTGTGGTGGCTTTGTGTTAAATTCTCTATTGATAAGTATAGCTCTCGACTTTACAAGGGGTCATAGTTGGGAGGAGACTGCTCAACCCTATACGTCGATCATAGGAGTTTCTCACAATAACCAAATCAATATATATATATATATATAATTTTTTTTTTTTTTAATATTTTATTTAATTATCAAGTGACATTAGCTTAACTCATTAGATTCCTCAACATTTAAGGAGGAGACCAAAGTTCAAATCTTGCCAAAGAATACATGGATAATATCCAAGCTTTGTTGTAATACCACTACGTGGCGATGATATAACACAAACGAGGTCCGTTTCAATCCCATATAACCAATTGGAAAAATAAAATAATTTATTTAATTATATAATAAATTAAAAAATATTAAATAATATAATATGCATGAATTTTAATAACACAAACCACAATGTTTTTTTTTTTTTTTTAATAGTAATGAAAAGTACAACTGGTGGCATAAATGAGAGCCACACTTCCCGGAGGTATAGCAACTGGTTTTTTATTTTTATTTTGAAAGGGAACCTTTAGATAAAAACCAAGTCAATGAGATCCCCCACTCCCACCCTTCACAGCCCACCAGCAAGAAACCCTTTAGGCAGCCCACCTACAAGCACTCCTACCCTTTAGGAATTGAGGCAGCCCACCCCCTTTACTAAATCAAACAGTCCACCACAAACACTCCAACCTTTCAAAGAATCAGACAACCCACCAACAATCACTCTCCACTCACAATATATCTTATCCTAGCCTGTTTCAGATCGCATAATTAAAATTCTTTACCTAACACAAGCATAATCGTTTGAAACGTTTTTCTTCAACAGCAGGAAATAATGCGAATAGAAAATTCCCGCAGTCATACTCTAGCCTACTTTTAATTATTTAAAAGACTGTCTAACCTATTCCTTCGAGAGAATAAATTTAATTTCTTGGTCCGACGGAGACTTGCACTAAATAAAGTTGCTTCTTAGCAACTGAAATGTAAGTGCGTTTGTTATCTGATATTCGAAAGATCCCTTGCACATAAGTCAGGAACCATTCATCGCTTTTCAGATCGTTTCAGACGAATCGTGTTTTTATGACGAACGACTTACCTGACACCTTTGCCTGTGCGATAAATTCGCCGTATAATCACCGTTGAACGTCTTTTCCCCTTTATTTGTTAGGGTGTCCGGCGTGCCTGTACTTTAGAAGTTTCACTGCTCATGCCTACAAGTCTATTGCTGACCGCCAGACATGACTAGTGCGCCACATTTATTTTGCTTTATAGTCAAAGATTGCTGGGCCCTGCTCAACTGTTCAAGTTCAATTGACGGGACATGTTCGTGAACTATTCAACAAATAAGACAACCAGTTCTCCAAAGTTCATTAATTTCTATTGGAAATCTCTAAAGACGTCTATGAACAATATTTTTTTGATTGTCTGTACTCTGTAATGCATGGAAGTCTCGTTTCTGTTGGATATTGAAGGTTAAATCCAGAACTGTAGGCAATCAGCCCTAGCGATACTGTCCTCTACTTGGCCCCCCCTACTAAATAGCTCCGGAAAAAACATCCCTTAGGTTTGACTGAAGAGTCTTGGCGACGTGTTTCCTTCTCTTACAATCAAATTGGCAACTTCCTGGAATTCTTCTGTTAGCCATACATTTCTTGGCACGTAGAGAGCACATAAACCTTGTTAATGACTATTTTCTACTTTTTTTTTTCTTTGTGTCTATTCTTCGTGTTTGCCACCTGTCTTTGAAGATGGATTTTTCCTTGCTGTCCATTTAGTTTTTATTATATCATTTTGTGATGTTCTGTGACAGGCGTGCGCCTATATTCGTACACGTTTGGCTTTCCTAGGAGGATAGCCTTTCCTTACAAGTTAAACATGCTGTTTATCCGTTTGAAATGAGAATTCAGGGCCGGAAAACAAACATTCAAACAGTTCTTTAAAATCGTAATAAAGAAACTGTTTCTTCTACTCAAGAATTTTGCAAATTCTGCAGAGGAAAACAAGACCTAAAGATACTCTTAAATGGCGAACATATGCAATTTGAAGATATTAATTGGTAAATTTGAATACAATGCGATCTCTTACAAAATGATCGTCAGAATTTTCCAGTTTAGAAAAAGCTAAGGTTTAGTACATAATGTAACAGAATCGAAATTTTTTGAAAATTTGTGACAAATATTCAACCAGATCTTTTAAATCGTAATAAAGAAATTGTTTCTTCTACTCAAGAATTTTGCAAATTTGAACAGACAGCAGAGGCAAACAAGACCTAAAGATACTCTTAAATGGCGAAAATATGCAAATTGAAGCTATTATTTGGTAAATTTGAGTACAATGCGATCTCTTACAAAATGATCGACAAAATTTTACAGTTTAGAAAAAACTAAGGTTTAGTACATCATGTAAGAGAATCGAAACAATTTGAAAATTTGTGACTAATGACGATAAATTTCATGTATGAGACGTTTCATTACATAAATCCACATCCTTACCAAGGCCTTGTCCGCCTGCAGATAATTTTTCTTGTCTGTAAATAAATTTTCTGGACTGTTACGTGGAGCTGAGCTTTCTCAACTCAAAGCTCTCAACTTCAATCCTATTGACATGCAAAGCTTTGAGAGGCGGAAGAGAACGCTGCTTCCGAATATTATTATTTTCTTCTTCCAGAGACCCCTCTGCTTTTGTCTTCAATTTTGGAAGACCGTCCAAAGTTAGCGGCCCCGAATTGGCAGCGATCAGCTCATCCTGCACAAACATGTTGCCAAATTTCGCATCGTAAGATCCCGAAGCGTACCGCTTAATTCGTCCCAGAGACGACTGCTCCTTTATCCTGTATGTTTCTCCGTCATTCTTGCTGAAATTTTCCTCTTCTTCTGCCTTGCTATTCTTTTTATGACGATGCCTCCCAAACATCAGTCTTTTTAGCTTGGAGAGCTTGTTCTCTTTGGCTGCCTTCTCAAGCCCTCCTTCCTTGGACGCTTTCACCCATTTCTCTTTCAGTATTATCTGCCCGAGACAACTTACTTCAGGAGACGTCGGTTCCTGGGATTCGAACCCGCTTTGTTTCCTCAGGATTACGGAAGGCGACTTTCTTCGGGTGGAGCGGGTCCTGGAAGAAAAGTCGAGTCTGGTGAGTTCTCTCCCGGGGCTGAAGGGAGCGGACACCGAGGTTCGAATCCCTTGCAAGGACCTCGACATCGCCATTCTGTGAGCTGGCGAAATCCTCGAGAGCGGGTTGTTTATATGCAAGCGTATGGGGTTAACCCGTGCGCATGTCCAGACAGACGGTCTCCGCTTAACGGTGTCTCTAGCCAGGCCGATTTTGTGAATGAAGGGTTAAAGTGCGTGGATGAGTAGGTGGTGGGTGAGGGGTTTCTTTCTCTTCCCTTTCCAACGTATGCGCTTCGCTTCGTGGAATTTGTAAAGAGGCTTTTCTCTCTCTATCTATCTCGAAACCGTCCATATTTATGGGAACTTAATTACTATTTTTTTTTGGAACACACATCACCTTTCAAACACTCACCCACGTTACAGTTGAGAACTTAATTTTTATTTTTTCAATTCTGAATAGTTTATAACCAAAATCATTTGTTCCTTGTGTGTTAAGAGATTTTATAACTAAATGGTAGTAACCCAATCTGAATCCTATGAGTGCTTCAGATTGATAATAATGGTATAAATCTTTACCAGTGGTCCCCTTTGCGTCGGGTCAACAATAATAAGGCGGAATAGATTTGGTGGGAGCAGCCCCTACGGTTTGAATCTTGCACATGTCAAACCCTGCACAAGGCGGAATAGATTTGGCGGGAGCAGCCCCTACAGTTTGAATCTTGCACATGTCAAACCATGCACAAGACGGAATAGATTTGGTGGGAGCAGCCCCTACGGTTTGAATCTTGCACATGTCAAACCCTGCACAAGGCGGAATAGATTTGGTGGGAGCAGCCCCTACGGTTTGAACCCTGCACATGTCAGTTACTAAAAATAGTGTGGTTGTGGCCAACTCTCCTATGTAACAAAAAATAAACCAAATAGGATGTGACCAACTCTACCATGTAACCAAAAATAAACCAAATGGGCTTAGTCCATATAATTTGTATTACATATTAACTACTAGTGGTATTACAACAAGTTTATACATGTATTGCTTGGTAAGATTCAAACTTTTTTTTTTTTAAAGTTGAAGAATCTAACTAGTGGTATTATTTTTTATAATATCAAATATAATTAATAATTAATTAGTTAATCAATTTTCTTGTACCATTATTTAATTTATTTTTTATTTTGATTTTATTTCATCTTAATTTCTTTTTACAAATATAAATATAAATAATAATAATAAATAAATATCATGGCTTTTCATGATATGTCAACTTTGGTCCAACAAGTACTAGCAAGACTTTGTAGGGGTTTGAACATTCTTGCCTATATCAAACATGTAATTGAAGGATGTAAAGATCTTACATTTTAGAGGCCTCTCTCTTAAAACGATTTAACTTCAAGGTCTACTAGTTGGCATGTGGATGACAAAGTGCTATTAGGAAACCGCAAATGTCTTAGGGAAGTTTATTAGCTCAACCAAATATACATTATTACCATTTGCTACTATATGCTCAAAGGTTTTATTTTAAGTAGATCCTAAAATAACATTACCGAAAGCAATCTTCCATTTGACATTGACTAATAACCTAGCCCAAAATCTATAGTATGAACCTCCTCATCTTCATTTTTGTTAACAAACATTACAGAGATGCACACACAATAACACAAGTGATATTGATTCAATTACAACATATAATGTATTATAGAATATGAGTTGAATACATAGTCAATACACAACGAATACACAAGAACACATACACCAGAGTCTGCAAATAGAAGGGGAGAGAGGAAGAAGAGGGGATACAAAAGATGATAGTTGAAGCTGTTTTTATAGTAGAGAGTGTGGTCATTGTTGAGGATTTTGGAAGGTTAGCACCAACCACCATTGATTAGAATTTAGTTCATTGACTAACCAAAATGAATGTATTGACTAAAATTAATTTATTTTCAACACCCCCAAAATAGAGAGAATTTTGAAAGGAGGCTGGTGGTATTGTGAAGTAGTAGGTCTATACATTGGATCCTAGTCCCAAAGTTGTAATCCAAATCAAGAATTTGGAGGCCTTTATGTTAAAACATTTTAACTTCAAAGCCTACTAGTTGACATGTGGATGACAAAGTGCTATATCAGGAAACCACAAATACCTAAGGGAAGTTTATTAGATCAACCAAATATACAATATTACCATCTACTACTATATGCCCAAAGGTCTTATTTCAAGTAGATCCTAAACTAGCATTACCTGAAGCAATCTTCCATCTCACATTGATTAATAACCTACCACATCTTCATTTTGTTGACAAACTCTACGAAGATGCACACACAATAACACAAGATATTGATTAAATCACAACATATAATGTATTACAGAATATGAGCTAAATACACAACGAATACACAAGAACACATACACCAAAGACTATAGAATAGAAGGGGAGAGAGGAAGAAGAGGAAGGAAGAAGAGATACATAAGATGAGAGCTAAAGTTGCTTTTATAGCAGAGAGTGTGGTCATTGTTGAGGATTCCCGAAAGACCAACACCAACCACCATCGACTAATCAAAATGAATGTATCGACTAAAATGAATTTATTTCCAACAACTGCCAAAAAAATTATTTTGGCAAGACACTGGACTTATGAGTTCTACATTTGGACTTGTGTAGTATCTTTTAAGCCTAGAAGACCTCTAAGACATACAAATCACTTCCAATATAATGTTGCTTTTTATATCTTACCTTGTTCTTTTGAGAACAAGACATCCTCCTATAAAATCCACTCAACATTTCTTTCACTTTGCTCCATTCTATCACATCCATCCATCCACAATCAACATGTATTTTGTTGGACATTTTATCTTTGTGCCAAAAATAATTCTTAGAGTGATTATTTCCACCACAAATATCACATGGATGCACATCCCAATACTAAGCTACCACATGTCTTGATCGTCCACAATGACTGCAACAAACTATTCTAAAAATTTCATCCCCTACATAAGTTTTTTTCACAAACTTGGTTTCCTCACTTTTAGTTTGACCAACATGACCAAGGCCTTCATTATTTAGCCTTATGTTTGGATATATAGGCTTTCTTATGTCTTACCCATCCCTTCCCAATCCTTTGCAATTATATCCCATTGTTTTTATTACTTTGGAGTCAATACATTTGTTGTGCTTTTCAATCACCTAGTGTCTTCATCATCACTATGGTCTTTAGCAACATTGTATTTGTCACGAAAAACATAGTAATAAGCACCCAATATTTTTCCCTCATGATGATCATCTTCAACACAAACACCACTATCACCAACAATGTTCAAGTTGTTTGTATCACAAGCAAAATCTCTTTTTTGGATACGGTCACTTGTATCATAACAAATGTTTGTCACTATAGATTTGACCTTTAACCTTTTACACTCCTTCCTAAGCATGTTAAGAGTGGTTAGTGCATGGTATATCATATTTACAAAATCAATAGGGAATGTAGTACCATTCTTAAAGAAATCTTTACAAACATTAGCTTCCTTGAGAATCACTTGTAAGTTGCACCTAAGTGTTGATAATTCTTCATATTCACTTACTGCTTGAAAATAAAGAACCTTATTTAGTGTCACACATTTTTAAGGTTCAACTTACTTCTTGTCTTGTTTCCTCATCTTTCCCATTTAGTCAAGTGAACACTTTTTCTTGTAGCCTTTGAAATTTTTCTTTCTCAACACAATAATGAGAGGTGTTGGGTACCACCGATCATGCACCCCAAATACAACACTTTTTTTAATAAAGACCAATCTTTTATTTTCCCAATATAATAACTCCCAATTATAGCCAAATTTGTCCTACACAAAATTAATTACACAAGACTCCTCTTAACACCATGACATCTCAACACTAACATTAATAATATTTTTTTATTAGAGGTGAAAATAGGGGTTTTTGAAAGGGCCCCAACCCTTTATACAAGAAACCAAATCCCTCAAGCAAAGTGGAAAAGATAAGCCCAAGGGCAACGAAATACAACAAACTTAGTCAGAAGATACAACATAAAAACAACATAGGAAACAATAAAAAATTCAGTACGAAAGTTACAACTCAGAGAAACTACATTCAAAATCAAGAGGTTGGATGATCCTGATTGTTCTGCTTCATTTTGGATAGGATAACAACAACTTCCATGTCTTCATCCTTCTTCTTTATCTGAACCACTAGAAGATACAACATAAAAACAACATAGGAAACAACAAAAAATTCAGTATGGAAGTTACAACTCAGAGAAACTACATTCAAAATCAAGAGGTTGGATGATCCTGATTGTTCTACTTCATTTTGGATAGGATAACAACAACTTCCATGTCTTCATCCTTCTTCTTTATCTGAACCACTAGAAGATACAACATAAAAACAACATAGGAAACAAAAAAAATTTAGTATGGAAGTTACAACTCAGAGAAACTACATTCAAAATCAAGAGGTTGGATGATCTTGATTGTTCTACTTCATTTTGGATAGGATAAAACAACTTCCATGTCTTCATCCTTCTTCTTTATCTGAACCACTATCTTCAGTTCCTCCCAAGTGTCCTTCATCCTCTTCTCATTGAATTTCCACATTACTAGAGCTGAATTGATTATCCAGGCCTAAAGCTGAAAGCACATGAGGTGGATACGAGTCCACCCATATGTCTCCTTCATAGTTGTTTACTCCTAGATTAGCCAAATAATCAACAACTTTATTCCCTTCCCTGAAAGTATGCATGATTTTCACCTCTTGAAAATATTGAAGCAATATTTTACTATCCCTTATGATTCCTTCCATGGTCCAGCTTGGTTCTCCCTTTCCAAGAAAATAGTTAATGATGTTAAGGGAGTCCCCCTCCACTACTATCTTAGGAATGTCAAGTTGAGCCAGGAGCTTGATACTAGTTATCATCACCTTAGCTTCAGCCACATGACTGGTTTGGGTCTCGTAATTCTCTGAGTAAGCTCCTAACATCTCCCCTTTTGAATTTCTTATCACACCACCTCCCCTAGATTTTCTTGGGTTGCCTTTAGAGGCCCCATCAAAGTTAAGTTTCACCCACCCCTCCTCAAGTTTCTTCCATCTGGTATTCTTTCTTATGTCCTCCCTTGACTTGTGGCCATCTTCGATATTTACTTCTAATTTCCAATTATTAGCTATCTCTTTCTCTATTCCCTGCTCAACCCCTTCCTCATGCTTACTTATTGTCAAGTTCTCCTGGATCACATTCTTAATTCTAAAAAAGATAAATTTCTCATCCCTGTAACCATCTCTAAAAATCTTGTTATTGCGCTCCAACCAGATACCCCAAAAGAAATGAGCTAGGGATATATTCCATAAACAAGTGAGTCTGGAACTTTTGAAGGGGGTGTGCCATTGTTCAACAAAACTAAGGATAGATTGAGGGACCACCCAAGAGCATTCAAAGGCTTGAAGCATCAAATGAAGAACCTTCCTTGAGAAAGAACAATGGATAAAGAGGTGTGAAATTGATTCTTCATCAACTTTGCACAAAGGACACATGTTCAAAAAATAGAAGCCTCTTCTTCTGAGATTGTCTATTGTTAAAATTTTATTTTGAAGGACTAACCAAAGAAAGAATGCAACTTTAGGAGTTAAGTCTTTCATCCAAACTCTATTTACTAGGAATCCAGGAAGGTCCTCATCCCTTGTTAGTAGATAACTTGACCTAGTTGAGTAAACTCCTGTTGAAGTAGGGGCCCAAATGAGGGTGTCTTGAGTGGGGCTTATAGGGATGTAATAAGAGAGGAGAAGTATTTTGATGAAAGACACCTGGTGCTGAGTTTCCTGATCAATGCCAAGAATAGAGATATCTTTCCATCTTCTCAATAGCCCTTCTCCTTCTAAATAATCACTAACCCAAATACCAAATCTTAACTTCAAGGGTTCCATGATCTGCCTACATTCCCTCCAAGCGCAAAGGGGCTTGTCAGCTATCCAGGTGTCCTCCTAGAACAAGATGGAATTGTCAATCCCTAATTTCCATTTTAATCCTTTCAATAACAAAGGCCTTGTTTTAATTAATTCATTCCAGAAAGTTGAACCAGAAGGTGGATTTTCACATCTAAAGAAGGGGTTGAAGGATTCTAAATACTTAGCTTTGATGATCTTGACCCAGGATGTTCCACTTTCTTTGATTAACCTCCAACCAAGCTTGGTCATAAGAGCTTCATTAAAGTTTTGCATTCTCTTGATGCCCAACCCTCCTCTCTTAGGACTGCACACTTTATTCCAAGCCACTAGGGGAAGTCTCTGATGTTCCTCAACCCTTGACCACAAGAAATATCTTTGAATTTTCTCAAGAATGTTAGAAACTTTTAAGGGGATTTTAAACATCGAGAGGTAATACATTGGTAAGGACTGAAGAGTAGATTTCAAGATCTACACTTTACCAGCTTGAGATAGGAGAGCCCCCTTCCACCCTACTAATTTGCGTTGAAATATTTCTATCACTGCATTCCATAGTTCATCTCTAGCTCTTCCTTTAAACAATGGTAAGCCTAAATAAGTTGAGGGAAAGTCCGCAATTTCACAACCAAAGATCCTAGCAATTTTGTTCTATCTAGAAGTCGAAGTGTTGACAAAAAATAGTTTGCTCTTGTTAAAGTTGATGCTTTGATCTGATGCTTGTTCATACTCTTGGAGCACCTTCTTTATGTTCTTGGCTTCTCTTAATGAAGCCTCCCCTACAATTATAGTATCATCCACAAATTGATGGTGAGTAACTGGCTCTACTATTGTTGCTGGCCTAATTCCTTTAATCTGCGCTAAACTTTTAGCTGAGTCAATGGCCCTACCAAGCGCCTCTACCATTATAATGAAGAGGTAAGGGGAGAGAGGGTCCCCTTGCCTTATTCCTCTTTGATTGGGAATGAAACCCACCACCTGGCCATTCACAATGACTGAGAACATAGGAATAGATATACACCAAGTAACCCAGTTTCTCCATTTTGAGTTGAAGCCAAAATATTCTAGGACCTTATCCAAAAGCATACTTGCAAACCCTCTTTGATCCATGGAGTGCAACACTTCATGAATGGATATAACACCATCCACAATCTGTCTATTTGCCACAAACCCACCTTGGCTTTGAGAAATAATCTTGGGGAGAAGGATCTTCAATCTATTGGCTAAGGTCTTGGTAAGAATTTTGTAGATCATGTTACAAAGACTAATCGGCCTGAAGTCCTTGAACATATTAGCTCCTTGCTTTTTTGGGATGAGGACTAGAAAGGTAGAGTTCCATTCCTTTAGCAAGGTGTTATGAGCTTGGAACTCCCTTAAAGCTTCCCCTATATCTTGTTGAATGATATGCCAAAATTCTTGAAAAAAACTTGGAGGGAAACCATCTGGGCTAGGAGCTTTGTCCCGTTGCATTTCGAAAATAGCTTTTTTGATTTCATCATCTGAGAAGGGTTGTGTTAAGAAGTCATTCATCTCAGCTGTAATCAGCTTGGGAATGTTTGAAAGAATAGAGCGAGAGGCTTCTACATTTCTAGCAGAGTTATCTTTGAATAAATATTTGAAAAAGGAAATGGCAACATCTTTTATCTCATCTTCTCTTTGGATCAAGGAACCATCCTCTAATCTTATCTCCCTAATTTTGTTTGAGCTTCTATGTTTGAGAGTGGAAAGGTGGAAGAACTTTGTGTTTCGGTCCCCCTCTCTTAACCAAAGTGCTCTAGATTTCTACCTCCAGAAAACTTCCTCCTTTGCCAAAACATTGTGATATTCACTGAGCAAAGTCTTCTCTCTCCTCAAGGTGTTGAGATCTCCCTTGGGTTTGGATCACATTTTCCAAGTCTTGGATCTGAGCCAATAACTATTTTTTCTAATTGAAGACATTGCCAAAGACCTCTCTATTCCAAGATCTCAGATTTCTCTTGAGGTTTTTCAAATTTTTTGCAACTACAAACATTTTGGTCCCTCTAATGTCAACATTCCACCATTCCTTTACTTTTTCCTTAAATTGGGGGTGTTGAAGCCACATTAACTCGAATCTGAAAGGAGGGTTTTTTGGTCTAGAGCCAATGACCATATCTAGGGTCAATGGGCTATGATCGAAGGTAACCTTAGGGAGGGTTGATAGAACTGAGTTGCTAAACTTTGTATACCAATCTTGTGAGGCTAGCATCTTATCTAGTCTTATCTGAATTAGCCTCTCACCTATCCTCCTGTTGGACCAAGTGTATTTACTTCCCTTGAGTTCAATATCAATCAGGCCTATCTCTGCAATGAAATCTACCAGATCCTCCATACCATCATTGTATATCTGAGAACCTCCTCTCTTCTCGCTAGGTAGTAGGGGGTGTTAAAATCCCTAGCTACTACCCATGAGAGGGAGAAAGCCCTGTGCATCTCTTTCAGATCCCTCCATAACCTCCTTCTTCCCATAACTAAATTAGGAGCATATATATTTGTAATGATCCAGCTATATTCTAAATTTTTGTCATAAAAAAGAACTAAAACATACCTATCTATTTTTTGGATGCATGTTCCTTCCACTCTATTTGGATCCCAAAGTGTCCACACACCACCTGAAGCACCATCAACTGCACTTGTTGCTGCTTCTGCTTGTCTCCACACATTATTCTTAATTCTCAACATGTTGTTTGAGTCTACCTTCATCTCTTGAAAGAGCAAAATATCTGGACTATTCATTTTTCTTAAGCTCTTAATAACTCTTTGCTTATTGGGGGCATTCATCCCCCTCACATTCTAGCATATGATCTTCATTTGTTGTTGTTAATGGATTTTCAACCTCTAGTTAAGTTCAAGACTTTTTGGGTGTCATTGGCAATCTCTTTCGATGTTTCTTTAGCTCTCACCTCTATGTTCAAAGGTCTTCCCACTTTGGTTATGCCACCTAGATCTACATTCTTCCTAGCATTGCATGTTTTTCTCATCATAGGGGTTTCCTCTTTACTGTCTTCCTCTATAGATTTATCTTTGGACTGAGTTGCTTCTTCCTGTTGTATTTTATCCTTGACTATGTTTGGATTCACTTTTTCTACCTTTGTTTCTCTCTCAGACCTCTGGCCATCTAACTTTTTATCCCCTATTTGGTCTTCATTCCCACTTCCCTTTTGTTGTCTCTGGAACTCACTTATCTGGTGCAACTTCCTTTGCTCTATTTGTGACATACCCCCTTGTTCCAGAGGGGCCTCCCTATGCTCAAAAATTTCCTTGGCTTTAATATTTCTTTCTGACTTATCTTCTATTTCTTGTTCTTGGAAACCCTCATCATTTTGAGGTTCTATTTGGATCACCTAGTCAACATCTACTGAAATTTCATCCTGAACTCTTTTATCTGTACCTAGCTGGGGTTTCATTAGCTTTTCCATGTCAGGTTCAACATTGTTGTTTGTGTCCACTTCTAAAACATTGAATTTGTTCTAAAAGTTTCCAGAACTTGAACTCTCCCCTCTTTCCTTTTGGGGTTTCTTAGACTTCTGCCTTTGGTCTTTTATTTGGGAGCTATTATCCTTTTTTCTCCATACTTTCATGGATGTCTTCGCCTCAGGGAAATATTTCCCCGTATGACCAAACTTCTTACATATGGAACATGAAACTGGAGGATTTTCATATTCGATCTCTTGGTCCCACATTCTCATGTCTGAGACTAACCTTATTGAGGATAACAATGATTTTCCTAGGTTAACATTTACATAGAACCTCACATGAATCAATCTCATTCCTACTTTGGTAGTTGGATCCACCGCTATGGGAGTACCGATGGCCCTTGCAATCCCAACCAAGATGTCTGTATCCCAAAAATCAAGTGGTAAGCCTAGTAGTCTTACCCAAATAGGGGTTGTATTTATGACTTCCTTATATGGGTCAAAAGTGTAATCCCATTTTTTAAGAGCCAAACCCCTTCTACCAAAAAACCAAGGTCCCTGGAGCATGACATGCATTAGATCTTCAAGATTCTGAAAAGAAAACAACACAAAGCCATTTGGCATTGCCACCACCTCTAGATGATTTTTGGGTTTCCATTTCTCTAGCACCCATTTCCTTATGGAGTCCATATTCGGTCTTGGCCCTACAAATCTCCCGACCAGGCTATTCTATCTTTTCTCTATCGGTCTCATAGCCAAAGAATGGGGGATGTGCAGATAAACCCTTTCTCCCTCCTTAGTGGGAAAAATAACAATTTTTTCTTTCTGGGTATTAGGGCCTTGAACTACGTTCCTCCATGATCTATATGATTCACATACTTGATATTGACCTTACTTTCCTTTTTCTATGCAACATTACAAATTCAATTATGAAAGTACATAAGCTTTGTTGTTCTTATAACAACTAGTACTTAACACAAATAATCAAGACACAAAGATACATTCAATAGGATAAAATAAATTATACTTCATAAATATATAACCGTGAGAGGGATGACGTGGAGTCAACTATTGCATCACATGGATAGACATATCACATGCCATTTTTGAATGCTCTGCAGAATATTATATTTTAATTTTTAAGCCCTTCTCCATGACAACTTATTATAGTCTAGACTAGCAAACTCTATGAATGGTTTATTTGACTTCAATTTTCAATTGCTTGGGGAACAAGATTGGAGGCTGCATACATCACTAATGAGCAAATAAAAATGGGTTTGTATAGCTTTTAGGTATATCATTTTCATTTGAAAGGTCAACCTGCACAATCTATCCTTACAAGAAATATTGAAAATTTTAGGTCTCTTGTCATATTAAATTGTAGTATTTTCACATAACAACCAAATATGACATCCGATAAATCATTCATTAGTTGATATAACCAAAATCAAGCAAAGGTAATATCATACATTGTTATTCTCCTTTCAAGGATCATAGATAAAAGCATATAATATTGAATGCATTGCAAAAATAGTATCTAGTTGCATATCTCTTCCATAGAATTTCAACATAAATCATATGTTAAATGTACCCTGGATTAGAAAAGGAACACAAAACTGTGGAGATGCTATAATTGGCAAATATGACTTCTGAAATGGGAAAAAGTGATAATGTGACAACGAAACTTATAAAGGTGACAATAGATATGAGAAGGAGGATGGATATGATGATGATGAAGGTAGGCTCAACAACAATAAACAATATCTAGAACAAAAAAATTCAATCTCTCCTCCATAAGCAATAGGTATAAGGTTAGCAACCACTTTTCTAATGTTTAGTGATATCTTAGAATTGAGATCCAAATGGGTATACAAAAAAATCTCCAAATTGTAGGACACAATGTTAGAGGTTGAAATTTCAAGCCAAGTGAACCATGATCTTTAGACCCAACATTAATAAATGACATAGGATTGGCTATGATAGACCATTGATTTGGTGTCAATCTTGCTCTAAAATAAAACAAAACTTAGACACTACTTAGAAGTTCTCATCAAATCATAACAACTTATCCTTCTTCAACATGACTCACCACCATCCCCATAGTCTCTGTAGTTGCTCCACCAATGAATTGTAGAGTTAGCACTTCAATATTTCATCAGACTCTTTAATAGAAATTCTTTGCGACTACATAAAACACACATGCCCTAAACCAAAGGCTCTAATACCAAATGTAAACAAACAAATACTATAGAGATGCACACACAATAACATAAGAGATATTGACTAAATCACAAAATAGAATGTATTACAAAATATGAGCTGAATACACAACTAATACATAGTGAATACACAAAAATACATACACTAGAGACTATAAAATAGAAGGGAAGATATGAAGAAGAGGAAGGGAGAAGAGGGGATACAAAATATGAGAGATGAATTTGTTTATATAGTAAAGAGTGTAGTCAATGCTGAGGATTATGGAAGATCAACATTGACCACCATTGACTAGAATTTATTACATCAACTAACTAAATTGAATGCACCGAAAAAAATTAATTTATTTTCAACAAATTCAACCAAAGCAATCACCTTAAGAAGAAGTCGAGTTCATAGAAAGTAATCCATAATATTTTAGAGACCTCAAGGACATAAGAGGGTTTTGCGGACTAAAATACATATCACTTCTATTTCCAAGATGAGGAAGGGATATCACTTCCTCAAACTCAAGGAAGATCTCATAGTTAGGTCTAAGGGTCATCCTTGCAACATTAATAGTCCAATGGACCTAGTAAAGATAAACTCAACATGAAAACTATATCATGAGGTTGGTTTAGAATAGGTGACTAAAGTCACATAGACCACAACAACTAAAGTGGATATGAATAATTCAAATATTTTTAGTACCTCACCTAGTTGAAATGGGTTTGATAATGAAAAAGGAAGGTAGAATATTAGAGGCCCCAAACAAAGAATGTCTAATTTATAACTAGATTTCCTCCTCTAGCATAAATTATTTTTACCTTTAAGAAGCCAAATTTGATGTACATTAGACTAATAAAATGCCACTTCAAAAATTGGAAAGGCTAGAATTTTAGTAGTATTGGTGCATAAGACATTTTGAGGGATTTGGCTACCATTTGGAGGTCCTTATCATTTTTAGGTACTCCTATTGACTTGTATAGTTGTTGAAATGAAATTCATTTCAATATTTCCTCTTAGAGTATGAAAGATATTATGGTGAATGTATATAACCCACACAACTTTGAAGTCATGTTTTGGGTCTAGAATGAATTGAAATCTTTCGTTGAGATCCATGAAAGACAACTTATTATACTCATAGGGGATTTTAATGTCATGTTGAATGATAAGGACAAGCTATGTGGAGTACAAAACACCATAATATTACAAACAAAATTTCATGATTTTGTACAATAGTTAACCCTATAGGATGTCATAAAATAATGAAGATTACACATGGACCAATAGAAGGAAAGGTTTCACATGACCATTTTATTTTTTCAAAAAATTGGCTTCAATATGAAGCAATGATCAAATAAAAAATAAGCCAAGCTTGTGTATTGAACTATGCTCTTATCTTCCTACAAATTATGCTAGAGTCATAGGAACAAAGATCCCATTTTGGTTTGAATCTATGCGACTATGATACGAGAACCTCTTTTTCCTAATGGACTAGCAATGGAATAAATGTCCTAAGACAAGTGGATCTAAGATTTATGCACTCCTTTAAGATTCACTTCATCAAAATAAAACTCTTAGAGTATAACAAGATAAATTTTGGTAACATTTTATATCCACATTTGTATAGTACTTGGAAAATTCTAGGCATTAAAAAGGAGATACAAATAGGAGAACAACTCTTAAGGAGCATCTTAAAGGAAATTTATGCCAAATAAGAAACTCTTTAGTGAAAAAATTCTTGAGAACTAAGGCTTAAATAAGGAGATAATAATATTGTTATGATTTATTACATCATAGCCCATGTGAGTCTAAGAGTGGTATAACCACCCATTACAAGGACTATGCATGCACTATAAGACAAGAGTAGTTGCAAGATAAGTTAGAAGCTTATTATACCAAAAATAGGTATCCAATGTATTTAAATATCTATCATTTCATAATGGAAGTCATCGAACTAGTTTCTAACATATGGTATTAGAGCAGGTTGAAGGAAGAGTCGTCTCTCCTTCAAATCGTCTTCTTACTTCAATCCAAGGAAGCTCAAGAAGCACTATGTTGATAAGGAGTTTTAGGGTAAATAAACCTATCAAAGATGATTAGGTTAACCTTAAGAAGAAGAGGTATCCATCTTCTCTATCAAAAAATTTCATAGAAGACTCTAAGTCTAAATTTTTTAGAAATATTTGGAGAGGAACTAATGTTCCAAGAAAGAAGAAAATACATTGTTATTTGGAGAACTTGGAAGGATTCCAATATTCTTAAAGAATCTAGTGAAATTACAAGTTATCAAATCTCTCATAGAAATAATATTTTCCATGTAAATACAAATAAAAAATAAGCCTATATCTAAGAAGAAACACACATACAATATTGGATTAACGTGTATGAAATAAGAACAAAGCAAATATGTTCAATGCTCAAGGATAATGAATGTGATTGAAGCAAAAGAAAGAATATTCAACTTGTCCTAAAGCCTATTGAATATTAAAAATAAATGAATACAATATCCAAAAGGATGCATTTAGGGGGTTGGTAGACAAATACACCAACCAAATTTGCATGGGAAATAGAACACTCCTGAGGTTGTTAGCTTCAATGGCTGGATTCAGCAAAATGACAAATGACTATCATATTCACTTGATCCATACATAAGGTGGACATGAATTCAAAGTAGCGATCAATTTGAAAACATTAAAAGCATCTCTATCTTGGGTGCCCTATGATCTAAGTTTCATACATTAGCTACATTCTATAAAAAATAATAATAGAAGATAATTATTCAAGTAAAGGCTTGACCAAGGATCTTGGACGATAAAGTAGTAGATCAATGATACTATTTAAAAGGTGTTAGTTGTAAACATATTCACAAATATGTGTGCCTCTGATAGGTGATCTTCTCTGAGAGAACTCCTTGTACAAGACCAAAAAGCATACGAGAACAAGGAAAAATGTCAATAGAACTGTAAAAATAAATCACAAATCAGAGCCATAGTATTCTGGGCATACAAGTATGAGAGCCTTCTAAAGGATGTGTCAATTAGGTGAAGGCATTAAAACTCAAACAAACAAAATTATCATTTTGAACTTAGGTGCTAAATTTATTCTAAGGTCAAATCAATTAATTCATGTCCAAAGAACATTGTTATTTTTTTCCAAACATTCAAAATATCATCAGCCAAAAGATCAAAGGCATTCACAATTGATTCATTTGAAAACGTGACAACAAGGTATTTTGAAAAACAAATTAAAATTATTTTATACCATATGAATTATGGGGTGATTAATTAAATCCCATGTTTGTTAGTTGTTTCTTTTTATTAATTGCAAAAAAAAAGAAAGACTTATATCCTTTAAAAGAAAAATAAAATATTGGAATATTCCCTAGAGGAAGAATATTCCCTTTATATTTTACTTTGCCCAAAAAGACACTACATTTCTCATAAATTCAAGGAGTCATTTATATTATGAGTATAGTATTATATATACTCGTTGAAAAGCATTTTTTAAGGATGATTTAGTGAAAGAAAAATATTTATATTTTGTGAAAGTTTGATATGGATAGTGGTGCATCGAAGTTCTTATTGCCTGATTCCCAACTATGTAGGGGAAATAATTATGCTAATTGGAAGATCAAACTCAAAATATAGATTGAGTTTGAAGTATGACAAGTTTTAGATGGAATAATTACCTATCCTACGATGGAAGGTGAAGATTAGACAAAATTCAACAAGGTAGATTTAAAGGTCTAATTAATCATCATGTTTAGAATAGCAAATGAAGTACAAGCATACAATTGCTATTCAATCACAACCAAAGATGCATGGGAGAAACCACAAATAGTTTTTGAAGCAAATAATTAGAATCAAATTTTATTTCTTTAGAGCCAACTCCTTTTCTTTAAGATGAAGAGCAGAGAAAAACTCAAATCTTTCATGAGGATAATTTCTGAATTATGAGCATCACTACAAGCACTAGGAGAAAAAGCATCTAATAAGACACTAGTTCCAATTATCTTAAGATATCTCCCTTATCAATATAATATATTTATGATAATATTAAATATCACTAACCAAACACCAAGATTGAAAAATTGGTGAACCTACTTCAAAAAGTAGAGGTCTCACATTCAAGACAAGAAGAAGAGAAGGTACTTCTAACAAAATGGAAGCAACCATTCAAGAGAGGCATCATACCTCAATAATGCTTCTCACAATAGAAATATAATTCTCAAGGATATCAATGACTAAGACATATTTTTCACACACAAAAGACGTATAAACTTTATGGTAGAAATGGCCACATAGTGAAACAATGTTTACATAATCCATTCATAAATGGATCTCCCTCACAAGAGATGAACTGATACCAATAAAAGTAGTCATTAGATGGGTTAAATTAAATTAAGAGAAGAGTACAACAAAATAGTGTATTAAAAAAGAACCAAATCAAAGAAGAAAAAGATCATGCATAGGAAGAAGATGTTTTTGTTGCTCAAGTTTAGCCAAGTCAGCACAATTTTTTTTGGTTTGAATCTAAAAGCAAACATATGATAGGTTAGAAAAAATGGATCCATTCAAATTGTTCTAGTTATATAGAAAATAATGAATTAGTTGATCATTCCAAGCTATTGGATAACCAACAAGAGGGAAGACCACCAAGATACAAGGGAAAATATGATAAGTCCAACCCATGGGATGCATATAACATTGATAATTGTAAATCCAAGAATTACAATACTTATTAGAATAAGGGCAAGTTATTGAAAGTTAACACTTTCACTACTCTCTTTTCCTAGTAAAAAGAAATATATTTGCAGAATGCATGGCCTATCATGATGCAAGCTCTAAAGAAGTATGGTAAAACTAGTGAACTCAATCTTATTGAGAGAATAATGTTGGTTTCTACTACTTGTAGAACTAAGGATGCTTACAATATTATCAAAGCACAAGATCTTATAATTTTTTTATCAAGAAGTGTACCAACATCACAAGCAATCAAGATAATAGATGATGAGATGCAATGCGATATCATCAAAATTAATAACATAATCCAAAGAAAAGGAAAATTTATTATAACATTAGTAGGTGTTGGGCCCTAATGGTTCAACAATAAACACTATTAAGAACTTGATAAGATGCTACTATCATGTTCAAGGAAAAATAGTTGCAACTATGGGATCATTTAAGGGACTACAACAAGTGCACATATTTTCTAAATATTGTATTCAAAATATACATCATATTTATCATATTAAAGAACTTATGATAAAAGGATAACTTGCAAAGAATCCAAAACTTGATCATAGTAGAATAAATTAAAATCAAAAGATGGTGAACAAGTAGAAGAATTCATACACAACTTTCTTCTCATCACATGCAAGACAAAAATTGGAAATCAATCAATTCAATAGTCAACACAAGATGCATGGTAGTACATCCTTCACATGAAGAAATTGGAGGAATAACATATTTTAGGCAATAAATTTATAAGAATTAAAAATTGAATAAGTATTTTAATAAAAAAAATTGATTTCATGATCGATGGAAGCTGACACTCCTAAGTAATGTAGTACAAAGTCTACATTGATGGGGGAGATTTCTCTCTCAAATTCCAACATCACCTTAGAACATTTCATAAAGTTAGAATTAAAAATAGATAGAGCTAGAAGCCAAGAGCTATATTGAGAGCCATGAGCCTAGGAAAAATTCAAGAGCTGAATACAGAGCCAAAGCTAGGACTATGTCGTAATAAGAGGGGTATATTAGGAATAATTACATCATAGCCTAAGGGGAAGGGCTGGGAAGGATGGATTTCTTCTTGGAATCTCATTTTCTCCTTCTAAAATTGAAGCCCTCTTGGCTTCTTGGGAATATCCTAAAAGATAATCAATGGATTTCTCTTTGGATTCATATTTTTCTCCATCTAAATTGGAAGCCCTTTTTGCTTCTTGGATTTTTGATTTGCAAGATAGCAGGATGTTGGAGGTCATCAGATCGGGTGTATCGGGTGGATCAAGGGATTCCTTAGTGGATCGTGAATCCTACTTGGGCCACTTGCCTAGTGGTGCTATTTTGTTGTTGATCCCTAGAAAGCCTTTGAGTGAGCCCTCTATTCTAGGCTTCCAATTTTACAATGTAGGGGTTTTCCTCTTGTTAGACGATTGGCTGGGTGGTAGGTTGAGATACCGTCTAAGGCTGAAAGGTTGAGTTGTACCGATAGAATTTGCAATAGTAGTAGGTTTCTCTTCTTGTGTGGGAGATTTTATCCTCTATAGTGGTATTTTGACCCTCTTTTTGTTTGTCTTTTGTAGGGGTGCAACTCTATTTTAATTTTTTGTGTGCGTATGGGATTAGAACCCATAGGGATTGGGGGAGTTCTTGTCATTTTTTGGGGATATCAAGGTTTTCCTTCTTGGTGCCAGGCCAATATTGAGATACCCTTGAGATCTCTATGGCAATACATATGATTCATGGGGTTGTAGTTTTAGTGTTTAGGTTGGCGGTCTTTGGTGGTTCACGATAATAACAGACAGTGGTGGTCCTGTTGTTGGTCAGGGTTCAAAACCTATGGATTTTGGTTGTTTTCAACTAGGAGAGGGATCCTAGATAATTTTGTTTTGTTCATCCATGTTTTGCTTTGACTGGTTTAAGTGGTCCTTTTGCATATCCAAAACTTTTCCAAATCTTGCAGTTGTTGGGTCCTTTAGTGGATCATAAACAAAATTTACTTTGTTGGATGTTTTTTAGGCTCAAACTCAATTTAGGAGTGGACTATTTGGGTCCTCACTTAGGGTCTCTTCTCTAGGTTGTTGATGTATTTATATTAGTTACAAAGCTGGATATGTGGGTGGTCTTCTTTTTTTGTAAACCTATTTTAGTTCAAGGATGGCAGTTCCCTAGGTCCTATTTTTTTGGGTAGATTTCCCCCTATGTAGCCTATGTGCTAGGTTGGGAAATATTTTAAATCACTTTGGCAGTTATGTGCAAGTTCTCGATAACAACGGTTGGTCTAGAAAATTTAGGCTATGTTTAGTTTTACCATTGTCCTATTTGCTAAGCAAGTGGTTCCTGGTTGATTACCTAGCGGATGATATCCCTAGGTTCACGGTTGTATCCTGGGAGAGTTGGATCTCTATGTTGTTGATTGTAGATCTATGTTGTAGATATTCAAATAGAATTTTTTATTTTCGTAAATCCTTGGCTCGTTTGTGTGTTCCCCCCATGGAAGTGTTTCCTTTATAGGCAAGAATTTGTATTTTGGATTTTGTTTGAATATTTTGGGTGTAGATCTACATTTTTGGGTTTGGTTGGGAAACTATGTTGTAATGTTGAATTTAAGTTTTTCCAGGCCTTGCATGCTAAGCAGGTGGTTCTTGGCAATATACCCATCGGTTGATGTTCTAGGAGAGCTATATCTTGATTATGTTGGATGTGGTTCCGTGTTGTAGAGATTTGGGTAAGATTTTTTCTTTTAAAATATCCTTGGCTCATTGGTGTGCTTCCTCTAGGGAAATGCTTCTCCTTTATGGGTGGGAATTTGTATTTTCAAATTTGTTTGAATTTTTTGGGTGTAGAGCTATGTTTCCTAGCTTGGGTGAGAATCTATTTTGTAATGTTGAATTTAAAATTTTCCAAGCTGATGCAAGAAATTTATGGGGTTCAAATTTGATGGATTTGTGAAATCCAATATTTCTTGACACTCTTGGTTTGTTTAACCCTTAGCATGTGACTGGTCGTGTTGGATCCTTGGGATCAGGTACTATTCTCAATTTCTTGGATCCTAATTTTTCAGATCATGTTTTAGCTCCATTTTTTAGTTTCTTTAGTAGCCATATTCCTATGGCTCTATCCTATTGGTAGTGGCTTGGGATTCCTCTAGCCACCATTCCTACTTTGTAAAATTTGTGGGGAGCATTTCAAAACCCCTTCTTATACCTTATAAAAAAAATTACATCATAGCCCATATGATTTTGAGAGTGGTATAACCACTCATTACAAGGGCTATACTATAAAACAAGGGTAGTTGTAGGATAGCTTAAAAGTTTGTTATGCCGAATTGGACATCTAATGTATTTAAATATCTATCATTTCAAAATGGATATCATTGAAGCAATTTATAGCAAATACTCGATTTGTTACCAATCCATGATGGATATAATTCATGTGTTGGAATATGTGATGGATAGTATTCTCTCAAGGCTATGAATTACATTTTTATTGTATTGTTTATATAAGCCCTTTGGGCCCTTGTAAAACTTCAAAAATGTATTTTTTGTAATATTTTATTATCTTATTTCTTAATGTAAATATCTCAACCTTGACCTAAATATAACTTGTATTTGGACATAAATATGCTTTTGTGCCAACCATTTGCATATTGGTTAGAGTTTAATTCTACTCTTTAATAATGATATTATTTGGTGTCCATAGACACCCTTATATACTATGTATTGCTTTGCTTGTATTTCATTTTTTAGCAACACCAAGTAATGTGTTGATTCTATTCATTTATAGAAACTATTGTAAAATCTAACATGGTATTAGACTAGGCGTGAATATCCATTACTCAATTATTTCTTGTTGGTAGTTTAGCTTCTACAACTTCTTCCAAGGGTAATATGTTTGGACCATCTAAGAAGATTTTTTGGAAAGCTAATGACAAGAATAAATGTTTTTTGATAAAATACTAGGTGGATTTGGATCATAAGGATCTCATTGGATTCTATAGATTTACTCAGATAAAATATGCACCAACAAGTTCCTTTGTTCCTCTCATTGGAACTCAATTCTTTATTCTTTTTTTATTTTTGACTAGATGGATGCCCTAGTTTTAGGATTGAGTTTTTCACAGATAAGAGGATAGACTACTTGATCATTGTGAAAGAAGAAAAGGAGGATAATTTTTTTTAAACTGATCCCTAATGCTAGAGAATCCATGGGTAGGCTTCCACGCTTGGAAAAGATGTATGATCCACTTGACCAAGTTGGTAAAATTTTCCAACATGATTTTTGTTGCATACGCATGAGAGTATGTCCACATCAATTGTGTTTGATAAAAAGGTTATATATGATAAACCATAATAGATACTAATAAATCGTTAGAGTTTCTCAATTCTTTGTGAAATTTTCAGGTGGATCCTAGTTTATTACTTATACTCATTCTACCTCTAGGTACTTTGCTTTTATGTTTGAAAATTATTCCTTTCCCCTCCTACTTTATAAAATTTAGAATTTAATAAAGGAATATGCTAGGTAATATTCACTAGCTTGATGGGAGTTAAAAGGCACATGGATACATGTATGCATTATTATTATGCATGCCTACATCACATGAAAGTAGGAGGTAATTTTTGACCTTTATTATTTGTTTAAATTTATGTTTTACCTCTTAGCTCCTAAGGGTAACCTTGGAGGCAGTGGCTAGCAAAGCCCTTGTTAAGGTGTTGGAAGGAGGGAAGAAGGAAGTCTTAAGTTCAAACCTCCTAGTACCATCACCCTTTTATTAATGATGATGTCAAAATGACATGTAAAATGATAGTAAAATTGATGACGATATGGTAATTTGTACTAATGTGGCACCTAATTATATCATCCCTTCACAAGAACATGCTAACATGGCATGACACATGGTTGTCTGCATAGGTAACACAAAAGCAAAGGTGACACAACATGTGGTAATTGGTACAAATGACATGGTAGTCTATATGGTAGTTGATATAGATGACATGATAGTTGATATGAAAAGGTATTTTTGTAATATTTTATTATTTTAATCCTTAAGGTCAATCTCTCAACCTTGACCTAAAGGTAACTTATATTTGGACATAAATACCCCTTTGTACCAACTATTTGCATATTGGTTGGAGTGCAATTCTATTATTTGATAAGGGGTTTTTTTTGGTGTCCATAGACACCCCTATATTCTATGTATTGTTTTTCATGTATTTACTTTTTAGCAATACTAGGTAATGTGTTGATTCCATTCGTTTCTAGAAATTACTGTAAAATCTAACATGGTATTAGGTTAGGTGTGAATCTCCATTACTCAATTGCTTGTTGTCGTTAGTTTAGATTCTACAGATTCTTCCAAGGATTACTATGTTTGGACCAACTAAGAAGATTTTTTGGAAAGCTAATGACAATACTAGAAGAAAGGTTTTTCAATAAACCTTAGGTGGATTTGGATCACAAGGATCTCATTTGATTTAACAAATTTTCTTAGGTGAAATATGCACTAACAAGTTCCTTTGTTCTTCTCACTGGAACTGAATTCATTTTATCTCTTTTGGTTTTTGACTAAATGGATGCCTTGGTTTTAGGATTAATTTTTTCAAGATTATTTAAAATATTTTTTTCTTTTATGAATTTTTCTAAAAATCTCATTTTATTTTCTATTTTAGCTTTTTATCCTATAAGATCATAGACAAAAGGATAGACTACTTGATCACCATGAAATAAGAAAAGAAGAAGCTAATTTTTTTTAGATAGATCCCTAATGGTAGAGAATCCATGGGTAGGCTTTTATGCTTGGCAAATACATATTATCCACTTGACCAAGTTGGTAAAATGGTTTGACAAGTTTTTTGTTACATAGGCATGAGAGGATGTCCGCATTAGTTGTTTTTGATAAAAAGGTTATGTAGGGAAAATTATTATAGATACAAATGAATGGTTAGTATTTTTATTTCTTTGTAAAATTTTAAGGTGTGTCATAGTGTATTACTTTTGCTCATTCTACCTCTAGGTACTCTCCTTTTATGTTTGAAAACTTTTACTTTTCCCCTCTAAATTCATAAAATTTAGAATTTAAAAAGAATACGCTAGGGAATATTCCCTATCCTAGTGGAAGTTAAAAGACACATGGATACATGCATGCATCATGTTGATGCATTCTTGAATCACATGAATGTAGGAGGAAATGTTTGACATTTTTTATTTTTTTAAATTTATGTTTCACCTCTTACCTCCCAAGGGATACCTTGGTGGAAGTGACTAGCAAAGCCCTTGGTAAGGTGTAAAAATGAGGGAAAAAAATCTTAAGTTCAAACCTACCAGTACCATTACCCTTTTATTGATGATGATGTCAGCATCACATATACAATTGATAGTAAAATTGATAATGTGACAAGATATGATATGTTAATTTGTGTTGATGTGGAACCATATGATGTCACCCATTTGCAAGCACATGCTAATATGGTATAACACATGGTTTTTTGCATAGGTAACACAAAATTAGAGGTGACACAACATGTGGAAGTTTGTACAGCTAACATGGTAGTTTGTAAAACTAACATGGTAGTCAGTATAGATGACATGGTAGTTGAGATGGTGTGGTTCATGACCCTTTGTATAGCTAACATTGAAGTCCATACAAATGAGATGGTAGATAATATGGTATTACATGGAAATATTTATAGATGATATGGTGTGACATGTGATAGCTAATGCAACCAGTAACATGGTAGGTGGAGAGAGGTTTGATGTGAAAGGTTGTACAATTGTCAATGTTGTAGGGTTTATACTAGGTGCATATAAATATGATATTGATAAATCAAATTCTACCAAATCATCAAACATGATAAATCATTCACATAGTTAGCAACAACATTGGTGAAGCATAAATTTTATATTAGATCAACATATGACAAGTAGTGTAGTGTGATTTACACATCAAAAAGCTAATTAGAGCATGATGAATGTTAAATTTTAATTTGTCAATAGCCTATCCAATGACCTATGTAGTCAATGCATAGGTGATGTGATATGGGGAAAGAATATCACAAAGATCCTCTTATGGGATCTACCACAACTCTTCCTCTTCTCACCTTGAGATTAGGAGCAATTTGTAAGCTTATAACTTTGTGTTTGATGGATGATTTTGAAGAACACCTATATTTATCCTTAGATACTTATTTGACTAAGACTAACCTTAATCTAGCTCTAATGTAATATACAAATGCAACAATCAAGGCCTAAAGCTAAAATGATTTTGCTTTTTGATGAGGAAGTAAATGATAATTTTTATTTTAAGAGGCAAGGGTGCAAGAAAGATGCAATAAAAAATTCCTAAATGGAACTATATGTGATTTTTATTTGATACTAAAGCTTAAAGATTTATTTGTTCCCCTATGTGATTAAGACTTAACTAGTTCCTTCTTTTTATTTTTTCTTATTTTACTAAATAAACATAAAATAGAAACTAATTAAGTCAGACAACAAACAAAATTAAGTCCTAATGCTGAAATGACAAAGATTATAGGGTAGAAAAACTTGTCTCTACTATAGAGGTCAAAATGTTGCCAATCTATAGAAGCATTGTTGGAGCTTTTTCCTATCAATAACACTTTATTTTCCTACAAAATAGACAAACAACAATATGATTTATGGCAAAGGTGTTGTTTGAGTTAACAAAGAATGCCAGGATTCATTGAAAAATGGTCAAGACTTATTAAATAGATAAGAAACTTTGATAGAAGTGATAAATGCATGAAGTAATTTTTTAAATTGGTAAGTTAATAATTTTATTAAGCAAAAGGGGGCATTTGAAAGGTGCCCCAACGCCTTGTACAACAACAAATCAAAATGAAAAACATTAGAGGAACCAAAAAAGGAACACAAAAAAGAGGCATTCAGCCTACAACAACAAAAAGGAATACATCCTCTGACAGGAAGGAACAAAATGAGACAGGCCTACAACCGACAAACCCAAAATAGAACAAAACCTCCAAACCGAAGGAACAAGAGAAAGGAAGGATTGAGTCAACAAAATGTGGGCCCACATCCACGCTTAGAGGGGAATGTCAGTTTGCATTGGTGATGCAACAACGACCTCCAGCACGATATCCTTCACTTCATACTTCAGTGTTTTCTTTGGGTTTTTATTTAGAGCATAAATGTAAGCTTCCTTTGCAATATCTCTACCACGTCCTCGTATTTAGCATCACCCTTGGCATCAGAAGGTACCTCAGCAATAGAAATGGTAGGAATATTCTCAAACGTATCACAAAATAATAGGAGGTTGAGTGCTTGGCGTTGTTCCTTGAGCTTTGAAATTGCATGAAGTAAATTTTAAGTGGCAAAAACACCACCAATTTGTGATAGTGTTAGTGGTGCTTTTGCTCTATGTAAACTAGAGAGCAATAGCACCACTAAATTTGTAATTTTATGATTATGTCACTTCTAAGAGTAGCAAAGAAATAATAGATGCAATTTGAGCTAATTTAATACTTATACTGTTGAAGGTCTCTAACTAGGGGGTGCAAAGACTGTCAAATGACCAAAAATAAATATTTACTTGAAATAAATATTAAAATAATAAAATAATATTCTAACTAGATGCAAATGCAATATGTAAGAGTAGTCAACAATGCAACAAGATAAAAAATTAGAGCTATAAGACAAAGAGAGTGCCAAAAACAAATAACAAGTAAGAGCACAAACCAAAATGCAAGTTTGTTTTTCCCTTATTTGTGGAAGATTATCAAAAGCTTGCTATCTTGCTTGTTCACACTTGAAAGCTTGAGATTGAAGGCTTGAATAATTGGTGCTAGGATGCTTGAATGAGTGATTGGAAGCTTGATTGCTTAAAGAAAGCTTGGAGATTTGATTGCTTGAAGACTTTGATTTATTATAAGAATAAAAGCTTGAATGCTTGCAAGGATGGATTTTAAAATATTGTGAAAATATTTTAGCATAACCTTTACATGCAAAGTGATGAATCCGTATATTTCTAAAGAGATTTTGGTATAATTTTTTTGCTCTAAAACTCTTGATGAAATGATCACCCCATGTGCTGGTTTTGGAGGAAGCCATGGCTCATTGGGGGATGAATTTGATTGAAATGGTAAGAATTTGAAAAGATATGAAGAATCCATTAATGGAGGAAGATTGAAAATAAAAAATATTGGGTTTAGAATTTTTGCTAGAAGTTGTGAGTCAAATCCTATGAATCTCTTACATTAATGGTGGGTAGCTTGGAGGGTACCAAAAGTCAATTTTATTGATTTTAGCACATGATAATCAATATTTTCAAATGGAAAAGCATCAATGAAACTTTTGTAATGGAATTTTTGTTGTGATGACCATTGGAGGTCAAATTTGAACAAGAAAGGCCAAAAGTTTAAATTTTGACAAAATCACTACTAGGTCAAAAAGCACCACCATTTTATTATTGGAGCATTAATGATCTAAATTTGGGCACAAATAGGGGTAATCCAGTTTGGTTTATTGATGAGGGGATTGGAAGACTTGAGGATTAGCCTTGTACTCAAAATTAGGCTTCTATAGGTTGTAGTGCCCTTATTGCAACAAGTGGCATCATGAGATTTGTTGGTATATTGTTCAGTTAGCAAACTCTTGGAACCCTTTTAACTACTAATGAAATGACACATTATGGCATCTCATTTTATATAGGTACTAAATTTTCAAATGTTATAGAGGTATTTTATGTTATTTTGGATCATGCTTTAGGGAGGAATAATGTTTGCATAGGAAAGCATTTAATGCCCTTTTTTCAAATCACACCATTTGTCAAGATCTTTGTATTGATGTTGTTTACGGTTATAACTACATGAAAGTTTTTATATTTTGGTAGGATAGTTATGGATCACTGTATCCCATTTTTGAGTGGTCCAAACTATGCTACTTAGATAATCAAGATTGAATATTTACTCCAGAGTAAGGGGTTACTCAAATATATGAATGAGCTATCTCATGCTACTGATTCTAAAGAAAAAAGTAGGTCTATAAGGATAAGAAAGGTGAAGGTCATTGTGTTATAGAAATTCATGTTGACAATTTCTATGACACCCATGTTAGAAAAACCATGGACCCCAAGGAGTTTCTTGAGAAATTTTAGGGTTTGTGTGATTGCATTAATTATACACAAATTAATAGGTTAAAGACTAATCAACATTATTAAGTGATTTCATGGACAATGTTTGAATTACAAGTTCAATGTTGAGAAGGAAAATAACATTGAACTTATGAATATTGTCTTCAAAAATGTTTCAAAGACATATGAGACAATTATTGTTACATGTATTTTCTCAATTCTCTTGCACCACCAATTGATGAGGTATTCAAGTACTTCTTGGATCACTAGGCTAGAAAAACACATAAGGGTATTTTTGTGATCAACCATACCCAATCAAAGGAAGCTATTACCAAAGATCAAAATACCAAGAAGTGAAAATAGAATAAGAAGAAGATAAATAAGCCATTCAAAAATCCAATACATGATTTTTCCTAAATGGAAGGACATACAATAGATTTTTGCTGGGTTCACATAAATAAGTTTGAGGAAGTAGCAATAAAGGGAGTGTTTATGTTGCTCTATTCTATGCACAGGGTGGGTACATAGGTAAATGTAGTTTTTCACACATCATACTGGACATCCACATTTTCTATGGAGTGGATTGTAGATTCAAGGGCAACTAGGTATATAAGGAAGCATAAACATCTCCTATATGGGTACAACAAATTGTATTTAGAAGAGTGTATTGTTATTAGATATTAGTTTTCATTATAGGTTGTAGGATGTGTAGAGATTAGTTTTGGACCTTCTTCTTTTAATGATATACTTCATGTTCCTAATGTTGGCCCTAATATCTTGTATATTTATAACAATACTCATATAAATAAAAGGTAGAATTTTGGCCTAATTGTTGGATGATTAAGGGTAGAGAAAATAGATTTAACATTGTTACTTTTGGCTATTGTGATGAGTCAAACCAACTGTATAAGTTAGGATAAAGCATCATATCTTCTATTTATTTTACTATTGTGGTTTCACATGCAGATGATGAAATTTAGAAGTGGTACCATAGGCTTTGGTATCTCAACTATTGGTTCTTAAGATACATGAGCCATTATCAAATGGCCATTGTAATTCCATACATATATCTTTGAAGTGGTGCATGCAAGGGATAATTTCTAGAGAAGCATCATAGGATATTTTTCCAAAAGGGGCTATGAGACTGGCTTCTCACCCCTTGGAGATCATACATAGTGATATTTTTTGATCTACAAATAGACCAACTATTTCTAGAAAATACACTTTTAACTATGGATGAGGTCTTTGAGATATTCAAGACCTTCAAGGATCTTGTAGAGAATTAGTTGGATAAAAAAAGCAAATGTATTAGGATATATGGATGAAATTAGTACATAGGTCATGATTTTCATGATTTTTTGGCTCTTCATGAGATTGCATATCAAAGTATTGTTTTTTTATTTAATCCTAAACAAAATGGTGTGGCTAAAAAGAAGAATAAGGTGATCATGAAGATGACATGATGTATGATTCATAATAAGGGTTTGGAACATAAATTATAGGGTGAGGTTATCATGTTTGCAATATACATCATCGATAGTAATACCACAAGGACAATAAAGGACACGACACTTTTAGATATGTGGATAGGAGATAAGCCTGACATTTCTTGTTTTCATATCTTTGGGTCTTTACCAAGGGCTCACATACCTAAATATATTTAGAAGGAGGTATTAAAGAGTTAAAGATGCATATTTGTAGGGTATTTAGATACCTCAAAGGCATATTGGATTTATAAAGCTTAGATTTATGAGATTTTAATTTGGAGAGATGTCATTCTTTATGATATTCTTCTAGGTACTCCTGGTTCACCTCATGAGCTTTTGGTAGATGATTTTTCTAATATTTAACTACTTTATATATTATCATTTCTTCAAATATTTTAGTAGGTTCTATTCTCATTAGAGCATATTATTCATCTTCATATTTGAGTGGAGGTCCATTTCCTATTGATTTAACTCCTTCATGAGAAACACCACTAGCATTGTGTTCTTTTCTAAATTCAAGGCATGTTGAGAAGGATACATCAATTCAAAGTCCTTCAACTTTGCATGATAATGTGAGTGGTGATTTTGAGTTGAATTCTTTAGATTTTTCTTCTGATGTTGCTTTACCATAGAGTGCACATGACTCTTCATAAGTGTTTCCAACACCCAATTGAGTTAATATGCTTAACCAATCCTATATCTAGAATGACATCAAAATGATCCTTCTTAAGCTTTTCTCTCGAAGGTTTCTCATTCTAAATATAATTTTACATACTCTTAAGATAAGGGCTAGTAGGAGTGGCAATATGTTATGATAGTAGAATATGATACTTTGATGAAGAATAGGACATGGGAGTTGTTTCCTCTTCTAGGAGTGTAGTTGGATGTAAATGGGTCTTGAGGACCAAATGTACTGCATATAGTCAAGTGGAGAAGCACAAGGTACATATTTTTGCTAAGTTATTCTATCAATAGGAGGGACTTGATTATCCAAGATATTTATAGCTATGGATAGGATGGACTTAGTTAGGATAATTATCTTTATAATTTCTACATATGGATGGAACGTACACTAGATGGATGTCAATAGTGCATTTCTACATTGGGAGCTTCAACAAATCTACATGTAGCAACCCCTTGGATTTGATCTTGAGGGCCTTGTGTCCCTCATTTAGCTTAAGAAGAATGTTGAAACATGTGGTGGTCCAAATTATATTGGGTCCACAGTCTATTTTTTGTATTGTATTGTTCATCTAATCCCTTTGGGCCCTTGTAAACCTTGACAAAGGTATTTTTATAATATTTTATTATTTTAATCCTTAAGGTCGATTTGTCAACCTTGACTTAAAAGTAACTTGTATATGCCCATTTATACCAACCATTAGAGTATTGGTTGGAGTGTAATTTTATTCTTTGATAGTAATATTATTTGGTGTCAATAGACACCCCTACATATTTCATGCATTACATTTTTTTAAAATTTTAGCAATATTCTGTAATGTGTAGATTCCATTCATTTTTAGAAATTGCTATAAAATATAATAATATGAACCACATATCTTCTATCTTATTGAGCAAAGTATTTCTTCTAACTAAGCTATCAAACATGAAAATGGATGTAATTGAACACTACAAAGTTGTATTGATAATAGATCCATCCATAGATTTGGAGGCTAGTAGTACTTTTTTACTTATATCCAAGATATATTAGATAATAAATAAAATGAAATATTAATGGCTTATATCCTAGCATTAGAGGCTTAAGGTGTGTTGTTCCTTATAAACAAATACAAATCCCCTAGCCATGATGGATTTCCATCAATTTTCTTTCAAATTTTTTGGGATATTATAGAGAAAATTATCTTACAAGCCTTCCATGAGAGAAAGCCTCAAAATATCTCAAGTATTAGAAAAATGCTTCTATTACATTCATTCCTAAGAATAATAATTCTCAAATCCTTGATGAGTTTCACACTATAGATCTATGTATAACTATTCTTAAATTGTTAACAAAAATATTAGCAGAAAGACTAAAGTCGATCTTGTCCAAGTTCATATCTCCTAAACAAGGTGGGTTAATTGATGGAAAATAAAATTTTGATGGGATTTTGGTAGCTTCTGAATTTGTTTTTTTAGTTAACCAAGGAAAGGAGTCAGCTATTGCTATAAAACTCAATGTCAAAAAGGCTTATGATCATGTGTATCGGACCCTTATGGAAAAATTTCTATCTTGTTTTGACTTCAACTAAATATGGATAAGATGGATACACAACTACATTTCAACTTGTCAATTCTCAATACTATTCAATGCAATCTTCAAACATTACTATAATACTCATATGGAATGAGACAAGGAGATTATATCTTCCACTATATTTATATAATATGGTGAAAGTTCTAGGTAGAGCTATATCTACCTCCAAAGGAACCATTTTTATTACAATATTGAAGATCACATATTCTATGGATGCTCTCACACACAACTATTCATGAATGTTACCATACTTTTTGATAGAGAAACACATATAATATCATGAGCGTGAATGTTTACTTGATAGATTCTTCAAAGCATTGAGCTAGAGGATCAATGTGCATATATCCTACATCTTATTTTTCAATATCTCTACTATAGTACAATGGTATATAGCAATATTCTTAAATTTATTTATTGGTCATCTCTTAAACAAATACCTATGCATACCATTTTTTGAGGAAGGTTCACTAAAGTACCATTTTTTGAGGATCTAATCCACCCTATCTCTGTAAAATAGGCCAATTATAAATAAAATTATCTTAGACAATCCAAAAGGATTCTACTTATAATTTAATTCCTATAAATTTTTCCAAACTATTTGTTCTTAGATTTATGGGCATCGAATAAAGTTATAAGAAGAATTAATAATATCATGTGATCCTTTATCTAGAAAGGAATAATTAAAAAATCAAGGCTTCCACTACTAAGTTAGGATAGAGCATGCATGCCACAAGGGGAAGGAGATGTAGAAATAAAAAACTTATTAGATTGGACATGGTAGTAAGGAACAAAATGTTATGGAGAATGTACAAGGACCATAATAGTTACTAAAAAAATGATTTGGGTCAAATACCTTGATAATAGGGATAATGAAAGAATCTTCACAACTTGAACTCTTCTTTAAGGCTCATAGATATTCACCTTTCTCTATCCTTTCAAAATATTATTTTAGGATATCTACAATGGGAAAGCATATATGGATCTAAAGCATCCTTCTTGATGGGTTCATGGATTGAACACAAACCTCTAATTTAGTATAGAAGCTTATATCCTATTATGCATAGATTATCGATAAACATAGGATAGAAAAATTTTGGGTATTGGTCCTCTACAACTATACATGTATTTTTACAAATGTGTTGGATACCTATATTCATTAGGAAAAGTCACTAGAATCCAAAAAACTAATATTAAATAAAATTGTGTGGACCAAAAGAATAGTTGTGGTCATAGGGGAGGACATACTCAAATGGGTAGCCAATCCCATTAGTAAATATAAGGTTAAAATAGGATACAAGATCCTCTACTCTCATTTGACCTCCAATATAGACCTTTCCTAGTGTATCTAGTTCAAGCATGGCCTCCCTAGGTCAAATGCTCTTGCATGGTTAGCAAGGAAAAAGTCCTCACTTTTGATAAATTACTAAAGAGAGGCTAATAGGGGCCATCATAATGCTCCCTTTGCAAGAATTAAGTAAATGCCATAGACTGCATCCTACTTAATCGTAAGTTTAGCCTCAATATGTGGTGCTACTTTTTACAAAATTAGCTTTATATTGGGCATGACCTAAGATCATCTAATATACATTTCACAGTTGGTCATATACTTCATAGGATGCACAAATACATTGGGGTATCATATTGACTATCCTCATTTGGGATATCTAGTTAGAGGAACCACCACATTTTTAGAGAACTATGTTTTCTTATGGAGCATATATATAACCATATAAAATCTATTATATCTATAAAAACCAAACCTCTCTTAGAGAATCTAATCTCACATCCTTGTTTTAGATGTAGCAGAACCTCAAAAAATGACTCCACATTCCCATCATTATCCAACACACCATATGAATTTCAACTAGGAAGATTTGATACCTTATGGAAACCACCTCTTCCCCATATGGTGAAACTCAAGTTTGATAGGGCATCCAAAGATAATCCTAGTCCTATAGGAGGAGGTGCTCTTCTCAATTTCCAAGAGTAAAATCTCATCAAAGTAGTCTCTCTCCCCATTGGAAACCTCACCAACAATAAGGTTGAAGCAATTATAATGGTAAACCTTAAGATTACAATATAACCAAGCATCAACAAGTTGGTAGTAGAAGGTGATTCTATGATTGTGATCAGGGCTATGTCCAAAAAAATATGCCATGATTGGGTATTAATCTACATTACCCTAAAAGGTCTATAGTTGAAGTAGCTATTTGAATCCATCTCCTAGGAATATTTTACTCGTAAAAGGATCATAGTGATAAACTTTTGTGTGGATCACAAAAAATCCACCCAATATCAATTCCCATGAGTACCTTTATAATGAGTTATTATGTCACCACTATGTGGATTGATGAAATGTCATGGTAACATGGTAATGATGTAATACAATTAGGGCCCATTTCAATCATATATAATGTGTTAAAATTAACTATGTTATTTAGTCAAGTAATTTAAACCCCTTCCTCCCCCCAATAAATAAATAAATAAAATTCACATTGAATGTTACTTTTGATTCATGTGTATCACTTATATTTACGTGATATGCAATAATATTCATTATATTTTTAGTCTCTAGTAAAGCTTGTATTTTAACTAATTAAAAACATGTAATCATGTCAATATAATTTTTATATTTTATTTTATTTAAAATATCTTGAAAAGATAAAATAAATGTTTTTAATGGGTAACGAAGGACTGAAAATGAACACTCATATTACATTATGACCATGTTGTCATGATGTTTCAAGTAATATAATATATAATCTAGCAATTATGCATTTATAATATGACAAGATTTGAATATAGATCTCTACATTAAAATACATATTTTCAACCACTCAAGTTCAAACCATTTGATTAAAATATTGAGGTTCACCCATGATATTGGGACTTTGGTTTATGATAATGGAACTACTCACTCTTCATCACTTATCCCAAACCCCTTGGGCAATTGAGATAAATATTAAAGTTCACCTATGGGTATTTGAACCTTGATTCTTCATGTGAAGCTCTTTGCTCATCATTGTTTGTATCAAACACCATGGGAAAATGTTGAAGTTCACCCATGAGATTGAAACCTTGGTTTATGGTGTCATCATTCCTCACTGCTTGCTCAAAATCTGATGGAAAATGTAAAGGTTTACCTATGGGATTATAATTATGTTCTACAATGTGAAACTCTTTACTTCTCATTGCTTGTCTAAAAACCAATGGGAAATTTTAAGGTTCACACGTGATTAGAACCTTGATCAATATTGTGAAACTCCTTAGTCCCCAATGCTTGGCCCAAACCCTATGGGTAATAAATGATATGTTATAGATTGAAGAATATATTTAATTTTTGTTAAGTTGCTACTATGGGTGTATTTCAAAATTATAATTGATAAATAGATTAAAAAACCCTAATTGATGAATGAAACATGCAAAGTAATCATCCTGAGAATATTAAACCAATTAATAATTAAGATATAAGTAAATTAATACCATAAAGGATCACACCAATTAATGTTTTGCATATGTGTATTCAAAGATAATTGCACTTGTTAAGATTTGAATGTTCTATTAGAATTCAAATATTTTGTAAATGTTACATGAAATATATTAAAACATATATAGTAAAAAAAATGGACAACAAATTTACTAAATGTTTATCTACACCTATAAATGTATATGGTAATTTTGATAAATTTATGACAAGGAAGATCTCTAAAACTTCAAGTTTTGTGTTAAGATAATCAAGAAACATTATAATTCAATAATAACATAGTATAAAAATTCAGAACACAAAGATATATAAGCAAAATAACAAAATGATTGTATTTCCCAAAAAATATGATATAAGCAAAATAATAGAATGTTTTTATTACTTAGAAAATAGAGTAAAATGCAAGCAATATCTAAGATGAGATATGAGGTTAGAATGTTGCATCCATTACCCATGTCTTTTACATTAGTTACATCTTTCTCTACAATATTTGGTGGATTATTATTCCAATATAGTGAACATGGAAGGTCAACTACATTGAAATATGGTGGTTCACATCCATGAGTTATAAATTATATTAAGTGCAAATTATATACATATGATATGCTTTTTTTTTTTTCCTAATAGTAATGTATCAACATGGCTATAGATGTATTTTAGTTGCGAATGTCTACAATTAGATAATTTTAGTTTTTAGTTATTATTTTAATTTGTATTTTTGAGGGCCTCTAGAGTGTTTTTCCTTGCACTAGCTTCTAGTATTTGTTCTCTATCATTTGTTTTTGTTATCTCTCTAAGCTTTCCAATGCATTTTGAATGGGTCAAAGGGAATCCCAAGCACACAGTTATGCCAATAACAAGATGGATAGCTGACATGCCTAGATCAAAAGGTGTAGCATTCCATGTTACACTTATAAATATAATCATTGTCCAAATAAGGAGAACAAATATGTTCATCCCTAGTTCCAAAAAAATATATTCACAATAGATAGGACAAGCCTCAAACCTCCTCCTGTCACATCTAGATATTATTATTTCCACCTTTTTGGTATGGAATTTTCCCTTGAAAACTTTGGTATTTTATTTTTATTGGTTTTACTTTTAAATAATTTTAGTTATTGATAATACTTTTTCAATGAAGATATATTTGAAAGAAGGAAAAAAATATTGATGGAGGATTGAGATAGAAGGTTTATGTCAATATATTTTTAAAATTCTAGTTTTTTATAAAATATTCAATATATTCAATTGTTACAAATCCACTTAAGGAAACAAAAAAATATAGATCCAATATTAGTAGGGAAGGACTATATCAATGAATATAAATGTTAGAGATTTTTTTGGTTTGAAATTTTAGTTTTTCAAAGGAAGTTTTGGTGCAAGTCAATTAAAACAAATAGAAATAAAATATCAAAGGATAAGTTTAGATTTTTTAGAGTTCAAGCTAGGAATTGACTAAAATTTTGTTGGGTTTATATGAATTTTGTGTCTTTTTCATTGAAAGAGATGAATTTATTTGTTCTTGGTCTTGATAAGCATGACAAATGTCATGTTTTAGACCTATAATCCCTTACATTGAAATTTTGCATTTTATTTTAATTTTTTAAAACTAGAATTTGACTAAGCACATTGAAATATGAGTTATGATTTTAAATGAAAATTCCAAATGGTAGATTTCATATAATTTACTGAATTTTTATTGTTTTTAGTTGAATTTTAAACAATATTAGATGTGAATCCCAAATTTCATGTGTTAGGTCAATTTTCTAGTGTGTTATTATTAGGGTCAGTGATATAGAGTAAGAATCTCAACACTATAAAGCAAGGACCTAATGTTATGGGCAGGTTCCTTATAGCAAAACATGAGGACTTTTAAGGCAGGGGCTGAATTTATGATAATGCTTTGACTTAGGGTTAAGTGGACATAGGCATAAGGTTAAGTGTAATAATATTATCTTTTTATTCCCACTCATATTCTCTACAAAGTCTACCATTTCTAATTTTTATATTTTGTATATTAAGTTGAGCTCAAGTAGTCGATATGGGTCTTATTCCATAGAAAATTCTTTGATTCAATTCTTGATAGGTACAAATATCTATGTGTTGAAATTATGATTTGCTTAATGGCTAAGGGATGACATTGTGAGATGTATTGGATAGGCCTATGGACTTTTATTGTGAAATATATTTATTATTATGTAACACTTTATTATGTAATACTAATGGCCCTTGGTTAACTTTTTTAAGTTTAAACCCTATTTATTATTTATAATTGACCTAAATCCCACTTATTATGTTGTCTTGGCTAAACTGTATGATATAATTAGAGTTTTGGTATTGCTATAAATACCCCCTCACACTCCTCATTTTTTATCAAAGTGTTGTGTAATAAAATCAACAAATAATGATAATTTATGGTGCCTATGGGAACCCACCATATCTTTCTCTCTTTTATCCTTTTTGTGCATTTTATATAAAATTTTAGTGGATGGATTGCTTCTATTCATTGCTGGAAAATATGATGAACTTTGCCATGGTATTAGAGCGGGTATGGAGCTTCATTGCTCGGTCATGCAGAAAAATATTTTGGAGCCTTTGGTTCTTCTTTCAAATGAGAGGATGAATCACCCCTCAAAGCTTCAATAACCAAAAGCAAATATTCTATCCTTCCATTTTTTGGAAATTCTAATTTTTTCACCAAATAGACTCCTTACTTTGTTGTTATTTAAGTTCCTTTAGTTAATTATTTTTAGATATTATATTCTTTGGTAGTTTTTCTTATATTCAAAGCCATAGAAGAATAAAAGAGGGAAATTCACTGATATTTGAATTTAATTATGGTTCCAAATTTTATGTGTAAACTTAGCTTGTGCATGCATGGTCATGGTTTGCATACCTCCTTGATTGCTCTTAGTTTTGATGCCTTGAAAGACTTCTTAGTTTTGATGCCTTGAATGAGTCATTGTGAAAGGTGTGCCAAGGCAGTTACATGGAGGATGTTAAGGTGTTCACCTCAAGTGGGTTATAAGTTCAAAATCTTGTGTAAGCTTTTATTGTCTTTGTAGATCAAGATAGGGTTTAAGGGGTACATGTATTTTAACACCCAGTCAAGTGCATGATGTAAGAGACAATGTGGTAAGTTATTCAGCATAGGATGGTAGTAGTTTTGTGTTTGAATCCTAAAAACAATGTTTTTTCTCATAGGGAATAGATTAGTAGAAATCCTTTATAGAACTACTATTGGAATATCCATCACTTTTACCTATAATAACTTTGTTATTTGTAGTCTTGTGAAGTCCTTAGAGCATATTAACCTAGGATTGAGTCTTTCCATATGCTTCTTTTAAAAGGAATTGCTAGAAACTAGGGATATAAATGAATTCATGCCCTTAGTTCTCCACAAAGTGCCTTGGAACCTTGGTTAAATCAAAGCACCTAAGTAGTTAGAGGCCCAAGGGTAAACCCCATAAAGCAATTTTTTGGTATATTTAGTAATTCTAGGATCCTTGGCTGACTTGGCAACTGATGTGGTCAACTTTTGCACCACATGTACCATTTTTGTATTTATACATGTGCCTTGGAGTAATTAAATAGGTGTAAGTTGTAGCGATATGAATCAAAAGAGCTAAGGTGGAAAATATGGAATAGAGTGCTCCAATAAATTAGGGCTCACCAAGTGGTATGCCAAAATTAGCTTTTGTTTTTCTAATATTAGAGGGATTAATTTTTAATTTTTGGGGTCCACTAGAGAAAAATTTGTAAAGGCCATAATTTTTGCATATGGAAATATTTTGAGCCCATTTTATTTTAAAATTACATGAGTGTTTGAGATTTATGCACTGTTGACACTTGTCCATGAAACAACTATAGTATTAGGGGTTAGCAACCCACTTTAATGAGAAGAATATAATATTTGGTCAACTCAAATTATTGGCCTACTATAAAGTAAGAACATGTGATGCATGTTTTTGTAGGATAAAGTAGTTATTATTGATAATGAAACTTGACATCAAAAAGGAGAAGAGAATCTAGGTTTATTTTCCTTGTTGATTAAACAATAATTGCTTTTCCACATCAAAGAGAAGAGTGACCCTATCAAGGTATGGTCAAAATTGCATGAGCATTTTGGAAATGTCAATAATACTGAAGTAAGTCACTTAGAACTAGAACTATATTCTATTAAACTAGTTGAGCTTGATAATGTTGTGGACTATATTGCAAGATTCAAGGTTTTGAGGAAAAATATTGCAACTATTGGAAAAAAAAAGAAATTGATACATAGTGTGTTAATATTATCCCTGCTAATATCTCCTACTTATATTATATGTTGAACCTAATGATTCATATGTTCTTGGAATTCTAGAAAACTCTTACTCTTGATCAACATTTTTCTCTCCTAGTTTATTTTCAAGTTGCAATGCAGAATTATGATGGTGGAACTCCTCAAATACAAGCTCACACAAAGGAATTCAAATATGAGGATAAGACCTATGGGTCTAAGGTCTAGGCTAAGTCTTCAAAAAAATCAAAGAGCACTTGTGGATACTATAAAAGGGAGGGACATCCAATGCATAATTGCTCACTAAAATTATAAAGGATTGAAGCTAAGTTCTTGAAGTTTGGCAGATGTATTATAGATTGATGGAGATTCATATGGATTTGCCTCAACTGTAGTGGCCTAGTATAGCATCCATTATGAGGAAGATATTATTGTTACTAATGTCTTCTCTCCTTGGCCCCTTAGTTTAAACTATGGGGGTGTTGAAATTATAATCTACATCATGGCCAAGGGTCAACATTATGAAATGTATTGAATAGGCCTAAGGGAATTTCATTGTGTAATGTATCTATTATTTTTTACTAGTTATTATGTAAGCCCAATGGGCCTTGGTTAACCTTGTTATTGTTAAATCCTATTTATTATTTGTAATCAGTTTAAATACCACTTATTATGTTGACCTAGGTTAAATTTTATGATGTAATTGGGGGTTAAGTATTATTAAAAATACCACCTCACACTCATATTTCCCATCAAAGTGTTGTGCAATATAATATATGGATAGTGATTATTTATGGTGTCTATATGCATCCACCATATCTTTATCTCTTTTGTCCTTTATATGCATTTTGTATGAGATGGATTGCTTCTATTCATTGATATAAAATATTATGAATTCCAACACTATGGTGCATGTGTGGTGGGTGCTTTAATATAAGTGACTTATCTTGGATTCATTTTAAAGTATAATCCATTAAAGACTATTAAAAATATTTTTACAAAGGTAAACATTTGCTTGATTCCATTTCACTTTAGCATCCTTCACTTTTAGCTCTTTTACATTAATGTGCCTGACCTTATCTATTAAGACAAGTATATTTTTATGTACCCTAGAAAGATAATTTTTGTTCGATGCTATAATTTATTTATTTTGGATTTCTATTTTGTTATGTGGCATAAATGACACAAACACTAAAATATAAGTGATTTTCATTGAGATAATACATACCTTCATAAATATTTGATGTTGATGAATGTAATTACAAATAAGACAAGTACAAAAGTATTCACACATTCAATAATAATAGTCATGGGCAAGCCTATGATGAATTTGAAAGAATGAGTGGTGGAGGATATACCCAATATTTTATCACCTCAATAATATCACCATCAAATTTGAGTTCCATTTTTGTTATTGATGATCTACTAGATTAATTACATGGGGCTCAATTTTTCACTAAGATTTGAGATCAAAATGTCATCAAATAAGATTCAAGGAGGAAGACATACCTAAAACAAATTTTTGAAGTCATGAAGGTGATAATTAGTTTTTCTTATGTTATTTAGTATTTCTAATTCCCTATGCATATATTAAAGATTTAGAAATTCCATTTTTAGTCCAATATTGAGGAAAGTATGTTGGTAATTTTGATGATATTTTTATTTATAGTAAGATATAAGAAGCACATTTGAGACATGTGGAACAAATGCTTAAAATACTAAACAAAAATAAGTTGTTTGTTAAGAATTCTAGATGCTCCTTGAATTAGATTGTTTTGATCATAATATGACAATGTAAGGTATGAAAGTGGATACCCAAAAATTCTAGGCAATGTAGAATTGACCACTCATGAAATCCTTAATAGTATTAAGATTATTTGGATACTATAGAAGTTTGTGAAAACCGTAGGAAAATTATAGTGCCATTGACAATATTTACAACTAAATATGCATTCACTTGGAAAAATTACAAATCCCTTTAATGTCTTAAAAGAAGCTACTCTAATTTTAAAACTTTAGAATTTGATAATTGTTTTGCTATAGAGTGATTATTTAAAATAGGTATTGATGTGGTGTTGATGTAGCATGATCATTCATTGTATTTTAAGAGAGATACAAATATTTAGGAAGAATTATTGGTAAATGGACCCAAATATCACAGGTTTATATTTGCTAGGATTGTATAATCACATGCATATAATCCCATTCAATAATAATACCAATATTGTATAAAATAAAAAAAATATCAATAATAAATCATTCGGTTACGTTGTATAGAGCTTTATCATTAATATATAACCTTACTTGTGAATCTTAAACACACCTGTATTTTGCTCTCCTCAAACACATGGGAGATGCAACCTTTCATATACCTTTCTTACATAATGACAAAGTATCTCATGATTACATAACTTTCTACTTCTAATCTTGACACATCACACTCATAACTTTCACTTTAGTTGTGATTTATTAGTTTCAAATCCTTTTGGTGGTCTCATTTTAAAGTTGGTTATCCTTTATTCTTAGTGGGAGAATGATGTTCCCTTAGTTTCTGATATTAGAAATATTGGGACTTATGTTTGAATTTGGAAAGTGGGCATGTTCTACCATGATTTAAAGATCATATTTTTTTGAAGTAGATTATTAGGAGTTGGTGCCTCCTTTTGTGGTAGATTGGATTGAATTACAATCACATTCATTGTGTTGGTTGGAGCTATTCTCATCACATGACGATTAGTGCTAAGAATTTATTTGTAATTTGGAACAAATTTCTTGTGTGGTCAAGTTGGCTCCCTCTGAAACTTACACGTGTATGGTGCACATGTGCCAGCTTCTGTTCAAAATGAGAAGTCATCGTGATTGTAATTCCTAGGGGCTTGAATCATTTCTCAATGTATCCCAATCAATATAATTATTCTTGTTGTCCTTCCTTTCTGCATGAAATATTTGACCTATCTAGGAGGTTATTTGTTGATCGACATGCTATATTTTGGCTTCTAGTAGAGGTTTCCAATGGCTTCAATCAAAACAAATATTTTTTTCCCAAACTCTATTTTCAAAAGAGTGTTCTTTAAAGGGGTTCAAATTGGTTTGAACCTCTATATTATTTTGAGTCCTTTTCATTGGAAATTCAACTCTAGTTGGTTTAATTCTAAGTCTAAGTGACTAGTTATCATGGTGAAAGTAGTCAAAGGAGTCAAACCTTCTTCGGTGGAGGTTGATAAGGATATTTTAAAGATTCTAGAAAAATGTGGCTTGCTAGGATTTTTGAGGAAGTTCAATGGACATGATACAAAATTGACCATGGAGATGGCCCACTCTTGGTGCAAAGGAAAGATGATAGTGAGAGGGATTGGCTTCACTATATCAATTCTAAAATTGGTAGAAATAACTGGTGTTCTAGTTTTTAGGGACTGCATCGCTAGGAAGAAACACTCGTTAGCCAAGGAACTGGACATGTTTGGGTGCAAAATTGGTCATCCAAAAAAATATCACAATGGTTATAAAACAAATGATTTCAGATCATTGTGGAATATGGTCATATTTGTATTAATGGATTTTCACCCCCAAATGCAACAAAGAGGTTATCCACAGTTTCATTTGGTGCTGGTGAATCACCTCAAGGAGAAGAAATATTTGAACATTTTGGGATTCCTATTAAAAAATTTGGAGAAAATGACTTCAGACATCCAAGATGGTAATATCTCTTTCCCCAACCATCAGGGTATTTTCAAGTTGATTTTTGATTTTATTTCCTGGAAGAATGGTTCTCTTTCTTTGGATAAAAATGAGGTGGTGCCATTTGTTTCCTAGGATCCTCCTATAATTGGAAAATATGGTGATACTTCTTGTATTACCTTTGGGAGGATTGATTTGATTCATCTAAAATATGAAAATATCGGTCTTGAATATATTCCAGAGCCCATCCTGAAGTAACCTCAAAAAAATGAGTTGGATAATATTATTGTAAATTTTTTTGGAGATGTGTTTTTAGGCCCTAATATAAAGTAGGAGGACCTTAAGATTAATCAAGGAAATATTCAAGATTCAAAAATTTCTTCTCCTCTCTATTAGGAGTTGAATGACAATGATTCATCATCGTTGAAATAAGTCAAGTAGGTTAAGAAAAGAAAGTTTGGTTCTTTGAATAATCCCAAGATAGAATCCAAAGGAATGAAGAGATCGATGCATATCAACTCAAAAATAGCAAAGAAATTGAAAATGCATGATTCAAATGATTTAGAGGACTTGAAAGAGTACTCTATTTTGAAGGAGAGACAAATGAAGATGGCCAACCTACCTTCTAGGAGTAATATCTAGGATGATTCTATTGCAACACCAATCTCCTTTAATGCAATTAAGGATTTACTAAGATCTATTAAGAGATCAGTAAATCAAACTATTTATTTTGTGAATGAGCTATCTTGGAAACTGAAACACAATCCAAACACTCTGATGATGGATCTCATCATCTTGGAGGACTCTTCACAAGATTAAGCTTTGGATTTGGTGGTTCTTTGTTGATCTCTTTGGTGGGTTTTGTCTTCTTTGTCTCCTTTTCGTGTTTTGCTTTATAGCTGGCTCTTTTAGTTTGTGTCTTTTAGTCTCTTCTTTGTGGCAATATTTGGATCTTTATTGTACAAGGTTTGGGGAAGCCTTTCAAAACCCTTAATTTTTCTATCTAATAAAAACATATCACTTACATATATGAAACCTTTCACTCATGATTCTTCACTTACACAAATGACACCTTTCACTCATAATTCACACTTTCACACATGACACATTTCACTCATAACTCACACTTGATTACATGAAATATAAACACTCTTCACAACTTGTTACATACTTTTAAACATAAAATCAAAATCACACTCTAATTTAAATATTTACAATTGTACTCAAGGTATCAAATATTGTAATACCACTAACACCCCCCTGTATTATATTATTTGGTGTAAAGGCCTTTGCCTTCAATATCTAGCTATTGTCTTCATCCTCTAGTTCTAGCTTTGACATTTCTCATGATAATGGTGTTGTTCCATTGGATTGTTTCCTATTATTTTGTAGAAGTTATATTATTTTCTATAAAGATTTTATGTTCAACATAATATTTCTTTTGATCTTGATATTGTGATAAAAATTTATTTAAATTTTTTTGTGATATTTCTATCACATCCAATGCAAATATCCCACTCTTGTGGGAACCCATGGCATCAATTTTATTTTATCTCTTAATGAGATAATTTTTACTACATTTAATATATCTTAACTCCACAATTTTTTCTTTGTGAAGTAACTAAGATACCAAGATAAGATTATTCGTTATGCCAAGGATATAAAGTATATTTTCTAATGTACACTTAGAATATGGTAAACTAAGTGTGATATTTCCTATTTCTTTTATATCATAAAGTTTATTATATATTATCTTCATTGATATATTTGTTTTCAAATCTATTGAATAAAACCAATAAATATTTCTTGACATATGGTGACTTGCACCTGAATAAAATATACCATGAATCATCATCTTTCATTTTTGGATTTGTTTGGATTTGTTGTAATTTATTATATCTTGCCACATGCCTATAGCAAATGTTTGAAGTTTTATTATCATAAAACTTGGTCCTTCAAACTTATATGATCTTCTTGATGTATTCATTTTTCAAAATATTAATTTCCTTTGATGTTGACTTCCTTATAATGATTAGAACATTTAATATGCACTTTGCCTATGTTGTACACGATTAGGGTTAGAGTTAGGTTTTTGCTCTTTACAAACCCTAACACCTATTTTTTGTTATATATATACTTCGTACTTCATGAATATATTGAGGTCAATGGGTATTATCCAATAGGCTAAGGCTTGAAGTTATGGTATTGTGTTGGCTCCTTATTGTGTTTCCATGTGATGTCATATTTTAATCCCAACATCTGGTATCAGAGCTAGGTTTATCCATGTTGAGTATTGTAGAGAGTATGCTCTCACCACTCTTGGTGATCAGAAATCAGACCAAGACTCTAGTATACAAAACAAATCCTAGAGTATCCTCTTCACTTGCAACCTCTTTGGTTGATCCTATGAATGAGAAACATACTTATTTTTAGCCTTTGGTCTATGTTTTATTCTTTAAAATTAATTTGAGAGATCTATTATTTTTATAATTAAAGCCTTTGGTCTATGAAGACTACATAAGAGTTGGCTGAGGGTTTTTTTGGTGATGGTTCTACAACCAGAGAGGTGATACGTGGTAGCTGTAGTAAAAATGGGAGGCCTAGAATGAGTAGTGTTGGATATAAAGTCTATGGAAGATAAAGTAGAAAATACTCTTTCATTGGTAGCTAGAAAGAAAAAAAATTGTGCAAACAAAAAATTTAAAAATGCGCTAAAAAAAGTTTATTTTTATTTTTAAAAAAGAAGTGCCAAAGAAAAAAATTAAAAAAAGGCAAGAATTTTTTTTGAAAAAAAAGTGCATGTGAAAATTTTGAAGAAAAAAAATTAAAAATTTCCCTACCTTATGTGCCCTCCCCTCCCCCCTTATGCTTCTTGAGTGTGTGCTCAATGCGTGTCCTCCCCCTTCCTCGGTGTGGCCTCCACTATCCCCCTTCCCCTCCCCTCCACCTAAGGCACACCTCCTCCAAGCATGGCACCACAACACTCCCCCAAGCATGCCACTGTGCGTAGGTTGTGGTTGTGTTGTGAACGTATTCCACACATCCACCCCCTCCCCTTACCATCCCCCACATGTGGCATCTGGGTTTGCATCATAACGTGTGATGGTTTGGAGCCTATGATCTCAAAGAAAAAAATTTACATCAATATTTTGATTATGGTCATGGTAGAAAAACTATTATGGAATTGTTTCAATGGTAGCTGGGAATAATCAATGATCATTGCTTGTTGGTTGATCTAGAAGGTTTGTAAAGAGATTTGAGAACATTTAAATCAAAATCGTGGCCATAGAAACCATCATTGTTTCTCAATCAACTACTTTACACATGCATAAGACCATCATCATTTCTCAATTGGGTCGAAAATACAAGAAGATTTATCCTCTTTAAGGACATAAAAGTTTGGGTCCTCCCTCAGAGGATGGAATTTTGGAAGAAAGCTTCCAATTTATTCCCATAAATTTCACATGTAAAAAAGTGAATCAGACATTTGTTATCTCTGAGTAACACTTAACCACAGGAAGAGAATCAATGAAGTTGGTATAAATTGTATCAAGAGGTATAGTATTGTAATCTGTAGGTATGCAAATAGTAGCTAGATTTATTGTCATATCTACCATATTGATAAGGCCCTCAAGGTGTAGATTGTGCTTAATATTTATTCTATAAAACTTAATGCAATCTGACCATGGCTTCCCCAAATCCAAAAGGTGTTCTATCTTATCACTGTATACATTGATGGCAAAAATCTTGTGTGGCATATCATGCATTAACTTCTTGTAGAGGTGAGCTTTGATGAAACCTTCTAAACCTATCATGCAAATTGTAATGGGCTCTATGGGCTTCCCATATAGATCCAACCTCACCCTTGCTGTCATTCTCACTCATCTATACTGAAATGGACTTGACAATAGAGGGATTCCTCTCTCTCTCATAGACCTCATCCGCTTGGTTCTAGGGTTTAAGGGGTATGTTATTAAAAAAACTTGTTATTTTAAAAAAAATATACCTATTATTTTTTCAAAAACAAAGGGGCATATTTTTTTAAAGGGGGTAAACTTTTTATGCATGTTCTTTTTTAATAAGGTTATCTAAACCCTTATAGTAAGGAGGGACAATTTTTTTAAAATAGGACAACCAAATATTTTTTAAATATTTTGGAATATTATTTTTTTAAGGGGATATTTTTCATGATTGAGAAAGAAAAACCTTTAGCACATTTTTTAGCATAACTTGCACTCATTGGATTTTAGATTTAAAAGTTGTGTTGTGGAGCTGACTCCAAGTCCTTTCCAACGAGTGGATACAAGGAAATTTTGGGTGTATATTGAAGGTTATATTAATGGTTAAAGTGGACACAATATATTTTGAAGATATTTAATACATTTAAAAGAAAATTATTGTAAGGCTTTTTTGAAGCTAATTTTTCATTGTACTTGCAAAATTAGTGTACCCTTTTAGGAGCTTGTATTTGAAACTATTTTCTATATTTATGATCATTGTATATGGTTTGGAGGTCTTGATATTGATAATATTGTATTTGGAGGCAGAGGCATTGTACTTGGCTTGAAAGCATTGAAATTGTACCACTGGAGGTACTATTAGAGGTTATTTTTCAGCCATCTTCTCAATAAAATCAACATCACAAGGGATATTTTAGGGCCCTTTGTTACTTGTTTGTGGATTCTATTTATTGTGGCATTGACTTGGCCACATTATGCTTGCATTTATTACTTGTTCTTGGCTTTCATTTCAAGTTTTATGCTTGCTATACCCCCACATGTCTTTGGGGTTTATTTCACATTGTAAAGTGTAGTTCCATTTGCATATATACACTTGAATTTCTATTTGACACAAGTTATATAATTTCTTTCTCAAGAAAGCACCTTGTAATAAACATATTTTACCCCCACTTCTTACTCTCCTTAGTTGGAATAGGTCACTTGTGTTCAAGATACCTTCCACTGTTGGAAATACTTGTTGATTCAGAGAGGAAGAGCTAAGCGAACCCTCCATACATTGTGGATCTTAAGCAATGTACCTTAGAATATTTTTAAGACCCCTTTCTTGGAACTTGTGTTTCTCATTACCTCATTAGTTGATCTCCCTCCTCTATTTCTACTTTTCTAATAATGACATCCACAAATTTTCTTAATGGTCTCACACAAAAGCTTGAGTGAGATGACTTATTTTCCAATTAGAAAATTTTAAGGGAATCAAAGGTGTAGACCAATTGGCTCATCCAAATACCATAAGGGGGGTGTAGGTCCAAGGTTCAAATCTTGGGCCTCTTTAGACTGAACACTTGTCCCTTTCCTTGTGCTTTGAACGACGTAAAATGTTTAAAATGATTATGGCATGGTGGTTATCAGGGTGGACTGCATGAAGATCTATGTGGCAAATTTTGGGGTGGACAACACAAAATACTGTGGTAGCCATAAAATCTAGACAACCTATCCAGATTCGTGACAGCTATCGATTCCACCATGTAAATTCAAAAAAAAATATTAATGATGTATAGTATGTTGGACCATGTTAGAGACATAGCACAAAATGAACCACCATTGACTCTACCTACATATGCTATAACTAGAGCAATATTTTTTTTATAGTTAGATTGATTTGTGGGTTTTGAAAGGGCCCCAAAATCTTGTTACAAAGCGATTATAAAAAGTCACCAAGTTCGCAGACTAAAAAGGAAGGCTAGGGAATGCCCATGAGGGTGATATTGAAAAATGCATGAAAATTTTAAAATTAAGGAAACCCACCCACACAAAACCATGACAAAAATTACAAACCAAAAGTTTAAAAATAAATAATCCCGCCCACTAGGGGCCTAGGAAATGAGAAAAAAATGGAGATAAAAAGTGGGAAATTTAAAATTTAAAATTTAAATGCAAATTCCTGTCCAAAAAGGGCATGGGAAGGCAATCCTTGGAAATGATCCCATCCCGAGAAAACTTCCCAGTAGGAAGAAACAAAAACCTTGAATCCCACTAGGGAAAACTATAAAATCACCCAAAAAGGAGCAACCCAACTAGTGGGAGCTCGAGAAACACATCTGAAACAAAAAAAAAAGGGATTTTCCTCCAGAGAAAGAACTTTTAGGAAAATCTGAGAGCCCGTCAGTAGCAAATGAAAAACTTGTTGACAAAAGCCTAGTATGACCACAGACCTGTCTAAAATGGGCCAGGGAAACTAGAAACTGAGTGGGAAGCTTATCCCACTCAAATTTGAAGTTGGATCTCCCACCAAAAATAATTTCCACTCACACCATCGAGAAAATTTAAAACTAAAAAATACTTACACAAAGGACCTACAATATGTGGAGATCACCATAGGTATTGATATCTCGCTACGAAGGAGATATGATGTGCAACCACAAGATAGGAAAGCCCAGAGAATAAATTAATCACCATGACACATTGGTACTATAGGGGAAACCATATGCGAGGATAGTCATCAGGTGCAAAAATCTACAGTATAAAGGAAAGCATAGGTCCCTCCAAAGACCAAAAGGACTACAAAGGATTCCCATTAGACCATCACTCGTATTGAAAAGCCATAGGTCCCACCAAAATCCCATCCAGGGAGAAACCAGAAGACAACATCATCTGCAACTAAATAGGAAAGCATGGGACCATCCCAAGGACCAAAACATTATTGGCAATTTGAGTTGTTTTATGTTGTCATTGATGTCACATTAATGTCACAAGGTAACATTGAGTTTTGATGACCAAAGCATTCATATTTCGGAGAGCATGGATATATACAGGGTTTTTGTGAAAACCAAGGTAGGTAAAATAAAAGGTTTTATTTAAAACCATGGATGGCATATTTGAAATGGGTTTTTCTTAAAACCCAGGTTGGCTTTTCGTTTCGTCGAAAAAGGTGCCCCGGAGATGGAGATATTCAATTTTGAATATTTGGTTTAAATTTTAATATTTAAAATTTAATTTTAAATTTTAAAATTAAAATTACCTCAGCGCCGACGTCATCATCAAAAAGAAATTAATTTAAAAGCGCCACCGACGTTTGCAAAATTAAAGGGAAGTTGCATATAAATGCAAAGGCTTTTATTTCAAAAGCCTTGGAATCGAATGCAGAGGAGATAAGACGAAAAGCGTCGAAATCTTCGTGTGGCAGCGTGGTCCAACGGTGAGCGAGGGGAGTGCAAAGGTTTTTGCTTGTGAAAGAGATGAGGTTCGATTCCCATGGGTTAGAGTTTCGAGCAAGAGAATTGGCCCACATTTTTTTGACGTGAGCAAGGGGAGAAGGACAAAAGCGCATTCTGCGCTCTTCGTCCTATGCGAGCGCGTAGCTCGCGTGGTCTTTGGCACCGCGGTTGAGGATTGTTTGGGCAGAGACGAGGGTTTGATTCCCTCTAAGAGGCAAGTAACATTTTTATTAATAAATTTTTTATTATTGCCTAATGTTGGAGGAATAAGGTGATGAGGGTTGATTTGATTTTTTTATTGGAAGGCAAGTTTAAAAGCACTTTTAGAAAAGAAGATATTTCTGGTATTTTCCTTTTATAAAAGTATATCATATTATATATCGTTGGAAAGCTTATTTCGAGGGCTATTTGACTAACTCATTTAGAAGGAGAAATAAGGTGTATGTAGAGAGATATTTCTATTTTTGTAAAGGGTTTCAAAGTGAAGGTTGTTTTGTTTCAAAGTGTGTTGAGTGTGGCAGATTTCCAAAGGGGTTTCTTCACTTCATAAAAGGTATGGGCACATTCTCCTATTGATTGTTTATGGTGGTTGATTTCTGAAATATCATTGGAGGGAAAAGGATTGTTTGTGGTTTCCTTTTCGAAAGTGGTTGGTTGAATGCATCAAGGTTTTCTGAATTGAGAGTTGTGTTTAAACCTTGTGTTATAAGCATAGTGGTTGAAGCCCATTGGTTGTGAAAGAACTTGAGTTAGAAAAGAACATGAGTATCATTGTTATGTGAGATTTGTGGTTGAGCATTGTTGGAAATATTTGAGTTGGTTGATACATACTTGGACTAGGGTTGTGTGAGAGAGAGTTGTCCCTTGTGATGATTGGTTGAGTTGAGTTGATTGAGCCTAGTCAAGTGATGTGTGAAGTGATTGTTCAAGTTCTATGAAATAAACTATTCCATCATTCTATGTTGAGTTGAGATTGAGGTTAGAACATATTGAGTCTCTAACAATTCTCTTTATGGTTCTATAAGACTTGAGTTGAGTTGAGGTTGACTTGAATTGAGTTGAGGTTGATTTGAGTTGAGAGTGAGTTTAGAACATATTGAGTCTCTAACAATTCTCTTTATGCTTCTATGAGTTGAGTTGAGATTGATTTGGGTTGAGAGTGAGATTAGAACATATTGAGTCTCTAACAATTCTCTTTATGCTTCTATGAAGTGGATTTGAGTTGAGATTGCCATTCATTGTTGAGTTCATTTTGAGTACTACTTGAGCATGATTGATTGAGCCTTTGAGAAGGCCTTTGGGATAGATTTGTGGATAGTTTTGGGCAAGTTCTTGGTGAGCTTGCTAGAGAATATTTGGGCAAGTTCTTGGTGAGCTTGCTAGAGCATATTTGGACAAGTTCTTAGTGAGCTTGTTGGAGCAGCATTGGACAAGTTTTGTGTGAGCTTGTTATTCAACATTGGATAGGTTCTGTGTGAGCTTGTTATTAAGCATTGGATAGGTTCTGTGTGAGCTTGTTATTCAGCATTGGACAGGTTCTGTGTGAGCTTGTTATTCAACATTGGACAGGTTCTGTGTGAGCTTGTTAAGCAGGTTCTATGTGAACCTATTGAGCAGGTTCTTAGTGAGCCTATTGATAGAGCTTTGGAGGTGATAGAGTATAGAGGATAGAGTCTCAGTGGATAGAGATCCAACAACCAACATAGTTGAAGATAGATCTGAGTGAGGAGTCTTCAAGTGGAGAGAGGTCCACCAATCAAGTGCAGTAGAGAGACATAGTCTTCTAGAAGATCACATAGCTAGAGCAGAAGGGGAAAGAGTTCTCCTTTGGATAGAGATCCATAAACATTGTAATTGGGAGTGATTCCCAAAGAGATTGATTGAGAAAGTTTTAGTAAAATATTTTCTCCGTGGAGTAGCCCACATTGGGTGAACCACGTAAATTGTTGTGTCTCAATTGTGTGGTGACTTGTGCTCTTGCTTACTACTGCTATCTGAGTTATTAATGCACACTGCTATATTTGGTTATTGCAATTAAGGACATTAATTGATATTGGTTTGGAAAGAAAGTAAAAAGTGGTCTTATACTGTTCACCCCCCTCTCAGTATAAGCTTGTGTTCTTCAATTGGTATCAGAGTGGGTTCCTTCGAAAAGGCTAACAACTTGAGGGCAGATTCTACAAGAACACAGATGGCTTCACAGAATGGATTATCTTCAAATAAGGCTCCATTGTTTGATGGTAACAATTATGCTTTCTGGAGCATGAGGATGAAGAACTACTTGATATCACAAGGATATGAGGTATGGCAGATGGTTGAAAAAGAGTATAGGGTTGAAGGTGATCCCGAGGAAGATAAGACTACCAGGAAATTGGTTGAGATAAATGCAAGAGCAATGAATTGTATTTTGAGTGGGCTACATGAGATAGATTTTGCAAAGGTCATGGTATGTACTTCAGCTAATGAGATGTGGACCAAGTTGCGGAATACTTATGAAGGAGATTCCAAGGTAAAGTTGGCAAAACTACAAACTCATAGAAAAATATTTGAGGAATTGAAAATGGAAGATTCTGAAGATATTGCAAAGTTTTTACTTCGAGTTGATGAGATTACTAACACCATGAGAGGCCTAGGTTTTGAGATGAAAGAATCAAAAGTTACTCAAAAGGTTTTGAGATCACTTCCCATGAAATATGATTCTAAGGTTTCAACAATAGAAGAGACAATGGATATCAACAAGCTAACAATGGAAGAATTGCAAGGTACTCTCACAGCTTATGAGATGAGGGTAAGTAAGCATCAGGCTCCAATAAAAGAGATTGCATTCAAGGCTTCAGAGAAAGAGAAAGGGAAAGTTTCAGAAATAGATAGAGTTTTAGAAAATGATGAGGAAGCTAACTTCATCAAAAGGAATAAGGACTCAAGGAATTTCAGGGATATAAGGAAAGTTAGATGCTACAAGTGTGGTGATCTTGGTCACTATGCATACAAGTGTCCACATGAAGAAAATAGTGATGATGAAAAATAGGGTCAAAGAAGAAAAGAAGATGGAAAGCATAAGCATGACAAAGATGACAGATTCAAGCAAAACAGGTATGAGAAGAAGAAAATTTTTTGTAAGGCAAAGAAATCTTACTACATTGTAGAAGCAAGTGATAGCTCAGATCATAGTGATAGAGACAAATCAGATGATGAAAAGGAAGAACATCTATTCCTAGGAATAGAAGGTGAAAGAGAACAATGTTTTGTGTGTGGTCAAAGAGATCACAGATCAGGATATTGCAATGGTTTCAGTGATAGTGAAGATGAGATGACACATCAAGGAAACATGCATGGTCAAAGAAATCTTGAGAGTTTGTTTGCTATAGAAGATTATAATGATCTTAGTGATAGTGAATATGAAGAAGGTTTTTTCTATGGGATAAGAGAAGTAGAAGAAGAACATTCACTCCAAACAGAAGAAGTTAAACAAGAGGATAATGTCTCAGTTGATCTAAAGGAAGACTTCAATGTTATCCATGAGCAACTACAAGAGGTTAAGGAGAATCTAAAAGAATTGAGATGTTCCTTACTTGAGAAGTTTGATCCATCACATGACTCAAAAGGTCAAGATATTTGTACTAAGAAGGAAACATGTATTTTAGAGGCTATAGAGATGGATGCCAAGTTGCTACTTGACACAAATGAAGAGAAAGAAGAGGAAGATTCCAAAGCACCAAAGGTCCCATATTTCAGGTTTGGGGAATCACACTCAAAAGGAAAGGAAGTTCTAAAATATGAAAGCAAAGAAGCACCTAAGATTTGTGAGGAAAGTTCCAAAGTTCCTATGGCTCCAAATATTTAGTTTGGATCTTGTTTTGAGATAGGTGAATCAAGTTCAAAAGGAAAAGAAACTCTTGAAGAGAAAAGCAAGGAAGAAATTAAGGAAGAAGATTTAGATGCTACAAAGAAGGTTCAAGGATGCAATGCACAAGTTGAAGATGATCATAGGGATAATGGTCAAGAAAGGTATGAGGAACCAAGGCATGAACAAAGGGCTTTTCAAGGACATTGTTTTTCTTGTAATGGATTTGGACATAGGGCTATACATTGCAGGGTCTATGGATCAAAGAAGTTTGATTTTGCTAGAAGAAACTTCAAAGGAAGAAGGTATGATTTTTAGGGACATTGCTTCTCATGTAATAGGATTGGTCATAAAGCTTTTTAGTGCAAAGGAAATGAGCAATATGGTTTTGGTTTTAGAGCTACACAATTTAGAAGTCATGGTCATAATGGTCATGAAAATAGAGCTTCACAATACAGGGTTCAGGAAAGGAATGGATATGGAAATTATTTCAAGAAAGATTTTAGGATATGGGCACCATCCAAAGGCTACAATATCAAGTGTTTTAATTGCAATAACTTTGGGCATATTGCAATATGGTGTAGGACTCAATTCCAAATAGGTTCAAGGCAAGAAGGTCAAACAGGTTCTAGACAAGAAGATCAAGTAATTCATCAAGAGAAGGATATCAGAAAAACATGGAAGGAAGTTGATAGAGGAAAGAATCAATGTAATATGGGAGTAAAGGTACTCCCACCCCAAAATTAATCACCTCAAGAGAGAAGGTGGTGAGGGGGCTATGCTTAAGAGTCATATATTTTAGCCCCATAGGTGTCCCTTTTGCCATTGATGTCAAAGGGGGAGAGATTTGAGTAAGGGGAGAGCAGCCTCCAAAGAGAGTATTGAGTTAGGGGGAGCAGCCTCCAAAGAGATTATTGAGTCAGGGGAGCAACTTTGATTCTCAGAGATGGTTTTTGCAGTGATTATGGTTTTTGCTTTAGAGGTGTTGCCATCAATGACAAAGGGGGAGATTGTTGGCAATTTGAGTTGTTTTATGTTGTCATTGATGTCACATTAATGTCACAAGGTAACATTGAGTTTTGATGACCAAAGCATTCATATTTTGGAGAGCATGGATATATACAGGGTTTTTGTGAAAACCAAGGTAGGTAAAATAAAAGGTTTTATTTAAAACCATGGATGGCAGATTTGAAATGGGTTTTTCTTAAAACCTAGGTTGGCTTTTCGTTTCATCGAAAAAGGTGCCTTGGAGATGGAGATATTCAATTTTGAATATTTGGTTTAAATTTTAATTTAAAATTTAATTTTAAATTTTAAAATTAAAATTACCTCAGTATCGACGTCATCATCAAAAAGAAATTAATTTAAAAGTGTCATCGACGTTTGCAAAATTAAAGGGAAGTTGCATATAAATGCAAAGGCTTTTATTTCAAAAGCCTTGGAATCGAATGCAGAGGAGATAAGATGAAAAGTGTCAAAATCTTCGTGTGGTAGCATGGTCCAACGATGAGCGAGGGGAGTGCAAAGGTTTTTGCTTGTGAAAGAGATGAGGTTCGATTCCCATGGGTTAGAGTTTTGAGCAAGAGAATTGGCCCACATTTTTGTTGACGTGAGCAAGGGGAGAAGGACAAAAGCGCATTCTGCGCTCTTCGTCCTATGCGAGCGCGTAGCTCGCGTGGTCTTTGGCGCCATGATTGAGGATTGTTTGGGCAGAGACGAGGGTTCGATTCCCTCTAAGAGGCAAGTAACATTTTTATTAATAAATTTTTTATTATTGCCTAATGTTGGAGGAATAAGGTGATGAGGGTTGATTTGATTTTTTATTGGAAGGCAAGTTTAAAAGCACTTTTAGAAAAGAAGATATTTATGGTATTTTCCTTTTATAAAAGTATATCATATTATATATCGTTGGAAAGCTTATTTCGAGGGCTATTTGACTAACTCATTTAGAAGGAGAAATAAGGTGTATGTAGAGAGATATTTCTATTTTTGTAAAGGGTTTCAAAGTGAAGGTTGTTTTGTTTCAAAGTGTGTTGAGTGTGGCAGATTTCCAAAGGGGTTTCTTCACTTCATAAAAGGTATGGGCACATTCTCCTATTGATTGTTTATGGTGGTTGATTTCTGAAATATCATTGGAGGGAAAAGGATTGTTTGTGGTTTCCTTTTCGAAAGTGGTTGGTTGAATGCATCAAGGTTTTCTGAATTGAGAGTTGTGTTTAAACCTTGTGTTATAAGCATAGTGGTTGAAGCCCATTGGTTGTGAAAGAACTTGAGTTAGAAAAGAACATGAGTATCATTGTTATGTGAGATTTGTGGTTGAGCATTGTTGGAAATATTTGAGTTGGTTGATACATACTTGGACTAGGGTTGTGTGAGAGAGAGTTGTCCCTTGTGATGATTGGTTGAGTTGAGTTGATTGAGCCTAGTCAAGTGATGTGTGAAGTGATTGTTCAAGTTCTATGAAATAAACTATTCCATCATTCTATGTTGAGTTGAGATTGAGGTTAGAACATATTGAGTCTCTAACAATTCTCTTTATGGTTCTATAAGACTTGAGTTGAGTTGAGGTTGACTTGAATTGAGTTGAGAGTGAGTTTAGAACATATTGAGTCTCTAACAATTCTCTTTATGCTTCTATGAGTTGAGTTGAGATTGATTTGGGTTGAGAGTGAGATTAGAACATATTGAGTCTCTAACAATTCTCTTTATGCTTCTATGAAGTGGATTTGAGTTGAGATTGCCATTCATTGTTGAGTTCATTTTGAGTACTACTTGAGCATGATTGATTGAGCCTTTGAGAAGGCCTTTGGGATAGATTTGAGGATAGTTTTGGGCAAGTTCTTGGTGAGCTTGCTAGAGCAGATTTGGGCAAGTTCTTGGTGAGCTTGCTAGAGCATATTTGGACAAGTTCTTAGTGAGCTTGTTGGAGCAGCATTGGACAAGTTCTGTGTGAGCTTGTTATTCAACATTGGATAGGTTTTGTGTGAGCTTGTTATTCAGCATTGGATAGGTTCTGTGTGAGCTTGTTATTCAGCATTGGACAGGTTCTGTGTGAGCTTGTTATTCAACATTGGACAGGTTCTATGTGAGCTTGTTAAGCAGGTTCTGTGTGAACCTATTGAGCAGGTTCTTAGTGAGCCTATTGATAGAGCTTTGGAGGTGACAGAGTACAGAGGATAGAGTCTCAGTGGATAGAGATCCAACAACCAACATAGTTGAAGACAGATCTGAGTGAGGAGTCTTCAAGTGGAGAGAGGTCCACCAGTCAGTGCAGCAGAGAGACAGAGTCTTCTAGAAGATCACATAGCCAGAGCAGAAGGGGAAAGAGTTCTCCTTTGGACAGAGATCCATAAACATTGTAATTGGGAGTGATTCCCAAAGAGATTGATTGAGAAAGTTTTAGTAAAATATTTTCTCCGTGGAGTAGCCCACATTGGGTGAACCACGTAAATTGTTGTGTCTCAATTGTGTGGTGACTTGTGCTCTTGCTTACTACTGCTATCCGAGTTATTAATGCACACTGCTATATTTGGTTATTGCAATTAAGGACATTAATTGATATTGGTTTGGAAAGAAAGTAAAAAGTGGTCTTATACTGTTCACCCCCCTCTCAGTATAAGCTTGTGTTCTTCAAAAATATCTATAGAAAATGGATCCAAATAACATCCCTAAGACAGGCAACAAAGGATATTCAAAAAAATATCCCAAACCACCTCCAAGAAGCCCATTTCGAAAACAACTATAAGCGTTATCCAAACTGCAAATAATAAAACCATGGTCTCATTCCTGAGATCAAAAAAGGTGTAGAAGGAGACCTCAGGATACAAACAAGATAGGCAATAAAGGGAGCCCTCATTTTGATAGCCAAGAACTGGACCATAATGTGGAAGATCATCCTTATAGTATGCAATAAGCATAAAGCCCATCCTCTAAGGCTATAAGGGTCTACTAAGAAAGGTACCACAACTTCCACATTCAGGATAAGCTAAAAAAAATCCAACCACCACCAAAAGCCGCACAAAAAATAAGCATCAAGACTAACTAGCCAGGCCACAGTAAGCACATCACAATGGGATAACACAACCTAGGAAACACATGATAGCATATTTGGGAAGCATAGGGTGGTCTCGAGAGGTTCCTAGAGATACTACAGGGAGAAATCAGGGAGATTTGTCCAACAGGATTAGCAGGAATGGAGGAGGGAGAGGCAAGAAATTTGGAATGGGGTCCTCTTGCCTAGAGCAAGAGACATCTCACACTCTCTCCCTCCTAGCTAGAGCACTATTTGAAAAGAACTCTAATATAGCATTAAGCTTAATCAAGCTATCTACTAGAATTCCATGTAGAGAAATAGTAAGGGCTGCCACTACACCAAAAGAAGCTTGGGATGCACTCATGAGACTATTTGATAGGCCTAGTCAAGATAAAATCTTGTATTTGAAACATAAGTTGCATAATATTTGTATGAAAGGCTCACTTACCAATTATCTCATGGAAGTGAAGTCTATTAGAAATGATTTCTTAGCTGTTGGTTCAACTCTTCCTGATAGTGAGTTGGTTCCTATCATGTTACATGGCCTCCCTTCTAAATTTCATGCATATGCTACCATGTTAAATCTAACTGGTAAAACATTGAGTGCTCCATTTGAGGAGATTGAAGTTCTTCTTAAGCAACATGAGCAAGCCCTCATCAAAGATGAAGAGGTTGATTCTACAACAACCTTTGCCACCAAGACATCATTATAGCATAGACCCAACAAGGGTCCACATCAATAGAATCAGAGAGGTAGATAAAGGTCTCAACCATATCAACAACATCAACAACCATGTTAGCAACCATAATAGTACCATAAACAACCACATCAACAACCAATATGGCAATCAAGACCTCCCCAAGGGGGTCATCCTAATAGAAGACCTCAAAATTATAGGCCTCAACAACAACCAAATCACCCAACAACCAACAAGGGTGTGACTATTATGGAAAATGGGGTCATTCTACAAATGATTGCTATCAAAGAAATAGATATAGAAATCAAAGGGATCAACAAGACCATAATATTAATACATTGTATGCAATAGATCAAGTCAATGTTGAAGATAAATATTATTGGTATATAGACTCAGGGGCAGCTAAACACATGATAGGTAGGCAGGATTGGTTGACCAAGATACAACCTACCCATAACCAGTTCATTACTTTTGGAGATGAATGTGCTCTTCCCATTGAAGGTGTAGGAGATGCACCACTTGCTTTACACAATGGGAATAATATCCCTACCATGGATGTGTTGTATGTACCTAGCCTCAAAAGGAGTCTCCTTTCTATTGGGCAACTTATAGATAAGGGTTATACTATCTTTTTTGACAAAGACAAATGTTACATTCAGGAACCATATGGCTCTATCAAAGCCATGGGAGTAAAAAGGATGGTGTCTATTACCTCCTTACCCAATCTGTAACTCAACAATATTTGCATACAACTACTACTTTCTCTTTGGAGTATATGTGGCATGAAAGAATGGGTCACTTAAACTTTCATAATCTTCAAATGATGGAAAGAATGGGTTTGGTCAAAGGACTTCCTCACTTAAAGGAGTCTAAATGCTTTTGTGAACCATGTACTATTTCCAAACACCATAGACAACCTTTTGAGTCAGGAAAGGCTTGGAGAGCCAATATACCATTACAATTAGTGCATTCAGATATTTGTGGGCCAATGTCTATTCACTCTCATACTGGGGCTAGATATTACATCACTTTCATTGATGATTATAGTAGGAAAATTTGGATCTATCTCATTCAGTATAAATGGCAAGCCCTTGATACATTCAAGGAATTCATGGCACTTGTTGAAAGAGAAAGTGGCTATCAAATCTCCACCTTGAGGATAGATAATGGTGGAGAATACATCTCCAAATATTTTTTTAGATTTTGTAAGTATCATGGGATAAGGAGGTAGTTCACAACTCCTTATACACCTCAACAAAATGGAGTAGCTAAGAGGATGAATCAGACCATCACAAATAAGGCCAAATCTATGCTAGTTGTTGTTGCATTATCAAACAAATTTTGGGGAGAAGTTGTCCTTACTGCTGCATACTTGACCAATAGGTCCTATACTAAGGCTTTGCATGATATAACACCAGAGGAATTATGGAGTGGAAAGATACCCTATGTGGGCCATTTTAGAGTCTTTGGATGTGATGCTTATGCTCACATACCTCATCAAAAAAGAAAGAAATTTGATGACAAGAGCCAAAAATGCATCTTTGTTGGCTATAGTGAAAGTGCCAAAGCCTATAAGTTATATGAGCCTATTTCCAAGAGGATTTTTCTCTCTAGGGATGTTACCTTCAATGAGTATCCCCCACAAAATCCTTCTCCTATGGCCCCTTCATTTCAACCAAATAAGGAAATAATTGCTCCCTTGGCATCCACTCCCTCACCTAATCCTTCCTCTTCCATCACAAGTCAAAGCCTTCCTCAACATGAGGATCTCCCCACTCATGATCCATGTCCTCCTTCCCCTCCTACTTCTCCTCCATCTAATGATAATGCCACATCATCAAATCCTTTACCTAAGTGGGTTCAATCTACCATAGATGCAGCCCAAAGCCACTTGCCCACTTATACAGGTAAAAGGCCTTCTGCCCTAAGACACCAAGTGAACTATACTCTCATGGCCAAAGTCTTGAGCCAACCAGAACCTTCTAATGTCAAAGAAGCACTTGGTGATCCTAAATGGACTCTTGCCATGGAACAAGAATTGGATTCCATTGAATGAAATCACACATGGGAGTTAGTTGATTTACCCCCAGGCAAATCCACCATTGGCACAAAATGGGTGTACAAGGCAAAGTACAAATTAGATGGCTCATTAGATCACTACAAGGCTCACCTAGTAGCTAAAGGCTATAAGCAACAAGAAGGGATTGATTATGAGGAGACCTTTGCTCCTATGGAAAAAATGACTACAATCCACATTGTTATTGCTTTAGCCACTCAAAAACATTGGCCTATATATCAAATGGATGTAAAAAGTGCCTTCCTCAATGGTGCATTGAAAGAAGAAGTATATGTTGATCAACCACTAGGGTACATAGTCAAAGGCCAAGAAAACAAAGTCCTTAGATTGAAGAAAGCTCTATATGGGTTGAAGCAGGCACCAAGAGCTTGGTATGCCAAAATTGATTCTTATTTCATCAACCTTGGTTTCACTAGATCTGTAATAGAATCTACTCTCTATGTGAAACATTGGAGGAACCACATCATTTTGGTGACATTGTATGTGGATGATCTTCTCATTATAGGTGATGACACAGATGGAATAAGGTTTCTCAAAGAGGACTTATGCAAAAACTTTGAAATGACTGACTTGGGCCTCCTTCACTACTGCTTAGGCATAGAAGTGTGGCAACAACCTAGCAAGATCTTCATCTCCCAGGCTAAATATATTCAGTCTCTCTTGGAGAGGTTTCGCATGCAGGAGTGTAAACCATCCCCCACTCCCATGGAAACCCGATTGAAATTGATTAATAGTGATGATGAAGAAAGGGTTGATGGCACCCTTTACAGACAACTAGTTGGAAGTTTGATCTACTTAACTTCAACTAGACCAGATATCACCTATTTAGTGGGCCTTGTTTCCAGATTCATGCAGGATCCCAAGAAGAGTCATTGGATAGCAGCTAAGAGGATTTTGAGATTCCTCAAGGGGACCCCTCATCATGGTCTTATGTACACAACATGTGATGACTTTTCATTGATTGGGTACACAGATTCAGATTGGGCTAGTTGTCCTGAAACTAGAAGATCAACTACTGGTTACTACTTTCAGTTGGGTCAGGGTACCATCTCATGGAGCACCAAGAAACAACATACAGTTTCCTTGTCTTCAATAGAAGCAGAGTATAAGGCAGTAGTTGAGGCAACTAAGGAAGCAATTTGGTTGAGGCAGCTACTTAAGGATATTGGGCTACTCATAGATGGTCCAACACACATATATTGTGACAATCAAAGTACCATTAAGATGACCAAGAATCCAGTCTTCCATGCCCGAACAAAGCACATTGAGATCCATCATCACTTCATCAGAGAAATGGTCCAAGAGAACATCATACACATGGAGTATGTACCTACTCAAGATCAAGTGGCTGACATCTTCACCAAGTCACTTGGACTTGACAAATTCTCCAAGTTTAGCAAAATGCTCTATGTATGTTGTAATGAGAGTCAACATTAAGGGGGACATATCTAATGTTGACTTATTTTTTGTATTTAGGAAAGTACACATTAAGGGGGAATGTTAGAATATTTAATGTGCACTTTGCCTATGCACTTTCATTTGCACATGATTAGGGTTAGGGTTAGGGTTTTCCTCTTTACAAACCCTAACACCTCTTCTTTTTGCTATATATATGCTTTGTACTTCATGAACATATTGAGGTCAATAGGTATTATCCAACATGCTAAGGCCTAAATTTATGGTGTTGTTTTACCTCCTTGTTGTGTTTCCATGTGATGTCATGTTTTAGTCCCAACAATAACTTCAAAACTTCAAGCTTCAATCAATTTTTCTATTCACTTCATTCCACGATTTTTTTATAATTTTCTTCTTCTTCTTCTTCTTAAATTTTCGTTCAACCTTAATCAATCAATTTCAATTATTCAATATTTAATTTTGCATTAATCAATTTTCTATAATTTCCTCTTCCAATTTCAATCAGTCAATTTAAGTTTCAAATCAATTCCAATGTTTCTCCCTTTAAACCAAAATTTTAAATTTTAAGTTCAATTCCTTAATCCCCATATGTCTCCCTAATCAATTTTAATTTCATAATTTCAAAATTTTCTTTTAATATTTAATTAATTAATTCTTTCAATTAATTAATTACGTTATTCCTCCCATTCATTTTATTCTTTAATTTCTTTTAATCACCTTGTATCTCCCAAATTAAATACTTTAATCCTTTAATTATTAAAAAACACCTTATAACTCCCAAGCAAATAATCCCAATTAATCAAATATGCACCCGTAATTCACTTTAATCAAACACATCTATAATATTAAAAGCTAATCTTTGGTTGTGCTCATTCATATGTCTCATTAGGGTGAATATTTCATGCATTCAAGATTCCAAAAATAAATCTACCTTTGTTTGTGATGTAGTTAGTGATTGACTAACCACATACTCAATATTTTTTGAAGGTTCTTCCAAAAAAATATCTGCAATATGTTACAACATTGTCTAGAAATCTTTAGAGCTAAATATCTATCCCTTTAGCAAGAGCTAAATATCTATCCCTTTAGCACATCCATATTCCTCTCTTGTTAGAGATATTGTTAGATGATTCTGTTGAACATATCTTCTTCCTTTAAATTCATCATTACACAATTTTCCTACTATCAACTTACAAGTTGCACACTTTATCCTCCTGAGTGCTATGAATTATTTGAACTGCATGCAACAACTCAACTCTTCCATAAAATTTTTCCAGCTTGAACACTTTTGCACTCTTCCATCAAGGATTTAATGCATCTTTAACTTCAACAATTCCACACTCATATCTAGTTTATGCTTAGTAATAATATTTAACTCTCCTCATGTTGTTCAAAGCTTCAATATCCATTCTTTAATCCTCTCCAATCCTGCATATTTCCTCTCAATTTTCACATTTCTACTTTCAATTTTCATTTGAGAATAGCTTCTTTTCTCAATTGTGGACCACCAGTCCTTCACCTCCAAAGCTCCAACTTATCTCCTCCACAACATTCAAACTTGGACCACTAATATTTCACCTCCAAAGATCCAATGTAACTCCTCTACAACGTTCAATATTGGACTGCCAATCATTCACCTCTAAATCTCCAATGTATCTCCTTTATAATGTTGAATCTTGGACCACCAAGCTTTCACCTCCAAGGCTCCAATGTATATCCTCAAATGATGTTCAATCTTGGACCATCAATCCTTCACCTCCAAACCTCCTAACCAATACTTTAACTTCAATCTCCAATTGCTATTCTTTCATTCTTTTGTTTCTCAAATCATATCAATATCATATTATATCTCTATCTTGGATGGTTCTAACCAAGGTGGATCTCAACAACGAAGCTCTAATTCCGCTATCAACAAATGCGTCCAAATATCACAAATCTATATTTTTGGGATCATAAATCTCATTTAATAATAACATCAATATTACATAAAATAAAAATATTTATTGATAATAAAACATTATGTTTCATTACATAGAGCTTTGTAAATATATAACCTTATATGTGACTCTTCAACATACCTGACTTTTGCTCTCCTCAAACAAATGAGAGATGCAACATTTCATATGCCTTTCTTACATAATGATAAAGTCTCTCATGATTACATAACTTCCTACTTCCAAGATTAATACATTACACTCATAACTCTCACTTACATATATGACACCTTTCACTCATGACTCTTCACTTACACACATGATACCTTTCACTTATAATTTACACTTGCATGCATGATACCTTGCACTCATAAATCACACTTGATTACATGACACATAAACACTCTTCACAACTTGACACATACTAAGTACATAAATTCGAACTTACACTTTAATCTAAATATTTACAATGATACTCAAGGTACCAAATTATGTAATATCACCAAGAAGAATAACTCATTAATAAGACACATTCTATCATGCTCAATAGTTTTCCTCAAATCTAGATCTATGCAAACTCTTCCTCTACCTTAGTTTATATTCAATTTTTTATCTCCATAACTTTATTTTTCAAATGTCTCAATGTATGAGGGTGGAAAGACTTGGTAATTTGAAGTTTATGCATTCCTTGAATATGCATATAACGATTTATTTATTCTCTAGAATAATGTTAACACATTCAAATCCATTTGAATGATTGATTGTCAATTCTAACAAACACCAAGAAATTATTTTTACATCAATAATTACATATGTTATGTTGATTTAAAGAATAATATATTTTAACATATGCATCAATGTTAACAGATTCAACATTATTTTTAACATTGAATATCATAGAAATCTCTATAGCAATGCCACATCCTAATGACCTTTTCATATTGTTCTTGATATAGAACCCCTCAATAACCTTTAAATAAAAATATCACAAGTAAGGGTCACTACATTAACTTAATAAGTAGATATAGGACACCTATAATTGAAAATATAACTCTATAATTGGTCAACTAAATAGAGTAACTAAGGGAATGGAGAAGTTCTAGAAAAGTAAATCTCCAATATAAGTAAATATGATGACATAAAATAAAACTAAAAGGTAGTTTCAATCATAATTGTTGTAAAAACTTGTCACCATTAAAAATTCATCACTCCTCTGTTGATTCTTGCCTTAATAGTCTTCTGGTCTAGATAGGTCTTTGTTTTGTTCATTTTTTATTTCTTTCTTCTTTTTTGTTTTTTGAGTGTTGGGTGGCTGCATTTCTTGGGTTGTTTGCTAGTTTTGGGGACTTGGTTGGATTGTGCAACATTTATTCTAGGTTCGGTAGTTTCATGTTTTTTTTGGCTTTCTAAGGAGAGGAAAGGGCCATCTACCGACCCAAACCTGTTGGGGTGAGCTTGGTATGGTGTTTGGCTACAAAAATATGATGGTGTTCCCTTGGTTGGCTTCGGCTCTGATGGCTTGGTTGCTCTGGTTGGATGGTGCTTGGATGGCTCTATTGCTAGGGTTCTCTACCAATAGTGGGTCCATGGCTGGTTTGTATTGCTTTATTTTGGGTTTGGTAATTTCTTGTTGTATCTAGCTATTCTGGGGAGATAGGGCCAAATATCAACCCAAACTAGTTGGGGTGAAAGTGGGTTGTTATGTTGTGGTGGTTTTCGACTTTTGGTCCCATGTCTCTGGTGGGTTTCCTAGCTTTGACGGTCTATAGAGATCTCTTTCTCTAGTTCCAGTAGTGGTGGTGTGTTTGATCCTATGGTTCTAAAGCTTATTTTTTTAGGATCTTACCCTTCTCCCTCTCAGGTGTGGTGCGAAATGTTGTCATCTCTTTTTTCTTGTACGTGAGAGTGGTTGTTCTTGTTTTGTGGCTCTTGCTTCAGTTTAGGTAGCTCATAGTTTTTTACTTCCTCTTTCGATCCGTTGCAAGTGTAAGCCTCCAATCCTTCACTAGATAGGGTGATGTGCTCCTCCTGGTTTTAGTTTACTCCTGTTATATGGGTGTGGTGTTGTTCCCCATCTGAGGCATTCAATTCATATCCTCTAGGATATTATTGTTGTACTTTATGTAGGAGGGTTGGTGGCTAGTTTTCTAGACTTTGCTCATAGTTGGTGGGTTACCCTTTTAGGTCTAAAATGTATTTCTCATTTTGGAGCTTTTTGTTGGGTAAACCTTTTGGATCTTGTTGTAATGGTTGTCGGATCCTCTCAAAACCCTCAGGTTTAAGTATCCTTAAAACTCCTTTACCTAATAAAAAAATGATTCATACATTGAACTAGCCTAATTATTATTTATATTACCAGTTAGAAGGGAATTATCCTTTAAAATAATCATTGGGTCCATGGTGAATGGATTGTCAATGATAAATGTTCTAAGGAAAAAATGTGAACCCTTAATATTCAGATACAAATAAACCAATGTATTAATATGGTTTCAACCCCAAAATGACTTCATTATTGAATATAAAACCTAGTCAAATACAAGTGAGCATTTGAAATCATATAATGAGAATAGATGACTTCTATTTGTGATAACTATAGTTCTTACTAAAGAAATATTGAAATAAATGGAAACATGGGTATTTTAAAACTTTTTGCCAAAATATTTTTTTTCCATTTAGAATATTTTTGTAAATTCCCTTCTAATATTTCATCTTCCATAAATGATATCTAACAATGTTAGCTAGGTTCAAGTTCTTAAATCTTAGAACCTAGATAACATACACTTTAGAGCTAGAACCTAGTAACCAAGGGAGACTTGAAACATTTTGTTGCTTTTGGAGAACAAATGAAACTTAAAGTGTTAAGCCAATTTTATGCATTTTGTTCCTAGTGATCTAATCTTGCTAACATACTATGATTGGGAACATGAAGCTAGCTAACATATCATTTAGAATGATGCTTAGTCTAAAATGAAGTTTAGACTCTTGCCGCTTTCATAGTTTGGATGTATAAAACATAACCTTTAATTAAATTCAAAACATATAATTATTGTTTACTAGAGGTGGTAGTGCTAGGTGACTTTTAATACATTTACTTTTTATGACATATGCTATCATTGATCATATTCTTATAACTAATTTGAATAACCATTGGTAACTGCTAACCTTGGCCATGATTATCTCACGCGATGAGTATTCTACTGAGAAGCTGAAGCTACTATTTAACATATTATTAAGAAGTGGAACTTAAATAAGGTTAAATTTGATGTCTTTGCTATTTTTAGACGCACCTAAAGCTACTCTTAACATATTATTTAGAAGCAAAATTTAGCTAAGGGAAAGTTAATAGTCCTTCCCACATTAGCACTTCGAATACCTTGCTACTACATTCAAAATTTGAACAACCAATAATATAAATCATATATAACTAACATTTTAAAACACCTTTTAAATAGTCCATTCATATATGATAAATGATATTTAACAATGATGGATGATAATATTCATTTGTTTTGGTTGGATGAATTACCTAAGTTCTATAGTTGAATAGCATTTGTACCTAACATAAAATCTAAATACAGTTAAAATAATGTTCATGCCCATTTTAAAACTCAAAGATATTTAAATTAATATAATAATGAGAAGTATCCAAGAAAGTGCTACTTAAGTTCTAGACTTGCGTAGTGTCCGCACATAATGTAAAATTGTAATACATTTAAATTAGTATTAGTATTTGACATAAAATTTCATTGTAACTAAATTAAATAAATAACAGCATGTATCCGACAATGCACTATGTAAATTCTAGACCTGGATACCATTCATACCCCATATAAATTTCCAATATAATTAAACTAATGAGAAATTGACATGTATCTACTAAATAGTAACAAAATTTAAGTGATAATGGATTTATTTGTAGAATGCTTAATCAATTTAAATGATAATAAATAATATAAAAGATAACAAATAATAAGAAGTTTGATGTTTTGTAAAATATTTGGTTTTAAAAAATAATACAATAAAAATTTTATATCCGGATATAATATTTAGTCATTTTTATTTAAAAATATACATGGACATTTTAACGTATAAACAATAATTTCTTTGAAAAAAATGAATTTTGCTTGAGAAATTGCTTCTTATCACAAAATAAAAAAAAATACAAATTAAAAAAAAAAAAAAAAAACATAAAGGTTTATAATTGTTAACAAATTTTGAATTCTTGAGCAAGTGTGAGTTGGGAGCAAGCCTTGTTAGGTAGCATGGAAGAAAAGTGATATTTGAAATCCCTAATGGGAAGTTAGGATCCTCTACCTGGAAGTATGGATGCCCAATTTGGAGATAAGAGGAAGAATATATATGGTAAGTTTGATCTAGGGAACAAATGTTACACCAAAAGTTATTATTAAAGATGAGATGATTGAACATGTTATAATTGTTCTTAAAAGTGGTATGTAAATTCTATGGGTACTGGCTATGATTTTTGAAGATTTAAAATTGAATCAAGTGGAAGTGGAGATTGAATTCAAATTATGCCGACTTTTCTTCTTGAAGGTTTTTTTCGTCATCATCTTTTCTAGTTCAAAAAGCAAATATAAAATAATGGGTGATGGATCATGGTTTAGGGGGAAATATGCCCTTTATTTATGACCATAGAGTAAGAATTTTTCGAGACAAAAACTATTAAAAAGCTTCTAGTTTGTGTTAAGCTTTTTGGATTTCCATATTAGCTTATCAATAAGGACGTTTTGAAGAATATTAGAAATACTCTAGTAAAATTCATCAAGGAGGGACCAACTATTAAGGAGTGAAAGCATGCTATACATACTTAGATATGTGTTTCTATGGATATTCAAAATCCTTTGCCACAATCCATGCAGATTAAATAAGAATCAATGGAATGGGATCAACAAGTGAATTATGAAAACATTGCATTTTGATGCTATAATTATTATGAGACTGGACATAGGAAAGATCTTGCAAAGTGAAAATGATAAAGAAAGAGAAAACAAATTAATCATGAGATAAAATTCAAGATGAAGCAAGGAGATCATACTATAATAGAAGCTGGACTAGATAAAGGAGATTCCACTCCAAATGAAGAAGCAAATAAAGAAGAAATATAGAAGGATACAATGGAGGAGAAAGTACAATATGTAAGTTCAAATTCAAAAGGATTTAAAGGTACAAAGCAATATGTGGAGGAAAATTTTTAAACTAAATATGGCAAAAGAGGTCAATTATTCCAGGTCAATTGTCTTAATTTTCATCTAGTATAGATTCCTTTTCTAGCAATAGAAATGAGAGTAGTGTAGATATTACCCCTTACACTTTAAGGTTTCAAGAGCAACATGATAAGGAAATGAGAGAGCAATATAATGCTATTCTTCATAGGATAATCAAATTCTAAGATAAATAAATCATATCAATATCAATATAATCAATAATCAAGAATAATCAAGCATATATCAAATGAACTAAAATATCACATAAATCACACTAAAAATATTTATTGATAAAACTCAAGCAATGCATAAATCAAAGCTTATTCGAGTTACATTTTACATGGATTTGTCTCCAATATAAATATGCATGAGACTCTTCACATTACATGACTCTTGGATTTTGCTCTCCTCAAAATCATGGGAGAACTTGACTCTTTATATTCCTTTCTTACATAAAGATAAAATATCTCATGATTGCATATAAATTCTTACTTCTACAATTGACACATCAAACTCATAACTCTGCACTTGCTCACTAGACACCATATACACTTCAACACATGACACATGCTCACACCTACTAACTTGACACACTATATACACAAAAATCAAACTCATAACCTAATCTAAATATTTACAATGGGACCAAATAATGTAATACTTCCAAACCTCCATCGTATTACATTATTTGGTATGAAGACATTTTACCTTCAATCTCTAATTCTTGTCTTTGTCCTTTGACTCTGACTTTTATACTGCTAGCACCATTTCAATATCCTATTCCATGTAATGCTTGTTAATATTTCTTGATTTTTGTAAAAACATTTTAACATGCCCATGATTATATTCCATTATGATTTACTAATCTATCCATAATGTATTTCGATTTTATTTTCTGACATGTTTGTGGTTTGGTCCTTTATTTTGGTTCATGCCTTTTATTTTAATTTTTTGTTCTTTTTTTAACAACTCTTGCTTTGTTATCAAAAACATCAATGCCATTAGAAATTTCTGAATGGTTTGTATTATCATGTTTCTCAATTTGGTCCATACCTTTATTGTCTATAATTCATCCCATAAGGGATCTTATTTCATTCTCTTCTTCATTTTCCATTTCTTGAATTTCTTAAACCAAGTTTCCTTTTTTAATTTTTTCTTTTGAATGTTGTTGTTGCATTGATGGATATCAAGACTGATATTATCTCGATTGGAATCTTTGAAAAGGTTTATTCATTTGATTCCATTGGTTCAAAGAATTATATTTACAATAGCTTGTGGTATGACCTTCCTTATTGCATATGTGACAATATCTTCTTCTCCATTTAGATTGAACAATATTTTTTTATATTTGTTTCTTTGACATTAGAGCATTATTAGTCATTTCATCTTGGGCTAAATTTTCTATTTCATACTCTTGAAGAATGTTGACTAATTCATCAAAATATATAGTTTTGTTTAGCACTTGAAGAGAAGTAACTAAAGTTTTGAATGCATCTAGGAGTGTGCTCTTAATGTCACTTGAACAAGAAACTTTTCTTCTACTTTTTCTCCCATAGTTTGTAATTTAGCTTTTAATTTTGCTACTCTTTGAAGAAAATGTTCTACACTTTCTCCATCATGAACCTTCAAAGAATACAATTGTGATTGTAAGTGTAAAATGGTTGCTTCATTCCTTCCCTCAAATATTTTACATAATTTTTCCCATGCAATTTTTGAAGTTTTCATTTCACTTTTAAGTGCTTGAATTTCATTAGATATATTAGATGTAATTAACATGAGAGTTGTTGCATCATCATATTTGAATTATTATTTTCCAATTTCATCTTCTGGCATGACCTTTTTTCCATTTACCACATCCCAAAGTTTTCTACAATGAGTATAGATTTCATTTTATTTTTCCATGGAGTGAATTCTGGTCCTTTTAGAAGTTGTGATTCAGAAATAAAATTTTTAGTATTTGCCATAATTCTTCAACTTCAAATTAATTTCAAATTCTTTCTTCTTGTAACTCCTTTTAATTTTCTCTTTCAAATTTTCTTTACTCTATTCAATCAAATTTCAAATGATTCCAACTCTTCAATTGCCAATTTCAAAATCTTAGTCAATGAATTTCTTATCTCGTTTTCAATTCTTAATCAATCATCAAATTCCTTTAATAATTCAATACTTCAATTAAATCATTTTCTTTATTCATCAATTTTCAATAATTAATTTTGCTTCTTATATATCCCTTTCAATAAATCAATTTTCCAAATTTTATTGAATAAATTCATCAATCAATTTCTTAATTCATTCATTCAACTAATTAACTCGATCTACTTATAAATATTAATCATTCAATCATTTCAAATTAATTCTTCTTATCACTCCACATTAATTAATTAATCCACTTCTTATAACTCCCAAAATAAATCACATTCACTTTAATATTCCCCAAAAATAAATATGTGCCCAAATTAGATTTTATAATCTAAAGGTTAAGCTTACCTTTGGTGATCTCCTATTCTCCTCTAATGTCAATGAAATAATGTTCTATAATATGAATTCCATTAGAATTTCTATTCCAGGATAAGTGTTACTACTACAACAATCAAATGCATTAAATGTTATGTCTTTAGCATTGTTTCATAAATTCTTTTAGATATGTGTCCTCTTAAACCTGGTCTTCTACTCATAGCTTGCTTGGTTTCTTGTATTATTTCCACTCACACTACGTCTTTTCTCTCATATAGACTTGAGGCACTATATTCACAACTCTTCCTTTCTATCCTACAACTTGTTCTTCCTCTCAACACAACACGTTTTTCCTCACACTATCATATTATTCAAAATCCTCCAAATCTTCCTATTTAGTAAACATTCACTCCACCAAAAAATGTCCATTATTCCAATAATTTTTCTCCATTCCAAAAAATGTCCACCAATCCAAAAATTCTTCTCTACCCCAACAATCAACTTCTACTCTAGTAACTGTTTCACTCTAGTAATTGAATTCCACTCTAGTGATATCTTATTCAATGTTTCTATTTCAAAAATAATTGTTCTCCAATAATTTCTTCTCCAACACCTTAAAAAATACTTGCTATCACTCCAGAACCTACAAGATATTGCTCTCTTGCAATATATTTTGCTCTACTTCATTCTCTTCATATCAACTCCTCTCAAATTCACATCAGACTTGGTTCTAGCCATCTTCCACTCATTGTCTATTCTTCCTTTACAATACTCTCCTTCCTCCAAATGTAACTTGGACCACTAGTCATTTCCTCATTAACCTTCCTAACATGTAACTTGGGCCACCCGTCATTTCCTCCTAGATCTTCCTCTAGTTGTAGCTTGTTCTCATCTTGGACCACTGGTCCTTACTTATTGCTACGTGGCTCTAACCAATGTGTATCTAATACCAATGTTAGCAATGTAATGCTATATTTCATAGGATAATCAAATATTAGGATCAATAAATCATATCAATATCAATATCATCAATAATCAAGAATAATCAAGATTATATCAAATGAACTCAAATCTCACATAAATCACACTAAAAATATTTATTGGTAAAACTCAAGCAATGCATAAAGTAAAGCTTATTCAAGTTACATTTTACATAGCTTTATATCCAATATAAATATACATGAGACTCTTCATATTACATGACTCTTGGTTTTTTCTCTCCTCAAAATCACTGGAGAACTTGACTCTTCATATTCCTTTCTTACATAATAAGTCCCACATATTACATAGAGATAAAGTATTTCATGACTATATATAACCCCCTACTTCTACACTTGACACATCACACTCATAACTATTCACTTGCTAGCTAGACACCTCACACACTTAAATACATGAAACATGCTCACACCTACTAACTTGAAAAATACTATAAAAATAAAAATCAAACTCACATCCTAATATAAATATTTACAATGGGAACAAATAATGTAATACCTTAAAAAATGAGGATGGAGAAAATCCATAAAAAATTTAGGATTTTTAGGGAAAACATAAGAAGGTAATTGCTATGGAGTAATGCCCTTGCACTTTAGAGTTTATGGGGAAACATAAAAAATAAAGTGCTTTCAAGGTTATTCCTTGCACTTTGAATCCTCCAAAGCAAGACAAACCTATAGATGATAAGTCTTATGATGATAAGAGTGAAAAATTTGAAGATTTATGGAGATGAAAGTTTTCGTGGGAATGAAAAAAGAGAGGAAGACCCATGGATAAAAACAAAGAGAAAAATAAACTCAAAGGGATATTGTTATGGGAAAATAAAAGCAAATATCACAAGTGTTAACAAGAATTGGGGTCAAAAAAAGAAATAGAAAGTGCTGATAAAAATATATCTTGGTGTGGACCCATGAGATTCCCCACATATATAAGTCTAGAAATTGTTTTTAGACTATGAGAGTCCCCAATATCCTTTGCATAAGACCTAGCTAGAGATCAAGAAGTGGCTTACTAGGCCTAGAATTTGACTAGGGTAAGGAAGTATAGCTACTTTAGAGTGGTGGGGTGCATGAGTGGTTGGATGATTGAGTTGCTAGAGAATTGAGTGGATAAGAGTTAAAGTGGATATCTAAATGAAAATATCAATAAAACCTCATAGAAGCCTCAACCAGGTCCCTAAAGCCTCAATGATAACTGGTAACCAACAACAGATAATGAAAAAAGAGGAAAGATCTCAGATAGGTCAATGTTAATAGATATCATGTGTGTCATAAGCATGGGATACTTGGACACTTCTCAACCTTCTAGAATTAAGCAATTAAATAAAAAATTATAGCCAATCTTCTAGAATCTATCATTAATAGTAGTACTTGTAAATATGACAATTGGCATAATAATAAGATAATGGAAAAATGTTAAGCATGCTCAAGAGACTTGATTCTATTGAAGATACGTGGCTACAAAATATGATTATTGGTGCTAGATCAAAATAGTTGGTAGTGATAAGGTAAGAAAGTGATAACCACTTACTCAAGCATGTTGACTAAGCATGAGCCCTAGATATGGCTAGGATAGACTTGTTCTTGTTAGGCCTATGGAAAGCCATCCTTGTAATCATTAGCTAGGTTAGTATAGTAATCTATAAATAACCTAATTTACCTCAATTGAGGGTCAACAATTTGAGTGTTTTCCTATTGTGTACTATACAATTTTGCTTTGCTTCTTAATAAATTAACTTGTTGTTTGACTTTAGCTAGTAATGTGTTGTTGAATTATTTTATGAATGTATGTTGTGTAGACTCTAGATATTTTTGTAAAAGTTTTGTGGGCGGTTTATTATGTTAGGATTAAGTTTTTATTTGGATTATGACTCTGGGCTATTAGAATATTAGGTATGCATATCATTTAATCATTGTGGTTCTACTTTCTTCTATAAATATATGTCAATGGTTTATTCCATTAGGCCATATATGTTGTTTGGACTATCACTAAGGGATATTAAAGTAGTAGAGGGAATGATCTAGGTTTAATTTATATTTTGCAATGATTTTCTTAGTTATTGGTCTATTAGGCCCTATATGTAGTCAAGTTGTAGTGTGCTTTGCATGGGATGCGATAATGTTGTTAGACAAATGTCATCCATTTTCAAATCTAAATTTCTCCCCCTTATCTCTTTATAATCCTCTATTTTCATATTTAGTTTATTTCATTTATCTTATTTTTTTCTTTTCAATAAGGAACCAACCTTCTTTAGAGGTTGGCAAGAAGAGATTCTAAGCCATCCAATCTTGGTTGCAATCTAGGGTGCACATCTCACCACTAGGCAAGTTACAGATAAAGAGTTGTTGGTATGTCTAGTGGTATAAATAATTCAATATTAATCTCACATCTCCAAAGGATTGATATTATGATGAATATATTGACCTCACAAGAGGATAATTTTTTATTTATTTATGAGTCCATTGATTGAAGAACCTGATATTGGCAACTTCCCTAAAAGAATGAGCCCAAGGAACAAGCTCTAGAATCATGCATTTACAATATTGAAAGCCAAAAATATCAGAAAAACATATAGTTTGATGAGTTACCAACCCAAAGAATCATAAAATAATAGGTAAGTCTCATTCTCCAGTCAAAGTTCTTTCTATTCAAAGTCTTGTCCCTCTCCAAGCCTTTCCTAGATAGTCTCATCATATTCCTTGTCTAGAAAATATGGCTGGACAAAATTACCTAGGATGGAACAACAATGGACCCCTTTATCTTGTATATCTCCATGAAATACATTATTTTTCTCTTAAATCCTTACCAACCTATGATGGATAAAAAAAAATGCCAATGAGCACTATCAAGATGTTGTTGCTCTAGCCACTATTCATAATATCAAACATAAAGTTGTTATGGTAATATTGCTAGCCATTTATTTTAGAGAAAAAATGTTAACCTGGTATAGATCCTTGGATGAAAATAATATTACTTCATGGGATATGCTAGTAAAACCATTCATAGTAGAAGTCAATAAGGTAGGATATCCATTTGCATTGCTTACCTAGTTCACCTCCATTCATAGGCATCCATAAGAAAATATTACTAATTTCAATATTAGATTTAGCAATATGTGGAAGTAAATTCCCCAAGATATCAGACCTTCCTATATTCAAGTATACATTTATTATATCCAAGCCTTTGTCCCAAATATAGGCCTCTATATTTGGATAGCTAATGAGATGAGATTTCCACAATTTTTCCAAGCTGCAATTACTTTAGAAAATGCATTGACCTCTATTGACAAGCTTCCTCCTAAGGTCACCACACCATAACTTTTAGAGTTACCACAACATGCACAACAAGATCTGGCTACTTCAACATCTAGAGCCTTGCCTTATCCACCAGCACCTTCTTTACCTTTGTTGTATATCTTAGAATCTAAAGAAAACATAAAGTTATTAGGATGGAGAGCCACATTAAAAAATATGAATAATAAAGTCATCATGTTGGAGAGGTAAAATATTGAGAAAAAGTATGAAAGCTATCAACTTAAAAGGCTCCCCTATGTTGCAAAATACTAAGGGGCATCTAGCAGGCTAGAAGCAAAAATGCCAAAAGAACAAATGCTACATATACTAAGCAATAGGATGCACAATCAACATTATTTTCTCATGAAACTTATTGGTTCTTGGCAGGCAATGACCCCCACACTGTAGATACATGTATGGTCTCCCAAAACCAGTCCCAACTAGTAGTGACATAGAAGGTAGAAAGGATAGAGAAAGCATAAAAAATATGGTGAACATCCTGATGGACCTAAAACAAGTCATGGTGATTGAAGATCCTATAGAAGAAGAATACATTCAAGATCTAACCATATTTAGGAAGTAGCCTCTACAAGTAGTGCCATAGAAATTAGATTCATTCAAAGTCCCTACTCAACAAAAAAATGAACAAATAAAATAATAGCAAAGGTCGAAGCAACCAAGGCCAAAAATAGCAAAATAATAGGCTACTCAAGAAGATCCCAAGGAGCAAGTGCTAAGAAAGTTAAGGTAACCCTCTATGACCAAAATACAAAGGTTGGAAGCCATTAAGCAATTTCAAAAAAGGTTTGAGGAACCTAACTAGAAGGATTAAAAGCTACCAGAAGTGACTAGATATAACATCATTGAAGAGCTAAAGAAAAATATTTATAAGGTAAGCATGCATGCCACATTGTTAATATTTGGTCAGATAGATTTTCTTAGAGTAGAATTAAGAGGTGAATCTTGAAGGTATGAAGTTGTAAGACCTAAAATTGGCTTAGGACCAACAAATTCCCAAAATGGACAAAAACTAGCCACCATATTTTTACATTTATTTGTGCATGAAAGGGTGGATAGTGCACAATTGTATGGTTGAATCTAAAGCGGTCATTACTGTCATGCCAAAGGTTGTATGTGAGTCTATAAGAATGGATTAAAATTTCTCAAGTCATGGAGTTTTGCAATTGGATGGTACTCCTATCTAAATAGTTAGGGTGGTCAAGGACATACCAATGGTACTCCAAAAGATGTTGGAGGTTATAGTTATTCAAGAGGAAGTCATGGTTGACCTTATGGCATGCTTTGGTTTATTCCTTTCTAGATATTTCTCTACCAAGTTGGGGGATACTTGTCCTTAGATTATTCTCACATGGTTATCCCCCATAAGGGAAGATAGAATAGGATCTATGTGGAAATACCATCTCTCTTCCACATTGAGGAGATTGAAGAAGAAAAAATTAACCTGTTCGAAGATGATTTGGACTACTTTCAATATACAACTAGATATTTTCAAATGGAGGCTAAGTTTTTTCTAGAAGACTTAATAATGTATTAGAGGTTGGGTCGACAAATTATTTTAGAAGATTCGATGGTAAAAATTCCATGACCATTTTAATTTAAGAATTCTAATAAATATGGATGGCCAAATTATTATTTTTTGAAGAGAAAAAAGAAAGCCTACAATGACCTCTAACAACAACAAGATTTTGCGATATATTACTTTGACATAAGAGACTAGTCATAAGAATTCTTGAAGGGTAACCCAATGCACTTGAATAAAGAAAAGGCTAGGCTAGGAAGGCATAAAAAAGTTGATCCAATAGGACCCAAGCCTTAGTAAAGTATCCAAAGACAAAAATTCAATGAGTGAAATAATTGGAACTAATGGCTAGAATTTACCAATAACGGTATAAAAACAGTTGCATGGAACACTTTGCATAAAATAAAAAACATACCAACTTATATTATAAATATACATAGAAAATTATAATCATATAAGTACATCAAAATTTTGAAAAGTAATAGGTGGCACATAATGATTTTGAATTATAAATAAGCTATTGGTCTAGAATTCAATGGTAGTTAATGTTAGTACATCCTTTAAAGTGTTCACATGTAACCACAACTTTAGAAATAAAATTTTGGTAACAAGGGCAGAGCATGCAAATTTTTAACATTAAATATTCTAATAGTTATCCTAATATATAAAATCAAAACCCCATGGTTTCATTTGTACATTAGAAAATTAATTAATTGGGCATTTTAAAATCAAAGCACCTAGAAGAAGAAAGCACAGAGTAAAATCAAAGAGAGTTGTAGTTTTTTGTCTAAAAATTGAGCTAATCAACCATGAATGAAAAAAATATTAAACTCTAGGATAGGATGACTACCCCCTTATGAGGAGTTGTTGGTATGGGAATTCCTCCCCTTGTAGATTAGAATGGGAACATATTTATAGTGGAACAACTAAATCCATAATTTGAGCTCATAGACGGTAGTAAGGAGGAATTCAATGAGTGGTCTGAACCTACTAGAGAATAGGATGTTTGAGAATTCTTGAATAAATTAGCCACTCTACATACTAAAATAAATAGCTAGAAAGAAGACATTCTAATCCTTCCTATGAAAAGATAAATAAAATTAAAAGCATCTATAAGATGCTGAAAGGATTCAAGCTTCCACCATAGTAGGTTTGGGATGTGGCCTATTAAATATTGCATCCCAAGAAGGATAACCCAATTGGTCATGAGGTATACAAATATGGATAGGGAAAGGATCCAATTTTAGAAGAGAAAAGGTAGTAGATATAAGGTGAAACCTCTAGAGATCAAAAATTCTATGCCTATCAAGTGTTTTTTATTTCAAGTTTTGTTTTAATCCTTTTCTACAACTAAATATGCTTTCTCCTATATTTGATTGAAATACCCAATGAATAAGACTTATTGGGTTTACCTTTTTTGCAAGAAACCCCCCTAAAGGTGCCAATAATTTGGGCCTATGAGAGTCGCCATATAGATAAGTCATATAAAAATTTGCTAAACTATTAATTTTGCAAAAATTATTGATTAATTGTAAGAAAACCTTGTTAGGCCTAATATCCTTTGCACAATAATTGATTGAAGACCAAGAAGTGGCTTATCAAGCCTTAAATTTGACTAAGACAAGGAAGTTCAACCACTTTAGAGTGGTTGGGCACACAAGTGGATGGATGCTCAAATTGCTAAAGGCTTGAGTGGTTGGGAGTTTACAGTAGTTGAGAGCTCTAAGTGACAATATTAGCTAAGCCTCATAGAAGTCCTGGCTAGGTCCCTAAAGCCTCGATGGTAAGTAGTAACCCTTAGTAGATAAATACAAAAGAGGATAGATCTTGGATAGTTCACTTAAAATAGGGATCATTAGTGTCAGAGGTATGGGCCATTTGGACACTTCTTAGCGGTTAGACAAAAAAGTGATTGTCAATTTTTTGGAACCTACAACAAGATCAACTGCCACTTACAAAAATATCTATAAATATAATAGGTGGTATAATAATAAGATAGTGGAAAGAGGATGACCATGCTTAAGATACTTGATGCTACTAAATACACATGGTTGCACAAGATGGTAATTGGTGCTCGATCAAAATAGTTGGTAATGACAAGGCAAGAAAGCGGTAACCACTTCCTCAAGCATGTTGACCAAGCACAAGCTCCAAATAGGGCCAGGGTAGACCTATTCTCGTTAGGCCTATGGTATGACATCCTTTTAATAATTAGAAAGGCTAGTATACTAATCTATAAATAGTGCAATTTATCTTAGTATGAAGCTCAAAAATTTGAGTGTTTGTCTATTGTATACTATGAAATTTTGCTTTTCTTATTAATAAATTAGCTTGTTGTTTGAACTTTGCTATTAATGTGTTGTTGAATTATTTTTTGAATGCATATTGTGTAGTATCTAGATATTTTTGTAAAATATTTGTGGGTGGTCTGTTCTATTAGGTCTAATTTATTGTTTGGATTATGACTCTGGGCTATTGGAATATTAGGGATGCATAGCATTTAATTGTTGTGGTTATGCTTTATTTTACAAAATTCTATTAGTGGTATGTTTTGTTAGACCATAGATGTTGTTTGGACTATCACTAAGGGATATTGGAGTATTGGAGGGATAGGATATAGGGTTAATTTACTTTCTACAATGCTTTACTTGGTTACTAGTCTATTAGGCTCTTTATGTAGTCAAGTTATACTGTGCTTTATATAGGATGTGGCAATGTTGCTAGTCAAATAACATTTGCTTTCAAATGCACATTTCTCTCCTTTCTCTCTTTCTAACTCTCCATTTTTATATTTAGTCTTATTTTATTTATTTTTTTTTCTTTGTAATAAAGAAAAATCAATTATCTGGAGGTTGACAAGAAGAAATTTTGAGCCATCTAATCTTGGTCATGGTCTAAGGTGTGATGAGACTAGAAAAGTGTATTATTTTTTAAATATTTTAACTTTTTTTGTTTATTTTTTATTAAAATACCATAGTACCTACCAAGTATTAATATTTATTTATGTTGATACTAAATGTAACCCAAATCTAACCATCTTGAGAGAGAGTAAATTTTTTATTTGGAAATAGATTCACAAGTAAGGTTTACATAGATATTTCCATACTCTTTTATTTGTATCATAAGGCATAACCACATTTTGAGTTCTTACCATTGCCAACAACACTCAAGTGGACAAGATAGGCCAACATATCATATCTTCTTTTAGGGTTAACTTTTATAAACCTTCATGGTTAGAAAAATATGCCTTTAGTGGTTTCCCCACATTCCTTATACTCTCTATAAATGTAAGGCAATTTAACCACAACATAGGGATTATATCTTTTTGTCCATCAAAAGGGAACACCATTTTCCTCACCATAAATAAGTCAATCTATGTAGGTGCTATCTAATACAATACCTTAAAGTCTAGTTATATTATCTCCGTGATGATATAACTAGAACTTAGTGCTTAATTACCACACCTCCACAATGGGCTTAATTAAGGGTATTATCACTTCACATGATAATACATATGGTCACCCGATCCTTTCTGATCAAAGCACCATCATATGCTCATATTGTAAATGATTTTCTAACCTCTATGTTAGGAATTATGGTTCAAGCTCCATGCCTAAGAACCTTCCTCAAAAGCTTCATGCTTTTGGGAACACATCTAAGCTACACTACTCTACTTGTAATCATCACAAAATACTTGAGTGTTGCCTATCACAACTCCCCTCAATTTTTGGGATCATTTGACTCTAGGGTTTAAATGAAGCTTGAGTTTCAAACCAAGAAATCTCTCTTTCGATAAACCCATGAGTCTACAAAGAAAACCTTAATATTTCTAAACATGAACAAAGTAGTAATAAGCTTACATGCTTTAAAGGAACAATAATAGAGTCTATCTACTTCATTAATAAAAAATATCACATGTAATATTAGACCTTGTCTAAAGCATTGTCAATTCATCATGACATCATAATATTTTTAACTCTCTCATAAAAAATGTAGTATATCCTTTAATCTTGAATTAGCTTATAATATACCAGCTTCATTTCATGAATAACCATTCAAAAATAACATTTCATATTCCATTCCTTTTCTATAAATGGTATAAGTTGTCCTGATGTACCATTTTCAAAGAGCATGAAATAATACATCTTATACAAATGAATCTTTCATCAAGTTCAATTCTAGAACCTACATTTACAATAAGCTTCCCATTTTACATATGGAGCTTCTATACAAAGAATAATCATAATTTCAAATAATAATATATTGAAGTTTATTTTTCTCTAGTCCACCATTTTGGTCTCTCCTTCATTCAATGGTGAGGGTTAAGGGATTAGGACAACTCCTTAATATGATAATGCATTCCTAAATGCTTATTTCATATTCCATGCATTCAATAAAAACATAAAAAATAAAAAAACCATTTACTTTCTACATACTTAATCCATTACATCAAGTATTCATATAGAAATGATCCTTTACATTTTTATTTTATTTTAAAATAATAACATGAATAAACCCCATAAATTTCTTCATCCAAAATGGACTCCACATCCAATTTGTATTTCCATGTTTTAAAAATTAAAACAAATCATAAAAGAAAACCCCCTAGTTAACCCCCTAGTTTCTTCCCTATAGATGGACTCCATGCCCTCTTTAAGGAATATGTGCTATACTCCATGATATTTCACTATAAATGGACTTCATACCCATTGAATTAATATTTAATTTAGTAATTAAATAAGGAAACTCCCATAATTTCCTTATTACCATTGGAATCCATGTCCAATTAGACATTCATTAATTTACAAATAATACGTAAACCCCTTTACATAATTAATTAAATAATACATCCGTGTTATTTTTAATCTAATTAAATAAATAAGGAAACCCCATAATTTCCTTATTATCCTTGGTCTCCACGTCCAATTAAACATTCATTGCTTCTTTTATTCAAAGAAAAATATCACACTTCATAAGGGAACCCCATAATTCCCTCCACACTAATTCCCCTTATCCTAATAAGCTCTAAGAATCAATGTATATTCTCAACTTAACTTTCAAATCTATATTTTCCTTTTATTTAATTCAATATGATTATCATTCATCTATTATATCCAAATATCAAATAACCCATATAGAAATGACCCTTTTACATTTTTGCTTAATTTTAGAACAATCATATGAAGAAACCCCATAAATTTCTTCATCCAAATAGGACTTTGCATCCCATTTGATTATTCCATTTTATAAACGAACAATATATTTTCACAAAACAAGCAAAATATTTCCACAATATATTTTCACAATATATTTTTACAAATCAAACGATATATTTCCACGATATATTTTTTACAAACAAACAATATATTTCCACAATATTGTTTCTACAACAACCAATATATTTCTGCAAATGAAACAATAAATTTCCACAATATATTTTCTACAAACAAAATATATATATTATACAACAACCAATATATTTCCACAATATATTTTCACAAATTAAACAATATTTCATCTTATTAAAAATTTCCTAGGCAAATAAGGTAAGCATATATAAACTTAAATGAAAAATGCTTCCCAGGCTATATTTTCCAACAAATGGATTCCACACCTATTTAATCATTCAAAATTTTTGGTAAAATAGTACATACGAGGAAAAACCCATAATTTTCCTCCTAATAAATGGACTCCATGCCCATTTACAAGAATATGTGAGATACTGGTGATTTTTGGGATCTGGTAGAAATTTCGGAGCAGCGATGAGCGGGAAGGTAGCGGCAGGAGGGCACAGGAGTGGGAGCGCCAGCACTGTGAACCTGGGCACCAGAAAGTTGGAGGGCCACAAAAAGGTAGAGGGAGGGCAGTCAAAGAATGGAGGCTCGACGGAGTTACCCGAAGATGGAGGCAGACGCAGGAAGGATCCGCTTGACAAAGGGAGAGACTGCCAACGAAAATCGTATGCAGAGCCAGCGGCTTTTGAAACCCCAAATGGTATTTTCACTAAGGACCTCTTTCCATCCGGGGATGAACTGGACATCCCGGAGGAAATCCTATCAAGTTTCGTCGAATTTGAAAAATTTACCCTAATCGAGAAGTTTATTGGAGGGCGTCCCGATATGGAGACCATTCGCAGGTTGGCGGCAGGAAAATGGCGGACCTCGGGTCATATGGAGTTGGCTGCCCTATCCTGAGGTTTTTTTATAATTAGGATGAATAATGCGGAGGATTACTATAAAATTTTTGCTGGGGGCCCTTGGTTTCTGGGACGCAGGAGTATCTTACACAGGAAGTGGGGGATGGATTTTAACCCCAAAACCCAGAGTATTAATATTGCCCCAATATGGGTTAGGCTGTCGAACCTTCCCCTTTTCTGCTGGCATAAAAATTTTATCAGGGGTATCGCCTATTCCATTGGTGAGTTGGTCACCATTGACCCTCCCACTCGGGCCCGAACCAGATTTGTCCAAGCTCGCTTCTGTGTCCTGGCGGATTTGGAGGCGAACCTTCCATCCTCCATCACTCTTCGGTCTGGAGGCTCCGTTATTCATAAGAAAGTCATTAACTATGAAAATAGACTGGCCTTTTGCCCTCTGTGTAGTTCCCAGGGGCATCTTCAATCAAATTGTCCTCTTTAAAAGCCGGGGATGAAGGGTGGGGCTGCTGGAATCCCCTTGGAGCAAGAATGAAAACAATTGAAACACCCTGTAGTGACAGTGTCTGAGTCTCCAGATCCTTCTGGGGTTCTCCTCGAGTCGGACACCATTCTATGCAATGCAAGTTCCCAACCAAAACCTCAAGTGGAAAAGGATCAGTCTCCTTCCCGTATGTCTGCTCAGGCTGATTCCCCTATTTGTCAAAACCAAAAACCTCCCGAGTCCCTACTGGAAGAGTATTTGCTAGGCAAGAGGGACGAACAACATGGCAACATTAGTTTGTGAAACACTAGAATCCGGAAGCAAGGGGTGGATTTCGGCTGTGAAAGAAAACAGGGGCGACCTCCTAACAAAGAAAGAAGGGATAAGGAAATGGCAGTAGACATTGCAAATGGATCCTAGCGGTTGCTTTTTCAAGAAGATTTCGACTCCCTGGTGGGTGATTCGCCTATCCCAAAACCTCCCATCTAGCAGGGAAAGGGAGACAATAAAGTCTTTAAAATTTCTAAATGAAAATCCTCTCATGGAATGTGAGAGGTCTTAACGGAGCGGCCAAACATAAGGTGGTGGCCGATCTCCAAAAGAAGTCTAACCCATCCATCCTCATTTTGTAGGAGACTAAGTCTGATGCCTCTACCTCTGTCAAGGTTTCCAGGGCCATTTGGGCCAAGGCCAAATTCCTTTCCAGCCCTGCAATAGGTTCTGCAAGCGGTCTCATGGTGTTGTGGGACTCTGACAAGGTCGAGGGTAGTCTTCTATCGGCTTCCAGCAGGACTATCAATGTCCTGTTTCACTCTAAGGTCGATAATTTTTCATGGATTTTGACCAATGTTTACTCCTTGAACTCTGCTTCGGAGTGAGCTGAGTTGTGGAAAACCATATCTCTGATGAGGGAAAGTTTTAGTGACTTCCCGTGGGTTGTGGGAGGGGATTTCAATTGCCCTCTTCATCCCTTTGAAAAGAAGGGAGGCACTGAGCTGGCCAGCCGTAGCATGGAGGATTTCAAAGATTTTGTTTCATCCAATAATCTACTAGACATCAAACTTAAGGGGGCGTCCTTCACCTGGAGCAATAGGAGGATTGGGAGCAATCTCATCCAGGTCAAGCTCGACCGGTTCCTCATTTCCCACGAAGCTATTCCCTTCCTCGGCATTGCAACTCTCAGCTTTGCCAAGAATTGGGTCGGACCATAATCCCATTCTATTAGAGGCCACTGGTGGGCCTAGGTTTAAGATCCCTTTTAGATTTGAGTCCATGTGGATTTCCCACAAGGATTTCAAACAATTGGTTTCGAAATGGTGGCAGGTGACGGTGGTTGGTTCAGCGTCCAAAAGACTGGCCCTAAAACTTAAGATGATTAAAAAGAACTTAAAGGCATGGAATAAGGAGGTTTTTGGCAACATTTTTGAGTCTAAAAGGTCCATATCTGAGCGCTTGAAGAGTTTAGAGGAAAATATGGAGGTCGAAGGGTATTCTGAAGGCCTCAGAGAGGAGGAATGGAGCCTCCTGGTGGACTATCATTCCATTCTTGCCAGTGAGGAAACATTTTGGCGTCAGAAGTCCAGGGATCTCTGGCTGAAGAGCGGTGATTCAAATTCAAAGTTTTTCCATGTATCTACCATGAGACATAGGGGGGCCAACAAGATCAGACAGGTGCTGTGTACGGATGGGAACACTACCAGGGAGATTGAGGAAATTCGAAGCGAAGCAGTCGATTTCTTCCAAGATTTGCTGGGTTCCCCCCCTGATTCTTTCAAGTTATGTGGGATTTTGTGGGGCTTGATGTCTACGAGGCTATCTTAGAAATCCAAGCATCAAGATCCATCCATCCGAAGCTCAACTCTACCTTCCTAGCTCTCATTCCTAAGTTGCCCGCCTGCAAAAGTTTTTTTGACTATCATCCCATAAGCCTTTGTAATGTTTTCTACAAGATTCTTACCAAGACCATTGCAAATTGTATGAGATCCCTCCTCCCCTATTTGGTAGTTTCAGCTCAGGGTAGCATATTTAAGGGTAGAAACATCCTTGACGATGTCATTAGTATTCATGAAACCCTCCATACTTCCCAATGTTCCAAGAATGTGCACTTTTCCTTAAACTAGACATGAATAAAGCTTTTGACAGAGTGGACAGGAGGTTCCTATGTGCTGTCCTTTACAAGTTGGGCTTCCATCATCACTAGATTGACCTTGTGAATAGTTGCATTTCCACTCCATCCTTTTCTATGCTGATCAATGGCTTCCCCGCTGGATTCTTCCAGAGTGCTCGCGACCTCAGACAAGGTGATCCTCTGTCTCCTATTTTATTCATTCTTTTGGCAGAGGTCCTTAGCTGGTCTTTGAATGAAGCCATCCATCGAAGCAATATTTCTGGCATTCTGCCTACTTCCAGAGTTGATCTTGTCACTTACCAACAGTTTGTGGATGACACGCTCATATCCACTGGAGCGTCTGTCACTCAGGCCAAATCTATCAAACGCATTCTGTCCCGGTATGAGAAGGCTTCTAGCCAAAAAGTTAATTATTTGAAGAGCAAAATTTATTTTGTTAATACCCCTCTGCGTAGGCAAATTCACATTTCCAGAATCCTCGAATGCACTATTGATTCCCTGCCTACAACTTATTTGGGGTTGCCGCTAGTTTGCAATGGGCGAGGCGATGGGAACATCTGGAATTCGATTTTGGAATGGCTTCATAAGAAACTTAGCACTTGGAAAGGCAAATTGCTATCTCAAGCTGGGAAGGCAACCCTCACCAAAGCCTATATTCAAGGAATTCCCACCTATTTCACATCTATTTTCATGCTTCTTGTGTTTATCCATTCCAAAATCAAGCAGATTCAAAGGAATTTTCTCTGGTCCGACAGTGAAGAAAAATCTAGAATTCCTCTGGTGGCATGGGATAAGGTTTGCCTTCGAAAGGACCAAGGGGGCATGGGATTGAGAAGATCCAGGCTCATGAACACTGCCTTAATTTCCAAATATTCTTGGAGAATTCTTATTAATGCACCGGCGAAATGGGTCAATATAGTTAAAAGAAAGTATCTTGGGGAAAATTCTCTCCTGGAAGCTGAGTCTCCTCATGAAGCTTCGGCTTTTTGGAAGACGGTGCTTCAGGACCGTTCGATGATTAATAGGGGTGCTCGTTGGATCTTAGGGGATGGATCCACGATCCTTTTTTGGAGAGACAGGTGGGCTACAGATGAAGCTCTCACTGTAAATCAGAACTTGGATGGCTTGAGGGCCCAGATTGATCCAAACAGTCATCTCAAGGTTTCGGATTGCATTGACCGGAGTTCCCTTCCATCTTAGTGGAAAATTTTGATGGTGGATGGGTTTGATAATGAGGTGAATTTCTTGTATAGTGTCCTCCAATCGATGTTAATTCCTTCGGTCATAAGAGATGACAAAATTATTTGGAGCAACACGCAGGATGGGTGGTTTTTTGTTAAGTCTGCTTATGATATTCTGTCGTGTGAGGCTACTGTGGACCCTTGGTGGAAAGCAATTTGGAGGAAATGGATTATTCCTAAGATAAATTATTTTTCTTGGATTGCATTTTATAACAAAGCCCTTACCATAGACAATCTCCACAAGAGAGACATTGCAATTCCCAACAGGTGCTATCTTTGCTTAGTTGATTGTGAAACATCCGATCACTTATTTTTGCATTACCCCTTTTCCCATTCGGTCCTAAGCTGTGTGTTGTCTTCCTTCCAAGTATTCTTGTGCTCCCCTTGCTCCCTTAAGGATGCATTCCTCCAATGGCCCAAGCCCTTTAAGAATTCTAAGCTCCGATTCCTTTGTGAGGCTGCCTTTCACCATTCCATCTGGAAAATTTGGTTGGAGCGTAATGCTAGAGTCTTCGGCAAGATCCCTAGAATGGCTTCCTCTGTTTCCCAGTGGGTCTTATCCTTTGCTGTCGAGAATTCAAAAACTATTCCTAGCTCCCACCCTCACAATCCTTTGGAGGAAATTATTTTCAAAAGACTGGACCTTGGCTCCTCTTCCAGAGTTGACTCAGTGAATGGCCGTAGGGAGGTCACTTGGACCAAACCTCCTTTGGGGTGGATCAAACTTAATTTTGATGGGGCTTCTAAAGGCAACCCGGGGCTCGTTGGTTTTGGGGGGCTTGTCAGGGACCATAATGGGAAGCTAATATTGGCCTACTGTGAAAATCTGGGCCCTCAGACCAATCATTTTGCCGAAGCCCGTGGTGTGTTGAAAGGGTTGCAGGTCATATCGAATGATCCTAGGCCTTTAATTATTGAAGGTGATTCTCTAAACATTATCAACTACCTTCGTGGCTCCAAAGACCCATCATGGTGGGTCTTGAATATCATCCTCGAGGCTAGGATGCTCCTCTCTCGGCGCGCCAGGTGGGAGGCGGGGCACATCTACAGAGAAGGTAACCGGGTGGAAGATCACTTGGCCAACAAAGGACTGATGACCACGTGCCCGGTTGTTTGGCATTCTCGTTTCCCAACCAAGGTGGACAGTTTGGCCAAGGCAGATATTCCATCATGATGAAGAATTTGTATCATAGGTCTTCTCCCAAAGTTTGTTGATATATTGTCTTCGGCTATTATTCTGTTTTAATGTATTTCAAGATCAATATTTCCAGGACTATTCGCGTCTTCTGGGGCCCTCGGGATTTTTGTATTTCCCTGTATTTTTTACGAAATGCTCTATTTACCCAACCATCCGACATGAAATATCTTTTAGCAAGGCTGATTTTGTATATAAAGTTTTGGGATCCTTTATAAAAACCCACAATTAATCTATTATTATAATTACCAAAAAAAAGAATATGTGAGATACCTCGAAGTATTCTCACTCTAATTGGACTTTATGCCAAATATCTTAGTTTTCCTAAAAACAACATATACATAAGAAAACCCCATAATTTCCTTATATAAAAAAGGGGCTCCAAGACTTTTGAAACAAAACTCATTCTCTTTCTTCTTTCAAACAAGGTAATATGCATATATAATTTAAAGAAATCCCAAAACAGGCAATATATATTTTAAATAAGACCAAAGCCTTTTCTTAAAAACTTGCAATATATATAATTTTAAACTAACCCAATACCTTTTTAAGATAAGATAAGATAATATATATTAAAAATAGTCCAATGATTTTTATTTATAACAATGCAAAAATAGCCCAATGCCTTTTCAAAATAAGGCAATGTATATATTAAAAACAATCCAATGCTTTTTCTTTAAAGCAAGACAAAAACAACCCAATGCCTTTTTTAAATAAGACAAAAAATAATCCAATGCTTTTTCTTTAAAACAAAGCAAAAACAACCCAATGCCTTTTTAAAATAAGGCAATATATATAAAAGATAGTCCAATGCTTTTTATTTAAAGCAAGGCAAAAATGACCCAATGCCTTTTTAAAATATGATAATATATATTTATTAAAAATAGTCCAAGGCTTTTTCTTTAAAACAAAGCAAAAACAACCCAATGCATTTTTTAGAATAAGGTAATATATATATTTAAAATAGTCCAATGCTTTTTCTTTAAAGCAAGTAAAAATTCATGAGTGTGCAATATATAAGCACTGAAGTGCCCAAAATACATAACCACTTCCACCAAATCAAGGAAACAAAACCACTCCACTAAATCTAACAAATGGCTAAAGTGGTGGTCTAAAATAATGCACATACAAATATAGTTAACATAGAGGATAATATGCTAACTAAAACATATGCAAGTCTATCTTAAGTTAACTAATCCTAATAAATCCTTCTAAGTGCCAACTAGCTTGCCAACTAGTGCACAAGAAGTGTACATGAGAATATGAGGACTCACATTACAATTATTTGCAAGAAATAAACTATGCAAACCTAGCTAGGAAGAAAGAGGGGTCATGTGAGTGAACAAACATCAATCCTCATCATGCCTCCGTACAATAGAAGAATTAGACTCTTATGCTTTTAGAAGATAAAGGAATTCATTAGATATTGGATGAGAAGAAATCCAACGAGCCTAATGTGAAAACTGCCCATGTCGAGCCATAAGATATGAAGTGGAAGAAACTTGGTGAGTCTGATGAGTCTTGGTGTCATGGACCTAATTGAAATACAATAGCCATTGAGAATTAGGAATTACATCAATAGGAAAACTGATGGTAGGTGCGGTCTCCAATGTAGAATTATGATACAACTTCAAAAGATCTACATTGATGATGTCATGTATCCCAAGGTGTGTAGGAAGATCAAGGCATAAGGTATTCTTGAACACCTATTGAAGGATAGTATAAGGCCCATAGTGAATCGGTTTTATTTTGCTATGAGTCTTATCTAAAAAATACCACTTGTCTAAGTGCAACCAAACCCTGTCACCAACTTGAAAAGGATGAGGAAATCAATATTGATCCATGGCTTTTTTTTGTTTCCGTTGCATCTTTTGTAAAATTTGAATCACTCTAGATTGAAGATTCTACAAGTGTTGAATGAAAGAGTGAGCCTTATATTACTCATTTTGAATGTGAGTGGTAACATAAGAAGGAAAAGACAAGGGTAACTCATAGGAAGCCAACGAATGAAAACCTAAACAATCCTCAAATGGAGAATGCCCTATAGAAGAATCTACTGCCCTATTGTATGCATTCTCAATGTTAGCAATACTCAAGTCCCACTTGGTTGGTGAAGCATGATGATAGATTTGTAAACTATACACAAGGGTATGGTTCACCACTTCATTTTGCAATGAATTATGGATAGTAGGTTGTGGAAAATTTTAGAGAAACCCTCAAAATTTTCCACAAAGAATGCCAAAAATGACCCACAAAGCATGCTTCCTATTCTGACCAAAATATGGGTTGATATTTTGATGGACTTCATTGAAGGTCTTCCCAAGTCTTCAAGAAAAACTATTATTCTAGTGGTGGTGGATCGATTGTCTAAGTATACCCATTTTTGCTCCTTAACACACCCTTACAAGGCTATTAATGTAGCACAACTATTCCTTGATAATATTTTTAAACTCCACAATATACATTTCACCATCATAAGTGATCATGACCCTGTCTTCACTAGCTATTTTTGGAAGGAATTGTTCAAGCTCCAAGGCACAAAACTCCATATGATTTCAGCTTATCATCCCCAAACCGATGGCTAAACAGAGATTGTAAATAAATTTTTAGAGGCTTACTTGCATTGTTTTGCTTCTGCCCAATCCATTCATTCGATAAAATGGCTTCCCTTGGAGGAATGGTCGATAATTATTCATACCATAATGCCATAAAAATGACACCCTATGAAGCCCTGTATGGCCAAGTGCCACCAACACTTATTCCAGGGTGTACTAATATACCAATCATAGATTCTGAGCTTTCTACTTGAGCTAATATTTTTTGTCTTCTTAAGGAAAATTTACTCATAACACAACATCAAATGAAATAGTAGGCGGATCAACATCGGATCAAACACAAGTCTCAAGAGGACGATATGGTATTCCTATGAATTCAACATTACTGCAAACTTCTCTCAAACTCAAAGGTCCATAGAAAAGCCCCAAAATTCTATGGACCTTTCAAAATTCTACAGTGCATAGGACCTATTGCCTACAAGCTGGAATTTCCCGAGTCTTCCAAAATTCATCCTGTGTTTCATGTATCTTACCTCAAACCAGTTGTTGGTTCACACATAAACAAACTCAGTTACCTAACTTTGTCGAGGATGGATCCCTCGTGGTTGAACCTGAAGCAGTCTTGGATTGCTGCACCCATAAACTTTGCCATTGCACCATCATCGAAGTTTTGATTTAGTGGAGAGGCTTTGCACTAGAAGATACTACTTGGGAAGCACTTCATCAATTTCAATAAAAATTTCTTCAATTTCATTTTTGAGGATAAATATTATTTTAGGAAGGGTGGCATGTTAGGATTATCCATCCTAACATAACCTTATTATTTAATTAATGAATTGTTTATTAATTATTATTCTCATATGAAACATCATGTCCTTACATAGTAGACTTAGAGTAGATATAAGGATAGGGTAGATATATTTAGGAAGGACATCCAAGAAAATAACATCATTTTTAATACAAACATTTAGGAGGGATCCCCCTTATAAGTAGCCTCTAATCCTTTAAAAATAGTGATTTCATTCTATTTTATCCAATCTATTATTAAATTATTTTAAAACCACCATGGAGATACGGTTGAGTCATGGCTGGAGGAGTTATACATCTTATTTTCCTTGAAATTTTATTCCTATAAAACTCAAATTGTGTGGGCTACCCTTCATCTTCAAGATGCAACCCTAGAATGGTGGGACACATTTAGTACAAGAAAAAGATCCAAGCCATTGATATTAAGTGGGATGATTTCATTAGGGATTTTAAGAAAATACTTCTTTTTAACTAGTTTTATGTAGAGAAGTTTGAAGAATTCTCTATAGTTCAAAAAGGTTCACTATCGGTAGAGGTGTATTTTTATATATGAATCTTTTGAAGTATATTCCAAAGTATGAGAACAATGAACAACTAAAGGTTCATAAGTTCATTTTAGGGGTAGAACCTAAGATTAGGATAGGGTAGACATGGAAAATTGACCCACCAAAGTGAGTCAATTTTCCTAGAACCCTTGGGAGGATCCTCAAACTTTTCCAAGCATAGGTTTAGGCCTCTCTTCCCCTTCCCCTTATTTTTTTCTCTAGTTTTGTCAAAATCATAATTGGCCCTTACAGGGTATGATTTCAGTAAGTTAGGGTTTTCTCTTAGAAAAACCTATTTTTTGGGCCAAATCTCAAGATGTTGACCCCCTTGGTTTTTGTAGAAAAATAATTGACATCAAAACAAATACACACAAATAAACACTTGCAATAAAAGAAATGTCTTTTTTGTATGAAAATAGGAGAGCTTGAATCTTGTAATATTACAATGCTTTTTGCATTGCCCCAAGTATGTTGGGGGTAATGTTACAATGTATAATAAAAGTTTCCAAATGATAATGTTAGACTCTCCAAGAAAATCAATTGGTGTCCTTCATTCTTCCGCTATAGCTTCAGAGGGGTGAGTGGGTTTCTGATATCTAATCAGAGGACCACTCCAGCTTCAGTAGCTCTCCAAGATACTTGTTTCCTACACACACAAAAACTAGACAAAAGTTAGTAGCACCTATTGATCAAGATATAAGATATTGCTACAAACCCTAGTTGAAGAAACATGTGATGTAGAAAACGACAAAACATAAACTAAATGCCTTACTGAAAGAAAGTTACTGATAATATCTATCATATTTTTATGCTTATAAGAAACCAAATGCGCAGTGTGGATTGGTAAACCATGCATGGATGGTGGGGAAATCATTCAAGTGCAGTTTTGATTGTGTAACCACAGACAAGCGGTTTTGACTAAGTGGTAGAATGCTCCAAAATATGGCTTTAGGTTTCAAATATCAAGTTTCCTCGAGATTTGTGTGAAATCCTGGTGCTATTTTCATAGCTTGATGGTACCTATTCTTTTCTCTCTCCTTGTTTTATGGGGTGAAGGTGCATTTATAGGCCCCTTATAATTTTGGAAGGAAATGGGAGGTGGCAAGCCAAGATTACCAAGTGGCAATCTAGTGCTCCCAAATGGAGGGGGCAGTTAGAGTGAGTCACCTAGAGTGTCTCACTTAACTGGTGTGATGTGGTTGCAAGTGGAGTGAGGTGTAAGGGTTTTCCCATGTGAAGGGATAAAGGGGACATGGGTGTGTGATATGTGGTAAGGGATGTTGGTGAGGTGGCTAGGACACATGTCTAGTGGGTAGGTAGGGTATCCTAGGCTAATTTTCCAGATTTAATAAATTTGGAAAATAGGATAATGTGCAGGATTTTATACACCTAAGTCTAAACTTAGGTATATAATTTTATTATGTAGGATTTGATGTGGGGTGTCAGATGTGATTTTATGGATGCCTAGGTTTTGGTGTTTATAAATGCTCCTTTTTGTACTGCATTGTATGAAACACAATGCGATGGAAAAATCAATGACACCTATCTTCATTGGATGAATGGACTCAAATCTTATCGATGCACAAAAATGAATGATTTTTGAAAATTTTGATTTGTTTGCTTACCCTATCAATTGGCGAATGGGTAAAGGATGAAATCCATAATCCAATTTACCAAATGTGGATGATGAAAGGAGGTGGATGATTGCATGATGTGGATGTGATGATGCAAATGTAGGCATTGAAATCAACTTGATGCTCTAAGTTTGGGATTGTTTATGTTGTTGCAAATTTACCTTTGGTTTTGATGATGTGCAAAATGTTGTGGTAAAACCATCAACCACATTTGTGAGTTTGGGTGCCTTGCTACTGTTAGTTTCTCCTGTGTATCAGAATCAATGCATTGGGAAATCGATGCTTGAGTGATTGTAGTTATTACCAAATGTTGATTTGATTGGTTTCCATTTTTGTACCCCAATGGAAAAGGCTTAAGGATAACCTTGTACAAATTTGATTGAATATAAGTGAGATCAAATATTGATGGAACTAGATGATTTAATGCCATAGTGATTTGATTGTTTGAATAAGTTTCCTTATGGTGAGCTATCCATCTGATCGGATTGCATGGATTTCTAGTCATTGTAATCAATAGGTGTATAGGGTGAGTCACTAAGTACAAGGTGTACTCAATGATTATGATGATGATGAAGATGTTTGTGAAATTCATGATGTAATGTGATTTGATTTTTGTGAGAGGGTGTTTTTTTTTTTTTTTCTTTTTGCTTAACCGTGCGGTGCAGTTTCACCTCCTTGTAACCACACATCTATGGTTGGCTTTGAAAAATGTGGGTGCATGGTTTTGCACACCCTAAAAAATATGGGAGCCCAATTTTTTCCACAAAATGTGGCTATAAAAACGGGATATGTGTTTTGATTTTTCATTATTGCAGTTTTATTTTTTTGGTATTTTGAGAAGTGAGAGTGAGATATGGATGCTGGTGAGACAAGCGGAGTGGGTGAGGGTGGTGGAGGCTTGAATGGACTAGAAGTCAAAGTCTTTTATACCGAGGTAGGTGGCCTAAACTCTAGTTTAGGTTTATTTCTTTGTTTTGTTTTTTTTTTGTATGTTTTGGTTGTTTTTGTTTTATTTTTTTTTGGCAACCACTAAGAGGGGCTGGTAAAAAGTTTTTTATTTTTTTATTTTTTATTTTTTGAACACACTAAGTGGGGGTGGGTGAAATTTTTTGTGTTTTTTTTTTTTTAATTATTGAAATGCATAAAAGGGAAAGGTGATTTTTTTTTTGAAAATGCATAAAAGGAGAAGGTGATTTTTTTTTTTTTTTGAAAATGCATAAAAGGAGAAGGTGAAATTTTGCTTCTTCTTTTTTTGAAATGTATATTCTAAATGATGCATTTATCTTTTTTTTTGTAAATGCATGAAAATGCTAAATGATGTGTTTGTATTTTTGAAATGCATGGATATGTTGAATGACGTTTTTTTTTTTTGTAAATGCATGAAAATGCTAAATGATGTGTTTGTTTTATTTTGAAATGCAATGTTTTGTGTATTTTTTTGGAATTGAATGCGTGAAATATTTTTGTTTTGTTTTGAAAATACACTAATTTAAACTTTTTTTGTGCTTTTAGGTGAAATTTATTACCATGCAATATCGATGGGCTTGCACTATCTAAGGTGCGAAAAGCCCTCACAGATGATTATTGGAAGCTGCTAGAGACTGTGGGGTTGTCTGGATGTGGATGAGAGGAGGCTGTCTGGGTAGATGAGGAGCTCTTGTCTGTATTAGTTGATAGATGGGAGCCTAATAGGGATTATTTTCAAATTTCAAAATGGGAGCTAACTATCACCATGGAGGATGTATACCAGATCTTCTATGTTCCTATTGAGGGTTCACCAATCAAGGTGGGCCACGATAAGGAGGTATTGAGGACTATCTATGGAGATGGCTGGGATGTATATTGTAGCAAATATGAGATCCCATATCTTCAGTTGTATAAGAATGAGAATTTGGATGCATTGCAGACCTTTATGATGTACATAGTAGACAACATGTTATTTCCTAACAATATGAGCTCGAGGTTCTCTTGGAACTAGGTGGCACTTATTTTGCACTTGGTAGTTAAGCCTTAGGTTTATGCATGAGCTCCCACTCTTCTATGTCAATTGTACATAGATATTTATGAGGTGAAGAGGTGAGAGCATAAAGAGCTTGAGTGTAGATTGGTGCTTTAGCTGTGGGTATGGGAGCACATCAAAGTTGGTCATCAAGAGGATCTACCTTGTGAGTGGGATCACTCACTTCCTTGTGCTCTTTGCTAGTGGACCAATGAAGAGACTTCTCCTACTCGTCCTATTCGTAGTGGTGAGGAGTACCGAGATAGTTTGATTGGTTTGAGTAATAGTGATATTTTTTGGTAAACTTGGCATGGTATAACTTGGTATGATGATGCAACATAGATTCAATGGGTGAGATGAGGTATGTGGGTGGTTTGGAACCATGGGTGAGATATGGAGCTCATCTAGTTCTTACGAGTGATGAGGTAGTTTGGTATAGTACAGGGAGCTCCATATGCTCTCAGGATGTATAGGTGGTAGGGTGATAAGCTCAATATTCTATTCACTCTAAAATTTTGGATAGTAGATGATGGAGTAGATGATGGAGTAGATGATATAGTTGTTGATGTCCCTGATGTAGATGATGTGGGGATGACTATGAACTATGACTCTTGGTTTGTGGTATAATATCCATGGAGGATGAGTTAGGCAGTGGATGATGTAGCCAGTTGTGATGAGCATGATGCCAATGAGAAGGTGTATTTATGATAGAAGCACCGTCAGGTCAAAGGAGGTAGAGGGTGAGCTGATGTGGATGTGCAGCTGGAAAATATTGGTTTTGGGTTTGGCAAAGATGGAGGAGATGGAGGTGGTAGTAGTGGTAGTGGAGGTTTGGGTTATGGAGGTGATGGAGGGTAGGGTTCTCCTCCACATTATATTAAGGAGGAGTGGGGAATTCTACAGGATGAGTGAGATAGCTTGGATTAGAATATAAAGTCTCATGTTTCCAAGATTGCTAGAATTCAGAGTGAGATTGCTCAACTGTAGCAAGAGAGTGATGGTTTATGGAGGGATAATTATGGGCTACAAATTGGGCCTAGTGGAGGTGGGGATGCTAATATGATTGTGGCTCTTCGGGTGGAGATAGATAAACAAGAGGCACACAAGGATCAGGATTTACCTCCTACTTAGAGCTAGGCTAGTTATGTGGTGATGCTTAAGGACAGTCTATTCCAGCATCACATTTTTCTACCTCTGCAACCTTCATCATCAGTGTTAAGCTCCAATATGTGGAGTGAGTCTAGGCCTGGCAGTTCGTGCTCTCGAACTCCTAGATTTCATGTTCCATATGGCTCACAAGGATCAACCTAGGGGTATCATTGGAGTCATGGTGGTGCTAGCTAGTAGTGTTTTATTACCTCTTTTTGTACTTTTTTGTTTATTTTTCTTATAAGCCTCAGTGCTATGGTGTATATAGTCTTTAGGTATTTTTGTACTTATGTGACTCATATATATATACATGGCTTTTTATTATGATCATTTGTGTGTCTATGCTTTTATTTAGTGTATGAATGAATGCAAATGGTATATCATAGTGATAGATGGAATAAATGAATGATGAATGCTAATTTTGTAATGAATATTTGGTATGCTTTAGATTTTTGCGTGATCTACTATATTCTTATCACTTAATAAGGGATACTAACATGTGTTTTGTAAATGTGTAATGATATGTAATAATGCAGATGATATTATATGATTTGGATAGATGATTTATGGGTATTTTGAAAAGACTCAAACATCTTAGTGACCTTGATCATACTCATTTGTGATATCACAAAAATTCATGATTCTAAGGTTATTCTAGTGGTTTCAAATTTCTCAAGGACCAATTATGTGTGTAAATGAATGTTAATTTATCATTATAAGATAGGTTGAACTAATAAATTGTATCTTATGCCAATAATCTAGCTCATCCATGAGCATCCATAGGTCTGTACAAAAGAAGGTCACTAATGTAACAGACGTGGCACCAAGCATAAGGATACCCCATTGCCAAGCGAGTTTCATTCAACCTATTGTTGTAATGAGGATCAACCTACGGTTTTTGAGATACTAAGAGTTCCAAGGATTCAAGCTCCTTTCCCTTCTTTTATTGCATTGGATTATGGGGATTTTATTTCAGAGTTTTCTCATTTTTGTAATGGAGTAAAGTGCATTTTTTTTTGCTTTTTGGATACTTGCTCTTTTTGAGGAAGAGCAAGGGGATTTTATTGCTTTGGGATGTTTTTTGGGATACTTTCTCATTTTGAAGGAGAGCAAAGGATTATTGTTTTTTCATTTTTTGGGGGGGGGATATTTGCTCAATTTGAGGAGCAAGGGATTTTTTTTTTAAGGAATTAAGGTGGAGTTTGTCCTTTTGTCAACTCTTAGCACTTTAGACCATGCACATAATTGGATGAATGGGGGAAACCTTTCACTTTTTAGAAATAGCAACTTATGATTTTGTTTTTCCCAAGATTCACAATGTTTTAAGTGTGTTTTGATGTGTGTGGTCCAAGAGGAAACCTAATTGACCAGGAGTAACTTATTGCTTCTAAATATTATTTAACTTTGAATGGAGGTTGTTCAAAACACTAGGTGGATGAGTGATTAAAAACATTTAGGATTTGCTTATTAATTGATGTGGTATGTAAGGTTTTACGATACTTTCATTGCAAGCTTTTAAAAATTAAAATGTGCACACAAAATAATCAGTGGTTGCAAAATCATAATTGCTAACAATTATACGGTATCTATCCTACATTATGTGAACCCCTTAATGATCAAAATATTATAAGGAAAGCTACAATTTATTGAAATGGATGGATTGATGAGTTATATTTCATGGAAGGTGCCCCTGATTAAGGCAACAAGGCATGGTAGACTAGTGATCATACAAATTGACAAAATGATCCCTAATATGATGAATGGTATGAACAAATGCCTAAAATTCTTCTACATAATGTAGGTGGAATGCATGGATAATGAAATAAAAATATTTTTGTCTTTTATTATTTTTCTATTTTTTTAAGCCATATGTACATATATATAATCTACATCATGCATAGAATGCCTTTAAGTGTATTATGTTTAGTGGCTTAGGTTCCAATGTTCCTTCTAAATTGACAAGTCTATATGTTCCTGGATCCAAATTCTGCTTAACAATGTAAGGACCTAACCAATCAGCCATGAATTTATCTCTCAAATGTGGTAATGCATTGGTGTTTTGTTGATTCTCTTTAAGGACAAGATCTCCCACTTGAAATTTGTGAGGATTGACTTTTTACATTGTAGGCACACTAAATGTGATCTTGATATACTCGTATATGTCCTAAGGCATTGATTCACCTTTCATCAAGGAGTGTAAGTTGGTCAAGATGTGCTTGTCTAGATGTGTCATCATACATGATTTCGTGTAGTGCAACTCGTAAAGAAGGGATATCTAGCTCAAGAGGTATGATTACTTCGACATCATAGACCAATGAAAAAGGTGTTACCCTGGTTAGCGTTTTAATGCTTGTTTGATAAGCCCATAATATCAAGGGGAGTTGAGTGTGCCAATCCCTATGATTTTCTTTGACAAGTTTCTTGAGAATGTCTATCAAAGTATTATTGGTTGCTTTAGCTTTTCCATTTTCTTATGGGTAATAAGGAGTTGAGAAACTGTGTTTGATATTGTACTTGTTGCATAAGGCTTGAACATACTTATTTTTAAAAGACTTGCCATTGTCAAAAATGATTTTGGAAGAATTCCCAAAACAATAGATAATATGCTAAAGTGTAAATTCCACTATTCGAGGTTCAGTTGTAGTGGTCATTGGAATTGCTTCGATCTATTTAGTGAAGTATTCTATGGCAGTTATGATGAACTTATGTTGTTCCAAAGAGGTAGTGGAAATTTTTCCAATAAAATCTAGGCCCCATTGTGAAAAAGGCCAAAGGCTTTGAATGGGATGTAATTCTTGCGATGGCATATGAGTCAAATTGGCGTGATGTTGACATTTTTGATATTTCTTGATATAGTGACATCAATAACTTTCCATGGTGGGCCAATAATAACCCATGCACAAAATGTGTTTTGTAATGGCCATTCCACTAAAGTGGCCACCACAAGTACCATCATGGGCTTCAGTTATGGATCTTTGTGCCTCTACGGGATCTAAGCATCTAAGTAGACCTCCATCATAGCCACATCTATACAACATGTACCCTAAGAGAGTATAGCAAGTTACTTTTTATTTGAACTTTTTTTGTAGTTCGTGTCAATTCTGATGGGAGGGTCCCAAACTTGAGAAAGTCTACTCGATCAAGGGAAGAATTTTATGAATTCATGTGGACCAAATAAACACTCTTCTCATATTTAGATTTTTCTCATTTCAATGTAGACTTGGAAACTGTTGTGATGATAAGAGGTTGGAATTCTCCATGTTCATTCTTAGGAATAAAGAACCCTAAAGAAGCCATTGCATCTGCAAATCTATTAGTCAAACGAGGCAAGTTTTCAATCTTGTACTAGACAAATTTTGCTAGCAAATTCATTGCTACTTCATGATATTATTTCAAGATTGGTTCTTTACATTGGTAAGTTCCTTTCACTTGGAAAATGACAAGCTGGGAATCACCAAATATTCTTATACACTTAATACCCATATCTAGTGTTGATTGAAGCCCCAAGATTAAGGCTTTGTACTCTGCATTGTTATTTGTGCATGGAAAGTCCAATTTGAATGATAAAGGAATTGATATTCCTTCGGGTGTATAAAATATGACTCCAACACCTTATCTATTTTGCACTTTAATCCATAAAAGAAGAGGGTGATGTCGACATCATCCTTGGGAGGGACTAATTCTTATTATTCAGTTACAAAAAATATCGAATCATTTGGAAGCTCTATAATAAGTGGTTGATAATTTGGAAGTGGATCTTCAACGAGTTGATCAACTATCACCTAACCTTTGATGGATTTTTAGTTAATAAACTTGAGATCAAATTTTGTTAAGAGCATTATCCAATTTTGTGGTTTGAGTGTTGTTATATATGCAAGTCATCATGTTTTTTCTCTAGCTATGACATAGGTAGTGTTACTTAGCATATAATAACTGAGTTTATTAGTGGTAAAAACCACTACTAATCATAAATTCTTGATGTAAACATATCTTGTCTCGTAGCTCACCAACGTTTGACTAATGTAATAAATTGCTTGCTCCTTGTGATTCTCATTTTTTTGCACAAGCATTATCCCTAGTGCAAAATTTGTTTCAGATATATAAAGGTGAAAAGGGAATCTTGGATGAGGTGGTGTTAAAAATGGTGGTGAAGCCAGATATTTCTTTATGTCATAAAAAGCCTCTTAACATTTGGTTGTCTAGGAAAAAGTGACCCCCTTCTGTAGCAAGCAATTGAAAGGCCTGCATTTGTCTAAGAGCTGTGTAATGAATAATCAAATGGATTTGCATTTTTCCTTGCAAATTGTGCAAATATTTCATATTTGTTGGAGGTGGCATCTCAATAATGACCTTGACCTTATTAGGTTCCACTTCAATGCCTCACTTGGAGAAAAAAATCCTAGAAGTTTTCCTAATGTGATGCCAAATACGTATTTCTTAGGATTTAACCTCATTTTATGTTCAAGCAATCGATCAAAAACTTTTTCTAGAGCCTCAATGTGCTCAAGATGCATATTTAGATTTTGTAATTAGATCATCCACATAGTCTTCAATTAATTTATACATATAGTTGTGGAAGATGTATGTCATGGTATTTTGATAAGTAGCTCTTACATTCTTAAGACTAAAAGGTATCAACTTGTAGAAAAAGGTCCCCCAAGGTGTGGTAAATGCTATTTTGTGTTGGTCCTCTAGATTAATTCAAATCTGATTGTATCCTAAGAAATCATCCATTAAATAAAGAATTTCATGGCCTGCGTAGGAATCTACAAGCTGATCAATATTCAATAGCAAAAAATCATCCTTGGGGCACGACTTGGTAACCATTCATCTTGTGAATGGTTAACATGTTGGAGAGCCACTTTGGATAGTCGATAGGTACTATGAAACCCACATCTAGTAGTTTTTATAGCTCTTCATTTATAATTAATGCTACAGTCAAATGAAGTTTCCTTAGTTTTTGCTTGAATGGCTTAGCTTCAGGAGCTAAGGTAAGGTTATGGACCACCAAATTGGGGTCAAGGCAAGGCATGTCCTTATATGACCATGTGAATATCTCTTTATTCCTTGATAAAATGTCGATCATACACTCTTTCTATTCTATGGATAAATCTTTTGTAATTTTCATGATTTGTGGATTGTTTGCATATTGACTAAGGTTCACATTGATGGATTCTTCGATAAGCATATGAAAACCTTCTTCCAAATAATGTGTATTTGGGATGAGATAGATATCATCATCCACCTACTCAAATGACTCGGGTGACTCCTCCTCCACTTCGGATTGAAACACGAAAGTAGACAAAGGTGAAGGTTGTTGTGGGATGTAAGTGTTTTAAACTTGTAGTAACTCTTTAGATAGGACAAATTTAGTGATGGATTGTAGGGATGAAATATTATCCATGGTGATAAGGCTAGCATCGATTGGAATTGGCTTCACCATTGTATAGGTTACGGAGTGGGGTGAACAATTCAATATAAATCATGTTAACTCAGTAGAAATTAGGTGGCTATGATTTGAGGAGTGATTCCTCACTCTCTCTAGGTTGAAAATAATATGAAGTGGGTGAATAGCAACTCTACAAGTGCAACCAAGGTGGTGTTGGTGGATCTTGCTTAGGTCACTCATGCTCTTTGTTGATGTGAAAGATGGTATGATCTATCAAAAAAAATTTGGTATAAAATTCATCTCTTAATGGGCTCTATAGGGGCTGCATCTTCTTAAGGACCATGAAATATGCGAATGATCTAATCTAGGTTTCCTTAAATTTTTTGAAATTCCTAAAAATCCTCATTGAAGATATAATCATCAAAAATATATTCAACCATAGCCGTTTGCAATGTAATATTTGAAAAAGCCTCATTTAGATAAGGTGCAAAGTTAGGGTCCAAATACTCATCATCACTATCATCACAATCATCACTCTTCTCATCCTCTTCTTCGATATCAAGAGTGAGTCATTGGAATGTATGCTCAAAATAAGAGTTTGAAGTAGATGACATATATCCTAAGTAGGATCAATCATGCAGTTCTCAATATTTAGGTTCAATAATATGATGTTGACCCTGTTCATGTCATCCAAGATCAAATCCCTACCAGTTAACCTTGTAAAAATATCATAAAGGAAAATTCGGGTTGGACAGATATTCTAGATTGGCACAAAATTCTTGTATGGGTTCCTCATTAGGAGGAGGTGGATTGGACAAGGAATCCACTATCCCATATACAAAGTTCATCCAATTAGACTCAGAACCCATTATGTACACTGCACCTATAACTAAATGTGGGTCACATGGGTGACCGTAATCTCTAACCAACTGGATAGGTGGTGTAACTATGACACTCTCAACAATGTACTCACTAATACCTGGATTGGTGAGATGAAATGTAACTTGGACCGGTTGGGATGTGGATGGTTCAAAATGATGAGGTAGATACCTCGATGTTGGCTTATGTCTCAGATGGTGATGATGGCTCTTTTGGTGATGGCTCCTCTTGGATATGTGACCCTATCTATGAGACAATAGGCAGTGAGGCTTGAGGTGGATTAGGTTTGATGGAATTGTTAGTGATTGGTGGATTTGGTTGGGCTACAAAGGTGAAAGTTTTTTATGAAGTGGAAGGCACGGCTAATAAAGTGGATGATTAGTTAGCAAGATAATTAGGTATGGTTGAAAAATGATATGATGTGGATGAGGGTTGATTTGGCTTGGTGCATTTGGATGCAAAAGCAAGATCCACTATCGACAATGCCTATGGAATGGGTGCTTTTGATGAAGTGGTGTTATTAGGGATGGTTTGGATGATGAGGGGCTAAATTGAAAGGTGGGTGGATGGAAGCAATGGCTCATAGGGATTTGATATCAAGTTTCAATACTTAAAAGGCTCAGTTTTTGCTTGGATGTAGTGGACCTTACCCTCATGCACATATTTTAGAAATTGGTGTAATTTCAAGGGAAAACACCTCATTTATCTAATCCAAGGATGTCCAAGAAGTATGTTATATTGCATAGCTCCTTCCAAGATGTGGAAGAGCACATGTATAGTCTTCACCCCCATGGTGATAGGTAGAACTACGTTACCTACAGTGGTACAGAAAGCATCATTAAAGACCTATAAGGTGAAGGATGATGTGATATGGGATGATGGTAGGTTTAGATGCTTGATTTTTGGAATGGTGATGAGGTTGATGGAGGAACTAGTATCAATGAGCACTCTCTTAAATGGTTTTCAATAAATATGAGTGACTATATGCAATGGAGGACTTGATAAATCTAATGATATGCTATTTTCCTCAAAGTTATAAAATTCTATTAAGGGCTCCATGCATTTTTAAAAACTCCTTACAAAAGTGTTAAATGCATTAGGATCTTCTATTTGCACTTCAATGGATTTTAGTATTTCCATCAATACCTCATGATGTTGGGGAGATTATTGTATTAGCTTGTATATTGATAGTTTGGATGGTGCCATTATTAGGCTCTGTGTCAACCAAATTTTCAGGGTAATTATTGGGCGAGATTGATGATTTGGATTATGGATGAGTGGAGGTGGAATGGACAGGCCTAGTTGTATGGGCACACTAGGTTGTGCTACAGGAGTGGGTGTTTCTTATATTTGATTTGTAATTTTCCCATGGGTAACTACACCGATTAGCCCAACCCAATCAAAACCTTGGGATATATCAGACACCAAAACAAATACATAAAAAAAATACACATAAATGAACACTTGTAATAAAATAAATATCTCTTTTATATTGAAATAGAGGAGCCTAAATCTCCCAATGTTACAATACTTTTTGAATTACCCCAAGTGTGTTGGGGGTAATGTTACAATGTATAATACAATTGTCCAAATAACAATGTCAGGATCTCCAAGAAAATCAAATGGTGTCCTTAATTCTTCTACTACAGCTTTAGAGGGGTGAGTGGGCTTTTGATATCCAACGAGGGGACCACTCTAGCTTCATTAGCTCTCCAAACCCTTACTTATTGCACACACAAAAACTAGATAAAATTTAGTAGCACCTATTTATCAAGATATAAGATACTGCTACAAACCCTAGTTGAAGAAACATGTGATATAGAAAAAAAGAAACATAAACTAAATGCCTTGCTAAAACAAAGTTATTTATTAGATCTATCATGTTTTTCCACTTATGAGAAACTACAAATGTGTGATGTGGACTGGTAAACTATGCATGGGTGGTGGGGAAATCATGCAAGTACAATTTTAACTGTGTAATTGCAGACGAGCAGTTTCGACTGAGTGGTAGAATGCTCCAAAAGATGGCTCCAGGCTTCAAATCTCCTGGTGCTATTTTGGTAGCTTTAAGATACCTATTCTCCACCCTCTTTTTTTTTATGGGGTTAAGGTGCATTTATAGTCCCTTTAGGGTTTTAGATGGAAATGGGATGTGGCAAGCCAGGATTTCCAAGTGGCAATCTAGTGCTGCCAAATGGAGGGGGTAGTTAGAGTGAGTCACCCAAAGTGTCTCACTTAACTAGTGTGATGTGGCTACAAGTGGAGTGATGTGTAAGGGTTGTCCCATGTGAAGGGAAAAAGGGGACATGGGTGTGTGAGATGTTGCAAGGGATGTTGGTGAGATGTCTAGGATACATGTCTAGTGGGTAAGCAGGGTATCCTAGGCTGATTTTCCAGATTTAATAAATCTAGAAAATAGGATAATGTGTAGGATTTTATACACCTAGGTCTAAAATTAGGTATATAATTTTATTATGCATGATCTGATGTGGGGTTCCAGATGTGATTTTGTGGATGCGTAGGTTTTTGTGTCTATAGGTTTTATTGCTCTTTTGCCCTCCAAACCTCTTATAAATAAAGGGCTTGGATCCCCTTTTTCTATTGGAGAAGTTTTTCCTAAGAAATTTTTTGAAATTTTTGAGAAGAGTTATTTGATTACCAATTTTTGTAGCAAGCAAGTCTTCTAATAGGATCAAGTGTTCTCTGGTGTTCTAATTTTGCTCTATTGTAGGGAGCCTTTAGGAGGAATCTACCCTTTTTTTATGGAGGACTTCATCCTTTTGTGTATTCTTTCGCTACCACCAGGTTTATTCTTTCATCGTGTCATTTATAAAATCATTTATTCTGCATTTTGTATTGAAATTCACATCCATTTGCCAATTTTACACTTTTATCCCAAAATTGCAATCATCCCTTACAAGGCACAATTTTAGCATAACCCAAAATCATGGTCGTCCCTTATGGGGCATGATTTCAGATTTACTATATTTTGGGGGTAAGTTTTCACTCCCAAAATCTCATTTCCACTTGCATATTCTATTTAGGCCATAACACTATTATGTACATTCTATTTTTTGAATTATTTCATTTCATTGCATCTTGTCTTGTTCATTTCCAATAAGATCAAAAATCACTTTTTTTTGAACAATCATCTAAAAGGACCAAGGGGACTTGACTGTTGCACCTCCAAGCTTAGTCTTACAGTGTCCAAAGTAGGCCCCCAAATACTGATCAAATTTTCTAGGCTATTGTGATTTTTTTTTACATTTTTTGAGGTTGCTTGGATATTTTGGATACAAGTAAAAGATGAAGTTGGTCATCAAATTAGATAAGTGTTCTAATTTAATATATTAGGCTATTTATTGTTTTATTTCTACCCATTTCTATTCAAAATATATATCTTAGATAAAATAGAAAGTATTTTGATTATATTTTAGGCATTTAAAATAGAGGCATATAGTTTAAATTCTAGGATAAATTTTGTTTGTGCATTCTCTCAAAATCCTTTCTAGAAATAAAAATACCTATTTCATTGCAAGTTAGGGTTTAGTCATCATTGAAAATCAATAATCATTCTAGAGTTAGTCCTTTATTTCTTTCATTGATTATTTGTCTTACATTAGATTGCATTGTGATTACTTTAATATATACATCAAACATATCCACCCTAGACTTGGATCGAGTCCTAAAACCATTCCTGGCGAACCCTTCAATCCCTAAGTCCCTGAGTGTAGAGAATATAACATACCCCCATGGCCACCTTGAATTCTATAAGATCTAATCGAGGATCATATACGGTAGTGAATTTTTCCCCATCTACATATTTGGTGAACCAACATGAAGACATGTTTTACTGTCCAAGATAGGAAGCCTCTTCATTTTTTTTGAAAAATTTAAGCAAGACCATTAATTTTATTTGTTTAGAATTAGAAAACAATAAGAACATCTTAAAATATTCTTGTGTGTTTCTTGTTAGTGTTCTCATATATCCTTTCCCTTCCTCCTAATGGCTCCCAACACTAGGAGTGAGTTAAAGCTTTTAGAACTTGATCAATTTTTTTAAGAAGAGGATCATATTGATAGGGAGAATCAAAATCTAGATGTAGAAGAGGAAAAATGAAGAAATTGATATTAAATTTGATCCTCTTGAGGGGCCTAATGGAGGCTTCACTTTCATATTATTTGATCATATATGGGGATTTATAAAACACCATAGAGAGGCTTTGGTTAAAGCCATGGAAGAGGAATCCCAACTCAAAAGAGGTGAGATATCTTTTCCTCCAACCATCTCTTTTAGGAATGTTCATAACAACCCCTTGTTTGAATCTTCACATCATGCTAATCCTTTTCATATACCAACATATGCTACTACCATAACCACTAATTTTGGGGTAATTCTACAAGTTCCTCCAACTAGTAGTGCATATCAAGACTATGTTCAATTTCCTCCTCATTCTAGTCATCTCAACATTCATGCTTCTATTCCACAAAATTTTAGTTATCCTCCATATAAAGATACAACATATCATAACCCATACCATAATAGTGTTAATACCTCCTACATTCACCAATTTATCTTTAAAAATCCTACCTATACCCCTCCCCTAGGGAACCTAGGGGTATTGCACAACAACAATCCTAACATGTAAAGTTTAACAAGTGTGGTGAAGAAATTGGTTTCAAGAGTGGATATGATACAACCTCCAAGTTTCACCTACAACTACAAGGAAATGTGCAATCAGCCCTTAGACCTTATTGTCACTTCTAAGTCCTACCCTAAGCATTTTCCAATGCTGATTTTGCCTATTTATAAAGTAATAGAGGACCCGATTGGACATTTAAGGATATTTATAACAACATGCCATGATATTATATATGATGACATGTTGTTTCTAAAGACATTCCTTAAAAACCTTGGTGGTTTGGCATTGGAATGGTATTATTAGTTGCCTTATCATTCTTTGAGGAATTTTGAAGAGACAACAAAATTGTTTGTTCAATAATTCAAAGCTTATGTTGAGAAATATGTGACTATGAAATATGTTTATATGTTGAAACAAGGTAAAGATGTAAGTTTTTTTTAATTCTTGTTTGGTTGGAGAATTTTAGTTGGAAAATTGAGATATAATTTACCTCCTCGTGACATGCCTGAGATATTTATTAGAAATTTAAAAGAGCAAATATCTTATGAATTGGAAACAATAACTATTACCTCTTTTGAAGAAGCAATAAACCTGGAAATAAGGGTAGAGCAAGCCCTCATTCGAAGAGTTCAAATTAAGGCAAATAAAGAAGATAGGGCCACAAAAAAATATTATAAGAACAAGCATGTATTTGGTGATGGGGTAATAGATAGTAGGCCAATTAACAATGTTGTTAACACCCTACAAAATATGGTGCTTAGTCAACCTCAAAAAATCCCAACAAGGAATTTCAAAAGACTCAACACACCTATGAATGTGGTCCTAAAGAAACTTTTTGAAGCAATATGATTGAGTTACCTCCTGTACAACAATATAATACCAAAACTAATTGGTATAACCCTAGTTAACATTGTGAATATCATAGAGTGAAGGGGAACATGAAAAATTCATGTAAGAAGTTGACACATATGGTTCAAGACTTAATTCATGAAGTTTACCTTGTTATAGAGGGTCCTCAACCTAATCCTAAAATAAAAGATAAACCTCCTACTCAATAAACACCCACAACTAATCAATACATGGGGATATTCCAAGACCCCCTACCTAAGCATGGGAAATAGGAAATTAATAAAGTGTCATATCATAATATGCCACCTCTCTACAACAACATGGTTGATATGATAGCAATAAGGCAACAAGATCAAGCTCAACTAACTCAACAATCTCAACAATCTCAATAAGAGATGAGTTCTACATCCAACCAACCTTCAAAACTACCTTTAGTTTTGAAGAGTACCCAAAAAAGGATCACAAGAGTAGAAAATCCATCTTTTGTTGGCAATTTTGGGTACCTTGGGTACATTGCCTTTGCTCAAGTGTATAAGTTGTCATTGATGTCAAGAAGCTTTTGAAGGAATTTGATTTGATGTAAAATAATTTGTTTTGATGAAGGTTACGACATGACAGGTTCAAAAGAAAGCAAGTTAGAAAAGTGTCGCGATATCGCGACATGTCGCAGTTTCACGACTCAAAGAGGAGAGAGAATGTTCGGAGTCAGAAATGTCACGATTTCATGACATATTGCAAGGAAATGTTGAATGGACAAAAAAGTGTCATGATTTCACGACATAATGCAGGAGAGAGAGTCCTGGGGAAAAAGTGTCACGATATCGCGACATGTCGGGTTTTTGTGACCCGAAGAAAAGAAAAGCGCTAAGGAGAAAAAGTGTCGCAATTTCACGATAGGTTGCAAAGAAGACGTACAGAAGCTGAAAGCGTCATGATTTCATGACAGGTTGAAGAGAAAGCTTACAGATGTAGAAAGTGTCACGATTTCATGACTGATTGAGATGGCAGCATACGGTTGGAGAAAGTGTCACGATTTCATGACAGAAACAAAAAGCAGGTCTTCAACAAGAGAAGAGTCACGATTTCATGACAGAAGCAAAATGAAAGAGCTTGGAAGAAGAAGCATCATGATTTCATGACAAATTCAAGAAGGAAGAGCTCAAAGGCGAAAGTGTCACGATTTCGTGACATGTCATGTTTTTGCTAGTGCAAGCAGAGAAGAGTGCAAGGAAGCGAAAGTGTCACGATTTTGCGATAGAAATTGAAAGCAGGTCTTCTATAGGAGAAGTGTCACGATTTCGTGACAAAAGCAGAAAGGAGGTCGACGAAGGGAGAAGTGTCGCGATATCGTGACAAAAGCAAAGTTGATGCTGACAAAGACAAAAGTGTCACGATATCACGACAAGAGCTTAGTTGAAGTCGTCAAAGGCTGAAGTGTCACGATATCATGACAAAATCCAAAAGAAAGTGTATGGTTGCAAAGGTGTCATGATATCGTGACATGTTGTAGTTTCACGATAGAAGCTATAGAAGAGTTACAGAGGTAGTGAAGCCGACAAAGTTAAATTTGAGCCGATGAAGATTAGGGCTTGCAGCCGACGTAGATTAGGGTTTGTTTTTGGTATAACTGACTAAGATTAAGGTTTTGATCTTGAAAGTGTTATTATAAAAGGAGGGCTATTTGGAGAGTTGAACAGGTAATGAGTTGTGCGTTGCGACGTTCGCTGATAGAGCACAGAGTGAGAAGTTCGATCACCGAGAGCAGAGTGCAAAATTTGATCGAAGTGTGCAAAGTGAGCGAAGAGTCATGGTGAATTTTTCTAAGCACCGTTGTGTTTGCGCAGATAGTGCAAAGGTTGAAGTTCGACCAAAATGTGGTTGTGATTGTGCAGAGAGAGCAGAGGACTTGTGAGCTGAGTTTGATAGTTCTATCAAAGAACTTGAGGACAGAGATGTATTGGTTCTATGAGAAGAACCTGAGGATAGATTTGGTTGTTGAGCTACTGTGGACGTGATCATAGAAGGCAGAGGTCTCTTAGGCTAAGCATTGAGGACAGGAGGTCTTCGGTGGAAAGGAGTTCCACTTGCTGGCAAGAGGTAGAGGCAGTTGATCTTCCGAGGGATCATTTCCAGAGTAGAGGGGAAGGTATCTCCTTTGAGCAGAGGCTCATAAATTTTGATTGGGGGAAGGTATCTCCTTTGGGCCGAGGCTCATAAACATTGTAATTGGGAAGGATTCCCAAAGAACTTTGAGATAACTTTTAGAGAAAAGTTTTTGTGGATGTAGCCCAACCATTTTGGGTGAACCACATTAAAAATGGGTCTTCAATGTGTGATGCTTTCTGTCTTGATTAATGTTGTGTTGATGCCACTGCTATCTAAAGTTAAAATTATTAATTGGTTAAGTCTTATACTGTTCACCCCCCTCTCAGTATAAGCTTGTGTTCTTCAATTGGTATCAGAGTGGGTCTCTCCAGAAAGAGCCTAACAGCTTGGAGAAGGATCTATCAGAGGAACATACAGATTCAGAAAGAGATGAAGAGGTTGAGTTCGATCTCAAAGGTGAATTCTTCTTGGCTTTAAGAAAGCTTGAGAAATTCAAGGAAGAGAATTTTGTTCTCAAGCATCAATGTCAGGAAGAAGAGATAGCAAGATCAGAATTGTCTCAAAGTGTTATAGACTTCAAAATTCTAGTTGAAGAAGGGAAGAAGGTTGAACAGGTTCTAACAGAGGCTCTAAAAGGAAAGGAAGCTGATTGCGAGAAACTAGAAGAAGAGGTTATGTCTCTTAGAGTGAAGTTGGAACAGTTGGCTCTCAAACAAAATACTCCGTGTGAAAAGCAAAAGAAGGATGGTATCACCATTCATGAAACAGGGTCTTCGAGCAAGATCAATCTTCATCCTGAAGAGCGGTGGATTCCAGTTGGTCACAAGAAGAACAATCATCCAAGGCATCAAAACAGGTTACATAATACTTTCCATGGCTATTGTTTTTCTTGCAAGAAATTTGGTCACAAAGCTATGCATTGCAATAAGTCTTTGAATAGCCATAGTAAGGAAAATGTTAACTCTTTTGCACCTCTTATGAATAAAAATGTCATGTGTTACAAGTGCAAGAATTTTGGGCATATAGCAAGGATGTGCAGTTTGGATAGATCTAGCCTTGAGTTCACTAAAAAGAGAAATGAGATCAAATCTAAGTCAATGATAGTTCAAACTGCTTTTCATGCTCAAGACAAAGTAGAAAAATGGTATCTTGATAGTGGTTGTTCAAAACATATGACTGGTGAAAAGGAAAAGTTTTTGGTCTTAAAAAAAACAAACAGAGGAACAGTCAGTTTTGGAGATAATAGGTCAGCTAAAATATGTGGTAAAGGGACTCTTAGTTTGGATGGGAAATCCAAAACAAAAAATGTGCTTTATGTAGAAGGCCTAAGACATAATCTTCTAAGTGTGAGTCAACTTTGTGATCAAGGGCACATAGTATCTTTCTTTTCAGATAGATGTGAGATAAGTAAAGAAAAAAATGGAAAACTCATTGCGAGTGCTACAAGGACTCCAAACAATCTTTACATGCTAAGTGAGATAAAAAGGGAAAAGTGTTTTCTAACTCAAGAAGATGAGAGTTGGCTATGGCATAAAATATTGGGGCATTTGAGCTTTGATAATCTTGTCAATATTAGTAACAAGGAAGCAAGAAGAGACTTGCCCAAAATAAAAAGGCCCCATAACATCATTTGCGGTCCTTGTCAACATGGAAAACAGACCAGAACCAGTTTCAAATCAAAAGGGTATACTTCTTCAAAACCATTGGATCTTATTCATACTGATTTATGTGGCCCTACCAGAACTCAGAGCATTCAGGGAGAAAGCTACTTCATGTTGTTTATAGATGATTATTCTAGAATGACTTGGGTTACTTTTCTCAAAGAAAAATTTGAAGCTTTTGAAAAATTTAAAGCTTTCAAAGAAATGATTGAAAATGAGACCGACAAGAGAATCAAATGCTTAAGATCAGATAGAGGAGGAGAGTTCACTTCAAATGAATTTGTGGAATACTGTGAGCAACAAGGAATCAAAAGAGAATATTCAGCAATAAGAACTCCTCAACAAAATGGAGTAGTTGAAAGGAAAAATAGAACTATTGAAAATATGGCTAGAGCTATGTTAAATGAGTCAAAACTTTTAGATGGCTTTTGGAAAGAGGCGATCAAGTACAATAGTCTACATTATCACCAGGGCCCAACTTAGAGTCAATCATCATAAAACTCCTTATGAGTTGTGGAAAGGAAGACCAACTACAGTAAAATACTTCAAAGTGTTTGGGAGTAAGTGCTTCATCAGAAGGGAAGATCAGAATTTGGGTAAGTTTGATCCTAGGTGTGATGAGGGAATCTTTCTTGGATATTCCAGCAGAAGCAAGGCCTACAGATGCTTCAACAAAAGAACTCATACAGATTGTAGAGAGCATAAATGTAACGATTGATGAAAAGACAGGGATAAGAGAACCAGTCAAGGAACTCGGTGATGAAATTTGTCAAGAAGAATTCAGAGAGGTTTCAGATGAAGAAGAGGAAAGACAACAATCGCTTCCCAAAACTCCTTCACGATATGTTTCGAAACATCATCCCAAATATTTGATCATTGGTGATCCAAATAGCAGGCAAAAAAGAAGAAGAGTCATTCCTTCACATGATTCTACAAATGTTTCATTATTATCTCAGATTGAGCCAAAATATTTCAGTGAAGCATGTGCGAGATAAGTTTTGGGTAAAAGCAATGGATGAAGAGCTAAATCAAATAGAGAAAAGTGAAACTTGGGATTTGGTTCCAAGACCTAAGGACAAGAATGTCATTGGCACAAAATGGATATTCAGAAATAAACTCAATGAGGATGGAAAGATTGTCAGAAACAAAGCTAGGTTAGTCTGCAAAGGTTATGCTCAAGTAGAAGGTGTTGATTTCGAAGAGACGTTTGCTCCTGTTGCTCGTCTTGAAGCTATCAGAATGTTTTTGGCCCTTTCAAGCTTCAAATCATTCAAGGTATATCAAATGGATGTAAAGTCAGCTTTTCTAAATGGGGTGTTGGTAGAAGAAGTCTACATAGAACAGCCAGAAGGAGTGTCTCTCTCAGAACAGTCAGACTATGTGTGTAAACTAAAAAAGGCCTTGTATGGGTTAAAGCAAGCACCTAGGGCTTGGTACTCAAGACTTGACAGTTATCTTCATGAGCAAGGTTTCGGGAAAGGTGTGGCAAGATAGCAATTTGTATATTAAGGATGAAGGTGATGATATGTTGATTATGGTTGTCTATGTTGATGATATTATTTTTGGGAGAAATAATACTTAGATGTGGAAAGATTTTGTTAACACCATGCGAAGGAATTTGAGATGTCTATGATTGGAGAGCTGTCATTCTTTTTAGGTCTTCAGATTGCTCAATCAAAAGATGGTGTATTTCTCTCTCAAGGGAAGTATATCAAAGAAATGTTGAAGAAATTTGGGATGATGGACAGCAAACCAGTATGTACTCCAATGATTACAGGGTGCAAGATGAGTAAAGATGATGAATCTCCAATGGCAGATCAAAAGTTGTACAGATCAATGATTGGCAGTTTATTATATGTTACAGCTACTAGACCAGATATCATGCAAGCAGTTGGGTTAGTAGCAAGATTTTAGGCAGCTCCAAAATATTCTCATGTTATAGCAGTTAAGAGGATATTCAGATATCTGAAGGGCACTATGGACTTTGGGCTTTGGTATCCCAAAGGTGATGATTTCACCCTCACGGCCTATACAGATGCAGATTGGGCAGGCAGTACTGATGACAGGAAAAGCACTAGTGGTGGAGCATTCTTTCTGGGAAAGAGTTTGGTTTCTTGGCTAAGTAAGAAACAACCTTCAGTTTCCTTATCTACAATAGAGGCTGAATACATAGCAACAATGGTTGGGTGTACACAGGTTTTATGGATGAAAACCACCTTGGAGGATTTCAAAGTCAAGCATGAACAACCCATCTCCATACTTTGTGATAATACAAGTGCCATAAGTATTTCCAAAAATCCGGTAATGCACTCAAGGACAAAGCATATTTCCATCAAGTATCACTTTCTAAGGGAGAAAGTGCAAGACAAGCAGGTCAAGCTAGAGTATGTGTCTACTAAAGAGCAGATTGCAGATATCTTCACCAAACCTCTTCCAAGAGATACGTTTGAGTATCTAAGGGAGAAATTGGGAGTTGTACTCCCACCCCAGAATTAATCACCTCATCAGGAGGTGGGGGAGGGACCAAGCTAAGAGGCTCATTCTTAGTCCCGAGCCCCAAAGGTGACCCTTTGCCATTGATGACAAAGGGGGAGAGATATGAGTAAGGGGAGAGCTTCAAGTGAAGAGGAAAGCTTCAAGTCAGGGGAGCAAAACTTCAAAGGAAGATTCTCAGTTGTGGGCATAGTTTCTCAGTTGTTAGCACAGTTGGTTTCAGTTTTGGCTCTTGAGAAGTGTTTTCAGTAAAGGTTTGCCATCAATGACAAAGGGGGAGATTGTTGGCAATTTTGGGTACCTTGGGTACATTGCCTTTGCTCAAGTGTATAAGTTGTCATTGATGTCAAGAAGCTTTTGAAGGAATTTGATTTGATGTAAAATAATTTGTTTTGATGAAGGTTACGACATGACAGGTTCGAAAGAAAGCAAGTTAGAAAAGTGTCACGATATCGCGACATGTCGATTTTCGCGACTCAAAGAGAAGAGAGAATGTTGAGAAATGTCATAATTTCGTGACATATTGCAAGGAAGGTTGAACAGACGAAAAAGTGTCATGATTTCATGACATAATGTAGGAGAGAGAGTCCGGGAGAAAAAGTGTCACGATATCGTGACATGTCGAGTTTCGTGACTGAAGAAAAGAAAAGCGCTAAGGAGAAAAAGTGTCACAATTTCGTGACATGTTGCAAAGAAGAGTTAAGATGAAGAGCGTCACGATTTCATGACATGTGAAGAGAAAGTTATGGATGAGAAGTGTCATGATTTTGCGACAGTTGAGATAGAATAGTTGGAGAAAGTGTCATGATTTCATGATAGAAAGAGAAAGCTAGGAGAAGTGTCATGATTTCATGACAAGCAAAAGAAAGAGCTTGGAAGAAGAAAGTGTCATGATTTCACAAAAATTAAGAAGGAAGAGCTAAAGGCGAAAGTGTCACGATTTCGATGACATTAAGAAGAGAAGAGTGCAAGGAAGCGAAAGTGTCACGATTTCGTGATAGAAATAGAATGTAGGTCTTCTATAGGAGAAGTGTCATGATTTCATGACAAAAGAGAAAGGAGGTCGACGAAGGGAGAAGTGTCGCGATATCGTGACAAAAGCAAAGTTGATGTCGACAAAGACAAAAGTGTCGTGATATCATGACAAGAGCTTAGTTGAAGTCGTCAAAGGCTAAAGTGTCACGATATTGCAACAAAAGCCAAAAGAAAGTGTACGGTTGCAAAGGTGTCATGATATCGTGACATGTTGTAGTTTCATGGCAGAAGCTACAGAAGAGTTACAGAGGCAGTGAAGCCGACAAAGTTAAATTTGAGCTGACAAAGATTAGGGCTTGTAGGGATAGTAGGGTTTGGGCGACTAAGATTAAGATTTTGATCTTGAAAGTGTTATTATAAAAGGAGGGTTGTTTGGAGAGTTGAGAGTATGTTGTATTGCGAGTTCGTAGATAGAGCGTAGAGTGAGAAGTTTGATCATTGAGAGCAGAGTGCAAAATTTGATAAAGTGGAGAGTGAGCGAAGAAGGAAGAAGGAAGAAGTGAAGGTTGAAGTGAAAATGGGTGTGATTGGAAAAGAGAGAGGACTTGGGGGGAAGTTTGATAGTTCTATGGAAGAACTTGAGGAAGAGTGTATTGGTTCTATGAGAAGAACCTAAGGATAGATTTGGTTGCGAGCTACGTGGAGGTGATCATAGATGAGGCGAGAGGTCTCTTAGGCTAAGCATTGAGGACAGGAGGTCTTCGATGGAAAGGAGTTCCATGTGCTGGCAAGAGGTAGAGGTAGTTGATCTTTTGAGGGATCATTTCTAGAGCATAGGGGAAGGTATCTCCTTTGAGTTGAGGCTCATAAATTTTGATTGGGAGAAGGTATCTCCTTTGGGTCGAGGCTCATAAACATTGTAACTGGGAAGGTATTCCCAAAGAACTTTGAGATAAATTTTAGAGAAAGAAGTTTTTGTGGATGTAGCCCAACCATTTTGGGTGAACCACGTTAAAAATGGGTCTTCAATGTGTGATGCTTTCTGTCTTGATTAATGTTGTGTTGATGCCATTGCTATCTAAAGTTAAAATTATTAATTGGTTAAGTCTTATACTGTTCACCCCCCCTCTTAGTATAAGCTTGTGTTCTTCAATTGGTATCAGAGCGGGTCTCTCCAGAAAGAGCCTAACAGCTTGGAGAAGGATCTATCAGAGGAACATACAGATTCAGAAAGAGATGAAGAGGTTGAGTTCGATCTCAAAGGTGAATTCTTCTTGGCTTTAAGAAAGCTTGAGAAATTCAGGGAAGAGAATTTTGTTCTCAAGCATCAATGTCAGGAAGAAGAGATAGCAAGATCAAAATTGTCTCAAAGTGTTATAGACTTCAAAATTCTAGCTGAAGAAGGGAAGAAGGTTGAACAGGCTCTAAAAGGAAAGGAAGCTGATTGCGAGAAACTAGAAGAAGAGGTTATGTCTCTTAGAGTGAAGTTGGAACAATTGGCTCTCAGACAGAATACTCCGTGTGAAAAGCAAAAGAAGGATGGTATCACCATTCATGAAATAGGGTCTTCGAGCAAGATCAATCTTCATCCTGAAGAGCGGTGGATTCCAGTTGGTCACAAGAAGAACAATCATCCAAGGCATCAAAACAGGTTACATAATACTTTCCATGGCTATTGTTTTTCTTGCAAGAAATTTGGTCACAAAGCTATGCATTGCAATAAGTCTTTGAATAGCCATAGTAAGGAAAATGTTAACTCTTTTGCACCTCTTATGAATAAAAATGTCATGTGTTACAAGTGCAAGAATTTTGGGCATATAGCAAGGATGTGCAGTTTGGATAGATCTAGCCTTGAGTTCACTAAAAAGAGAAATGAGATCAAATCTAAGTCAATGATAGTTCAAACTGCTTTTCATGCTCAAGACAAAGTAGAAAAATGGTATCTTGATAGTGGTTGTTCAAAACATATGACTGGTGAAAAGGAAAAGTTTTTGGTCTTAAAAGAAACAAACAGAGGAACAGTCAGTTTTGGAGATAATAGGTCAGCTAAAATCTGTGGTAAAGGGACTCTTAGTTTGGATGGGAAATCCAAAATAGAAAATGTGCTTTATGTAGAAGGCCTAAGACATAATCTTCTAAGTGTGAGTCAACTTTGTGATCAAGGGCACATAGTATCTTTCTTTTCGGATAGATGTGAGATAAGTAAAGAAAAAAATGGAAAACTCATTGCGAGTGCTACAAGGACTCCAAACAATCTTTACATGCTAAGTGAGATAAAAAGGGAAAAGTGTTTTCTAACTCAAGAAGATGAGAGTTGGCTATGGCATAAAATATTGGGGCATTTGAGCTTTGATAATCTTGTCAATATTAGTAACAAGGAAGCAGTTAGAGACTTGCCCAAAATAAAAAGGCCCCATAACATCATTTGCGGTCCTTGTCAACATGGAAAACATACCAGAACCAGTTTCAAATCAAAAGGGTATACTTCTTCAAAACCATTGGATCTTATTCATACTGATTTATGTGGCCCTACCAGAACTCAGAGCATTCAGGGAGAAAGCTACTTCATGTTGTTTATAGATGATTATTCTAGAATGACTTGGGTTACTTTTCTCAAAGAAAAATCTGAAGCTTTTGAAAAATTTAAAGCTTTCAAAGAAATGATTGAAAATGAGACTGACAAGAGAATCAAATGCTTAAGATCAGATAGAGGAGGAGAGTTCACTTCAAATGAATTTGTGGAATACTGTGAGCAACAAGGAATCAAAAGAGAATATTCAACAACAAGAACTCCTCAACAAAATGGAGTAGTTGAAAGGAAAAATAGAACTATTGAAAATATGGCTAGAGCTATGTTAAATGAGTCAAAACTTTCAGATGGCTTTTGGAAAGAGGCGGTCAGTACAACAGTCTACATTATCACCAGGGCCCAACTTAGAGTCAATCATCATAAAACTCCTTATGAGTTGTGGAAAGGAAGACCAGCTACAAGTAAAATACTTCAAAGTGTTTGGGAGTAAGTGCTTCATCCGAAGGGAAGATCAGAATTTGGGTAAGTTTGATCCTAGGTGTGATCTAAGAATCTTTCTTGGATATTCCAACGAAGCAAGGCCTACAGATGCTTCAACAAAAGAACTCATACAGTTGTAGAGAGCATAAATGTAATAGTTGATGAAAAGACAGGGATAAGAGAACCAGTCAAGGAACTCAGTGATGAAATTTGTCAAGAAGAATTGAGAGAGGTTTCAGATGAAGAAGAGGAAAGACAACAACTGCTTCCCAAAACTCCTTCATGATATGTTCAGAAACATCATCCCAAATATTTGATCATTGGTGATCCAAATAGCAGGCAAACAAGAAGAAGAGTCATTCCTTCACATGATTCTACAAATGTTTCATTATTATCTCAGATTGAGCCAAAATATTTCAGTGAAGCATGTGCAGATAAGTTTTGGGTAAAAGCAATGGATGAAGAGCTAAATCAAATAGAGAAAAGTGAAACTTGGGATTTGGTTCCAAGACCTAAGGACAAGAATGTCATTGGCACAAAATGGATATTCAGAAATAAACTCAATGAGGATGGAAAGATTGTCAAAAACAAAGCTAGGTTAGTCTGCAAAGGTTATGCTCAAGTAGAAGGTGTTGATTTCGAAGAGACGTTTGCTCTTGTTGCTCGTCTTGAAGCTATCAGAATGTTTTTGGCCCTTTCAAGCTTCAAATCATTCAAGGTATATCAAATGGATGTAAAGTCAGCTTTTCTAAATGGGGTGTTGGTAGAAGAAGTCTACATAGAACAGCCAGAAGGAGTGTCTCTCTCAAATCAGTCAGACTATGTGTGTAAACTAAAAAAGGCCTTGTATGGGTTAAAGCAAGCACCTAGGGCTTGGTACTCAAGACTTGACAGTTATCTTCATGAGCAAGGCTTCAGGAAAGGTGTGGCAGATAGCAATTTGTATATTAAGGATGAAGGTGATGATATGTTGATTATGGTTGTCTATGTTGATGATATTATTTTTGGGGGAAATAATACTCAGATGTGCAAAGATTTTGCTAACACCATGCGAAGGAATTTGAGAATGTCTGATTGGGGGGTCATTTCTTTTTTTTGTGTGATTGCTCAATCAAAATGAGGTGTATTTCTCTCTCGAGGAAAGATTACCAAAGAAAGTTGAAGAAATTTGGGGGGGGGGGAAAGAAAAAAATGTAAACCAATGATGGGGGGGGGGTGAGGAGGGAGGAGGGGGGAACAAAAGTGGTAAGATCAATGATTGGCGGTTTATTATATGTTACCGGAAGGTATCATGCGGGGTTGGGTTAGTAGCAAGATTTCAGGCAGCTCCAAAATATTCTCATGTTATAGCAGTTAAGAGGATATTCAGATATCTGAAGGGCACTATGGACTTTGGGCTTTGGTATCCCAAAGGTGATGATTTCACCCTCATGGCTTATACAGATGCAGATTGGGCAGGCAGTATTGATGACAGGAAAAGCACTAGTGGTGGAGCATTCTTTCTGGGAAAGAGTTTGGTTTCTTGGCTAAGTAAGAAACAACCTTCAGTTTCCTTATCTACAGTAGAGGTTGAATACATAGCAACAGTGGCTGGGTGTACACAGGTTTTATGGATGAAAACCACCTTGGAGGATTTCAAAGTCAAGCATGAACAACCCATCTCCATACTTTGTGATAATACAAGTGCCATAAGTATTTCCAAAAATCTGGTAATGCACTCAAGGACAAAGCATATTTCCATCAAGTATCACTTTCTAAGGGAGAAAGTGCAAGACAAGCAAGTCAAGCTAGAGTATGTGTCTACTAAAGAGCAGATTGCAGATATCTTCACCAAACCTCTTCCAAGAGATACGTTTGAGTATCTAAGGGAGAAATTGGGAGTTGTACTCCCACCCCAAAATTAATCACCTCATCAGGAGGTGGGGGAGGGACCAAGCTAAGAGGCTCATTCTTAGTCCCGAGCCCCAAAGGTGACCCTTTGCCATTGATGACAAAGGGGGAGAGATATGAGTAAGGGGGAGAGCTTCAAGTGAAGAGGAAATCTTCAAGTCAGGGGAGCAAAACTTCAAAGGAATATTCTCGGTTGTGGGCATAGTTCTCGTTGTTAGCACAGTTGGTTTCAGTTTTGGCTCTTGAGAAGTGTTTTCAGTAAAGGTTTGCCATCAATGACAAAGGGGGAGATTGTTGGCAATTTTGGGTACCTTGGGTACATTGCCTTTGCTCAAGTGTATAAGTTGTCATTGATGTCAAGAAGCTTTTGAAGGAATTTGATTTGATGTCAAATAATTTGTTTTGATGAAGGTTACGGCATGACAGGTTCAAAAGAAAGCAAGTTAGAAAAGTGTCGCGATATCGCGACATGTCATATTTTCGTGACTCAAAGAGGAGAGAGAAGTTGAGTAGAAAAGTGTCATGATTTCGTGACATATTGAAGGAAGGTTGAAGATGAAAAGTGTCACGATTTCATGACATATGTGGAGAGAGAGTCGAGAAAAAGTGTCACGATATCGACATGTTGGTTACAAGAAAGAAAAGGTAAGGAGAAAAAGTGTCGATTTTGTGATATGTAGAAAAAGAAAGTGCAGATTTTGATAAAAAGGTCAGATTTAAAAAGTGTCATGATTTATGTGACAAAGTAGAAAAAAGTGTACGATTTGAGGAAAGAAAGAAGAAAGTGTCACGATTTCATGACAATAAGAAGGAAGAGCTAAGGTAGAAAGTGTCATGATTTATGAAAGAAAAGAGTGTATGAAGCGAGAAGTGTCACGATTTCAGTGAAAGAAGAATGAAGTTTCTATAGGAGAAGTGTCATGATTTCATGACAAAAGGAAAGAAGGTCGACGAAGGGAGAAGTGTCGCGATATCATGACAAAAGCAAAGTTGATGCTGACAAAGACAAAAGTGTCGTGATATCGTGACAAGAGCTTAGTTGAATGTCAAAGGCTGAAGTGTCACGATATCATGACAAAAGCCAAAAGAAAGTGTACGGTTGCAAAGGTGTCATGATATCGTGACATGTTGTAGTTTCATGGCAAAAGCTATAGAAGAGTTACAAAGGTAGTGAAGCCGACAAAGTTAAATTTGAGCTGACGAAGATTAGGGTTTGCAGCTGACAAAGTTTAGGGTTGTGCAGACTAAGATTAAGGTTTTGATCTTGAAAGTGTTATTATAAAAGGAGGGTTGTTTGGAGAGTTGATGTGTGGTTAGTTGCGACGTTCAGAGATAGAGCGCAAAGTGAGAAGTTCAATCGTCGAGAGCGAGTGTGAAATTTGATCGAAGTGTGAGAGTGTGTGAAGAGCAGGTGTACAAGTATGTGGAGCGAGAGAGTGCAAAGGTTGAAGTGAGAAAATGGATGTGTTGCATAGAGAGTAGCGAGAGGACTTGTGAGCTGAGTTTGATAGTTCTATCAGAGAACTTGAGGACAGAGGTGTATTGGTTCTATGAGAAGAACCTAAGGATATATTTGGTTGTTGAGCTACTATGGACATGATCATAGAAGGTAGAGGTCTCTTAGGCTAAGCATTGAGGATAGGAGGTCTTCGGTGGAAAGGAGTTCCACTTGCTGGCAAGAGGTAGAGGCAGTTGATCTTCTGAGGGATCATTTCCAGAGTAGAGGGGAAGGTATCTCCTTTGAGTAGAGGCTCATAAATTTTGATTGGGGAAGGTATCTCCTTTGGGTTGAGGCTCATAAACATTGTAATTGGGAAGGATTCCCAAAGAACTTTGAGATAACTTTTAGAGAAAAGTTTTTGTGGATGTAGCCCAACCATTTTGGGTGAACCACGTTAAAAATGGGTCTTCAATGTGTGATGCTTTCTGTCTTGATTAATGTTGTGTTGATGCCACTTGCTATCTAAAGTTAAAATTATTAATTGGTTAAGTCTTATACTGTTCACCCCCCTCTCAGTATAAGCTTGTGTTCTTCAATTGGTATCAGAGCGGGTCTCTCCAGAAAGAGCCTAATAGCTTGGAGAAGGATCTATCAGAGGAACATACAGATTTAGAAAGAGATGAAGAGGTTGAGTTCGATCTCAAAGGTGAATTCTTCTTGGCTTTAAGAAAGCTTGAGAAATTTAGGGAAGAGAATTTTGTTCTCAAGCATCAATGTCAGGAAGAAGAGATAGCAAGATCAGAATTGTCTCAAAGTGTTATAGACTTCAAAATTCTAGCTGAAGAAGGGAAGAAGGTTGAACAGGTTCTGACAGAGGCTCTAAAAGGAAAGGAAGCTGATTGCGAGAAACTAGAAGAAGAGGTTATGTCTCTTAGAGTGAAGTTGGAACAATTGGCTCTCAGACAGAATACTCCGTGTGAAAAGCAAAAGAAGGATGGTATCACCATTCATGAAATAGGGTCTTCGAGCAAGATCAATCTTCATCCTGAAGAGCGGTGGATTCCAGTTGGTCACAAGAAGAACAATCATCCAAGGCATCAAAACAGGTTACATAATACTTTCCATGGCTATTGTTTTTCTTGCAAGAAATTTGGTCACAAAGCTATGCATTGCAATAAGTCTTTGAATAGCCATAGTAAGGAAAATGTTAACTCTTTTGCACCTCTTATGAATAAAAATGTCATGTGTTACAAGTGCAAGAATTTTGGGCATATAGCAAGGATGTGCAGTTTGGATAGATCTAGCCTTGAGTTCACTAAAAAGAGAAATGAGATCAAATCTAAGTCAATGATAGTTCAAACTGCTTTTCATGCTCAAGACAAAGTAGAAAAATGGTATCTTGATAGTGGTTGTTCAAAACATATGATTGGTGAAAAGGAAAAGTTTTTGGTCTTAAAAGAAACAAACAGAGGAACAGTCAGTTTTGGAGATAACAGGTCAACTAAAATCTATGGTAAAGGGACTCTTAGTTTGGATGGGAAATCCAAAACAAAAAATGTGCTTTATGTAGAAGGCCTAAGACATAATCTTCTAAGTGTGAGTCAACTTTGTGATCAAGGGCACATAGTATCTTTCTTTTCAGATAGATGTGAGATAAGTAAAGAAAAAAATGGAAAACTCATTGCGAGTGCTACAAGGACTCCAAACAATCTTTACATGCTAAGTGAGATAAAAAGGGAAAAGTGTTTTCTAACTCAAGAAGATGAGAGTTGGCTATGGCATAAAATATTGGGGCATTTGAGCTTTGATAATCTTGTCAATATTAGTAACAAGGAAGCAGTTAGAGACTTGCCCAAAATAAAAAGGCCCCATAACATCATTTGCGGTCCTTGTCAACATGGAAAATAGACCAGAACCAGTTTCAAATCAAAAGGGTATACTTCTTCAAAACCATTGGATCTTATTCATACTGATTTATGTGGCCCTACCGAACTCAGAGCATTCAGGGAGAAAGCTACTTCATGTTGTTTATAGATGATTATTCTAGAATGACTTGGGTTACTTTTCTCAAAGAAAAATCTGAAGCTTTTGAAAAATTTAAAGCTTTCAAAGAAATGATTGAAAATGAGACTGACAAGAGAATCAAATGCTTAAGATCAGATAGAGGAGGAGAGTTCACTTCAAATGAATTTGTGGAATACTATGAGCAACAAGGAATCAAAAGAGAATATTCAGCAGCAAGAACTCCTCAACAAAATGGAGTAGTTGAAAGGAAAAATAGAACTATTGAAAATATGGCTAGAGCTATGTTAAATGAGTCAAAACTTTCAGATGGCTTTTGGAAAGAGGCAGTCGAGTACAATGATCTACATTATCACCGAGGGCCCAACTTAGAGTCAATCATCATAAAACTCCTTATGAGTTGTGGAAAGGAAGACCAACTAGAGTAAAATACTTCAAAGTGTTTGGGAGTAAGTGCTTCATCAGAAGGGAAGATCAGAATTTGGGTAAGTTTGATCCTAGGTGTGATGAGGGAATCTTTCTTGGATATTCCAGCAGAAGCAAGGCCTACAGATGCTTCAACAAAAGAACTCATACAGTTGTAGAGAGCATAAATGTAACAGTTGATGAAAAGACAGGGATAAGAGAACCAGTCAAGGAACTCGGTGATGAAATTTGTCAAGAAGAATTCAGAGAGGTTTCAGATGAAGAAGAGGAAAGACAACAAGCTGCTTCCCAAAACTCCTTCACGATATGTTCAGAAACATCATCCCAAATATTTGATCATTGGTGATCCAAATAGCAGGCAAACAAGAAGAAGAGTCATTCCTTCACATGATTCTACAAATGTTTCATTATTATCTCAGATTGAGCCAAAATATTTCAGTGAAGCATGTGCAGGATAAGTTTTGGGTAAAAGCAATGGATGAAGAGCTAAATCAAATAGAGAAAAGTGAAACTTGGGATTTGGTTCCAAGACCTAAGGACAAGAATGTCATTGGCACAAAATGGATATTCAGAAATAAACTCAATGAGGATGGAAATATTGTCAGAAACAAAGCTAGGTTAGTCTGCAAAGGTTATGCTCAAGTAGAAGGTGTTGATTTCGAAGAGACGTTTGCTCCTGTTGCTCGTCTTGAAGCTATCAGAATGTTTTTGGCCCTTTCAAGCTTCAAATCATTCAAGGTATATCAAATGGATGTAAAGTCAGCTTTTCTAAATGGGGTGTTGGTAGAAGAAGTCTACATAGAACAACCGGAAGGAGTGTCTCTCTCGGAACAGTCGGACTATGTGTGTAAACTAAAAAAGGCCTTGTATGGGTTAAAGCAAGCACCTAGGGCTTGGTACTCAAGACTTGACAGTTATCTTCATGAGCAAGGCTTCAGGAAAGGTGTGGGAGATAGCAATTTGTATATTAAGGATGAAGTGATGATGATATGTTGATTATGGTTGTCTATGTTGATGATATTATTTTTGGGGGAAATAATACTCGGATGTGCAAAGATTTTGCTAACACCATGCGAAGGAATTTGAGATGTCTATGATTGGAGAGCTGTCATTCTTTTTAGGTCTTCGGATTGCTCAATCAAAAGATGGTGTATTTCTCTCTCAAGGGAAGTATATCAAAGAAATGTTGAAGAAATTTGGGATGATGGACAGCAAACCAGTATGTACTCCAATGATTACAGGGTGCAAGATGAGTAAAGATGATGAATCTCCAGTGGCAGATCAAAAGTTGTATAGATCAATGATTGGTAGTTTATTATATGTTACAGCTACCAGACCAGATATCATGCGAGCGATTGGGTTAGTAGCAAGATTTCGAGCAGCTCCAAAATATTCTCATGTTATAGCGAGTTAAGAGGATATTCGGATATCCGAAGGGCACTATGGACTTTGGGCTTTGGTATCCCAAAGGTGATGATTTCACCCTCACGGCTTATACGAGATGCAGATTGGGCGGGCAATATTGATGACAGGAAAAGCACTAGTGGTGGAGCATTCTTTTCGGGAAAGAGTTTGGTTTCTTGGCTAAGTAAGAAACAACCTTCATTTTCCTTATCTACAGCAGAGGCTGAATACATAGCAGCAGTGGCTGGGTGTACACAAGTTTTATGGATGAAAACCACCTTGGAGGATTTCAAAGTCAAGCATGAACAACCCATCTCCATACTTTGTGATAATACAAGTGCCATAAGTATTTCCAAAAATCCGGTAATGCACTCAAGGACAAAGCATATTTCCATCAAGTATCACTTTCTAAGGGAGAAAGTGCAAGACAAGCAGGTCAAGCTAGAGTATGTGTCTACTAAAGAGCAGATTGCAGATATCTTCACCAAACCTCTTCCAAGAGATACGTTTGAGTATCTAAGGGAGAAATTGGGAGTTGTACTCCCACCCCAGAATTAATCACCTCATCAGGAGGTGGGGGAGGGACCAAGCTAAGAGGCTCATTCTTAGTCCCGAGCCCCAAAGGTGACCCTTTGCCATTGATGACAAAGGGGGAGAGATATGAGTAAGGGGGAGAGCCTCCAAGTGAAGAGGAAAGCTTCAAGTCAGGGGGAGCAAAACTTCAAAGGAAGATTCTCAGTTGTAGGCATAGTTCTCAGTTGTTAGCACAGTTGGTTTCAGTTTTGGCTCTTGAGAAGTGTTTTCAGTAAAGGTTTGCCATCAATGACAAAGGGGGAGATTGTTGGCAATTTTGGGTACTTTGGGTACATTGCCTTTGCTCAAGTGTATAAGTTGTCATTGATGTCAAGAAGCTTTTGAAGGAATTTGATTTGATGTAAAATAATTTGTTTTGATGAAGGTTACAGCATGACAGGTTCGAAAGAAAGCAAGTTAGAAAAGTGTCACGATATCGCGACATGTCGTAGTTTCATGACTCAAAGAGGAGAGAGAATGTTTAGAGTCAGAAATGTCATGATTTCGTGACATATTGCAAGGAAGGTTGAAGGAGAAAAAGTGTCACGATTTCGTGACATAATTGTAGGAGAGAGAGTCGAGAAAAAGTGTCACGATATCATGACATGTCGGATTTTCGTGACTCAAGAAAAGAAAAGAGTAAGGAGAAAAAGTGTCATGATTTTGTGATATGTTGCAAAGAAGAGGAAGATAAAGCGTCACGATTTTGTGACATGAAGAGAAAGAAAGAAGTGTCATGATTTAGAAAAGGAGATAGAGAAAGTGTCATGATTTTGTGACTGAAAGAAAGAGAGAGAAGTGTCATGATTTTGTGACAAAGAAAAGAAAGAGGAAGAAGAAGTGTCATGATTTTGTGACAAATTCAAGAAGGAAGAGTAAAGGAGAAAGTGTCATGATTTGTGAAAAGAAATGAAGAAGTGTAGATTTTGAAGAAGGAGTCTAGGAGAAGTGTCATGATTTCATGACAAAAAAAAAGGAGGTCGAGAAGGGAGAAGTGTCGTGATATCATGACAAAAGCAAAGTTGATGTTGACAAAGACAAAAGTGTCGCGATATCGCGACAAGAGCTTAGTTGAAGTCGTCAAAGGCTAAAGTGTCACGATATCGTGACAAAAGCCAAAAGAAAGTGTACGGTTGCAAAGGTGTCATGATATCGCGACATGTTGTAGTTTCATGGTAGAAGCTATAGAAGAGTTACAGAGGCAGTGAAGCGACAAAGTTAAATTTGAGTCGACAAAGATTAGGGTTGTACAAACGTAGTTTAGGGTTGTGTTAAGACTAAGATTAAGGTTTTGATCTTGAAAGTGTTATTATAAAAGGAGGGTTGTTTGGAGAGTTGAGGTTGTTGTTGTGAGTTCATAGATAGAGCGGAGTGAGAAGTTCGATCACGAGAGCAGAGTGAAAATTGATCGAAGTGTGAGAGTGTGCGAAGAGGGAAGAAGAGAAGAAGTGCAAGATGTGTATGGTAGTTGAAGAGTAGAGAGGACTTGTGAGCTGAGTTTGATAGTTCTATCGAGAACTTGAGGACAGAGGATTGGTTCTATGAGAAGAACTCGAGGATAGATTTGGTTGTGAGTATTGGACGTGATCATAGAAGGCAGAGGTCTCTTAGGCTAAGCATTGAGGACAGGAGGTCTTCGGTGGAAAGGAGTTCCACTTGCTGGCAAGAGGTAGAGGTAGTTGATCTTCTGAGGGATCATTTCTAGAGTAGAGGGAAGGTATCTCCTTTGAGTAGAGGCTCATAAATTTTGATTAGGGGAAGGTATCTCCTTTGGGCTGAGGCTCATAAACATTGTAATTGGGAAGGATTCCCAAAGAACTTTGAGATAAATTTTAGAGAAAAGTTTTTGTGGATGTAGCCCAACCTTTTTGGGTGAACCACGTTAAAAATGGGTCTTCAATGTGTGATGCTTTCTGTCTTGATTAATGTTGTGTTGATGCCACTGCTATCTAAAGTTAAAATTATTAATTGGTTAAGTCTTATACTGTTCACCCCCCCCTCTCAGTATAAGCTTGTGTTCTTCAATTGGTATCGGAGCGGGTCTCTCCAGAAAGAGCCTAACAGCTTGGAGAAGGATCTATCAGAGGAACATACAGATTCAGAAAGAGATGAAGAGGTTGAGTTCGATCTCAAAGGTGAATTCTTCTTGGCTTTAAGAAAGCTTGAGAAATTTAGGGAAGAGAATTTTGTTCTCAAGCATCAATGTCAGGAAGAAGAGATAGCAAGATCAGAATTGTCTCAAAGTGTTATAGACTTCAAAATTCTAGCTGAAGAAGGGAAGAAGGTTGAACAGGTTCTGACAGAGGCTCTAAAAGGAAAGGAAGCTGATTGCGAGAAACTAGAAGAAGAGGTTATGTCTCTTAGAGTGAAGTTGGAACAGTTGGCTCTCAGACAGAATACTCCGTGTGAAAAGCAAAAGAAGGATGGTATCACCATTCATGAAATAGGGTCTTCGAGCAAGATCAATCTTCATCCTGAAGAGCGGTGGATTCCAGTTGGTCACAAGAAGAACAATCATCCAAGGCATCAAAACAGGTTACATAATACTTTCCATGGCTATTGTTTTTCCTGCAAGAAATTTGGTCACAAAGCTATGCATTGCAATAAGTCTTTGAATAGCCATAGTAAGGAAAATGTTAACTCTTTTGCACCTCTTATGAATAAAAATGTCATGTGTTACAAGTGCAAGAATTTTGGGCATATAGCAAGGATGTGCAGTTTGGATAGATCTAGCCTTGAGTTCACTAAAAAGAGAAATGAGATCAAATCTAAGTCAATGATAGTTCAAACTGCTTTTCATGCTCAAGACAAAGTAGAAAAATGGTATCTTGATAGTGGTTGTTCAAAACATATGACTGGTGAAAAGGAAAAGTTTTTGGTCTTAAAAGAAACAAACAAAGGAACAGTCAATTTTGGAGATAATAGGTCAGCTAAAATCTGTGGTAAAGGGACTCTTAGTTTGGATGGGAAATCCAAAATAAAAAATGTGCTTTATGTAGAAGGCCTAAGACATAATCTTCTAAGTGTGAGTCAACTTTGTGATCAAGGGCACATAGTATCTTTCTTTTCAGATAGATGTGAGATAAGTAAAGAAAAAAATGGAAAACTCATTGCGAGTGCTACAAGGACTCCAAACAATCTTTACATGCTAAGTGAGATAAAAAGGGAAAAGTGTTTTCTAACTCAAGAAGATGAGAGTTGGCTATGGCATAAAATATTGGGGCATTTGAGCTTTGATAATCTTGTCAATATTAGTAACAAGGAACTAGTTAGAGACTTGCCCAAAATAAAAAGGCCCCATAACATCATTTGCGGTCCTTGTCAACATGGAAAATAGACCAGAACCAGTTTCAAATCAAAAGGGTATACTTCTTCAAAACCATTGGATCTTATTCATACTGATTTATGTGGCCCTACCGAACTCGGAGCATTCAGGGAGAAAGCTACTTCATGTTGTTTATAGATGATTATTCTAGAATGACTTGGGTTACTTTTCTCAAAGAAAAATCTGAAGCTTTTGAAAAATTTAAAGCTTTCAAAGAAATGATTGAAAATGAGACTGACAAGAGAATCAAATGCTTAAGATCGGATAGAGGAGGAGAGTTCACTTCAAATGAATTTGTGGAATACTGTGAGCAACAAGGAATCAAAAGAGAATATTCAGCAGCAAGAACTCCTCAACAAAATGGAGTAGTTGAAAGGAAAAATAGAACTATTGAAAATATGGCTAGAGCTATGTTAAATGAGTCAAAACTTTCAGATGGCTTTTGGAAAGAGGCAGTCAGTACAACAGTCTACATTATCACCAGGGCCCAACTTAGAGTCAATCATCATAAAACTCCTTATGAGTTGTGGAAAGGAAGACCAGCTACAGTAAAATACTTCAAAGTGTTTGGGAGTAAGTGCTTCATCAAAAGGGAAGATCAAAATTTGGGTAAGTTTGATCCTAGGTGTGATGAGGGAATCTTTCTTGGATATTCCAGCAGAAGCAAGGCCTACAGATGCTTCAACAAAAGAACTCATACAATTGTAGAGAGCATAAATGTAACAGTTGATGAAAAGACGGGGATAAGAGAACCAGTCAAGGAACTCGGTGATGAAATTTGTCAAGAAGAATTCAGAGAGGTTTCGGATGAAGAAGAGGAAAGACAACAACTGCTTCCCAAAACTCCTTCATGATATGTTCAGAAACATCATCCCAAATATTTGATCATTGGTGATCCAAATAGCAGGAAAACAAGAAGAAGAGTCATTCCTTCACATGATTCTACAAATGTTTCATTATTATCTCAGATTGAGCCAAAATATTTCAGTGAAGCATGTGCGGATAAGTTTTGGGTAAAAGCAATGGATGAAGAGCTAAATCAAATAGAGAAAAGTGAAACTTGGGATTTGGTTCCAAGACCTAAGGACAAGAATGTCATTGGCACAAAATGGATATTCAGAAATAAACTCAATGAGGATGGAAAGATTGTCAGAAACAAAGCTAGGTTAGTCTGCAAAGGTTATGCTCAAGTAGAAGGTGTTGATTTCGAAGAGACGTTTGCTCTTGTTGCTCGTCTTGAAGCTATCAGAATGTTTTTGGCCCTTTCAAGCTTCAAATCATTCAAGGTATATCAAATGGATGTAAAGTCAGCTTTTCTAAATGGGGTGTTGGTAGAAGAAGTCTACATAGAACAGCCAGAAGGAGTGTCTCTCTCAGAACAGTCAGACTATGTGTGTAAACTAAAAAAGGCCTTGTATGGGTTAAAGCAAGCACCTAGGGCTTGGTACTCAAGACTTGACAGTTATCTTCATGAGCAAGGCTTCAGGAAAGGTGTGGTAGATAGCAATTTGTATATTAAGAATGAAGGTGATGATATGTTGATTATGGTTGTCTATGTTGATGATATTATTTTTGGGGGAAATAATACTCGGATGTGCAAAGATTTTGCTAACACCATGCGAAGGAATTTGAGATGTCTATGATTGGAGAGTTGTCATTCTTTTTAGGTCTTCAGATTGCTCAATCAAAAGATGGTGTATTTCTCTCTCAAGGGAAGTATATCAAAGAAATGTTGAAGAAATTTGGGATGATGGACAGCAAACCAGTATGTACTCCAATGATTACAGGGTGCAAGATGAGTAAAGATGATGAATCTCTAGTGACGGATCAAAAGTTGTACAGATCAATGATTGGCAGTTTATTATATGTTACAGCTACCAGACCAGATATCATGCGAGCGATTGGGTTAGTAGCAAGATTTCAGGCAGCTCCAAAAGATTCTCATGTTATAGCAGCTTAAGAGGATATTCGGATATCTCGAAGGGCACTATGGACTTTGGGCTTTGGTATCCCAAAGGTGATGATTTCACACTCACAGCATACACAGATGCAGATTGGGCAACAAGCATTGATGACAGTAAAAGCACTAGTGGTGAAGCATTCTTTCTAGGAAAGAGTTTGGTTTCTTGGCTAAGTAAGAAACAACCTTCAGTTTCCTTATCTACAGCAGAGGCTGAATACATAGCAACAGTGGCTGGGTGTACACAGGTTTTATGGATGAAAACCACCTTGGAGGATTTCAAAGTCAAGCATGAACAACCCATCTCCATACTTTGTGATAATACAAGTGCCATAAGTATTTCCAAAAATCCTGTAATGCACTCAAGGACAAAGCATATTTCCATCAAGTATCACTTTCTAAGGGAGAAAGTGCAAGACAAGCAAGTCAAGCTAGAGTATGTGTCTACTAAAGAGCAGATTGCAGATATCTTCACCAAACCTCTTCCAAGAGATACGTTTGAGTATCTAAGGGAGAAATTGGGAGTTGTACTCCCACCCCAGAATTAATCACCTCATCGGGAGGTGGGGGAGGGACCAAGCTAAGAGGCTCATTCTTAGTCCCGAGCCCCAAAGGTGACCCTTTGCCATTGATGACAAAGGGGGAGAGATATGAGTAAGGGGAGAGAGCTTCAAGTGAAGAGGAAAGCTTCAAGTCAGGGGGAGCAAAACTTCAAAGGAAGATTCTCAGTTGTTAGCATGGTTGGTTTCAGTTTTGGCTCTTGAGAAGTGTTTTCAGTAAAGGTTTGCCATCAATGACAAAGGGGGAGATTGTTGGCAATTTTGGGTACCTTGGGTACATTGCCTTTGCTCAAGTGTATAAGTTGTCATTGATGTCAAGAAGCTTTTGAAGGAATTTGATTTGATGTAAAATAATTTGTTTTGATGAAGGTTACGACATGACGAGTTCAAAAGAAAGCAAGTTAGAAAAGTGTCGCGATATCGCGACATGTCGGATTTTTGCGACTTAAAGAGGAGAGAGAATGTTAGAGTCAGAAAAGTGTCACGATTTTACGACATATTGCAAGGAAGAGTTGAAGACAAAAAAGTGTCATGATTTCGTGACATAATGCGGAGAGAGAGTCGAAGTAGAAAAGTGTCACGATATCATGACATGTCGGTTTTGTGACTCAAGAAAAGAAAAGCGCTAAGGAGAAAAAGTGTCATGATTTCGTGATATGTTGAAAGAAAAGTAGAAGTAAGAAGTGTCACGATTTCATGACATGTTGAAGGAAAGTCTAAGTGAGAAGTGTCATGATTTCATGACAGAAACAAAAAAGCGTAAAGGAGAAGTGTCACGATTTCGTGATAGGCAAAAAAGAAAGTAGACAGAAGAAGAAGTGTCACGATTTCATGACAAGTTAAGAAGGAAGAGCTAAAGAGAGAAGTGTCACGATTTCATGACAAAAGAGAGAAGAGTGATGAAGATAGAAGTGTCATGATTTTGTGACAAAGAAGAGAGTTCTAGAGGAGAAGTGTCACGATTTCATGACAAAAGTAGAAAGGAGGTCGACGAAGGGAGAAGTGTCATGATATCATGACAAAAGCAAAGTTGATGCTGACAAAGACAAAAGTGTCGTGATATCGTGACAAGAGCTTAGTTGAAGTCGTCAAAGGCTGAAGTGTCACGATATCGTGACAAAAGCCAAAAGAAAGTGTATGGTTGCAAAGGTGTCACGATATCGTGACATGTTGTAGTTTCATGGCAAAAGCTATAGAAGAGTTACAGAGGCAGTGAAGCCGACAAAGTTAAATGTGAGCCGACGAAGATTAGGGTTTGCAGCCAACAAAGTTTAGGGTTGTATTAGGGTTATCGACTAAGATCAAGGTTTTGATCTTGAAAGCGTTATTATAAAAGGAGGGTTTTTTGAAGAGTTGGGTGAGTTGTGCATTGCGACGTTCAGATAGAGCGCAGAGTGAGAAGTTCGATCACCGAGAGCAGAGTGCAAAATTTGATCGAAGTGTGCAGAGTGTGCGAAGAGTCATGGTGAATTTTTAAGTAGTGTGTGGAGAGACGAGTGCAGAAGAGTTGAAGTGGGGTAGAGCGAGAAGATGTGTATGTTTCTTGAGCGTTTGGGAGGATGGGTCCTAGCGAGAGGACTTGTGAGCTCGAGTTTGATAGTTCTATCGGGAGAACTTGAGGACAGAGGTGCATTGGTTCTATGAGAAGAACCCGAGGATAGATTTGGCAAGCTTTGAGCTACTGTGGACGTGATCATAGAAGGCGAGAGGTCTCTTAGGCTAAGCATTGAGGACAGGAGGTCTTCGGTGGAAAGGAGTTCCACGTGCTGGCAAGAGGTAGAGGCGGTTGATCTTCCGAGGGATCATTTCCAGAGCAGAGGGGAAGGTATCTCCTTTGAGCAGAGGCTCATAAATTCTGATTGGGGGAAGGTATCTCCTTTGGGCCGAGGCTCATAAACATTGTAATTGGGAAGGATTCCCAAAGAACTTTGAGATAACTTTTAGAGAAAAGTTTTTGTGGATGTAGCCCAACCATTTTGGGTGAACCACGTTAAAAATGGGTCTTCAATGTGTGATGCTTTCTGTCTTGATTAATGTTGTGTTGATGCCACTGCTATCTAAAGTTAAAATTATTAATTGGTTAAGTCTTATACTGTTCACCCCCCCCTCTTAGTATAAACTTGTGTTCTTCATCTTTAGTGTTGAGACCTCAACCTAAAGCACCATTCAATATTCAACAATAGCTACATGGTACCCTAGCTAAGATATCTCTCTTAGATATTTTGTAAACTTCTTCTATTCATAGGGAAGCCTTATTGAAGCTTCTATAACAACAATCTATTCCTCAAAATATTTTCCCTAGTGATATAGCTAATGTTATAGGTTCCCTTGGGATACATCATATCACATTATTGGATAAAAATATTCCTTCCTCAGAACTATGAGAGAAATTATTCACTCTATATTACTACATTTATTAGGGAAATGTTTATCAAATAGATTTTGATAGATAATGGTTCTTCCCTCAATTTATGCACTTATCAATTCTTCTAAAAAATTGGATTAAAAAAAAATATTTAACTAAATATGATATCATCATAAAATATTTCAACAATGAATCCCAAGAGGTCTATGATGTTATATCTCTTCCCCTTAGGATTGGACCTAATATCTTAGATACCTTGTTCTACGTGGTGTCTTACCCTGCATATTTTAATCTTCTTCTTGGATGCCCTTGGATTCATACGATGAGGGTTGTCCCTTATACTTTTCATCAACATTTGAAGTTTAAATTTAAAGGTCAACTTGTCACCATTCTAGGTGACCCTCATCCATTTAAATATTGTTCAATGGTTGAGCAAGCTCAATATAATATCAATTTGTGTCCATCAGTCTCTTCATCTCACATCACCAAGTAAATTGAAAATCTAAAGGTGAGTGAGGAACCATTAATCAATGTTTCATCATAGGAACAAGTCAATTATTTTATTTACGATCCTCTTCTAAATATTTCCAAGCTACCTCCTTCACCGAGGACTATGGGTTTACCCTATTACAAGGGTAAAGTTGTACACATTGGTATGTATACCTTTATATTTGCAGGAGTCTCCATCAAATAAAATATTTGTGGTAGCAACTCTTTCCTATTGAGTATTCTTTTTCCCATTGTTACCTATCCAATGATCACCTACTTCCTAAGAAACTTCTATCTAGCATGAAATATATATAAAAATGTTTGGAGCCACAAATGAAAGGTATTCAAGAGCCTTTGGAATTTTAACTTTGGTGTGGGAGATGTGGTGTAGGCTACATCCCTAATAAAAAAACCTTTTTTCATTTGATTATGATGATCACCTCATTACTTATACTGAATATTTATATCAGTAAGGCTTGGAGTGGACTTATGAGGATGAGGGACCTCCATATCCCTCTAACATTTTATTTTATAATGCGATAACTTTGGTGTATCCTAAGTTAGCTCTAAACCCAGGGGAGTATCCTAAAAGGGATACCCTTTGTGGTAAAGATAATGAGGGTATCCTATAGAATAACTTCTTCTTTGATGGGTCAGTCTCTTTTGTTGCCCATGTGGAATCCTCTAGTTCTCAAGGGGACCCTACTCCTCTATCTTATAGAAACATTGAAAAATTAGGAGTCTCTCCCCCTTTCATCAAAAAGGATGGCATAGTCAAAATTTTCAATGACTTTTGTGCAACATCTCCTAGAGAATATACTATGGATGACCCTCTTTGTGATATAAGTCATGACGATATCCTCTACAATAGTCCTTTATTTGATGGTTTAGTTCCTTGCACTATAATCCTTTTTGTTAAGATAGGCGGTACAATCAAAATTTGTGTCGACTTTAAGAATTTAAAGAACCAATGGATGTAATACAAAAAATAACAATATCAAAAAATTATTTTCATACATAGCAACAAAAGAGCAATATTTGAACACCAAAGTATGATTGTCTTGACACCTTTTCTTTATCTTTCTTCTCTATTTGTAGCCTTTGTTCTTCACTTTCTCTTTGCCAAAATTGTACCCCATACTCCTAGGGTATGATTTCTCTTTTTTCCTTCTTCTTTTGAAATTGTGCCCCATACTTGCAATGCATGATTTCACAAAATCATGCCTTACATTGTCAGGGCATGATTTCAATCATCGTGATGATCCAACAAAAATTGTGGTTGACCCTCAAAATTACACTAGGGTTGCATGCGGTGATTACTTCCAAAAGATGAAAAAATGGTGAAAAGAGCTAAAATTCCTAATCTAGCCTATTTTAGAGGAAGGATTTTAGTCCTTATCCATGCTCTCTCTATTGCTACACTAACCTTTCCTCTCACAATGATTGAATGATGTGTGGGTAGCACCATTTATATTTTTATCTAGGGATCTTTTTCTTTCCTTTGCATGGTGAAAATGAATTAGGGGTTTCACCCCTTTTGCCTTTTTATTCTCCTTTTGTTTTTTCTCTCTCCTCTTTGGCACTCTCTTCACTATTTGTCACTCTACTTATTTCTACATCAGTCATTTTGAGTTTCCTCTAAATTATGATATTCCTTTTGAAATTCAAGGGGGCATCCCAACCTGAGAGGCATTAATGTCCCTAATACCTTGTTTTGCATGTAAAAATATTCAAATGTCTAAAATGGCACCATTTTGTGCCACCACTTTTTTGTTCACCGTCTCTCACACATAGGTGTCTACATATTTCTTTGATGCTTTTATTAGGCTATAAATGCATCAAAGAGGAGGTAAAATGTAGACATGGAAAATAGACCCACCAAATTGAGTCAATATTCCTAGAACCCTTGGGAGGAACCTTAAAATTTTCCAAGCACAAGTTTAGGTCTCTCTTCCCCTTCCCCTTCATTTTTTCTTTAATTTTGTTGAAATCATTGTCAGTCTTTACGAGGTATGATTTTGACAAATTAGGGTTTTCTATTAGAAAACCTTATTTTTTGGGCCAACTCTTAGGACGTTGACCCTCCCTTAGGTTTTACCACTCTTTTACCCTCCAAAATTTTTATAAATAGTGGGTTTGGATCTCATTTTTCTACTAGAGAGGTTTTTCCTAAGCAATTTTCTTGAAGTTCTTAGAAGAATAATTTTGATTACCAATTCTTGTAGCAAGCAAGTCTTCTAATATGATCAAGTGTTCTCTAGTGTTATGATTTTGCTCTATTGTTGATTTGAACCCATTGGTAGAAAAGTGTGGGAGCGTTGAGGAGTAATATTCCATTTTTGTGGAGGATTTCATCCTTTTGTCTATTATTTCACTGCCATCAGGTTTATTCTTTCATTGTGTTATTTCTAAAGTCATTTTTCTGCATTTTGTATTGAAATTTGCATTCATTTATCATTATGGAGCATGATTTTAGTTTTGATAATTTTGGGGGTAATATTTTGCTCCTAAAACCTCATTTCCACTTGCATGTTCCATTTAGGCCATAACACTATTATCTACATTATGTTTTTTCACTATTTCATTTCATTATATCTTGTCTTGTTCATTTATAAATAGGTCAACAATCACTTTTATTTTTGAATAGTCATATAAAAGGACCAAGGGGGCTTGACTGTTGTGCCTCCAATCTCAGTATTATAGTGGCCTAAGTAAGCCCCCAAATGCTAATCAAATTTTCTAAGATTTTATGAAACTATTTTACAGGTTTTGAGGCTACTTGGATATTATAGACACAAGTAAAAAATAAGTTCGATTGCCATATAAGATAAGTGTTCTAAGTTAATCTCTTAGGATTTTGCTATTTGTTTTCTACCCATTTCTTTTTAAAATCTAGATCTTAAATAAAAGAGAGTATTTTGATCATATTCTAGGCATTTGAAAGAGAAAGGCATATAGTTTGCATTCTAGGGTTGATTTTGTTTGTGCATTCTCTCAAAACCCTTACTAAAAAAATACCTATTTCATTGCAATGTAGGGTTTAGTCATCATTTAAAATCAAGAATCATTCTAGGGTTAGTCCTTACTTGCTTGCATTGATTGTTTGTATTGCATTGTCCTTTCATTTCTTAGCTTAGATTGTAGAAAGACCAAACATAGGTTATTGCTTTAATATATACATAAAACATCTCCACTTCAAACTTGGATTGAGTCCTAAAACCATTCCCGATGAACCCTTTGATCCCAAATACAATAAGGGTAGAGAATATAATGCACTCCTGCAAACACCTTGGCTCCCAATGGATCCAACCAAAAATTATACATGATAGGGTAGTTTTTCCCCTCTACCAATAGTAATTAATCTACTCAAACCTAAAAATTTATAAAAGGCTTATGATTTGTCCAGACAAGAAGAGACTAATATCCATACTAACAAGTCCTTCAACTATTCAAGGTTGATAGTGATAGAGAGAGATGAGTTTAAGAAAAGAAAGAGTGCAATATTTATGGATTTAAGGATGTATTTCCAGAATATCTCCTAGGTCTACCATATCAATGAGAATTTGACTTTATTATAGAGTAAATAATAGGGGTAGAACCCATTGCAAGGACATATTATAGAATGACTCCAATTTTGTTGTAAGAATTGAAGGTGTAACTTCAATATTTATTGAAAAAGGGTCTTATAAAACCTAGTGTGTTGCCTTGGGGTGCTCTGGTATTAATTATTAAAAAGAAGAATGGTTCCTTAAGGTTATGCATATATTATAGGATGTTGAATAAGGTAACCATAAAAATTAAGTATCCTTTACTGAGTATTGATGACCTCTTTGATTAACTAAAGAATGCTACTATATTTTTAAAAATAGACCTAAGGTTAGGATATCATCAGCTAAGGAATCAAGAAGAGGATACCCATAAGACAACCTTTAAGACTAGATACAGACACTCTAAGTTCATAGTATTGCCATTTGGGTTGAAAAATGCATCAACTTTTATGAATCTAATGAACAATGTGTTCATAAAATATCTAGATCAATTTTTCTTGTTATTTTTAGATGATATATTGATATATTATTGAACTAAAGAAGATCATGACCATCATTTTGAGGTTATTTTTAGAGGTTTTGAGGAAAAAACCAAGAAAGCTATCCAAGTGTGAGTTTTATACCTCACAGGTACAATATTTGGGACACCATCTTGATAGAAGGAATTACCATAAATCCAAAGAAAATTGAGGTTATGTTACTGGAAGTCAGGATTTTCATGGGACTCACTAGTTATTATAGGTATTTTGTGAAGTATTACTCTAAAGTTTCTTATTCAATCACCAACCTTTAGAGGAAACGAAAGGAGTTCAAATGGATGGATAAGTGTGAGGTTACCTTTGAGGCTCTAAAGAATAAGTTAACTATGACACCAATCCTAAAGATACCAGATCCTCTTGAGAATTTTACCATATGTACTGATGCTTCCTTATAGGGTTTGTGTGGGGTATTGTCCTGGAAAGAAGCCATAGTAGCATGAGTCTAGAAAAATCGAGAAGCATGAGGTAAATTATTCTACAAATGACCTAGAATTGGTAGAAATTATGCATGCATTAAAGATATAGAGACATTATTTTTTGGGAAAACCTTTTGAGCTAAGGACAAACCATCAAAGTTTAAGTTATATTTTAGCCAACCTATGCTAAACTCAAGACAGAGAATATGGATAAATTTCTTAATAGAATACAAATTGGGTATTGAGTATATCAAATGGAAAGAAAATAAGGTTGTATATGCCTTGAGTAGAAGATGATACATAGCAGTGTTGACTCAAAGTCATATAGAATTGATGGATAAAGTCAGAGAAATATAATTTCAAGATCTATATTGCATATAAATCCAAATAAAATTGAAATAAATCCTAAAGAGAATAAGGATTTCAACATAAAAAGATATAATTTTATACTTCAAGGATAGGGTTGTTATACCCAAAACTAGTTAACTAAGGAAATTGATTATGCAATAGGTGCATAATTCTCCCTAATCCAAGAGGGTCAAAAATGAGGAAAAACATGAAAAATATATTTTGTTGGGCAAGAATGAAGTAGGATATTGCTAGTTTCATTATAATATGTTTAGAATGCTATAAATTTAAGGTAGAACATTGAAACCTAGCAAGGAAATTGTACCCACGTGATATACATATGCAAAAATGATAGATAATATCCATGGATTTAACTGTGCATTTACCTAAGACTAGGTACCAACATGATGCAATCCTAGTAGTGGTTGATAAGTTGACCAAGGTTGCACAATTTATATAAAAGAACATCAAGGATGATGCACTAATGATGGTAAATTATTTTTCCAAAGAAATTTTCAAGCTACATGGGTTTTCTGAGGTGATCATATCATATAGGGATTCAAGGTTCACATCAAATTTTTGGCAAACTCTTCATCATGTAGTAGGCACTAAGCTGAACATTAGTTTTGCATATCATCCAGAAACAAATGGTCAAATAGAGAGGGTAAATCAATTTTTAGAGTACATGTTATGCATGTATTGCATAGACCAAAAGTCTAAATGAGAAGACTTTTTCATCTTGTTGAATATGCATATAACGATTAGATACGATAAATCATTAGGAGTGGCCTCGTTTAAAGCTTTATATGGAAAAATATGCAGAAGAACTTTACCATGGGATAATATAGAGTATCAGGTGATTATTAGACCATAAATTATTAGAGATATGGAGTAGTAGCTTAGATCAATCTGGCTTAGCCTCAAGGAAGTGACTAATTTCCAAAAGAGCTATGTTGATCTAAAAATATCACCAACAAAATTATCTATAGGGGACAAAGTTTTCTTGAGGGTAAGACTCATGAAAAGTGCTATCAAGTCAACTAAGTTGGATCCTCATTATGTTGGTACCAAGATTAGTCCAATAGCCTATAGGTTTGCATTGCCACCCAACCTATCAAAGATCTATGATAGTTTCCACATATCCATGCTTAAGAAATATGTTGTTGATCCTACTCATGTTTGGAATGTTTATAAATTGTATATGGAATATCCCTCAACCATTGAGGTAAGACTAGTAAATATTCTAGGGTTTCATTCGAAGATGTTGAGGAAATGAACACGATCAATGTAAGGTCTAGTGGGACTAGTATTCTAAAAATTGTGCAACATGGGAAGATGTTGAATAAATGAGAAAGCAATTCCCATATTTGTTTAAATCAAAAAATTATTTACTCACTTATAAGAAACATAGAGGATTGTGTTTAGTCCAAGGGAAGGAGTATGTAACAACCCTCCTTGGTAGGACTCATTATTGATAATGAATTATGTATTGGTGTGGATGTCTAATGCATAGATTTATTTTATGGTGTTAATAAGATTGGGTAATTATAATTTACACTTTGATTCTATTCTTAAAATATGGTACTATTGATGTATTTGTGGTTGCAAGACCAGGTGCTCTCACTGGTGGATTTATATGGGATAACCACTTGATTTGAGAGATATTTTGGGAAATGATGGTGATGACTTGTTCATCAAAAAATCTTAGGTTAAAATGTACCCTTCATGTAGATGCATTGCATTTTGCTTATTTTATGAATACACCGTTGGGCCATGATATTACCTTTTGGAAAAGGAGTCATCCTTAGAAAGTAATTTGGGGTAACGTGTTAGTTACCTTAAAGGGCCACTTAAGGATAAAGCAATGCATTGTATTATGGTTTTGGAAAGTCCTTGTTTTTGTTTGGAAGCTTGGAATTGTTTGGATAACTCCATTAAAGTATTAATAAGGGTAAATATATTAATACTTGAAATATCAAATGTTAATGGTACTAATTTTGGGTATTAATTTGATGAAATAAAAAGCTAATTTCTTTGGAGGTATCTTGATTTAATTTTAGGATATTGATTCCATGCTTGCAAAGGCTTTCTTCCCTTCTCATGTTGATTATGTTTATAAATACATTTAGGTTAAGCATATTGTGGTTTATAAATGCATTTAGATTAAACATTAGACATATGGTTAATGCTTGCAAATATATATCAAAGGAAGAGATTAATATCAACCTTAGTTGATTTGTAAATAACATTGATCATAATTAAGAAACACCATCTTATGCTTTGGTCCTTTATTTTCATAAATGACTACACGTTGTTGAGTTCATAGCTACATTGGCTACCATTATCCAAAGGTAATATTGGGTAGATAAAGGTAACATTAGTTCTTAAATTATGGTAATGCTTGGGGGATGCATAACACCTGTGATCCAAGAAGGAAGGCTTTCATTTTTTTACCCCCAAAGAAGGCAGTGGGGGGATGTTTGGTGAAATAAGTAAGTGGTAGATGAGGGAAATGAGGGACTTGTAGTACACATTACCACAATAGCTAACCAAAAATGTATATAGGTACCTTGACTTTGGTTTGATTACTTGTTATATTGTTTGGAGAACATTGCTTTTCTTCTGTATGCATCTAATTTTTTTATTTTACTATGTTGTTTTGGATTGTTGTATGAGTGTGCTCAAGTGTAGTGTCCTAAGTAATCTTAGGGTGGTGTTAAGCCCCTAGATAATGATAGTCTATGCCTCCTTTATTCATAGGAAGCTTTAGAGTCTATAGTTTTTTCTATGTTAGATTATTTGGGGGAGCTATGCTGGCATAATTCAAGTTTGGATAGCTGGTGTTGTTATTTTTTCGATAGATGCCTATCTATGTAAAGAGTGACCAAGCTAGGTGAGGTCTCGATGCTTTTGGAAAAGGAGTGTGTTGGATCAGTAAATTATTCTAGTGTAAGCATTGGAAGAGCTTGGGTGGTGGATTATTGGTTTTGCTGAAGTGTGGTTGCCCTTGCTAGATATTAGATAGGAGAGCATAACATTTTTTTCCCTTGGTGGTCTGCTAAGCTCTTTGAGGTTGGCTTCATTTGATGTTATGAGTGTTTGACTATTATATTGGTGCCTTCTATCTATATAAGTTTTGGGTTTTTCCTTATTGAGTATATGTTCTCAACCCTTTTCTTGGATTAAGTTGAAGGTAGAAGTTGTTTATGCGGTTTTGGAAAATTGTTAAGAGTTTTGTTTGAGGCTTTTTATTTAATTGAAAATATAGCCATTCTAGATTTAAATATAGTCTTTGATAAAAAGGAGACATAAGTGAATGAATTGATTTCTAAAATAACTTCATGTGATTAGAATAATTTTGTAGTAAAAGATAAGGTTAGGGAATAGACATTCCCCTTTAAGTGTTGTGGGCCTTAAAAGATAATCCCTATACTATGGTAAAATTGTCCTATACTAATGAGGGTATAGGAAAGGTGACAAGACCACTTGAAGAACACAAGCTTATACTGAGAGGGGGGGGGGTGAACAGTATAAGACCTCTTTTTACTTTTTCCTTTATACTTCAAAATAGTAAAGCAATATACCCAAAGCAATATCAAAACAATGCACAAAATCATCCACAAAGTGACACCAATTTTAACGTGGTTCACCCATGCCTGGGCTACGTCCACAAAACTTTTCTCTAAAAGTTATCTCAAAGTTCTTTGGGAAACCTTCCCAATTACAATGTTTATGAGCCTCGGCCCAAAGGAGACACCTTCCCCCAATCTGAATTTATGAGCCTCTGCTCAAAGGAGATACCTTCCCCTCTGCTCTGGAAATGATCCCTCAGAAGATCAACTGCCTCTACCTCTTGCCAACGACGTGGAACTCCTTTCCACCGAAGACCTCCTGTCCTCAATGCTTAGCCTAAGAGACCTCTGCCTTCTATGATCACGTCCACAGCAGCTCAGCTACCTGTACCAAACACAGTCAGTCGGTCTAGTACAAGTCTTCCTCTGTCCTTCAGATCTGTCCAACTCTATGAACAAATCAATCCTCTGCACACAAGCCTTCTCAAAGACTTGCCAAATCTGTCCTCGGGTTCTTCTCAAAGAACCAATGCACCTCTGTCCTCAAGTTCTCTGATAGAACTCTCAAAAACTCAGCTCACAAGTCCTCTGCTAGGACCTGTCCAAATCTGCTCACAAGTCCCCACCGAAACCTGTCCAAATCTGCTCACAAGTCCCCACTGAAACCTGTCCAAAACTTGCTCACAAGTCCCCACTGGAACCTGTCCAAAACCTCAACAAGCTCACCAAGAAAAACTTGCTTAGCATGAACTCACAAAGAGAATTGTTAGAGACCCAATGTGATTCATAAACCTCATAGAAGCATAAAGAGAATTGTTAGAGACTCAATATGTTCTATACTTAACTCCCAATCTCAATCTCAAATCTCATAGAAACATAAAGAGAATTGTTAGAGACCCAATATGTTCTATACTTAACTCCCAATCTCAAATCTCAACTCAATCTCAACTCAAACTCAATCTCAAAAGAATAAGATAGATGTAGTATGCTTTTCTCAAGAATATGAAACACAACCCAACAATTGCCAACCATGCAATATCTCATATAACAATGATGCTTATATTCTTTTTACCAACAACTAGGGTTTCATCATCTCAATGCAAGTAGCAAGACTTATTAACATAAACCCTATTGCAAAAATGCTTCCTCTTCCTCAACCAGAATTATGCATTCACCCAAAAATTCAACAATAACTTTAATGCATAAACAATCTTCAATATCCAAAAAATAATACCTAGTAGACAACCTTTTCACTCCAAACTCAATTTCAGAAAATATACCATAAACAACATACATGGAAGAAGTTGCCCATACCTTTACTTTGATGAAGAAGGAGAACTCAAAATCTATCACAACACTAACTCTCAATTTGCCACCAATTAGAGTTAGCAACTATACAATAATACACAATAATAAAGATCCAAATATAACACCTTATTTCTCCAACTTAGTAAAAACCACCAAAGTACAATAACATACAAAGTAAAACCTCTTTACACCTTATTACTCCACATAAACATTAAACATCAATAAACAAATGTCAAAACAAAAAATGATACCTTAACCTTATACCCCCCCCTCCCCCATTCTTTCTAGCACACGCGACCAAAAGGAAATTCCCAATGAAGAGAATCGAACTCGGCACCTCTGCCGTCTAGCGCTTTCACTTAAACGCCACCGTCGTTGGGTCACAAGTGCCCAACGAAATAAAACACCGCTGCCCTCTCTTTTATCTTCCTTTGATGCCAAGAACCTGGAAAACGTAAACGTCTTCCACAAACCGCATGCAAACAAACCACTGCCATCAAGCCAAAAGGTAAGGATGCAGCCCAAGCTCAAAACCGAGTTTGCCAAGCACAGTCTCCAAGACGCAGAACATGCACGATCTCAAAGACGTCAATCGGAGATCGAAAACATAGAGCAAGCTCAAACGAAGACACCAAGCGCTTTTCGAAGGATATAGAGCAATGCAAGTCACAGACGCCAAGAACAAATCGAACGAAACGGTGCAAATGCAAATCGTAGATGCCAAGCGCAAATCGAATGAAACGGTGTAGAAGCAAATCGTAGATGCCAAGCGCAAATCAAAAAATACAGAGAACCACAAATCGTAGATATCAATGTCAAATCGGAGGTGCTCACTTTTGAAAACCATCCCCACTTATATAGCCATTTTTCCTTCATCTGTTTGACGTCGGCGCTCCTCCTATTATTCCAATCGCTTAAGGGTTGAAAGACCCTTTAATAATAATTAAAATAATAATTATTATTATTTTATTAATAATAAATTAAACTTGGACCTTTGACAAAGGTTTGAGTTAATTTAATTATTAATAATACACATGGACCTTTGCATTAAGTTAAGCTTGGTTTTAATAAAAACCCTTAATGAGTCCAAATGGTTTTAAGAAAAACCTTTAGCCTTGTCACCATGGTTTTAATAAAAACCCTTTAACATAATGAAGCTTCTCAAGATATTCTTGACATCACACTCTTTTGAAATCAACACAAAAATGCCTTTTGACATCAATGACAACTTATACATTTGAGCAAAGGCAATGTACCCAAAGTACCCAAAATTGCCAACAATCTCCCCCTTTGTCATTGATGGCAAACCTTTACTGAAAACACTTCTCAAGAGCCAAAACTGAAACCAACTGAAACCAATTGTGCTAACAACTGAGAATCTTCCTTTGAAGTTTTTCTCCCCCCGACTTGAAGCTTTCCTCTTCACTTTGAAGCTCTCCCCCTTACTCATATCTCTCCCCCTTTGTCATCAATGGCAAAGGGCCACCTTTGGGGCTCGGGACTAAGAATTAACCTCTTAGCTTAGTCCCTCCCCCACCTCCTGATGAGGTGATTAATTCTGGGGTGGGAGTAAAACTCCCATTAGGCACTGATCATCATCAGCATCTATAACTTCCTTGCCGGGCCTTCTCTTGAATTCTTTGTCCATATTCCTGTTCCTGTCACTGTTCTTGTTCTTGTTCTCATCCCTGTTTTTATCCATGCCTTGATCCTTGGACCTGATCATGCCACTGTTCCTGTTCCTGTATTCTGGAATTTCAGCTCTACACTGTCTGATCGTGTGACCTTCATTGTTGCACTTATAACAAGTAACAATGTTATTTCTTTTAGGCATACCTGTTCTTTGAATCCACCAGTTCTGACCAAACCTGTTCTGACCAAACCTATTTTGACCAAACCTGTTCTGACCAAACCTGTTCTGACCAAACCTGTTCTGACCAAACCTGTTCTGATCAAACCTGTTCTTGATATTTGCCTTGCAATAAACTGCCTTGTGCCCAAACTGTTGACAAGAGTAGCAATACCCTTGAAAGAAATTACCACCTCTGAAACTGTCATTTACCTTCTTCACTTGAGCCATGCAATGTGAAGCTATGTGACCAAACCCGTGACAAGCAAAACATCTGCCTTGAAACTTTCCTTTATTTGACCTCTTAGGCCTTGAAAACTTCTTCTTCTCATTCTGAATTCTGTTTTCTATTTCTGTGCATCTATCATTCAAGGACTCATGATCTGAAATACTTTCCTCATCAGAACTCTCTTCCTTTTGGAGTCTCTTACTAGACTCTCCAACTTGTTCCTTGTGAGGCTTAACAAAACCAAGGCCTGTTTTATCTCGTTGTCTTTCTTTGACCTTTGATGAGAGACTTAACCTTTTTGGAGCTATCTTGAAACCCGTGAAGCTTATCCTTGTACCCTTTAGTTTCCTCTTTCAAAGAAGCCATTTTCTGTTCTAACTCACTATACTCAAGAACCTTAGACTCTAACTCATCCTTGAGTTCTTGTGTCTTAGCTATAGAGAAGTCAAGACTTTCTATAAGATCATCTCTCTCCATACAACATTCATCCAACTTATCCTTGAGTCTAGCATTCTTCTTTCTTTCCTTTTTCAAAGCACTAAGAGCACTAATAAGTTCACCTTTAAGATCTACTTCACCTTCCTCTATATGTTTGCTTTTAGAATCATCAAAGCCTTTTTCAGATTTCTTATCACTAGAGGTGCTACCCTTTTCAAAAACCATACATGCATCTTCCTTATAGTTTTCTGAAGCATCCTCATACATACTAGAAACCAAATCATTATTTGTGCAATCATCCTCAAGGTGACCAAAATTTCCACATCTAAGACATTTCATGATAATGAATCTATGTTTTGGTTCTTCCTCTTTTTTGGATATGAACAACATCTCATTTTCATTATCACTTGAAGAACTTTCACTATCACTACTAGAACACTTACTTGCTTTGTCTAGGTAGAAACTCTTCTTGTGCTTGTGAGAATACCTCTTTCCTTGATTGTTGTGCTCATCTTTGATTTTAAGATTTGTATTGGCCTCTTCTAGTTGTTTCTTCAATGAAACAATCTCTTCTTCTTGTTTGCAAGCAAATAGTCTCTTTCTCATTGATCTGAGACCCGAGAGTTTCTTCACTCCTTTTGGACTCTTCTATTTGCAGCTTCAGATTGCTAACAACTTTGTTAGATTCCTCTTCATGTTTGCTGCATATATCGACTTTATTACTCATTTCTTCTATCTGCATTCTTAAACCGTCAATTTCTTTTTCTAGCTTACTGCAATACTCTATTTTCTTGGTTAATTGCATTTCGAGATCTTCAAAAATTTTCTTGTATTCTTCTGTTTGTACTTTCAAACTGGTGATTATATCTTCTGCATCCTCAACCTTTTTACTCAGAGCTGAAATTAGTTTATGTTTCCAATTTGCTTCTGCATCACTTCCTTCTTCATCACATTCCTGTTCTCGAATCTGTTTCTTCACCAATTTTGAATGGATCATCTTCATCTTCACTGCTACTAAACCCATGGCAATGACGTTCATTATGACCGAGTTGACCACAAACAAAACATTCTCTACCTTGTGAGCAATCAGCTGCAAAGTGACCGGTCTTCCCACATCTGGTGCAAAACTTTATTAATCTGGCCTGTTCTCCACTGTTTGATTCATCTCTTGAATCTATTTCCATTCTTCCTCCCAAAATAGCAACATTGAGTTCATCTTCATTTTCTTTCATGACCATGTGTGTTTTCTTCTTCTTGTGTCTTATGGTTTTGCTTTTGCCTTTCCTTGCCATTTGTGTTCTTGTAAGATCTTCCTTCAAGCTATTTAAACTTTTCGAAGGCACCGGCTCGATACCAATTGAAGAACACAAGCTTATACTGAGAGGGGGGTGAATAGTATAAGACCTCTTTTTACTTTTTCCTTTATACTTCAAAATAGTAAAGCAATATACCCAAAGCAATATCAAAACAATGCACAAAATCATCCACAAAGTGACACCAATTTTAACGTGGTTCACCTAGAATGCCTGGGCTACGTCCACAAAACTTTTCTCTAAAATTTATCTCAAAGTTCTTTGGGAAACCTTCCCAATTACAATGTTTATGAGCCTCAGCCCAAAGGAGACACCTTCCCCAATCTGAATTTATGAGCCTCTGCTCAAAGGAGATACCTTCCCTCTCTCTAGAAATGATCCCTCGAAGATCAACTACCTCTACCTCTTGCCGACATGTGGAACTCCTTTCCATCGAAGACCTCCTGTCCTCAATGCTTAGCCTAAGAGACCTCTGCCTTCTATGATCACGTCCATAGCGCTCAACTACCTGTACCAAACATAGTCGGTCTAGTACAAGTCTTCCTCTGTCCGTCAGATCTGTCCAACTCTATGAACAAATCAATCCTCTCCACACAAGCCTTCTCAAAGACTTGCCAAATCTGTCCTCAGGTTCTTCTCAAAGAACCAATGCACCTCTGTCCTCAAGTTCTCTGATAGAACTCTCAAAAACTCAGCTCACAAGTCCTCTGCTAGGACCTGTCCAAATCTGCTCACAAGTCCCCACTGTCCAAATCCTTACAAGTCCCCACCGAACCTCTCCAAAACCTCTCACAAGTCCCCACTGGAACCTGTCCAAAACCTCAGCAAGCTCACCAAGAAAAACTTGCTTAGCATGAACTCACAAAGAGAATTGTTAGAGACCCAATGTGATTCATAAACCTCATAGAAGCATAAAGAGAATTGTTAGAGACTCAATATGTTCTATACTTAACTCCCAATCTCAATCTCAAATCTCATAGAAACATAAAGAGAATTGTTAGAGACCCAATATGTTCTATACTTAACTCCCAATCTCAATCTCAACTCAATCTCAACTCAAACTCAATCTCAAAAGAATAAGATAGATGTAGTATGCTTTTCTCAAGAATATGAAACACAACCCAACAATTGCCAACCATGCAATATCTCATATAACAATGATGCTTATATTCTTTTCACCAACAACTAGGGTTTCATCATCTCAATGCAAGTAGCAAGACTTACTAACATAAACCCTATTGCAAAAATGCTTCCTCTTCCTCAACCAGAATTATGCATTCACCCAAAAATTCAACAATAACTTTAATGCATAAACAATCTTCAATATCCAGAAAATAAGATTTACACCAATAAATACCTAGTAGACAACCTTTTCACTCCAAACTCAATTTCAGAAAATATACCATAAACAACATACATGGAAGAAGTTGCCCATACCTTTACTTTGATGAAGAAGGAGAACTCAAAATCTGTCACAACACTAACTCTCAATTTGCCACCAATTAGAGTTAGCAACTATACAATAATACACAATAATAAAGATCCAAATATAACACCTTATTTCTCCAACTTAGTAAAAACCACCAAAGTACAATAACATACAAAGTAAAACCTCTTTACACCTTATTACTCCACATAAACATTAAACATTAAACATCAATGTCAAAACAAAAAATGATACCTTAACCTTATACCTCCCACGCATTCACAGCCACCATTCTTTGCACACCGTGACCAAAAGGAAATTCCCAATGAAGAGAATCGAACTCAGCACCTCTGCCATCTAGCGCTTTCGCTTAAACGCCACCGTCGTTGGGTCACAAGTGCCCAATGAAATAAAAAACCGCTGCCCTCTCTTTTATCTTCCTTTGATGCCAAGAACCTAGAAAACGTAAACGTCTTCCACAAACCGCATGCAAACAAACCACTGCCGTCAAGCCAAAAGGTAAGGATGCAGCCCAAGCTCAAAACCGAGTTTGCCAAGCACAGTCTCCAAGACGCAGAACATGCACGATCTCAAAGACGTCAATCGAAGATCAAAAACATAGAGCAAGCTCAAACGAAGACACCAAGCGCTTTTCGAAGGATATAGAGCAATGCAAGTCACAGACGCCAAGCGCAAATCGAACGAAATGATGCAAATGCAAATCATAGATGCCAAGCGTAAATCAAATGAAATGGTGCAAAACAAATCGTAGATGCCAAGCGCAAATCAAAAAATACAGAGAACCACAAATCGTAGATATCAATGTCAAATCGGAGGTGCTCACTTTTGAAAATCATCCCCACTTATATAGCCATTTTTCCTTCATTGTTTGACGTCGGCGCTCCTCCTTTCATCACTTAAGGGTTGAAAGACCCTTTAATAATAATTAAAATAATAATAATTATTATTTTATTAATAATAAATTAAACTTGGACCTTTGACAAAGGTTTGAGTTAATTTAATTATTAATAATACACATGGACCTTTGCATTAAGTTAAGCTTGGTTTTAATAAAAACCCTTAATGAGTCCAAATGGTTTTAAGAAAAACCTTTAGCCTTGTCACCATGGTTTTAATAAAAACCCTTTAACATAATGAAGCTTCTCAAGATATTCTTGACATCACACTCTTTTGAAATCAACACAAAAATGCCTTTTGACATCAATGACAACTTATACATTTGAGCAAAGGCAATGTACCCAAAGTACCCAAAATTGCCAACAATCTCCCCCTTTGTCATTGATGGCAAACCTTTACTGAAAACACTTCTCAAGAGCCAAAATTGAAACCAACTAAAACCAATTGTGCTAACAACTGAGAATTTTCCTTTGAAGTTTTTTTCCCCCTGACTTGAAGCTTTCCTCTTCACTTTGAAGCTCTCCCCCTTACTCATATCTCTCCCCCTTTGTCATCAATGGCAAAGGGCCACCTTTGGGGCTCGGGACTAAGAATTAACCTCTTAGCTTAGTCCCTCCCCCACCTCCTGATGAGGTGATTAATTCTGGGGTGGGAGTAAAACTCCCATTAGGCACTGATCATCATCAACATCTATAACTTCCTTGCCGGGCCTTCTCTTGAATTCTTTGTCCATATTCCTATTCCTATCACTGTTCTTGTTCTTGTTCTCATCCCTGTTTTTATCCATGCCTTGATCCTTGGACCTGATCATGCCACTGTTCCTGTTCTTGTATTCTAGAATTTCAGCTCTACACTGTCTGACTATGTGACCTTCATTGTTGCACTTATAACAAGTAACAATGTTATTTCTTTTAGGCATACCTGTTCTTTGAATCCACAAGTTCTGACCAAACCTGTTTTGACCAAACCTATTTTGACCAAACCTATTTTGACCAAACCTGTTCTGACCAAACCTGTTCTGACCAAACCTGTTTTGATCAAACCTGTTCTTGATATTTGCCTTGCAATAAACTGCCTTGTGCCCAAACTGTTGACAAGAGTAGCAATACCCTTGAAAGAAATTACCACCTCTCAAACTGTCATTTACCTTCTTCACTTGAGCCATGTAATGTGAAGCTGTGTGACCAAACCCGTGACAAGCAAAACATCTGCCTTGAAACTTTCCTTTATTTGACCTCTTAGGCCTCGAAAACTTCCTTCTTCTCATTCTGAATTCTGTTTTCTGTTTCTGTGCATCTATCATTCAAGGACTCATGATCTGAAATACTTTCCTCATCGGAACTCTCTTCCTTTTGGAGTCTCTTACTAGACTCTCCAACTTGTTCCTTGTGAGGCTTAACAAAACCAAGGCCTATTTTATCTCGTTGTCTTTCTTTGACCTTTGATGAGAGACTTAACCTTTTTGGAGCTATCTTGAAACCCGTGAAGCTTATCCTTGTACCCTTTAGTTTCCTCTTTCAAAGAAGCCATTTTCTGTTCTAACTCACTATACTCAAGAACCTTAGACTCTAACTCATCCTTGAGTTCTTGTGTCTTAGCTATAGAGAAGTCAAGACTTTCTATAAGATCATCTCTCTCCATACAACATTCATCCAACTTATCCTTGAGTCTAGCATTCTTCTTTCTTTCCTTTTTCAAAGCACTAAGAGCACTAATAAGTTCACCTTTAAGATCTACTTCACCTTCCTCTATATGTTTGCTTTTAGAATCATCAAAGCCTTTTTCAGATTTCTTATCACTAGAGGTGCTACCCTTTTCAAAAACCATACATGCATCTTCCTTATAGTTTTCTGAAGCATCCTCATACATACTAGAAACCAAATCATTATTTGTGCAATCATCCTCAAGGTGACCAAAATTTCCACATCTAAGACATTTCATGATAATGAATCTATGTTTTGGTTCTTCCTCTTTTTTGGATATGAACAACATCTCATTTTCATTATCACTTGAAGAACTTTCACTATCACTACTAGAACACTTACTTGCTTTGTCTAGGTAGAAACTCTTCTTGTGCTTGTGAGAATACCTCTTTCCTTGATTGTTGTGCTCATCTTTGATTTTAAGATTTGTATTGGCCTCTTCTAGTTGTTTCTTCAATGAAACAATCTCTTCTTCTTGTTTGTAGCAAACAGTCTCTTTCTCATTGATCTGAGACCTGAGAGTTTCTTCACTCCTTTTGGACTCTTCTATTTGCAGCTTCAGATTGCTAACAACTTTGTTAGATTCCTCTTCATGTTTGCTGCATATATCGACTTTATTACTCATTTCTTCTGTCTGCATTCTTAAACCGTCAATTTCTTTTTCTAGCTTACTGCAATACTCTGTTTTCCTGGTTAATTGCATTTCGAGATCTTCAAAAATTTTCTTGTATTCTTCTGTTTGTACTTTCAAACTGGTGATTATATCTTCTGCATCCTCAACCTTTTTACTCAGAGCTGAAATTAGTTTCTGTTTCCAATTTGCTTCTGCATCACTTCCTTCTTCATCACATTCCTGTTCTGAATCTGTTTCTTCACCAATTTTGAATGGATCATCTTCATCTTCACTGCTACTAAACCCATGGCAATGACGTTCATTATGACCGAGTTGACCACAAACAAAACATTCTCTACCTTGTGAGCAATCACCGCAAAGTGACCGGTCTTCCCACATCCGGTGCAAAACTTTATTAATCTGGTCTGTTCTCCACTGTTTGATTCATCTCTTGAATCTATTTCCATTCTTCTTCCCAAAATAGCAACATTGAGTTCATCTTCATTTTCTTTCATGACCATGTGTGTTTTCTTCTTCTTGTGTCTTATGGTTTTGCTTTTGCCTTTCCTTGCCATTTGTGTTCTTGTAAGATCTTCCTTCAAGCTGTTTAAACTTTTCGAAGGCACCGGCTCTGATACCAATTGAAGAACACAAGCTTATACTGAGAGGGGGGGTGAACAATATAAGACCTCTTTTACTTTTTCCTTTATACTTCAAAATAGTAAAGCAATATACCCAAAGCAATATCAAAACAATGCACAAAATCATCCACAAAGTGACACCAATTTTAACGTGGTTCACCCAGAATGCTTGGGCTACGTCCACAAAACTTTTCTCTAAAATTTATCTCAAAGTTCTTTGGGAAACCTTCCCAATTACAATGTTTATGAGCCTCGGCCCAAAGGAGACACCTTCCCCTAATCTGAATTTATGAGCCTCTGCTCAAAGGAGATACCTTCCCCTCTACTCTAGAAATGATCCCTCAGAAGATCAACTGCCTCTACCTCTTGCCAGCATGTGGAACTCCTTTCCACCGAAGACCTCCTCTCCTCAATGCTTAGCCTAAGAGACCTCTGCCTTCTATGATCACGTCCACATCAGCTCAGCTACCTGTACCAAACACAGTCAATCTTCCTCTGTCTGTCATATCTGTCCAACTCTATGAACAAATCAATCCTCTACACACAAGCCTTCTCAAAGACTTGCCAAATCGTCCTCATGTTCTTCTCAAAGAACCAATGCACCTCTGTCCTCAAGTTCTCTCGATAGAACTCTCAAAACTCAGCTCACAAGTCCTCTGCTAGGACCTGTCCAAATCTGCTCACAAGTCCCCACCGGAACCTCTCCAAATCTGCTCAAGTCCCCACTGGAACCTGTCCAAAACTCCTACCTGTCCAAAACCTCAGCAAGCTCACCAAGAAAAACTTGCTTAGCATGAACTCACAAAGAGAATTGTTAGAGACCCAATGTGATTCATAAACCTCATAGAAGCATAAAGAGAATTGTTAGAGACTCAATATGTTCTATACTTAACTCCCAATCTCAATCTCAAATCTCATAGAAACATAAAGAGAATTGTTAGAGACCCAATATGTTCTATACTTAACTCCCAATCTCAATCTCAACTCAATCTCAACTCAAACTCAATCTCAAAAGAATAAGATAGATGTAGTATGCTTTTCTCAAGAATATGAAACACAACCCAACAATTGCCAACCATGCAATATCTCATATAACAATGATACTTATATTCTTTTCACCAACAACTAGGGTTTCATCATCTCAATGCAAGTAGCAAGACTTACTAACATAAACCCTATTGCAAAAATGCTTCCTCTTCCTCAACCAGAATTATGCATTCACCCAAAAATTCAACAATAACTTTAATGCATAAACAATCTTCAATATCCAGAAAAATAATACCTAGTAGACAACCTTTTCACTCCAAACTCAATTTCAGAAAATATACCATAAACAACATACATGGAAGAAGTTGCCCATACCTTTACTTTGATGAAGAAGGAGAACTCAAAATCTGTCACAACACTAACTCTCAATTTGCCACCAATTAGAGTTAGCAACTATACAATAATACACAATAATAAAGATCCAAATATAACACCTTATTTCTCCAACTTAGTAAAAACCACCAAAGTACAATAACATACAAAGTAAAAGCTCTTTACACCTTATTACTCCACATAGACATTAAACATCAATAAACCAATGTCAAAACAAAAAATGATACCTTAACCTTATACCTCCCACGCATTCACAGCCACCATTCTTTGCACATCGCGACCAAAAGGAAATTCCCAATGAAGAGAATCGAACTCAGCACCTCTGCCATCTAGCGCTTTCGCTTAAACGCCACCGCCATTGGGTCACAAGTGCCCAATGAAATAAAACACCGCTGCCCTCTCTTTTATCTTCCTTTGACGCCAAGAATCTAGAAAACGTAAACGTCTTCCACAAACCACATGCAACAAACCACTGCCGTCAAGCCAAAAGGTAAGGATGCAGCCCAAGCTCAAAATCGAGTTTGCCAAGCACAGTCTCCAAGACACAAAACATGCACGATCTCAAAGACGTCAATCGGAGATCGAAAACACAGAGCAAGCTCAAACGAAGACACCAAGCGCTTTTCGAAGGATATAGAGCAAATGCAAATCACAGACGCCAAGCGCAAATCGAACGAAATAGTGCAAATGCAAATCATAGATGCCAAGCGCAAATCGAACGAAATGGTGCAAAAGCAAATCGTAGATGCCAAGCGCAAATCAAAAAATACAGAGTAACCACAAATCGCAGATATCCAAATAAAATCGGAGGTGCTCACTTTTGAAAATCATCCCCACTTATATAGCCATTTTTCCTTCACTGTTTGACGTCGGCGCTCCTCCGGCGCCACCCGGCGGGAGAATTGTTTTTTTTTCCGTATCGCTTAAGGGTTGAAAGACCCTTTAATAATAATTAAAATAATAATTATTATTATTTTATTAATAATAAATTAAACTTGGACCTTTGACAAAGGTTTGAGTTAATTTAATTATTAATAATACACATGGACCTTTGCATTAAGTTAAGCTTGGTTTTAATAAAAACCCTTTAACATAATGAAGCTTCTCAAGATATTCTTGACATCACACTCTTTTGAAATCAACACAAAAATGCCTTTTGACATCAATGACAACTTATACATTTGAGCAAAGGCAATGTACCCAAAGTACCCAAAATTGCCAACACTACTTTGGTGTCCTTATAAACAATGAGGTTTAGTAAGATAAATCCCAAAAAATATGGGATGTTGGGCACTCTTGTCCACTAAGAGTCATCTCTAGCAATATAAAAATCAAATGTGGTGAAGCCTTGCAAATGATGGATAGAAATATATTTGGACTCTTGAGAACCTCACTTGTATTTTTAAAGGAAACAATCTCTCTCTCTTGGGTTGGTTTTTGTGGGTTGTTACATATATGAAGAAATGATTGGGGGGCTTGAATGGATTTGGATTCTGAAGTTGTAACAAGGGATTAAAACATGTGTTGGAATATGCCTCTCATTAGATCACTTTCCATTTGGCTATAAGATATGGGATTTTCTATAAAATTTGGAGGCAATAAATTGCTAGAGTTGGCAAAAAACAACAAGAAGCTATATTATGTAAGAGATATAAGAACAGAAGGTGTTCATAATGGTTAGAGAAAATAGTAATTTAGTGAATGAAAAGGGATAGAGGGATGAACAGAAAGAATATGGGAGCAAGGGAATGGAATCCAGGGGAGGAAAGAGAATGAATATATGAAAAGAAAGGAAAATAGATCAAACTAATATACTTGTATGATGGTACCTTTGGCTAAAATAAGTCCATAATAATATATAATGGTTGAGATTTGGTTTTGATAAGGGAAATATCCCATATGTAAATATTCCAAACACTTGCAGTTTGGTATCGTTTGTTATCCCTTGTTAGTTTATTCTTGGTGAAATTCCATGGGTAGTCCTGCGACCATTTCTACAACACGTGATTTTGGGGAATTCATAACTACTATCTTGATGACAATCCAATTTATTAGAGCTTCCACTAGAATTATTAAATATTATGATAAATTAAAACAAACTTACTTATGATTTTATAGATTTTGTTGATCAATACAACTAGGAATTACCATTTTCATGGACATTATGTTAGAGTTAACACTTCTTTCTAAAATTTCCAATCATGTGAGTGGTTGGATCACATTCATTTCCCTTTTCAATCCAATAGCCTCTTGATAATATAGTCCTCACCATCCTTCTATTTATCCAATTCAATAATTATGTCATGCTTTTTTTTATGATCTTAATATCAAGGGATAAATTTCACACTGAATAATTTACATACCATATGACATCTATTTTCCTAAAATTAATCTCCAACCACAACATGCCTAACAAGATAGAGTAGGAGAATAGGATGGATTGAGTTTTTTGCTCTGCTAGGGTTTGATGAGGAAAGCTGCTTTGCTGGGATTTTTTTGAGACCTATCTGGTGGGCTCTATGGGATGGCAGCAGTTTCTGGAGGAGGTATGAACAACTGGAGGAATGTAGTGATGGCATCAGGTCCATCACAGAGTGTGCATGCTAGGGCTGGTATTTCTTTTAAAAATGATTGGAAGGAACAGGATTTCCCATTGCATGCTAGGAATCGCTTGTTAAAGAACAATGGATGTTTGGAACGATGTGAAGCCAGGCCGGTTCTAGTGGTTCAACCAGACTCGACGGTAGAATATGTGGAGTATTTAACCAAACATGTGCTTATTGGTAAATTTATGGGCATACGAATTTCTCTTCCCTTTGTGGAGGCTTGGGTTAGGAAGACTTGGAACCCTGAAGGTGATGTGGAGGTGATGCTGAGTGCAAATAGCTATTTTATGGTGGTTTTTTCTTGTCTTGTGGATCGTAACAAAGCATTTGAAGGAGGTCCCTATTTCTGTAACCAAGCGGGACTCTTTCTTAAACCCTGGCATGTGGGTTTCAACCCATCAGAGGAGCGGCCATCATGGGTTCCGGTGTGGGTTCGGCTTCCATGGCTCCCCTTGGAATTTTGGAGAAATGACATCTTGCATATGATTGCCCTTCTACTTGGGAAGCCGATTGGGCCGTCAGGACAGACGCTGGATAAAAAGGTAATCTCTGTTGCCCGTATCTGTGTTGAAATTGATTTAAACAATCCTATTCCAGATTCTATTGAAATACAGTTCGGATCAACCACATGGGTTCAAAAACTTGACTATGAAGCTCTTCCTTTTTGTTGTCGAATTTGCCATGAATATGGCCACTTACAAAGAAAATGCCCTAAGTTTGTCCTACCTGTGGCTTCAAATCTTGGGCCCTCTCAAGCTGTACAAAATATGGATAAAGGAAAAGCCCCGATAAAGGAGGGGGATCAAGATAAGGAAGGCTTTGTTACGGTAAAACCTCGGAACAAAGGAAGAAAGGCAAAAAGAGACATTAAGGATAACCAGCCAGATGCTCAGCTCAATCATTTTGAAATTCTAGAGAATCTTGATCAATGCATGGAGATACCTGAAACATCGCTACCTGTTATATATATAACAGGACCAAATCAGTTGTCTCTTCATGAGGTGGAACCAAGGGAACCAGATACAGGGGGTTTAAATGAAGAACAAAGGGCTTTGGCTTTGAGTACAGGTGATATGGTTGGCCCTAGCCCTGGAAGTGAAGTTATCTTAGAAAATGGCATAGATTTAGATGTGCCCTCTCCTACCCAGGCACTGATGTAGTCATCCATGGACTGTAAAAATCCTACGGTGCTTTGGGATTGCAACATAAAATAATTAAAAAAAATGCTTCAGATAAGAATATGAAGGTGGGTCGAAAGAAAGACTAGGATAAAATTAAGTTAATGGGGGAGACTTTGGTAGAGTCAGGTTTGGTGAGAACATTGGACTCCCATTTTTATAACCCCCAAAAATGATTATACTTTCATGGAATGTAAGGGGGTTGAACAAAGCATCCCTAGACAAAAAGTTGTTCGTGATTTGATTCGTGTTCATTCTCCGGATGTGGTTTTTATTCAGGACAGAGTATTGATAACTGGGAGAGTCTCCCGTCTGGGGATTCTCAACACCTACGGGAGTTGATCCATAAAGATGTTCAGACTTAATGTGGTTTGTTTTTTTTTTTGGTTTTCTTTGGGAGTTGACCTTGTCTGGTGATTTAGCCTGTCTTGTTGCTTATTTGAGTCCTGGGTGGGGGCTCAGCTGTACTTTGTAATCTAGACATTTTATCAATAAATTTTTACCCCTTTATTTAAAAAAAAAAAAAAACAAGATAGGGTTTCTAGGATCCTAATGGATTTATGTAAAAACCAAGCCATAAGCATGTGTGAGTGCCATGATGTTTCCTTTTAGCCATAAATTTCATTGTCATCATAGTTAATGGATCTTCTATATTTTAAACTTAGTTTCAAGCTACCCACCACAAATTTATGTTTTTGTGCACTAATTTATATTTACACTATAATACAACTTGACATACGTCATTTATAAATAATGCTTCAAATATTGACCATTTACTAGTATGGACAATATTTGACCATTAGTAGTTGTTAATTCAAAATCATTACACTCCCACTTATTGATAATTTGATATGGTCTAAGAACATAAAGAGTTAAATTTGTTATATTTATTAGGCTTAGTCCTTTCCTCACACTATTTTAGCACTAGGTCATTAATCTAAAATCTATATGGAGATGTCTTCTTGTCAAACTAATGCTTTACGAGATCTTGATGTTGTATGAGGTTATCATATACCTTATTCCTTTGTTATTTGAGTAACAATAGTTTGACCATACTAATTTCTATCAACTCTATGTTTGAGAGGTCCTCTATGCTTAATGATTTTATTGTAGGTAGTTCTAGGTGCAGTGATAACACGCCTTCTTTTCCATAGACTAATGTATATGGGAAGGTTTTAAATATGCTTTTAACCATAATTTGATCAACCCATAGAGATTGATCAAGCATTAGGTTCCAACTCTTTTGATTCTCCTCTACTACCCTCTTTATTATTTTTAGCAAAAGTTTTTGTTGATGTATTCTACAATGTCATTGCCTTGTAGGTAGTAGTTGGATGATGTCTTTGGATAGATATCATACTTGCTCACAAATTCTAAAATTTTGGTACCTATAAAAGTGGGTCTATTATCAAAAACAATAGTGGATAGAATACCAAATTTCGTGATTAGCTTCTCTAGAAACTTGATCACAGTCTCTTGGTCTATGTTCTTAGTGGCCACTACTTTAGACCATATTATTAAGTAATCTATCACTATAAATATAAATTTATGTTCAATAGAGGAATTTGGATTGATAACTTCAATGAAGTACAATCCTCATTGTTGGAATGGTTCCAATTGGCTATATGGGGAAATCTTCCTTTCCTATTCTAACTATTAAATTTTGATAGACTTTATATGATCTAGCTATCTTAAAGGTATCTACAAATAAAGTTGGCCAATAATACCTGGCTCTGAGTGTTTTTGCTATAATACTCTGGATAGAATGACGTCCTCTAGAAAAACTTGAATGAAACTCTTGTAACATCATTTTTATTTATTTTGGTTAGATGCAATGAAGGAGGACACTATCAAAATTCTTATGGTACAAGTATTCCTATAGCAAGAAATAATTTAGGGCCTATCATCTATATATTTTTTGCTAAGAATTCAAGTTATCTAGATATTTATCTGTCTAAATTTATCTAATCAAGTCTGAAACCCAATCATTCCTTCCAGAGTCTATTTCATGGTAGTATTCAAGAAATAAGTTTTGCTCTACCTTAGTTGAACATGCTAACTACTAACACAAAGCTCTACCTCTCACCAACTTTGTTGGTCTAATCTCTACATCATACTCTTGTATCTTTGTGATCCATCCAACTCTTTTATTACCTAATTCTCCTTGTAAAATGAAGTTCCTAACATTTGGATCTACCGCATAGATAAGATTTTTGCTTTGTGATATGTAGTGCCTAAGTTTTTTAAGATATTTCATTAGAGCAAATACTTGCCTCTCTATAAATTATATTTATTTTGACAATCATGCAAATTGTGACTAATGAAAGTGATGGGGTGTTCATATTGATTACCATACTTTTAACTTGGAACAATGACAAATATTTATTCTACCCCATAAAAATATAAAATGAAATCCTTTTAGAAGTTTGGGTTCACTAGGACAAGTGCCTAAGATATTACCCTTTTTATCTTCTTGAAAACTTCATCTCTTTTTATTGTCCAAAGAAAAGGTTTTTCCTTTCTTTGTAGCTCATTCATTAGCTTGACTATCTGAGTGAAATCTAAAATAAATTATATATGTATATTTCCAAAGAAATATTGTAAAGAATTCTAATTTTGAGGAATTGGTAGTACCAAAATTGTTTTGACTCTATTCAGGTCAATAGCTAGTCATCACTTTGATATAATGTTTCCCGATAGATTACTTTCATGCACTTCAAATATTGATTTCTTTGGGTTTAGGAAGACTTCAAACTCTTGACAACTTTGAAAAACCATCCTTAACTAAGCCAAATGTTGATCCTTATCATGTGAGAACATTGTCATGCCATCCAAATATATAAGTATTATCTCATTCACTAGCTCCCCAAAAGCAAGATCTATGACCCTTTTAAAAGTTGCTTCAACATTAGATAGGCTAAAAGGAATCCTTTGGTAGGTAAATGTACCCCACTTAGTAGTGAATGTTATTTTACACTGATCTTCATTATTTACCCAAACCAAATTGAAGTTGGAGAAGTCATTGAGTAGAGAAAATATTTCAGCTTGAATCATAGTCTATAATATTTGGTTGATTTGAGGTAGTGGATAGTGGTCCTTTAGGGAAGCCTTATTGAGGTTTTGGAAGTCCATGCATAACCAAATATATCCATTTTTATTCTATACTAGGACCAAATTAGCCACCTATGTGGAATGCTTTATTAAGTAAGTTATATTTATATTAAGATGTTTCACTAACTCCTACTTAATTAGGGATTCAATTTTTGTATTGATTGACCTTTGTTTTTGCCTAAATGGCTTGGCATTAGGCATCAATTAAATGATATATTGTATAGTTTCCCTACTATATACTTTGAGGTCATCATAGCTCCATTCTATTATATCTCTATATTATTTGCATAATCTAGTAAGTTGACTTACATTTTTTTTGTGTATTATACTCCAACCTTTGAGCTCTTACCAGGTTCTATCTTCATTTTTTGTCTAGTTATCCTATCACTATTATTAAAAATAATTTCTAGGGTAATCAAACCTTTGGGAATGTGGTTATTTTTAATTGTATTATATCCTATAGATCAATGTAATCCAATAATTTCTCTAGTTGTTTAGCATATATAGCTTCTTGGGTTAAAAAATCAATTATTTGTTTATTATTATCAAACACTTGCCAAAAATTATCTCTATATTGGACTGATGGTCTAGAAGCCATGTCGCAAACACATCTACTATCATATTCTTGCTCCTTTGTATTACCTTCATATTAATTACCTTAAATATTTCAAGAAGATCCTATACTTTGTTTTAGTAGACCTTGAGGTAGTGATGTTTACTATTTTATTTTTTGTTACTTGATTTATGAGCAATTATGAGTCACCAAAAATGGAGAGTAGCTTAATCCCTATTTTTTTGCTTTTAATAGGCCTAGGCAAAGAGCTTTATATTTAGTAGAATTATTGGTGTAGCTCTAGGTTAGCCTATATGAAAACTATTTTACTTCTTCTAAGGGAGATATTAAGACTATAATAGTCCCAACTCTAGTTTTGCATTAAGCTCCATCAATATAGGGATTCCACAATTCTGTTTCCTGAAGATATTTGCTTGTGACCAACAAAATATTATGATTTTTTGGTCCAACAATGCAATAGGTGCCTAGTCTAATTTTATTTACTGGATTAAAATACTTAAGGGAAACTTCAAATTCTACTTGCATCTCTTCAATCGCTTCTTCCATGTAGTTCAAACCATATTCAATTAGGTTAGTATATTTCTCTTCTATTTATCATTATGGAAAAGGAATTGTTTCTCAATATATATCTTTAACCTACCTCCTTTATGGGAAATGATCATGTGAGAAAATTCCATGGACAAATAACCCATCAGTTTGTTCATAAAATCCCTTGAGAGGCATAAACCAAAATATGGAAGAAGGTCAACCACAACCACATCTTGAATGATCATGATTTTTGGCACTTTGTGGATCACCATTTGTATGTCCTTGATTACTCCCATTGTTTAGACCCAAATTACATCCAATTACAACACTCCTAGGCTTAAGAGGGTATATTTAATTCCCATTGTTTCACATACTACATTTGGCATGATAGTAGTGGTCACTCTAGACTCAACCATACAATTATGCATTATCCATCCCTTCATTTGAATTGTCATGTAAAAGGGTGGTGGTCAAGTCTTACTTACTTCTAGGTTTTGCTAGTCTTGAGTCAAGTTTAGGTCTAAAAAATTCATCACTCTAGGATTACCACTTTTCAAGGATTCTTTGAGAAAGTATATTTAACTAGATATGAACAATGCATCATACATGCTTTCCTAGGAAGGAGTCTTCTATAGTTCTTAAACAATATTAACTCTAGTGACTTTCAACAACCATTTCTCATTTTGGTTAGGTTTCTTGAATATTTTATGATGTTGTTTAGTATATTCCATCATTTTCTTTTTGGTCATAGAGGGGTGCCTTAGCTTTATGAGCACTTGATCCTTGGGACCATCTTGGGTGGCCTTTTTTTTGCTAATTTTGGCCTTGGGTGATCTTCAAATTATTCCTTCTGAGGTTAAGTAGGGACTTTGAATGACTCTAGTTTTTTTCTCTACTTGCAGTATTTTTCCCATATTTGGTCAAGACTTGAATTAATTCTGCTTCCTCAAGATCCTTATCTATCATGACTTGGTCTAGGTCCATCACTATATTCACTACCTCCTTCTACACCTTTTTGACTCTTTTCATTTTATTTGTTACTGCTAGTTGAGTTTGGTGTTGATATAACATGATGTATTTGCATTGTAAGGATTGTTGTGGGCTAAGCACCAATAGATTTCATGAGAGGTAAAAATAGATGACACATCCTTTGACTTAGGATATGCAACATTTGTTCATCCAACTACATTGTTGCTAGAAGGTCCCTTTGTTTATTTGACCACATTGCTGCTACTAGTCTTTTATGACATAAGATAACCTTTCAGGATAATAGCTTTCATATCTCTTATTAACATTTTGCCTCTCTAGTACAATGACTTTATTGTTAATATTTTTCAATATTGCCCTAAGCTCTAACAACTCTATATTTTCTCTAGGTTCTAGAGTTAGAGAGGTAGAGAAGGTGTTGATGGTAGAGACAAGGCTCTAGGTGTGGAAATAGAGAACCTTGTTGCTAGAGTATTTTGTGCAAGTAAATCTAGAAAGTATGGCATGGTAACTTTAGGAGGAAGCTTGGCAACTCAAATCAATACATTTTCTATAGCAATAACAACTTGAAAAACTTGTGGAAATCTCATTTTGTTGGCTAGCCAAATTTTAAGACCTAGATCTAGGACAAAGAGTAGATGTAATAGATGTATGCTTGAGTTTGGAAGAGCCTGATGTCTTGAAGAATTCACTTCCACATATTGCTAATTTTGATATTAAAATTAATAATATTCTCTTGTGGATGCTTCTGAATGGAGACTAGGTAAGCAATAAAAATGGATCTTCCATCTCATTTAATTCCAAGATGAATGGTTCTACTAAATGAGCCCATAAATTAATATTATTTTCCTCAAGGGATCTATACTAGGTAAGCACTTTTCCTGTGAAGGATATGGCTAGTAGTCTCACCAGGATATCTTCATGCTACATATTATGAATAATAGCTAGAATGACAACATCTTGATAGTGCTATTAGGCAGTTTTATTAAATCCATTATAAGTGGGTAGGTATTTGAGACTAGATTGAGGGATTTAATGGAGATTTACAAGGAATATGGTACCATTGCTATTCCACACTGGGTATATTTATTTGACCATATTTTTTGGGTAGGGACTATTAGGAGATTGTTTGGAAAAAAATTGTAGAGGGATTGGGCTTTGAATAGAAGGAGCTCTTACTAGAGAATGATATTTATCTATTTTCCATGATCTCTTCTAGTTGGTAATTCAAAAAATTAGACGGGTTCTTTAATATTCTTAATTTTTGATCTAGTTAGCATGTGATTCTAGAGCTCTTCCCTAGAGCTTGTTCCTTCACTAGAGTCACTAATATCAAATTATTTCAATAGTGGAGTCACTAGAAGAATGTCTATTATCTATTTGTGAGGTTAATATTTACTAAAATATTAGATCCTTTGGGTAAATTAGAAGAATATTGAATGATTTATCCCATTAGGCATGCCAAAAAGTCTTTTTCTATCATAGTGGATGGAAATATTTTTCTCTAAAAAATTCATTTAGTCCCATTATTGATTTCTTGTGAGAATAAACTATTTGTTTTCCATAAGGTACGCCAAACATTCTTGGTCTATGATCTGCCTATTGGAAGGAAGTGTTCCATAGACCGTAGGGTCCAATATTGAATGGTTTAAGATTTCTCCCTAGCTAACCTCTGTAGAAGACTAGTTCCTTGTTATAAAACTAAAAGTAAAATAAATGGATAAAGACTAAAGTAAGAAATGGGGGGTTAGGAAGAAAAATATGGATTAAATGTGGATGATATTTGGCTAAAAACACTACCACATCTTATGTAAAACACACTACAACTAAACTACATATAGGGCCCAACAGACCGCTTTACCAAGCAAAGCATAGTAGAATGTGAATTAAGCCTAGATCATGCCCTCTGGTACTCCAATAGCTCTTAGCACCCTAAGAAATATTTTATAGAAGAAAGCAGAACCATACAATTGAACACTAAGCATCCCTAATATTCCAATATCCTAAAGTGATAATCTAAACAACAGCTTAGGTCTAATGGAATAGACCACCTACAAATCTTCTACAAAAATATATAGGGCCTATAGAACATCTGCAAACAAAAGAATTCCATAACATGGTGCTAGTAATAAAAAACTAATTCATTGGAATTGTATAGTAGAATTGCATATTATACAATAGGTAAACAATCAAAATTTTGACCCTCATATTTATTATTTATAGATTTCTATACTAGCCTAGCTAATGATTACAAGGGTAGCTTACCATAGGTTCGATAAAATGGTATACCCTGGACCTATTTAGGGGCTTGTGCCCAATCGACATATTTGAAGAGTGGAAATCATTTTTTTGCTTTGTCCCAACCAGTTGGTACCAGTCATCATATTCAATAGCCACATGTATTTAACAGGTTCAAGTTTTCTTTAGCATTTTCAATTCTTCCCACTATACCTTATGGTTGTGCCAACTTTCATATTCCTAGTGACCTCTACTTATGAACAATGATTGATATTATTATAGACTCTGGAAGATTAGTTACTATTTTCTTGTCTAACTAACTTATTCTGGATAGCTAAGAAGTGTCCATGTGGCCTATATCTTTGATGCACATGATACTATTTTGACAAAGACTTATTTTGGAGTGTTGACCATGAAAATGACACATGTCAAGGGTAATCCAACATACTTGGAACAAAAATTTGTTCCCTCTTGAAAGGGAATTTTATTTCCCCCAAGGTTCAAGTAAGCTAGGTCTTGGCTGGTGCAGATAAACTCAAAGGTCATTGATAACTATTCCTTCAAGAGGATTTTGCTAGTTTGAATAAAATGATAAATTTCTTGTGCATAATACTTTAAAAATAAATTGCTTAATTATCTAAAAAATAACTTCACTACATTGATTTTATAACATATATATGAGAGTTGAGTGGAATTTAAACTAATATAAACTAGAAATGCATTTAAACATAAAATTTATCTACTCCTAATATAAAAATGTTCCAAATAAAAAATCAAAGGTTTAAATGCAAGAGAAAAAAAATAGAACGAGCTAGTACTGCCCTAAAATTTAGCTTCTATCTAGTAAAGGTGACAATTTCAATTTAAACCAATCCTAACCCAATCAACATTCAAAAAGCCTGAGATCCAAGATAGTGCATTCTTCAAAGAAGAGAAATATTTTGAAATAGAAAAAGTGCAACCACCATCAACATGCATAGATTGAACATGGAAATTTTCAAAAGACTTATATTATAAACATAGCAAATAAGTACATTTATTTCAGATTTTCTCATTTTAGTGAATTATTAAAATTACCAAGCCTGGCTAAAAAAACCATCCAAATACCAAGAGAAAATGCCATGAAAGAAGAAATCTAAGGGCCAAATAATAGATAGATTTTGACCTTTGTAACTACCTAGGGAGCCCCTATTTATACAAGTATATGGCTCCCTATTTGTTGCCCTTTTACAATTAATTATTGTTACATTCATTTTCATGGGGTAGATCAAATTTAAAATTTATTCTTTCACCCATGATGTGCTCCTTGGGATGGCCTTTGTTGCTCGTCAACCATACCTCACTAGTTCTCTACAAATTTTAGGTTGGTCATTAATTTCACCATGTCTGTCATTCTATATGATTGTACTTGCCTTGTCTACATTAAAATCCTGCATCTGTCATTTTTTAATTTCCAACATTTGCATTAAATATCCTGTAAGACAAAAATAAAAATTGTAGGTGTTAGAATTTATTACCATTGATATGTATTATATTATTATTATTATTATTATTTATTTATTTTTAGTCTATTTTAAATCCTAGCCTCCCTCTCTTCTACATTTTTTTAAAATACTCTATGCAATTTTCAATGATTTTCTTTATTTGATAGGTTTCTACAATTTAAGGTAATTTTTGGCAATTTATGTGTTTTTAGCCCTCTTTTTACATCTTTAATGATATTCCATTATCCAACAATTTTTATATTAAAAAACAAATTACCCTTTCCTAAATAAACTTTAATAGTTTTTTGTGCTAATTTTCAAATATTGGGGTTCACTTTGTCGACTTTATTTTCTTCCAACAATTTTTAGGGTATTTGGTGCTTAATTCTAATTACTGAGGTTTAAATTCATTGGTTTCCACTTTTGCTCACAAATATCCAGGGTTTTGGTGGTGATTTACATTCCCATGCATGGTTTCTAGTGCTAATTTTCAATTACTGAGGTTTTACTTTCATTGCCATCAACATTTTCCCAAAATCATCTAGTGTTTTTGTTATTATTTAATCCCTAGGGTTTAAAATTCTATGTGGATTTTTCTTTTCCTCCTTCTTTTTGCAAATTTTATTTTTATTTTTTTATCGAGATCCTAGGGCTAATTTCTAATTATCATAGTTTAAATTCACTGAATGTTTTCCCACCACTTTCATAATTGTTATGGTGCTAACGAAATTTTAATTTCTCTATGGATTATTTGGTTATTAGGGGTTTTCAATTGGAAATACTTAAAAAAAAATATTTCTCCAATTCATTTTTTACTAGACTATAAATTTTATTAGATTTTAAGATTGCTCATGAATCACTAGTTATTTGGCCTTTTGTTTGCAGTATTTATATATTTTAATTTCCTCATCCGGTTGTCTAGGCTTCTAGTTGGATTTATTTCAAATTTAAATTACCCCCTCTAGTGGCTAGAACGAATGAAGTTGGGGTTTAATTTTTTAACTTGTGCTTTACCAAAATTTTAGTTGGAATTGCCCTTTTTACTACCTCTAGTTGAACTCTCCCTTTCCTAGTACTTTAATTTCATGGTCATCCATATATCCTCAGAAATATTCAGTTAATATAGTTTTACCTGCATCTCCCTTGGTTGTGCCAACTCATACACCCTACAAAAATAAGCACTTTCAAGCCTCAAACCTCCTTGGAACATAGGTAAATTTATAGTTTTTGGAAAAATATTTTGAATACACATTCAATGGAAGTGATTTTGTGATTTTTTTCTAAGTATTTAAAGATATATAGGTATCAAAAATGGGAGCTATGTGATTAGGTATGCATTTCCAACCAATTAGGGCAACTAGATAGCATGATGAAATATAGCATTTGGAAGGTCAATTCTTTTCAAAATATAGGTAAGTTTATACTTTTTAGAAATATCTATTTGAAAGGCATGTGATGAAAGTGGTTTCACCAAATTTTATTGAGTCTTAAAGGAGATATAGGATCTATAAATGAAGTCATATGGATTGTCAAGGAAATTGCCACGTTTATAGTATCTGAATTTGAGTAGGTTTTGGGTGCTAATACTATGGGAATATAGGCATGTGGGTGCTTTTTGGAAATATTATTCCAAAACTACTATAATAAGGTAGATTATTTTCTATTTTTAAGATATTACAATATGCAAAAAACTAAACATAATGATAAAGTTAATACATGCATAAGACTTGACATAATGATTAAAAGAAGAATCACCATAAATTAAAAAAGTGGGCCCATGGTCTATTCAAACTAAGGCATGTTGTACAAGCACATCAACAAATGGTGACTTTGTTGGAAAATAATTCTAAGCATTTTTGGAAATAGAAAGAACTCACTACAAAACTATAAAACCATAAGACTAACAAAACCAATAATTTGACATCTATCCAAGGATAGGGTTTAATTTAATTAACTTAAAAGCAATACTCCATTTTTATTTTAAAAAATGTGTGTTTGCATGAATTTATTCTTATTCTAGAATTAGTTAAAATTCCCACCATTATTTGGAAATTAGGCTAGTTCACCCCTAAGTAATCATTGGTCTACTAATGGTGGGCTTTGCCACATAGGTAGATATATCACCAACAATTAGACATTGCTTTATTGCTAGCTAGGCATCTATAGCCTCAACAAAATTATCTTTGATACCACTCTAGACCTTTCTCTCCTGCAAACCAGGCATTCATAACCCTGATAGAGGTCATCTGAATCACCCAAGTACTTGAGCCTTTTTTTTTAGAACAAATATATTTTACTTTTTTTAAATATGTTGGAGTATGCTTTTGGGTTGGGAATAACTATGAAAAATAAAAGGGTGAACATCTAAATAGCTTTCACCTAAGAAATAAATCATAATGGTTTCATTCCTCCTAATATAGAATCTTGTAAGGTATTTTCATTGTGAAGCTATCATATCCTTTTGCAATACTTTTAGTTAATTTTTTTACCCAAAATAATGAACATACACCAAATTAATGATTAATCCAATCTCAATTTCATTGATTTTAGAGTAAGTCCTTTTATCCCCAAACTATGCAAAAAACACTCCCCATGAGAGTAACCAACAATTGTGTGCACTTGAATATTCTAGGCCAAACAAATAAAAGAATAAGACAACAAAAAAAAACAAAAACAAAAACAAAGCAAAAAATAGAAAATGAATGAAACAAGAACAACACACCAAAAATTAAAATACAAAACTATGTACATGGCTTATTTATAGGGTAGGACCTGAATATTCTCGGGCAATAAAGTAGTGCTTGAGGAATTATCCATTCACTAGTAATAGGATATCCTCCCTTTTTATGCTTTTTGGCTTGAAGATATTATCTCCTAGGATCTATGATATCTGAAAGGGACCTAACCAAACGATGTCAAGTTTTCCATGGTCTCTTTCTTTTCATAGGACTTATCCCATAGTAAAACTAGATCAATAATTCTAAAGGATTTTAGTTTGATCCTCTTGTCAAACCATCATTTTACCATTTCCTGATGCTTACTAAAATGCTATTGTGCATCTTTGATTTTCTCATCCAAACTCATTAAATTTAATAGTTTTCCTTCCATCCTACCATTTGTTTCTAAGTAATCTTTCATGAATTGCAAGGTAAGAATCTTGAGGTTGGTGGGAAACATAGGATCTAGGCCATAAACCAAATGATAGGGACATGTTCCTAGTAAAGAATTAATCCTTATTTTGTCTGACCATAATGCATACTTCAATTTATTATGCTAGTACCTAGGATTTTTATCCAAAATTTTGGTAATTATTTCTAGTAGGTTTCCGTTGTTAGGGTAGATATTAGGGTAATTTAATTTTTACCTTAGTTAGTTGTTAGTTATTACATTATTTGTTTTACCTTGAAGATATTCATTGTTAGAATATCTTAAGGTTAGTATATTATGCGCATTTCAAATATTGTTAGACATTTTGGTTAGTAGTTAGAGCCATGTCGTATTTGTTAGCGATAAATTAGGGAAAGGTTACATTTCACGCATTGCAAGGCTATCTTTAGCCTTATCATTTTGTGTTTAAATGACTCCATGATTAATATATTTCCTAATGCTTGTGGTTTGATTAAGTATTCTCAATACCTTCATTGGTATAAAAGCATGTAATACGTACCTGGGTGAGCTCCATGGGCACTTTTTTTGAGGAAGCAGCTGACTGGATAATGGGGCATAAATCCTAAAAGACCCCCTCCTGACGCTTGCAAAAAAATTGAGACCTTGTTCGACAAGGAATTTATTTCGACATGTAATTTCTTGATTTTACTGCAACATTGATTTGATTGATTTGACACAAAATTTTATTTGTTTCTTTAGCTAAAATATTTGTTGTTTCATGAAATTTGGAGTGCACTATCATTTGACATAATTGGTATTTTCACTGGCAAGAACTCTGATCAGTCATGGAAATTTCTGACCTGCATGATGTCGAAATTCTTGACCTGCACAACATGGAAATTCTCATCAGCTACCTTAGACTATCAAACAACCTACAAGCATTGATAGCCCACATGGGCCTCCTCATGAACTGTTAGCCTGTTGACGAGCTAACGAGCAACTGTCCCATATGCTACACGAAACCTGACATCACTTAAAACCAACAAAACCAAACATGAGGATGCATCAAAACTAATGAAATGATAACTCACACTCTAAAACAATCAACACTAACAACTATATTATGAATGAATTGTGATTTTATGAGTGCAAATCTCGAGGACCACCTGGTAGACATGAATTTCAAGATGACTAACTACTGATGTGGTGAAAGTTGATGTGGCACCCCTCTGAAGTTGACGTGGTAGGCTGGATCAAATGCAAAAATTGAGGGACAAGTGATGACCTTTTATGGGCTAACATGAAACTGAAGAGCTAATGTGGTGGTACATTTTTTGAGGTATGCATGGCATCATATGATTGGTTGATAGGCTATTGAGGTGTCATTACATGATTCATCGAAAGGGTGATACATGTCCAGTGTGTATTGCTACATAGAGTGGAAAAATAATTAGATATTTGATTGCTTGAAGGAAATCATAAAGAAAGGTGTGCACTTGAGTTTTAAAGAATTTTACATGTACCAACACGATGCATATGGGATTATAGATCCCAAACATTTAAAAAAAAATGTCTCAATATTTTTCTTTGCTTTATCATGGATATAGCCTTCAAATTGAAGGCGTCCCTTTGTCATACCCATCGGGCTATCTATCCCGATCGGAGGTTAGGAGTACAGGAGTTTAGGATTATCAAGACTCTCGATAGGAGGTCAGGATTTTGACTCCCGTCGAGGTCCAAAAACCTCTTTTTTGCTAAAAGGAGCTGATTTTCACAAGGTAAATTTTTTTATTTATTTTTATTTTGCAAATTACTCAATTTTTTTATTCATATTTTTTAATAATTTAATATTAATTTTGTTATAAAATCAATTTTATTTTTAATTTTATTGATTTTTAACAAAATTATTTTATTATTAATTAAATTTTTGATTAAAATTTTATTTTTGCAAATTAAATTAAAATTTAAAAAAAGACCTATTTTTCATATCTCAAAACTCATGAGTGCTTTTTTTTTCTCCAAAAAGAGGATGTAACACAAAAAATAGCATATTTTTTTGCAAATTAGGGAGTTATTTCAAACTTTCTCAAAATCTTACTAAACATTCATTTTGAGAGTATAAGAGTTTTTCTCTCATGAAGAATTAAGGGTCCAAAAAATACCAAGTCATGTGTCGACTAGTTCTGGATTGTCTTTCGAGAAGCTTGTCGTGTGTCGACTTGACTTGAAAGGTGTGCTACCTTGTTAAATTTTCAATGCAAAGGGGGTACAAGAAATTGTGATTCTTTTTTGCAAATTTGTAACACAAGAAGGGGGGCACTTGAATATCAAAACTTTTTGAAAAATTAAAAGCAAATTGTGCATTTTGTTTTCTCAAACCTTGGGATATAACGCAAAATATTGCACATTCATTTTTTGCAAATTAGAGAAGGATCTCATCACATTGAAGATCTAAATTTTCCAAAACCTTGTTTCTTTTGCAAACAAAAGGGGGGACAGACGTGTATTCTCTTTGCAAAATTATAACACAAGGAAAGGGAAAATTGTGAAAATTAAAGGGTTGAAGAATTGAAACTTGTTTATTTTACAACACAAAAAGGAGGGCAAATATTTTAATAAAATTCTTTGCAAAATTTTAAGACAAGGGGAGAAATTGAATATCAAAATTTTTGCAAACCAAAAATCACAATTTTGTTGCAAAAATTATTGTAATAAGGTGCATTTTCAATAGCATTCGACACCTTTTGTTAAATTGGCATTGTAAAAATAGGTGCATTTTTGGTAGAATTTGACACCTAAGTGTTAAAAATTTATGGGCACTTTTGATGGTTTGTTGCATTTAAATTCCTATTTTTGCAATTACCTCTTAAGTTAAAATCAAGTGAGCTTAAGACCCCAAATTTTACACCCATTTGTGTAATTTATTGCATAGGTAAAGCCAATTTTTTTATATTTACTCCATAAAAATCCAAAATTTACTCTTCTTGTTTGGCTTAAATTCCTCAAATTGATCCTTTTTCAAGGGTTTTTAGGTAGGTGCCATTAAATATATTTTTTAATGAATTCTCTTTTGGCACTCTTTTAGGGTATATCAAAAGAAAGACCAAGTTTTGTGAAATAAGAAACCTTCCAAGTAGCATTTGTTTGCACTAAGGGGGGAATAATTCCTTTCTTACTTCAAAACATATTTTGAAAAAAGGGAGATAAAACTTGTAAAGGCAATATAAAAAGCAAAAGTCATCAAAATTATACCTTTTATTTTAGGCTTCATAATAGCAACTTTTTCTTGAAGTACTTATAATAAGAAAGGGATTCTTTGGTGAACATTTTGATAAATTGCCTAAGAGGCAAAGGTTTATTTAGAATATTTTACCCTAAAAGTGAAAAACAAAATATTGTTAAAAGGAAATCAGAAAGGAAGAAGTCATCAAAATGTACCTTTTTTTTTAGACTTCATAATTGCAATTGTTTTGCTTGATGTACTTGCAATAAGGGATGATTGTTTTGTGAACCTTTTTTGACAATTTGCCTAGGAGGCAAAGTTTTGTAGAAGTATATTTTACACTAAAGGGAAGACTTCATAAATTACCTAAGGGGGATAGATTTGTAAACCTAGGTAGCACCATTGTAAACCTCTTTTTAGGCTTCATAATAGCAAATATTTTTCTTGAAGTACTTGTAATAAAGGGGGGATTTTTGGTGATTTTTTTTAAATTTGGCTAGAAGACAAGATTTGTAAACCTCTTTTTAGGCTTCATAATAGCAAATGTTTTGCTTGAAGTACTTGCAATAAAGGGGAGATAATTATTTTTTTCTTCCAAAAATATTTTGCAACCAAGGGGGAAGACTTGTAAGGGTGCACTTTCGATAGTGACTGACACCTTAGTCAAACTTATTACAGAATATATTCAAATAAATATTTTACAAAAAGGGGAGAAAGACTTGTAAGGGTGCATTTTCGGCAATGGATGACACCTTAGTCAATATTCTTGAAAAATTCTATTGTAAAACGTGCATTTTTGGTAGAGACCAACACCTTAAAAATGGGTAGATCAAACAAGAAGAATTCCCCAAAACTAATGGATGATGTTGCAAAAAAATTATACCTTTAGGAATGGTGTTTGTCTTCAGATTCAATTCACCTTCTTCATCCAACTCTACACAGTTTCTATCTCTCTTATCTATGATTCAAGATTCAAACATACCAGAGTTAGTGATAAAATTCACTATATGCCTATCATCCTCAAAAAACTAATTCTTTTTGACATTATCTGGTGTGGAGGGAGTGGCAACCAATTCTAATGAGAATTGCTTTATCTTAGAATGAGCAACTAGTTCTAGAGTGTTTGTTGCTACTACCAATGAATTTGTAGTGTGATTATTTTTATGTGAAATAGTCTAAATATTGAAAGCATCAAAATATTAAATTAAATACCATACTCAACTATGATAATTTGAGAGACATTTATCATGACAAGCATATTGGTTTTGTACTTTCTTGATAACTAAATCAGAATCCCCTAGGACATGTACATATTTGAATCTATTCTTAATGGTAAAATGTAATTCATGAATAAATACCTCATACTTAGCATCATTGCACATGCAAGGGAACTATAGTCGGTAAGCAACAAGATTTTTCTCTAGGATTGAGTGATTCAACTTTAATTTTATTGTTGTGCTTACATTTTGACCCATAAAACTTGAGAGTCCATAGCTGGTATTTAGTTACTTTTTATTTTCTTGGTTGGGTCTCTACTACTAGATTATTCTCTCTAGTTATGGTTTCCATCACCATAGTGTAGACTCTCAATTTTAGTTTAGTGTATAGAATATCATTGATGTTGTTATACTCTGTGATGAAATATTTTAGCCGTGGCTCTATTTATATCTAGATTTGATTGGCTATGCCATTCCAAGGAAGCCACATATACGAAAAATTTATTACCATATATCCATTCAGAGTTCTAGATCAATCATGATTAAGCAACATCCCATATGCACACATGATACCCACAATCTAAATATCAGTGCACTATTGGATCCTAGGTTCAATAGCCAACTAAAATTGGACCTAATTCAACACCCTAACTACATTTACTTATACACATTCTTGTTTGATTGAGTAGGTTTTAACCCAAATATTTTTCTAGCAACATATGACATCACATTGCCAAAATAAACTAAATCCACAAGATAATTTTGTAAGTTTTTGCTAGCAATTCTAAGAGTCAGAACGAAAGGAGGGGATTTTACCTTTTCTTTGCATATTTCCACCTAAGCATCAACAATATTTTTCAAGTCTTTTTATTTTGACCAAAAAGTTTTTTAAGCAGTAAACCCTTTTGATAGTTAATTCAACTACCTCAAATAGAGAAATAATTTCCTTGGTTTTCTAAAGGTCTTCAATAATATTATATCCATACTTGTTTTTTCTAGGATTTTCTCTACTTATGGTAATGACATGTTGGTTTTTGGTTGTGCGGGCACTATGAGCGCATTAGATGGGATCAGGTTTTTGTTGGTCTTATCATTAGGTGGGATGGAGGTTTTGTTAGGATGTGTAGAAGAGTCATCAATGCTTTCCCTATATTCAGATGTTATCTCTTTGAAACTATTGGTAAGGTTGCACCTCCTCTTCTAGGCATTCTTTAGGTTCCTCTTCATCTACTCCTAATAAGATTATATATCTCTAGAAATAAGGTTGTCCTTGCATTCTAATTAGCTTGAATCCTAAAATATTCATTGGTGGGCACTAAATCCAAAATTTCAATCTCTTTTTGGACAATATCCAAAGCAATTGTGAATTTTGGATAGTCAATTTCGTCATGTTGATTTGTGGAATGGACCTTGCACAAATTGGATAAAGAAAAATCTACCAAGTTTACTAAAGTACCTAGGTTATTATTTGATTGATTTTGGTTACCAACAATATTTTGGATTCTATTATTTGGGTGAGTGTTATATTAACGGTTGGTTCTTTGAGAGTTGAAGTTCCTATTTTGAGTATTATTATTTGAAGGTGGGTTTTGATGAACTTGTATTTGTAATTGAAGCATATCATCGCTCAATTTCTAAACCATCCTTTGTATGTTTTCTAATTGAGTATTTGAGTTATTAGGTTGACTTGGTCCTGGTTGACCTGTTATTTTATATGCATGTACAAATGTATGTAGGAACGCAGGTAAGTTTGGTTTATTATTTACTAGAGGTGTATGACTGAGAGCATTATTTTTAATCACATGATTGTCCAAATATGTTGGAACAATCTACTGATTACTCATAATAGGCATCATTTTATTTAAGAATGCAGATTGAAGGGTTGATTTTGGTTTGGATACATGGTTCCTAGTAATGGGTTTAGCATGGAAGGTGTTGTGTAAGGGATTGATTTATTAGTGGTATTTTATTATAAGCTCTTGGTTGTCCAAGTGAAGGTAATTGAACCAAACCAAAACCTTGAGATATTAATTATTGTTCAACATTTAGAGCATCATTATATGCCATGGGTAAGATTGTGATTTGTGGGGCTCTCTTCACATAGATAGAATTTAATGGGTCCAAAGCTCTAAGATACATTTGGATGGTTTCTTTAGTTATAAGGGTGTAAGGTGCCATCAATCTGGTGTATAATTTATGGAACCTAGTGTTGAATAGTCTTAGGGATTCATTGGGTTCCCTACGGGTAGAAATAAACTAATGATAGATCACAATTGGATCAATGGGTAAACTAAAATGGATAATAAAGTCTACCTCTAGTTGATCGCAAGAAGTAATAGAGCCTAAAGATAATTTTATGTATCAATCATAAGCAAACTCATCCAATATGTGTGGAAATATCCTAAGGCAACATCGTCAGGTTCAATCTATAAATATACTAGGCTATATTTGTACGCCTGTATGTGTTATTTTATACCTATATTAAGGTAAATATATCATGTGCAAGCCCTGGTATGTTCAAAGGGCTACTTCCTACTAACCATGGAGTATAATTTGCCAATGGTGGACCTTGGGGAATGGTAAAAGGATCAACAAAGGGGATAATAGATATTGGAGAAATATTGGTTTTTTGAGGAGTATTAGGATTACCTTTATCAATATTGAGTCTTCTGTATAGGGAAAGGTTGAGAAACCCAATTCCACCTACAAATGACTTGGATCTAGTAATTATGACTTTAGGTTCTAGATTTGATAGTCAAGATGTGTAACATAAAAATGCACCAAGAATACTTAATATCAAGCCCTCCTTCTAGAACCAATTCTATTGATCATGCAAATGGCATATTGTCAAGGGAAGGCCAACATACTTGGAATAGAAATATGTTACATCTTGAAAGATAATTTTGTTTCTCCCAAGGTTCAAGTAATCCAGGTCTTGGTTGGTGTGGATAAACTCAAAGGTCATTGATAATTGTTCATTCAAGGGGTCTTTGCTAGTTTGACTCAAAAGATAAATTTCCTAGGTACATTGATTTTAAATTATATTTATTAGCTATCTAAAAAACAACTCTAGTGCATTGATTTTACAACATATAAATGAGAGTTGAGTGGAATTTAAAATAATATAAATTGAAAATGCATTTAAGTAGAAATTAATCTACTACTAATCTAAAAAAGTTCCAAAGAAAAAATAAAAGGTTTACGGATGAGAGAAAATAAAATAAAACAAGCTGAAAATAAAATAAAGACACCATTCTCGGGATGATTTTCGTAAGATTTCCCAAGTTATCGAACTTGTTTTGGTCATATCTCACTCATCTGGATTCAGATTGAGCTAAAATTTTAAGGGTAGATGCCTGAAAAAACCTAGAGTGTCTCCAAAAATTTTCATATCATTTTGAGCAACACATATCCTAGCACATCCCTATGTGTGAACCAGATTTTTGGCAAGCGGCTATGTGAGGGTTTCATCTGGGTTGAGTTTAGGCAGTTCCAGAGGTTGGTTTTTAGGGCCTTTGAGCCCTAGAGGCCAATATTTTTATGGTTTATGCTCAATATTTTAGCATGAAATGTTGTAGGGGATCCAAGATGGGTTAGAAATTTGTCTTTCAATAGATCATACTATGAACTTGAGTGACAACGACTTCCAATTTTTTGCATAAAATAAAACTGAAAACCATACCTTTCCACAACATCTAGGACAAGGATTAAAGAGATCACGAAAATAGTTCCAAGCAGTTGATCAAAAAATGGCTCATATCTCAAGTGAATCTGGTGCTAAGGTGCACCCACAAAATAATTCTAATATGAAAACCCCTGTCAAGGGTAAGAATTTCAAAAAATCAGCCCCAAAAATAAATTTTAAGGATGCCCTCCATGGTGGACAACCTCAGTCCAATGCTAATATCAATCTTAGGGCTTCCCATAAACCTCTAAGAATACCAAAAATATTTATCCTAGGAAAACAGAGTCAGGATGTATTAAATCAGATGATGGAACTCCTATTGTTAAGCTTGATATGGGTAACAATCAGCATGGCATTGAAGATTTGAAAAAAAAAGGACTAATTTTTCGATTCGTGGTTTTTTTTTCGAGCCTATCTGCTTTCAAATTTTGGGCTGCAAAAAGCTGGAAAACTAAAGGTGAGTTACAAATATCTATTTATCCAAATGGTTATTTTCTTGTTTTATTTGCTAATAATGAAGATAGAGAGAAAAATTTTCAAGGGGGTCCTTGGTTTTTTGGAAGGGCAGGGCTTTTCATGAAGCCCTGACATACTAAATTTAAAGCCGAAGAAGAGATGCCTTCTATAGATCCTATGTGGGTTAGACTCTTTGGCCTCCCTATTGAATTTTGGAATCCTACTATTTTTTCTTCAATTGGAAACTCTTTAGGAACTTTTATGATGACTGTTGATTGTACTCAAAATTTTGAACATATTATTTATGCTAGAATTTGTGTTTTAATGGATTTTGACAAACCCCTACCTAAAAATATCACATTACAATTTGGGGAAGACACTTGGGAGCAAGTAGTGGACTATGAGAACATTCCTTTTCATTGTAGAATTTTCCATGAATATGGTCATTTGGATAGTGCTTGCCCAAATAAAATTCTCGATCAAAAGAAAGAAGATATAAACTCAACAAGTTTCCAAATGCCTAAGAAGAACACTCAGAGAAAACCAGTTATGAAGGATCAATCAAAGTCATCTGCTAATATGTTTGAAATCCTTTCCACAAATGATGTCCCAAGTGAGGAAGAGGAAATAATGGAAACATAAATCTTAGAAACACAATTTAAATATGAAGGGAAGAACTCAGATACAAACCAACAAATAAAGGTTTTCAACAGAAAAAAAGGGAGAAAATTTACACAAGAAAAACAATTTTTTAAATGTCAAAACTTCAAATAATACAAGTCCCAATATAGACTCTGTTGAACCCTCTAGTAAAATTTTGGATGTATACAAGCATTATTCAAGGTTAGAAGCCATCTCAGATTCAATTGGAATAAGTCAAGAAAAAGGGAAAAAATATTGAAGATGGATTCTAATTAAAAATTAGGTCGCAAGACCAATCAATATCATATGGTAAAAGAGGGTGAAAATCTTGTAGAGGAAGGTAAGATTAATGCCCTGCCCAAATGTTTTAGCCCTGGTATCAATGAATATCATAACTTGGAATATTAGAGGACTAAAAGGGAGTCTACCTCTAGTTGATCCCAAGAAGTAATAGAGCCTAAAGGTAATTTTATGTATCAATCATAAGAAAACTCATCCAATATGTGTGGAAATATCCTAAGGCAACATCATTATGTTCAATCTATAAATGGACTAAGCTATATTTGTATGCCTGTATGTGTTATTTTATGCCTATATTAAGGTAAATATATCATGTGCAAGCCCTGGTATGTTCAAATGGCTACTTCCTACTAACCATGGAGTAGAAGTTGCCAATGGTGGACCTTGGGGAATGGTAAAAGGATCAACAAAGGGGATAATAGATCTTGGAGAAATATTGGTTTTTTGATGAGTATTAGGCTTACCTTTATCAATATTGAGTCTTCTGTATAGGGAAAGGTTGAGAAACCCAATTGCACCTACAAATGACTTGGATCTAGTAATTATGACTTTAGGTTCTAGATTTGATAGTCAAGATGTGTAACATAAAAATGCACCAAGAATACTTAATATCAAGCCCTCCTTCTAGCACCAGTTCTATTGATCATGCAAATGGCATATTTTCAAGGGAAGGCCAACATACTTGGAATAGAAATATGTTACATCTTGAAAGATAATTTTGTTTCTCCCAAGGTTCAAGTAAGCCAGGCCTTGGTTGGTGTGGATAAACTCAAAGGTCATTGATAATTGTTCATTCAAGGGGTCTTTGCTAGTTTGACTCAAAATATAAATTTCCTAGGTACAATGATTTTAAATTATATTTATTAGCTATCTAAAAAACAACTCTAGTGCATTGATTTTACAACATATAAATGAGAGTTGAGTGGAATTTAAAATAATATAGATTGAAAATGCATTTAAGTAGAAATTAATCTACTAATAATCTAAAAAATTTCCAAATAGAAAATAAAATGTTTAGGGACGAGAGAAAATAAAATAAAACATGCTGAAAATAAAATAAAGACACCATTCTCGGGATGTTTTTCGTAAGACTGCCCAATTTGTCAAATGTTATTTGGTCATATCTCACTCATCTGGACTTGGATTGAGTTGAAAATTTAAGGGTAGATTCCTGAAACACCCTAGAACATCTCCATAAATTTTCATATCATTTTGAGCAACACATATCCGAGAACATCCCTATGTGTGAACCAAATTTTTGGTAAGTGGCTATGTGAGGGTTTCATCTGGGTTGAGTTCAAGCAGCTCCAGAGGTTGGTTTTTAGGGCCTCCGAGCCCTAGAGGCCAATATTTTTATTGTTTATGCTCAATATTTTAGCATGAAATGTTGTAGGGGATCCAAGATGGGTTAGAAATTTGTCTTTCAATAGATCATACTATGAACTTGAGTGACAACGACTTCCAATTTGTTGCATAAAAGAAAAGTGAAAACCATACCTTTCCATGACATCTAGGGCAAGGATTAAAGAGATCACGAAACAAGTTTCAAGGAATTGATCAAAAAATGGCTCATATCTCAAGTGAATCTGGTGCTAAGGTGCACCCACAAAATAATTGTACTATGAAAACCCCTTTCAAGGGTAAGAATTTAAAAAACTCAACCCCAAAAATAAATTTTAAGGATGTCCTCTGTGGTGGACAACCTCAATCCAATGCTAATATCAATCTTAGGGCTTCCCATAAACCTCTAAGAATACCTAATATTTATCCTAAGAAAACAGATTCAGGATGTATTAAAGCAGATGATGGAACTCCTATTGTTAAGCTTGATATGGGTAACAATCATCATGGCATTGAAGATTTGGAAAAAAAAGGACTAATTAATAGGTTCGTGGTTTTTTGTCCGAGCCTATTTGCTTTCAAAGTCTGGGCTGCAAAAATCTGGAAAACTAAAGGTGAGTTACAAATCTCTATTTATCCAAATGGTTATTTTCTTGTTTTATTTGCTAATAATGAAGATAGAGAGAAAACTTTTCAAGGGGGTCCTTGGTTTTTTGGAAGGGCAGGGCTTTTCATGAATCCTTGGCATACTAAATTTAAAGCCGAAGAAGAGATGCCTTCTATAGCTCCCATGTGGGTTAGACTCTTTGGCCTCCCTATTGAATTTTGGAATCCTACTATTTTTTCTTCAATTGGAAATTCTTTAGGAACTTTTATGATGACTATTGATTGTACTCAAAATTTTGAACATATTATTTATGCTCGAATTTGTGTTTTAATGGATTTTGACAAACCCCTACCTAAAAATATCACAATACAATTTGGGGAAGACACTTGGGAGCAAGTAGTGGACTATGAGAACATTCCTTTTCATTGTAGAATTTGCCATGAATATGGTCATTTGGATAGTGCTTGCCCAAATAAAATTCCTGATCAGAAGAAAGAAGATATAAACTCAACAAGTTTCCAAATGCCTAAGAAGAACACTCTGAAAAAACCAGTTATGAAGGATCAATCAAAGTCATCTGCTAATATGTTTGAAATCCTTTCCACAAATGATGTCCCAAGTGAGGAAGAGGAAATAATGGAAACATAAATCTTAGAAACACAATTTAAATATGAAGGGAAGAACTCAGATACAAACCAACAAATAAAGGTTTTCAACATAAATAAAGGGAGAAAATTTACACAAGAAAAACAATTTTTTAAATGTCAAAACTTCAAATAATACAGGTCCCAATATAGACTCTGTTGAACCCTCTAGTAAAATTTTGGCTGTATACAAGAATTATTCAAGGTTAGAAGCCATATCAGATTCAATTGGAATAATTCAAGAAACAGGGAAAAAAAATTGAAGATGGATTCTAATTAAAAAGTAGGTCGCAAGACCAATCAATATCATATGGTAAAAGAAGGTGAAAAGCTTGTAGAGGAAGGTAAGATTAATGCCCTGCCCAAATTTTTTAGCCCTGGTATTAATGAAGATCATAACTTGGAATATTAGAGGACTCAAAGGGAGTCTACCTCTAGTTGATCCCAAGAAGTAATAGAGCCTAAAGGTAATTGTATGTATCAATCATAAGCAAACTCATCCAATATGTGTTGAAATATCCTAAGGCAACATCGTCATGTTCAATCTATAAATGGACTAAGCTATATTTGTATGCCTGTATGTGTTATTTTATGCCTATATTAAGGTAAATATATCATGTGCAAGCCCTGGTATGTTCAAAGGGATACTTCCTACTAACCATGGAGTAGAAGTTGCCAATGGTGGACCTTGGGGAATGGTAAAAGGATCAACAAAGGGTATAATAGATCTTGGAGAATTATTGGTTTTTTGAGGAGTATTAGGCTTACCTTTATCAATACTGAGTCTTCTATATAGGGAAAGGTTGAGAAACCCAATTCCACCTACAAATGACTTAGATCTAGTAATTATGATTTTAGGTTCTAGATTTGATAGTCAAGATGTGTAACATAAAAATGCACCAAGAATACTTAATATCAAGCCCTCCTTCTAGCACCATTTCTATTGATCATGCAAATGGCATATTGTCAAGGGAAGGCCAAAATACTTGGAATAGAAATATGTTACATCTTGAAAGATAATTTTGTTTCTCCCAAGGTTCAAGTAAGCCAGGTCTTGGTTGGTGTGGATAAACTCAAAGGTCATTGATAATTGTTCATTCAAGGGGTCTTTGCTATTTTGAATCAAAAGATAAATTTCCTAGGTACAATGATTTTGAATTATATTTATTAGCTATCTAAAAAACAACTCTAGTGCATTGATTTTACAACATATAAATGAGAGTTGAGTGGAATTTAAAATAATATAAATTGAAAATGCATTTAAGTAGAAATTAATCTACTAATAATCTTAAAAACTTCCAAAGAAAAAATAAAAGTTTTAGGGACGAGAGAAAATAAAATAAAACTAGCTGAAAATAAAATAAAGACACCATTCTCGAGATGTTTTTCGTAAGACTGCCCAAGTTGTCGAACATTTTTTGGTCATATCTCACTCATCCGGACTCGGATTGAGCTAAAATTTTAAGGGTAGATGCCTAAAAAACCCTAGAACATCTCCACAAATTTTCATATTATTTTGAGGAACACATATCCTAGCGCATCCCTATGTATGAACCAGATTTTTGGCAAGCAGCTATGTGAGGGTTTCATTTGGGTTGAGTTCAAGCAACTCCAGAGGTTGGTTTTTAGGGCCTTCGAGCCCTAGAGGCCAATATTATTATGGTTTATGCTCAATATTTTAGCATTAAATGTTGCAGGGGATCCAATATGGGTTAGAAATTTGTCTTTCAATAGATCATACTGTGAACTTGAGTGACAACGACTTCCAATTTGTTGCATAAAATAAAAGTGAAAACCATACCTTTCCATGACATCTAGGGCAAGGATTAAAGAGATCACGAAACAAGTTTCAAACAGTTGATCAAAAAATGGCTCATATCTCAAGTGAATCTGGTGCCAAGGTGCACCCACAAAATAATTGTACTATGAAAACCCCTGTCAAGGGTAAGAATTTCAAAAACTCAGCCCCGAAAATGAATTTTAAGGATGCCCTCCATGGTGGACAAAGTCAGTCCAATGCTAATATCAATATTAGGGCTTCCCATAAACCTCTAAGAATACCTAATATTTATTCTATGAAAATAGAGTCAGATGTATTAAAGCAGATGATGGAACTCCTATTGTTAAACTTGATATGGGTAACAATCAGCATGGCATTGAAGATTTGGAAAAAAAAGGACTAATTTGTCGGTTCGTGGTTTTTTGTCCGAGCCCATTTGCTTTCAAAGTCTGGGTTGCAAAAAGTTGGAAAACTAAATGTGAGTTACAAATCTCTATTTATCCAAATGGTTATTTTCTTGTTTTATTTTCTAATAATGAAGATAGAGAGAAAAATTTTCAAGGGGGTCCTTGGTTTTTTGGAAGGACAGGGCTTTTCATGAAGCCCTGGCATACTAAATTTAAAGCCAAAGAAGAGATGCCTTCTATAGCTCCCATGTGGGTTAGAATCTTTGGCCTCCCTATTGAATTTTGGAATCCTATTATTTTTTCTTCAATTGGAAACTCTTTAGGAACTTTTATGATGACTGTTGATTGTACTCAAAATTTTGAACATATTATTTATGCTAGAATCTATGTTTTAATGGATTTTGACAAACCCCTACCTAAAAATATAACATTACAATTTGGGGAAGACACTTGGAAGCAAGTAGTGGACTATGAGAACATTCCTTTTCATTGTAGAATTTGCCATGAATATGGTCATTTGGCTAGTGCTTGCCCAAATAAAATTCCTGATCAAAAGAAAGAAGATATAAACTCAACAAGTTTCCAAATGCCTAAGAAGAAGAACACTCGAAAAAACCAGTTATGAAGGATCAATCAAAGTCATCTACTAATATGTTTGTAATCTTTTCCACAAATGATGTCCCAAGTGAGGAAGAGGAAATAATGGAAACATAAATCTTAGAAACACAATTTAAATATGAAGGGAAGAACTCAGATACAAACCAACAAATAAAGGTTTTCAACAGAAAAAAAGGGAGAAAATTTACATAAGAAAAACAAATTTTTAAATGTCAAAACTTCAAATAATACAGGTCCCAATATAGACTCCATTGAACCCTCTAGTAAAATTTTGGATGTATACAAGAATTATTCAAGGTTAGAAGCCATCTCAGATTCAATTGGAATAAGTCAAGAAAAAGGGAAAAAAATTGAAGATGGATTCTAATTAAAAAGTAGGTCGCAAGACCAATCAATATCATATGGTAAAAGAAGGTGAAAATCTTGTAAAGGAAGGTAAGATTAATGCCCTACCCAAATTTTTTAGCCCTGGTATTAATGAACATCATAACTTGGAATATTAGAGGACTCAAAGGGAGTCTACCTCTAGTTGATCCCAAGAAGTAATAGAGCCTAAAGGTAATTTTATGTATCAATCGTAAGCAAATTCATCCAATATGTGTGGAAATATCCTAAGGTAATATCATCATGTTCAATCTATAAATGGACTAAGCTATATTTGTATGCCTGTATGTGTTATTTTATGCCTATATTAAGGTAAATATATCATGTGCAAGCCCTGGTATGTTCAAAGGGCTACTTCCTACTAACCATGGAGTAGAATTTGCCAATGGTGGACCTTGGGGAATGGTAAAAGGATCAACAAAGGGGATAATAGATCTTGGAGAAATATTGGTTTTTTTAGGAGTATTAGGCATACCTTTATCAATACTGAGTCTTCTATATAGGGAAAGGTTGAGAAACCCAATTCCACCTACAAATGACTTGGATCTAGTAATTATGACTTTAGGTTCTAGATTTGATAGTCAAGATGTGTAACATAAAAATGCACCAAGAATACTTAATATCAAGCCCTCCTTCTAGCACCAGTTCTATTGATTATGCAAATGGCATATTTTCAAGGGAAGGCCAACATACTTGGAATAGAAATATGTTACATATTGAAAGATAATTTTGTTTCTCCCAAGGTTCAAGTAAGCTAGGTCTTGGTTGGTGTGGATAAACTCAAAGGTCATTGATAATTGTTCAGTCAAGGGGTCTTTGCTAGTTTGACTCAAAAGATAAATTTCATAGGTACAATGATTTTAAATTATATTTATTAGCTATCTAAAAAGCAACTACAGTGCATTGATTTTAAAACATATAAATGAGAGTCGAGTGGAATTTAAAATAATATAAATTAAAAATGCATTTAAGTAGAAATTAATCTACTACTATTATAAAAAAGTTCCAAAGAAAAAATAAAAGGTCTAGTGATGAGAGAAAATAAAATAAAACAAGCTGAAAATAAAATATAGACACCATTCTCGGGATGTTTTTCATAGGACTGCCCAAATTGTCGAACTTTTTTTGGCCATATCTCACTCATCCGGACTCGGATTGAGCTGAAATTTTGAGGGTAGATGCCTGAAAAACCCTAGAACGTCTCCACCAATTTTCATATCATTTGGAGCAACACAGATCCTAGCGCATCCCTATGTGTGAACGAGATTTTTGGCAAGCGGCTATGCGAGGGTTTCATCCAGGTTGAGTGCAAGCAGCTCCAGAGGTTGGTTTTTAGGGCCTTCGGGCCCTAGCGGCCAATATTTTTGTGGTTTATGCTCAATATTTTAGCAGGAAATGTTGCAGGGGATCCAAGATGGGTTAGAAATTTGTCTTTCAATAGATCATACTGTGAACTTGAGTGACAACGACTTCCAATTTGTTGCACAAAAGAAAAGTGAAAACCATACCTTTCCACGACGTCTAGGGCAAGGATTAAAGAGATCACGAAACAAGTTTCAAGCAGTTGATCAAAAAATGGCTCATATCTCAAGTGAATCTGGTGCTAAGGTGCACCCACAAAATAATTCTACTATGAAAACCCCTGTCAAGGGTAAGAATTTCGAAAACTCAGCCCCAAAAATGAATTTTAGGGATGCCCTCCGTGGTGGACAGCCTCAGCCCAATGCTAATATCAATCTTAGGGCTTCCCATAAACCTCTAAGAATGCCTAATATTGATCCCAGGAAAATGGAGTCAGGATGTCTTAAAGCAGCTGATGGAACTCCTATTGTTAAGCTTGATATGGGTAACATTCAAACTGGCATTGAAGATTTGGAAAAAAGAGGACTAATTTGTCGGTTCATGGGTTTTCGTCTGAGCCTACTTGCTTTCAAATTCTGGGCTGCAAAAAGCTGGAAAACTAAAGGTGAGTTACAAATCTCTATTTATCCAAATGGTTATTTTCTTGTTTTATTTGCTAATAATGAAGATAGAGAGAAAACTTTTCAAGGGGGTCCTTGGTTTTTTGGAAGGGTAGGGCTTTTCATGAAGCCCTGGCATACTAAATTTAAAGTCGAAGAAGAGATGCCTTCTATAGCTCCCATGTGGGTTAGACTCTTTGGCCTCCCTATTGAATTTTGGAATCCTACTATTTTTTCTTCAATTGGAAACTCTTTAGGAACTTTTATGATGATTGTTGATTGTACTCAAAATTTTGAACATATTATTTATGCTCGAATTTGTGTTTTAATGGATTTTGACAAACCCCTACCTAAAAAGATCACATTACAATTTGGGGAAGACACTTGGGAGCAAGTAGTGGACTATGAGAACATTCCTTTTCATTGTAGAATTTGCCATGAATATGGTCATTTGGCCAGTGCTTGCCCAAATAAAATTCCTGATCAAAAGAAAGAAGATATAAACTCAACAGGTTTCCAAATGCCTAAGAAGAAGAACACTCAAAAAAACCAGTTATGAAGGATCAATCAAAGTCATCTGCTAATATGTTTGAAATCCTTTCCACAAATGATGTCCCAAGTGAGGAAGAGGAAATAATGGAAACATAAATCTTAGAAACACAATTTAAATATGAAGGGAAGAACTCAGAGACAAACCAACAAATCAAAGGTTTTCAACAGAAAAAAAGGGAGAAAATTTACACAAGAAAAACAATCTTTTAAATGTCAAAACTTCAAATAATGCGAGTCCCAATATAGACTCCATTGAACCCTCTAGTAAAATTTTGGTTGTGTACGAGCATTCTTCAAGGTTAGAAGCCATCTCATATTCAATTGGAATAAGTCAAGAAACAGGGAAAAAAATTGAAGATGGATTCTAATCAAAAAGCAGGTCGCAAGACCAATCAATATCATATGGTAAAAGAAGGTGAAAAGCTTGTAGAGGAAGGTAAGATTAATGCCCTTCCCAAATTTTTTAGCCCTGGTATTAATGAAGATCATCACTTGGAATATTAGAGGACTCAAAGGGAGTCTTTCAAAACAAAATGAAATTAGAAGAATGATTCAGATAAATCATCCACATCTTGTTTTCCTTCAAGAAACAAAGATGTCAATGGAGGATATGGACTCAATTGCCGATAAAATTTGGCCAGTTGGAAAAGTGGTTTCCCTCGGTTCCCAAGGGACTTCGGTGGCATTGCTTGTCTTTGGGACCCAAAGGGTGTTTTAAGAGGTAGTTATTCACCATATGGTTGGTAGTTGGGGTCTGTTGGCTATAGCTATTCAAAGTAGACATTCCAACCAAATTATGCTCTACATTACTATTTATGCTCCAACTGCTTTGGAGGAAAAAGAAGACAGTGGAAGGATATAACTCATATTATCTCTCATTTTCCTGAAGCTTGGATCTTGATCGGAGGAGATTTCAATACCATCCTCTCTCTGGATGAGAAAAGGGGGGAAATAGAAATTTGGACAAAAGCACTGACCTCATGAGCGAATATATTGCAAACCTCCATCTTGTGGACATCCAACCGAGATAATGGCCTTATGACTTGGTCTAACAGAAGGCAAGGCTTAGCTTGTATAATGGAGAGATTGGATAGGTTTTTGCTCTCTAAAAATTTCTTAATCCATGGTCACATTCCTAAAGTGAAGACTCTTAATAATGTTGGTTCGGATCATTGGCCAGTCATGGTGGAAATGTGGAAAACCAATGTGAGTTTCTCTCCTTTTCATTTTCAATTAATGTGGCTTAGAGACATTTCCTTTAGACCTCGTGTGCAACAATGGTGGAAGGAAGGTAAACCTAGGCATGGGACTAAGATGTTCTGTTTTGCCAAAATACTGCAATACATTAAATCCAAAATCAAGACTTGGAACTGGAAAGAGTTTGGGGATGTTCATAAAAAAAACATGAAGTTATTGCTCATCTTGAAAATTTGAATAAGAAAATCCGTTTAGATGGCCTCACGGAGAAGAGAAGTGCAGATGAAATTAAACTCACAACTCAGTTAGAGGAATGGGAAAAAAGAGAAGAAATCTTATGGAAGCAAAAATCTAGAATTCAATGGCTCAAAGAAGGAGATCGAAACACAAATTTCTTCCACAAATCTCTTCTAGCTCGAAGATCTCACAACTTTATTTCTTCCCCAAAATCAGATTCTGGAGATGTTGTTTATACTTGGGATGGCATGAACTCTATTGTTGTTGATTACTTTTCCAATATTTTTGCTTCTACTCCTCTTGACTCAGCTTCTCAACAAAATGTTCTTCAAGCAATCCCTTCTCTTATCACTTCTGAGGAGAACTCTATTTTGACTGCTCCTATTACTATCAATGAGCTTCAACAGGTAGTTTTTAAAATGCAAAAAGGGAAAACCCTAGGTCCTGATGGTTTTCCCATTGAGTTCTACCAAGAGTTCTGGGATATCCTTCATGTTGATTTATTAGAGGTGGTGGAAGAAGCCAGGAAAGCCAAAGAAATTTTGAAGGTTATCAATAAAACTTATATTACTCTTGTTCCAAAAGCTCAAGAGGTTGATCATATCTCAGCTTTTAGACCTATTGCTTTATGTAATGTTCTTCTCAAAATCATTACTAAAATCATGGCAGAAAGGTTGAAGCCTCTTTTGCATAAGATTATTTCCCCAGAGCAAGGGGGTTATGTGGAAGGGCATCAAATAGTAGATGAGATAGTTCTTGCTCAGGAAGCCATCCATTCCATGGATATGCAAAAATCTCCTTCCATGTTCATTCGGTTAGACTTATCCAAAGCTTATGACAGAGTGGATTGGCACTTCCTTATCAAAGTTTTGAGGCAATTTGGTTTCTCTAAGGATTGGATGGATTGGATTATGGGATGTATCTCTTCAGTTTCCTACTTAGTTCTTATCAATGGCAGGCCTTCTCGGTCATTCCCAGCTTCCAGAGGTATTAGGCAAGGTGACCCGCTATCCCCTTATTTATTCATCATTCTTGTTGAATGCTTGGGTAGGACTATAACCAAAAAGAGGGAAAACAAAACCCTTGAGGGAGTTACCATTGCTCATGGAGCTAGACCTATCTCTCATCTTCAATTTGTGGATGACTCTACTCTTTTAGGTAAAGCTACAGTTAAGGAAGCTTCTAATATTAAGCAAATCATTAGCTATTTTTCTAAGGCTATTGGGCAGTTGATCAATGAAGACAAATCTAAAGTTATTTTCTTTCACTGCTCTGCTAGACAGGAATCCATGGTCTTGGATAAATTAAGATATAAGAAGACCTCCCTTCCAATCACTTATTTAGGTATTCCCATAAATATTCAAAGGCAGAAAAATAAATATTGGAATTGGTTGTTGGACAAAGTCAAGAAGAAAATTGGAAAGTGGACCAACAGGTGGCTTTCTTCTAGGGGTAGAATCACCTTGGTAAAATCAGTCCTTCAAGCTATTCCTATTTATGTATCTTCCATGTTGAATATTCCAAAGGTTGTTCTTCGAGAACTGGATCAAATCAGTCATCGTTTCCTTTGGAGTGGTACTAAGGAGAAAAGAAAATGGGCCTTGGTGAAATGGGACACTTTATGTCTTCCTAAGAATTAAAGGGGGTTAGGATTCCGGTCTTCTATTAATAACAACAAAGCTTTAGCTACTAAATTATATTGGAGGATGTTGCATAACCCCAATGCTCTTTGGGCCAATAATCTTCATGCTAAATATACTGAGAACAAAAGTCCTGAAGACCTTGTTCGCTATCAACTTCCTACCAAAGGTTCTCCCATTTTAGCAGTTCTTAAGACTGGTGAGGATTTGATAAAGAAAAATTTATTTTGGATCATTCATAATGGTCAATAGGTAAATTTTTGGATAGATTCTTGGGATGGTCACAAGCCTTTGATAACTCAGTTTCCCGATTGGAGGCCTTGGATGGAGGAGCTTCACCGAGCTAACTGGATAAAGGTGGCTAATTACTATCGGTACCATACTGGTAATTCAAAGGTTGGTAGATATTGGATCCCTATTGAGGACTGGCCTATTCAAATCCCAGAAAGGCAAAGACAAGATATCCAAGGCATCCTTCATATGAGATCTCTCTCTTGGTCCCATGAAAAAGATTGTTTTGGATGGAACAACACTACTAAGGGTGAGTATTCAGTTGCTCAAGGTTATTTGACCTTATGCCATAATAATCCCAACCATTCTTCTGACATATTTTCTCAATTGTGGGCTCAAAAGCTCTGGCCTAAGGTGAGGTTCTTTAATTGGATTTTATTGCATCGTAGGGTGCTTACTTGGTGAGCAACTTATGAAGCGTGGTTTTCATGGCCCTTTTAGATGTGAGATGTGTGAAGAGAATGTAGAAACTCTCAACCATATTTTTATTGAGTGTACTTTAGCCTCTGAGCTATGGAGGAGAATGGCCACTTTACTTGGCTTACAATGGTCCAATTTTTTTACTTTTGAACAACTTTGGAGGGATTGGCCTAATCAAGAGGGTGTTGATCATTTTATTAGGCGGTTAGTTTGGATGGGTTCTACCATTCTTCTTTGGAATATTTGGATTGAAAGGAACAACCAAATTTTTAATCAAGATAGGAAGGATATTCACTATATTTGGCAAAAGACCATAGCCAACTTAGTTGAATCAGTCCATCAACTCCTTAATCACCCCCAAAACTCCCACCAAAGATGGGATCAAGTGATGCAAATATTGAAGATTAAATCTTCTAAGGGCAACCAACTTAAAGGGAATGTGAGTATTAGTAAGATGGATAGGACAAGAAATTGGCAACCTCCTCCTAAGGATTTTGGAAAAGTCAATACTGATGGAGCCTCTAGAGGGAACCCTAGAAAAGCCAGTGTGGGAGGAATTGGTAGACTTTCAGATGGCTCCCTAGTTTTTACTTTTGCTGAGAATTTGGGTATTCTTTCCAATAACCTTGTTGAGGGGTATGGTATCCTCAGAGGCCTTCAGGAGGCTACTAAGGTTGGATGGGAAAAGGTGTTAGTTGAGTCCGACTCTCAACTTATGATTAATATTTTGAAGACTCCTTCCAAGAATCATAAGGTTGATTGGAGAATAAAAAGAATTATTGAGAAGATTCAATTAATCCAGATGGGATTTTTGAAAGTTGATTACAATCATGTGGTCAGAGATCAAAACAAGAGTGTTGATGCTTTAGCTAATTGGGCTTTGGACAAAGGTGATCTTACTTGTTATGGCCACCCTCCTAGATGGTGGGCTTCACAAATTAGGGAAGCTCTTCTTTCTATCATTTCTTTGGATGGCTCCAGTTCTGAAGGTACCTAGTTTCTTCTTGCTTTTTTTTGCTTCTCTTTGGTTCATTCAGGTTTTTTTAGTTCCCTAGCTCACTCTTTTCTTTCTTTTGTTTCCTTTGTTGTTTCTTGCCTTAATAGTCTTCTGGTCTAGATAGGTCATTGTTATGTTCAATTTTTTTTCTTTTTTTTTTTTTGTTTAGTTTTTTAAGGTGTGTGTGTTCTTTTGTTTTGTTTTGTTTTTGTGTTCTTTGTGTTGTTTTTTGTTGTTCTTGTGTTTTTGTTGTTTTGTGTTTTTTTTTTTGTTTGTTTTTGTGTTATTGTTCTTGTGTTTCTCTTTGTTTGTGTTAATTCGTGTTTTTTTGTGTGAGTGTTTTCTATGTTTTTTTTTTTTGTTTATTGTCTGTTGTTGGTTGTTTTTTATTTTTATTTTTATTTTATTTTTTTAATATTTTAGGTTTTGGTTGTGTTTATTTTTCATGTTTTTTTTGGGTTATGTCTTTGTAGTGTTCTGTTGTTTTTGTCTTGTTTGTGTTTTGTTATGTGGTTCTTGTGTTTTTCTATGTGGTTCGTGTTGTGGTTTCTTTTATCTTATTGTGTGTGTGTTTGGTTGTGCTTTTGTTTTTGACACACTCAAGGAGCATGTTTTTTATTTTATTTTATTATTTTTGTTGTTATTTACTTATTTATTTACTTATTTTTAAATTGGTTTTGTGTGTTTGTTTGCTCCTTGAGTATGTCAAAGGTGGTAGGCCAGGTCCGAGTCCTGGGCATTTTTGGTGGAATGGATACCCCTGCCTCCTTGGGTCTTACCCGAAAGTGGCATCCCTTTTGGGATGTTTTCCACAAATAAAAAATAATAATAAATAAATAAAACAAGCCAATACTACCCTAAACTTTATCTCCAATCTAAGAAATTGATAATTTCAATTTAAACCAATCCTCACCCGATCGACATTCACACAGTTTGAGATCTGATATGGTGCAATATTCAAAGGAGATAAAGACTTTGAAATAGACAAAGTGCAACTACCATCAAAATTCATAGATTGAACACAAAAAAATTCAAAAGCCTTGTATTATAAAAATAACTATTAAGTACATTTGTTTTAGATTTGTCCACTTTAGTGAATTACAAAAGCCAAGCTCAAAACAATAGCAGGCCTAGTTCAAAAAATTTATCCAACTACTAAGAGAAAATACCACAAAAAAATGCTAAGGGTCAACTAATAAATGGATTTAAACCTTTGTAACTAACTAGGAAGCCCCTATTTATACAAGTTTTTGGCTCTATATTTTACCACCCCTTTACACTTGATTATCATTACATTCATTTTCATGGGGTAGATCAGATTTAAAATTTATTCTCCTTCCCATGACGTGCTCCTTGGGATGGATTTTGATTCACCTCAACCATGCCTCATTAATTCTTTGTAAAATTTAGGCTGGTCATTAATTTCATCATGTCTATCATCTTGTATGATTGCACTTGCTTTGTCCACATTAAAATCTCATGTCAATCATTTTTTTTAATTTTAGCATCTACATTAAATATCCTACAAGACAAAAACCAAAATTATAGGTGTTAGAATTGATTACCATCAATACTGTATTATATTTTTATTACTATTTTTTTTATTTACTTTAAATCCTATCCTCGCTCTCTTTTACATATTTTTTTATTTTAAGACTAAAATTTTCAGTGAATTTATTTCTTTAACAAACAATTTTTGGTATTTATTGGCAATTCACATGTTTTTTAGCCACCTTTTTACACCCTCCAATGATCTTCCATTTTCCAACAATTTTAACATTTTACAAAACTTTTACCCTTTCTTGGATAAAATTCTATAGTTTTTTATGCTACTTTTTAATTACCGAGGTTCATTTTATTGAATTTATTTTCTTCTAGCAATTTCTAGGGTTTCTAGTGCTAATTTCAAATTATCAAGGTTTAAATTAATTGGATTTTACTTTTTGATCACAAATTTCTAGGTTTTCGATGGTGATTTACATTATATTTTTTTGGTAGGTTGGAAATTTATATACAAAAATAGATTTTTTAAGAGGATACCAAAACCTCAATACAAAAAGGACCATAGCACCTTTCAAACAACCAGAAAGGTTGGAGGAATCCAGAAGAGAGAAATTAATAAAGAACAAAAAATAGAGTAAAGAAGTCGTAGCATAAGAAGACCCAGATCTACAAAAAACATCAAAGAAGCCCCAAATACCAAAAACATTGCTCTACCCTAATAGTTGGGACTCAAAACCCCAAGAAATAGGATCCTCCATGCACTAATTCTTGGTGACTTCCTTTGTATCATCAGAAATCTCATCGTGCTTCTGAGAAAACTGTTTGAGGACCTTGATGGCATCATTTGCAAACTTTGCAATATTAGCCATCAACTTGATGGTGAGCTTCAAGAGGAGATGGGAGGATGAAACCTTGTTACCAATATTAGAATCCAAAATAAAATTCATCGAAGAGGATACCTTCTCCTACTTGGGCCTTTTCAGATGCATAGAGGACCTAGGAGTAGGTAAAATGTCCTCTTCAAGATTCTGCTTCCTCTAAGAAACACATCTAGCACTCCTATGGGGAGAAGGTTTGCAACAGGTCATAGGGCTAGTTTTTTCATCCTTGGGAGGGCTCACTTTGCGGGTATCAAAAATGGTGGGATAAACCAAAGGAGGATTGGATGCCAGAGGGGTTACTTTTTGGAGAGGGGGTCTATTTGCCATGACATATCTAAGGATGACCACAAGTAGGCCTTGATGTAGGGGTTTGGCATGGGTTTTTTGGTATTTCTCAATGGATATAGTTAGGGAATAAAGAAATTAGTCCCAAATGCACACTTGCTTGGCTTTGTAGAGGTGGTTAACAAATATAAGATGGAAAATATATAGTGGATTCTTAGGATCATAGCACATGATGTGTTGCATGTTTGATATGATGATTTTATTCTAGGGGATAGGCAGAGAGGATCGATAAAGGGCATACTTTTCCCACCCAATATTTTTACCCTTGTCAAGAAATTGGTTAGTTTCCTCCTCCCAATTGTGTTTATCTTGATGAATAAAGCAGCCTGAAGGGGGAAGCCCTGCAATTTTACATAGCAGCTCCATTGTGACCCTGAAGTGGATGTCACAAACTTTGACCTCACCTCTATCCCAAGTGTCTAGGAAGTCCTTGGTAATATCATCGTCCAACCCTTCAAACTTGCATAGGAAGGGAGTGAAATCCTTGGAATCCATGAAGTCTTACATGATATTATCAAGCTTGAGTTGAGTCGACTCCATGTAAATAGAACCCATGGGAGTCGATATGGGGGGATAGGACATGGGGAAAATTGAGGTATAGAGGGCCAGTGGGAAGGGTGCAAGGGGCCCAAGGGAGCAAGGGTATAAGAGGGAATTATATACCATAGAGATCCAGAGGGATCAGGGGCCAAAGAAGGATGAAATGAAGAAGTAGAACTAGCAGGGGTGGTTATAAAGAAGCTGAGGGGAGTCTCAAAGGGAGGGGAAGCATCGACAACAAACCAAATTCTACATGGGGACTCAACATCGATAATAAAGGTTGGCATACACTTAGGGTGGCGAGGAAGGGTGCTAAGATGGATGGGAAAAAATATATCGCTTTGGAAAGTCCTCTAGCTTCAAACGTGGTGAACATAAATCCAAAGAAAACAAGGAAAAGGTTGATTGGAACATTGGTAACTAGAGTGATGACAAAATGGAATACCCATGGGTTTTACTTCGGTTATGGTTGCATAATCAAGGGAAATACTGACACATTCTAACACTTGCTAGTTCCCAATTATGGGATCATCAATCAAGATCATACTACAAATATGGATCATGAGCCAAATATTGAGATGCCTCATCATGTCTTTATTGATGTGGATATCCCTAACCAACGTGGTGGTGATACTGCCAAGTTGGATTTCCATTTCCCTGTGGATATGTATCTAGTGGTGGAGAGCTAGGAAGCTTTGATAAGGGCCCAATACTGGAGTAGTTTTAACCTCACCCATATCTAATGTGGAATTGGAAGACACATCACTCTTGAAAAATACACCTTGGCTTCTCACAGTTGGCTGCACTAAAATATCATGGTGAAAATTCTAACGCCACAGATTCAACTTCCTGGGGAGGCTCCCATGTTGGCCATGCAATATTCAAGGGTGTTGTCCTCCCTAAACCTATGCTAGACCATCGAAGGGCCTCTGCATTACAAGAGCTTTCTAAAAACTATTATTATGTTGCTAACCCTCCAAGATGGATTTTTAGAGTTGCTCAAGTAATTGATGATGTTCATGGAATATCTTTCAATAAAGATCTTTTTGGGATCCCCAGTGAGAACTATGAGGCCTCTCCATAGATATCTAGCTTTAGCTACATGATTGTTCTGGATGCCCAAAAATTTAGAATAGGTAAGAATCAACTTGTCGTTATGGTGTCAGACGACACCCCCAACACCCAAAAGACTTGGGTTTCCTTTTGACACCCCATAAAAATTGAGTTTGATTCATCCTTCCGAGGGGGATCCCTATGGATGTTGGCTCTAGGGTGAATAGGGATATGGGAGCAAGTTTCTTCACCTTTGTAGGGGATACTGAGGGTTTTAAATATGGAGGATTCCATGGCAGACTAGGGAGTGGAGGGGCATGAAATAAGCTTTGCATTTTGATGGTGAAAGCAATGGATCTGGAGGTGACTAATAGAGGATCCCTAGAGGAGTCATAAAAAGCTCTGCTATTGTGTTTGAGCCAAAAATTCCAGAGGAAATGGTGAAGGTACACATACTAGGGGAATTAGATCCTGGTGTTGTGGAAGGGATTGGTTCACTAGAAAAAAATATCATGGATGAACTTGGGGTGGATCTATTGAATGTGAAAGGAATCTAGGATGTACCCAAGGATTATGAAAGAAAAATCATAACTTAGGAAAAGTTATCAGTAGAATCCCAATCAGCCATACAAAGGTATCACCTATTGGGGACTGAGAAACCTCTTTTGTGCAAGTTTTCAATAGTAAGAACTTTGTTTTGAATAACAATCCAAGAAAAGAAACTAACCTTAGGAATCAAGTTTTTCCTCCAAACCAAATTGAATAAAGTGAGTGGAATCTGAGAGGAGGTTTGGATGTTATAATATGATTTGACTGTGAAGATGCCACTATCGGATCCTTTCCAAATAGGCCTGTTAGGACCTTCTCTGGTGGGGATGGTAGCCAAGTTGAGGATTATGGATAGGGAGTTAGCAACCTCATCTAGATTATTGCCATTTATCAATTTCCACTAAGGGTTTCTATAGGAGTGGGTGATAAAGTTAGCCATCCTACTCCCAATATTAGAATCCGTAAAAGTCTTGAGGCCCGCTATATCTATATTTTAAATCAAGGGGTCATCCTGAACCCACCTATCATGCTAGAAATTGATGTTATCACCATCACCAAAAATCCATCATAAGATTTTTTGGATCAAATGCCTGGTTTGAGTGATATTTTTCTAGAAGACCGATCCACTCAAAGGGATCCTCTCATCCAGGATTAGATGATTAGCAAGATATTTCTTTTTGACTATTTGAATCGACTCAACCATATCATTGGTGAAGATCCTCCATATATGTTTTACAATTAGTGCAATATTCATTTTGGAAGTTTTTCTGACACCCAAGCCTCCTTGCTTCTTGCTTTTGCACATGCTATCCCAAGCAACGAGCGAGATTCTAGTCTTCTCATCACTTCTCAACCATAAGAACATTTTCTGTAGTTGTTTGATCTTACAACACATTGCAATGGGAAATTTAAAAATAGACATGAAATAAACAGGTATGCCTTGGAGGTAAGCCATAGTGAGAGTGGCCTTGGTAGCCTGAGATAGGAGATTTCCTTTCCAAGTAGTTAACTTATTTTGGATTCTCTCAATGACATTGTTCCACATGGACTCCTTGGGATTTCCAAAGAATAAGGGGAGGCCAAGGTAGAAATATGGGAACATGTCAATGGTGCACCCAAGGATCCAGGCTATCTTGGTTTGCTGGACTACGAGAGTATTGATGAAGAAAATATTGCTTTTAATGAAATTGAATTTTTGCCCAACAACATTTTCATAGAGGAGGAGAATGTGCTTGATGGATTTGTCCTGGAGGATAGAAACTTGAGTGGATAAATTAGTGTCGTCAACAAATTGTTGATGGGTGATAGGGTTTATGCCTAATGCAACCTATATCCTAAAGATCCTTTGGCTTTGATAGCTAGCTTTGAGAGCTCTTCCCAAAGAGTCAGCCATGATGATGAAGAGGATGGGAGAGAGTGTATCTCCCTGATGAAGACATCTATCACTTAGAAAAAAAACTAGCAGGGGGCCCATTAACAAGGACAAAAAACCAAGAGGTTGAAAAATAGCTTTTGATGAGGTCGACCCAGGTTGGGTGGAAGCCAAAATTGAGGAAGGCATCAAGGAGGAAATCCAAATTGACCCTATCAAAAGCTTTTTTCATATAGAGCTTGAGGAAGAAGGCAGTATTCTTTGCAAGGGAGGCAGAGTGTAGGGTTTCATGAATATGAATGACACCATCCATAATGTTCCTACTTTTGACTGAGCTACCTTGACTGGGATTGATGATAAGAGGGAGGATCATCTTCATTGTATTTTCCATAACTTTAGTGAGTACCTTGTAAATGACATTACATAGGTTGATGGTTCGGTAATCAAACATAAAATTGTAAGAGAAAGACTTGGGGATGAGGGCTATGAAGATGGCGTTAATACCATGGGGGATGGACCGAGAGGTTTGGAATTATTTGATGGTAGCACACACATATTAAATGAAAATATCCCAAAAAGCTTGGAGGAAGTAGAGGGGGAATCCATATGATCCAGGGGCATTATCTGGTTGCATGGAGAAAAGGGCTTCCTTGATCTCATATTGGGTGAAAGGTTTGAGGAGCATGGAGTTAGACGATGAGGGAACGAAGAGGGGAATATTGGCTAGAATATTAGTCATAGCTTGGTCATCACACTCAGAAGTGCTACCAAGAAGAGATTGAAAAAAGGAGATAGATACAGACCTGATCTCTAAGATGTCCTTGGTGGTGTGGACCCATCGTTGTGAGAGATCTCAAGGATTTTTTTGTGCCTCTGTGTCTCAAGCTGGATGCATGAAAAAAACTAGTATTGGAGTCACCATATTTGATCTAGAGGGCTATGGAATTTTATCTCCAGAAATATTCCTCCCTAGATATAATGTTGTGGTACTCAGCAAGGAGGTTATGTTCTTCATCCCTAATGGTGCTTCTTTGATTTCCAGCTTTGATTTGCCTTTTGATTGCTTGGAGTTTCTCTGCGATAGCCTTATTGCTTTTAGAGATGTTGCCAAAGACCTCCTTGTTCTAAAATTTGAGTTTCTCCTTGACCAGTTTGAGGTTTTGGGAAATTTGGAAGGAAAGGGCCCAATGAAAGGCTACTACCACTAGAGGGTGACTTGGTTTATGAGGTCGAGGTGATGAAACCGCATTAATTCAAAGTGGAAAGAGATATTGAAATAGAGGGGTTGACCTACTTCAAGGAGAAGAGGGTTGTGATTAGAGCCAATATTAGGGTGGAAAAGGAGGGATGCATCCCCAAAGAACATAATGACCTCTTTTATTATGAGGAACTTTTTGAGCTTCACTTTAATAAGACCACTTCATATTCTTCTATTTCTCCAAGTGAAATTGGACCCTTTGAGATGAACGTCAACGAGTTCATTAATATTTATAAACTCACTAAAGGCCTCCATTTTTTGTTTATGATGTTGATCCCTCACCTATTGTTTGAAGGGTACAATGGGGTGTTGAAATCTCCAATAATAACCTATGGGATAGAACTGAAAGTGCTTCTCATTTGGCTGATCAAGTTCCACAAAGCTACTCTTTCAAGGGGAGAATTCGAGGCGTAAACATTGGAAAGGATCTAGGAGGAGTTGTTGGTCTTACAATAAAAAATGATGATGATGATTCTATTAGAAGACGATAAGAGTCCTCTCGAGGATCCCACATGCACATGTGTCCTCTCGATGATCCTTGATAAGGGTTGTAGAGGAATTTTCCCCTACTCCATATTGTTTTGGAAAACTTGAGAGAGGAGGCGTCATCATTTTTAGTTTCTTGGAGAATGAAAATGGTAGGATTACACTCTTTACTTAGGTTAGAAGTGAGGCATTTTTTGGATGCTCTATTTAGGCCTCTCACATTGCATGAGAGGATCTTCACTTAAAATGTTTTTGAGATTTTTGGCCTCCCTTCACCTGTTGAAGGGGAGATATGTTTCCTTTTAGTTCATATTTCTACAAATCTAGATTTTCAAAAAAAAGAGTTGATTGGATCTCGTTAGCTATGTATTCCTCTATCTCTTTTTTCCTTTGCTCGATAGTGGAAGGTATTCCTCTTTTTTATCACATCCAAAGTCAATGGAGGATTTTTTGCTTCGGGTTTTTTTTGAGCTGAATATTTCATACTAATAGTGGTTAGTCAGAGGGCTTACTACATATTTGATTAGGAGGTGGTTTGCCTCAATAGGGGTATAGGATGGCTTGGATTTGGTTGGGGAGGGGATGGATGAGAAAGAGGTTGGATTCCCAGAATCAACAGTAGGAAAATTATCTTGAATAATATTTGTAGTAACAATGGAAGGAAGAGGAGGTACCTAGACCTAATTGGGATCCTCTGTAGGAGTGGCCATTTCTTTACCTTTGACTTCATATGGGGCTTCATTTATTTGCATTAAAACATATTGTTATTCACTCCATTAAGATGTCATGGCTGAAGATGCCTAACCAGGGTCTCTAGGGACATTCCTTGGGGGGGAGGGTTTTGATTTTTCTCTTTCGAAGGACCCACACTATGCTTTGCACCCTTTTCAATATATTTATAAGCTTGAGGATATGCTTTTAAGATGGGGCACTGGTTCCTTAGGTGTCCTTGGGAATGACAATACACACAAAAAGCAAGTTTGTTTTCATATTCCAGGGGTTGGCACCTTATATAGGAGGATCCATATAGGAGGTTGACAAAGATGGGAATCTCAGAGTCTAGGTTTGCATTGATACATATGTGAGCATGGACCATATGTGACCAGACTTTGATGGACGAATCAACCGCTACTAGCTCATCGATGGTTTTGGAGATTCCTTTGAGAACATCCTCATGCCAAAAATAAAAGGGGAGGTTTGGCAGCCTAACCTAGATTAGGGTAACATTGATATTTTGGGTTTTAGGGTCAAAATATTCAGTCCATATATAGATGATGAGGCTTATTTTGCCTAGGAACCAAGGTCCGCCAATGAGGATTCTACATGTATCCATTTGATTGTTCAATCTGATGGCATAAAAATACCTAGATAGGGCTACAATATTCATATTACTACTTTTTCTCCATTTGGAATATACCCACTTCTTGATGATCTCCATGTCTGGGCAACCTCTACTAAAATTGCCTACTAGAGAAATTGTTCCATTTCTAGGTAGCTTGACATCAAAATTTTTGGTATCACCAGATCCATGCCATTGGGTACTAGGTTCTGGAATGGGGGTTTGGTGTGGGGTTCTTGGTTGACCATATGGGCATAAGAGAAAACCATGTGTTTTTCTAGATCGAAACCCTTCCCAAGTATTTGACCAACAAGTAGGTCCCCTTTATCAAGAGGTTCCTTTCCATGCGATGGGAAGGATAAAACACCATCCAACGGTTCCTTACCTGCACCACTTATGATAGATCCTACCTTGGATCCTCCACCCTCTGAACTATCATGACTGCCTTCACCTGCTCCCTACACCATCGCTCCACTCTCCTAGGATATATTTTTTTAAAGCAAAAAACCCCTTGCGGAGCCGCCTTGGTCTAAGAGACCATGAACAGGGGGTTCTACACCGTAAAAGTCACCCGAGAGTCGCACCCGACCCTGCCCACACCAATATTATCAATTGGATTTTGGATACCCAATTCAGCTTTTTTGTAGGGTGGAGATTTGAACCTGGGACCTCCCTTGGAGGATTGCCCTCTTCTCTCCAATTCACCTACAACACCTGGGTATCCTAGGACCTATTTGAATGAACAAATTTTATAGAAATTCCACGGTGATTTACATTATCATGCATGGATCCTAGTGCTAATTTTCAATTATTAGGGTTTTAATTTCATTGCCATCAATATTTCTCCAAAAGCATCTAGTGTTTTTAGTGTTATTTAATCCCTAGGGTTTAAAATTCTTTGTGGATTTCTTTTTTCCTCCTTTTACCATAAATCCCCCTTTTTTATTGGGATATCAGAACCAATTGCTAATTATTGGAGTTTAAATTCATCGAACTCTATGTTTCCCTGTCAATGTCCCAATGGTTTTGGTTCTACAAGATTTTAATTTCTCTATGGATTTTCCAGTTATTCAGGGTTTTAATTGGTAATATTTAAGAAATTTTATTTCCCCAATTCATTTTTTATCAAACTATAAATTCTATTAGCTTTTAAGATCACACACGAGTCTCTAGTTATTGGGCCTTTTGGTTGTAGGGTTTCTATATTTTAATTTACCTAACTAGTGTTTAGGGATTCCCATTGGATTTATTTCAATTTTAAATTATCCCCTCCAGTGGTTAGAATGAATGAAGTTGGGGTTTAATTTTTCCAACTCATGCTTTACCAAACTTTTAGTTGGACTTGCCCTTTTTCTTATCTCCAGTTGAACTTTCCCTTTATCGATAAATTAATTTCATGGTCATCTATATTTCCTCAAAAATATTTATTTAACATGGTTTTACCTGCATCTTCCTTGGTCGTGGTATATTAGACACCTTTCCAAAAATAAACACTTTTGAGCCTCAAAAATCCTTGTAACATAGGCAATTTTATATTCTTTGGAAATCTAATTTCAAGCCACATATAATGTAAGTGATTTTATAAAATTTTGCGAAGTATTTTGAGATATATAAGGGAAAAATGTGGCACCTACATGATTAGGTAGACATTTCCAACCAATCAGGGCAACTAGACAACATGCTGAAAATAGATCATTTGGGAGGTCAATTCTTTTTGTGAGATTGGAAATTTTATATTTTTTGAAAATATATCTTTGGAAGGCATCTAATGAATGTTTTTACCAAATTTTATTGAGTCTTAAAGGATAAATGGGGTTTAGAAGTGAATCCATCTATATTTCCAAGAAAATTTACAAGTTTACAGTACCTGAATTTGAGCAAGTTTTGGGTGCCAAGACTATGCGAATATAGGCATGTTGGTACTTGTTGTAAATATTATTCTAAACTTGTTATAACATGGGATATTGTTTCCCATTTTAAATATATTACAATATACACAACACTAAACATCATGACAAAATTAAGGCATATAAAAAACTTGGTATAATAATTAAAAGTATTCAACTAAGAATTGAGATTCTAGATGGCTGAAAATTGCTATGGACAACCCCAAGCAAAAAGAGAGAAGAATCACTTTAAATTAAAAATGGATCCTTGGTCTATTCATACTGGGGTGCATCTTTCAAGCACATCAATAGTGAGCTTTCCTCCTTTTATCACCATATATTATAGTTTTTTTGCTTGTCATTGGGATGTCAATGGATTGGCTATGACTAATGTGATTATTTGTTGATATCGTTATTCAAAGCTTAAAGACACTTTAAACTCTCATCCACCCAACTTTCTAGTCACTTGAGCATCTGATCACTCTACACCCGGTCACTATGTAGTAGCCCAATTTCCTTGTCTTAGTTAAATTTTAGGTCCATTAAGCTACCTTTGGACCCCCAACAAGTCTTTTGATGGTGATTACCAAAATTTCCTTGTATTATAAAATATAAACAAAACTAATAGTCGAGCAAAAATTCTAGGATCTATGTGGAGACTCTTATGGGTTCATATATACCAAGGAGTTTAATATGAGCAATTGTAGTAAAGAACACCAACTAATAATTCAACCATAAATAGGTCCGAGGGCCTAGTTCAATGGTCAAAGCACTTCTTTCGGAGCAGGGAGACCAGAGTTCCATTCCCTCGGGCCTCATCGGACTATACGCCTGTTCTCTCGTCCAGGAGCAGGCAACGACGTAAAAGGTTCAAATTGGCGGGGGCCTGGTGGTATAGGGGCGGTTTGCGCGAGGTATCTCTGGTGGCGGCTTCTGGGGGTGGACTGCGCAAGAAACTATGGCGGATTTCTGGCGGCTGGCCCAGGACTCGTGGCGGCTATCGAGTCCACCAGGCTAAAAAAAAAAAAAAAGTAATAATTCAACCATAAACTTCCTTCAAGACCTAGATGCTACCAAGTTTGACTATACAATATCCAATTCAAGACCCTTGACTATCAATTCCATATAGACCAATGATTTCACTTGTAAATAAACTAGAGTTGACTTCTTTTACTTCAATTCAACTCTATATGATTATTTAATAGTGTACCTACTTGTACATCTTGAAGACTTGCTCTAATTAAGTTTTAGTATCCTCCTTTGGTTGAACCCAACCACCTCATATTAACTTCTAAGTAAGTTTTATTACATGATTAAGTTATACAAGTTGTTTCATTCTACTTTTTAGTACTAACAAGAAGGTATGGATGTGATATTGTATAGTTTTGGGGTATTTTAACTTAATCCTAATTGGTTTAGAATGGATGGATTCATCTTACTCAAAGGATATGACCTACTTTCATCCTTACAAACACATAGGCCTCCTAGAGGTGAGAGCATCTCATATAAGATATGCATGCTTATGATTTCAAAGGGAAATTTCATCCTATATATCACACTAAATGGCTACTTAAATTAACAAACATGAATCAAGAAAATGAACTCCATTCACTACCCCATACAAGCCATTTAAAAATAGAATCATTGCACTAGCCTTTAAAGGAATTTTTGGGAAATGGAAATGGTCCTTATGCTCCAAGTGTCATGACCACCTACAATGTGGATTCATCGGGTACATCCAATAATCACACCTCACTTGGAGCACCAATATGATAAGTCTAGGGAGCATGTGATGTGGCTTCTTTAAATGATCTTTGGGATTTTTTTATCAAGGTCAAATCCTTGTTTGGATGTTGTCTTTGAAACTTTGTTATGCTCCTATGTTAGCCTAATCTAATGGATTATTTCCAAGGAAAAGGGTTAGAAGGAAAACAATAAATAATTGAAATCAAATAATTAGTAAAGTAAATACTATCCTAAGGAGGAGATGCACCAAAGATATGAATATCTACACCACTATGGGTTGAATAAACACATGCATCATAGTTGATAGTGCACAAGGAACATGTTTTTTCCAAACATAAAATAATCCAAACACACACATGAGAACCAGGACAGAAAATATGGTCATAACTTCTCTTATATATAATGGATGGGTTACATACACCAGATAAAGAAGCTTAAAACTATTCAACCTAGATGACATAAGGCTTGAGAAACCATGATATAGAAGAGAATGAAGGAAAACCCCATATGAGTTCAGATACTAGGCACATGTATGACTAGACTTTGATGCATTACAATGAGAAAGAAGGAGATATTTATAAGAATAAATTGGGAAAAATCCCCCCAAAATTTCCTCAAGAATTCAAAATTATCTAGTTTAAAATTATCTGGGCTACGCAACATCAACATTAAGTGATATTTAAGGTCCTAAGGATTTGTTATAATAAATTTTATTGGTAGGTTGGATCGATGTAACTCTTTCCATACCATCAAGCTACTTCATGATAGGAATCCCACATGATTAGACCTATAGAATATTTCTTTATTAATACCTTATATTTGGTGTTGCTCCTTGAGTTGCCTTATGTGTCATCTTAAATTCTCTAGTTGTCACCTAGGGCCCTCTACCTAGTTTTGGGATGTTATAACAAGAACCATATCATCAGCCCTTTCCTCATGTCTAGTTGTTATATGTTGGCTTGGTAGTTCTGGTGATAACAAAATCTTTGTCTTCTTTACGTCCTGATAGGTACCCTTGAATAAGCTCATGTTCATGTACTTCTTGGGATATATTTCTATATTTTGGTAAGAGATATATCTTTTTATTGACTTGTGTTTAGCTTCCTTTCCAATGTTCCATTAGTGATGAGAACTACTAGGTGATCTACATTGGCTAGTATGTTTGAGGTGTCTTTTCCTACCAACTTTCCTCTTCTATTCCTTGAAACTCCTTTTCCACCATAAACCTTGAGGATGCCTTTGAGGAGCCAACAAGCCTAAAATTTTAGAAAATATTTTAAAACCAAATACCCTTTGAGATACTCTATTTACCTTGTCCTTCAGTTATTAACCTCCTCTTCAGGGAGGGAAGGAGCTTACTTTGTCGCCTCCATGCTTTACCACCTTGAATATTACTCCCCCTCATATTAGGAATGGACCTCATTCCCTAGGATTCCTTGATGGTTCCAATTGTAACAACATCAAGGATTGGAGAATACCCTTACTCATGGAAGGGGGCTAGACCCATGGCCTTTGCTCTCTATGGAGAAGAAAATATTGTAGGTGTTGGTTGAAGCAAGGTCATTCTAAAGGTGGATCCTTCTTAGCCATCACTAGAATGGATTAGATACTCCAATAAATAATAGAATCTAAACTAGCTACGATAAAAAAGGCTTCTTTAACCATGCTTTGTTCTAGTCAGATGCATCAACTAGACTTCATGGTGTGGGAAGTTTTAATTTCAGTACTAGTTGGAGGTGTAGCCTCTTCCTCGATGATATTTTGGATGGTATTTTAGCATAAATTACTTTGTAAGTAGTAGGATATTTGGACCCATTCATTTTGGATTCAGATGGTGTTATGACCAAAATTACCTCCTTTTAGCAAGATTTGTTAAGTATAAATAATTTTCACTATAGCTTTGGTGACTCACAGGGAAAATCCTAGCAAGGGTCAAGGAAGCTAGAGAGAAGGGCCTTGTCCATTGGGCACATAGTGTAAAGCAGAAATGAAGAAAAGTTAGATAATAATAGTAGATCAACAAAAAGAAATATTTTACAATAGAAGAATGCTATTATATTGATTTTAGGGAGCTTGGATCTCCACTATTACAACATTAGTGTACCCAAATATTAGGGATCACACAATACAACTTGTGTTGATACAATTATTTTATAATAAGAGGGTTGAAACCCTCGATCAAATGATAGTTGGTGTCTCTAGATCATCTTCACTCCAAACAAGTGTGAGTGGGCTTGTGTATCTCTGTGGGGCCACTCAAAGCTGTAACAACCATCACTAAAAATACCTCCTGTAATCTACATACAAACAAATCATAATAAAGTTAGTAACACCTACGGGGCCTCCATAGTGTGAGGCCCACTAAAACATGAAAGTGTAAAATACTAACCCTAACTGAAATACTTGCTAAATGAAATGTAAAAATACAAAAAATATAAGTAAATCAATAAAACTTGATACCTTGTCAAAATATGTTTGAGTTGCTGGATCTACACTCCCGATGGTTCAATATGATATGGCATGGATAAATGATAGATATGGTGGTAGTGAGGGTTTGTGCAAGAGTGAAGGGATGAGTGGGATGGCATAATCCATCATCTCTGATTGATTTTGTAACCACCAAAAAGGCTCACACCCGATCTAACTATTGCAATTGAAGAAAGATACACAAATAGGCATGCATAAATTGATAACAAGAAATAACATGAATACAAGGAATCCTTTATTAATTTCAATGGAGTCAAATTACAAGTACATCCCTCTTAGGGATAATCATCTTGATACAATATTACAATAGGAGTGTGTAATTGTTTCCCTCTTAAGGGTAGGTGTGATCAAAATGCCCCTCAGGGTGACACGAACTGCTCTAGGGTGTCGATGACCCTCTTCTTCGCGTTGAGGAAGGAATTGTATGCTTTGTCTCCTTTGAATTTGTTCCCTGTGATCAAGAAACAACAAGAAGCAATTAGTAACAAAGGAGGCCTCTCTTGATGAGGCTTTTGGAGGAATCTTGCATAAAGAATAGCATGAAATCAAGAAAGCATTTAAAACTATCAATCTATGCAAGAAATGAGGAAATTGTAATATAGCATGTAAAGAAGCATGAATCTAGCTAAGAAACATCCTAATTAACCATTAGAAAACTTGAATTGCATGAAACTAATCTAGATTAACAAATGCAAGGAAAGGTGAAACAAATCTACCTCTAATTCCTAAATTAACCGATCAAATGTCTGCTAAAATGTAGATCTATGCTAGATTAAGCTATTTGCATCACTAAAAATGGAAATCTACTGCTAAAATGGAGGAAGGAGAGCATCAAACCCTAGCCACAGGTCTGAGGTGTGGTTGGCACTATTAACCATGGTTAAGATGAAAGTATCCTTTCTCTCGAAACCAGGGCCAGAAACTCTTAAATCCTCCAAGGAATTGATGGTCAAGGGTCGCCTGTGTTTTCTGGAATAGATTGGCGGTTGAATTCAATGGAATTAGCAATGGAGGTGTGTCAATTGTCAAGCTTGCTCCTCAAGCTCTTGATATCTCCATTGTTGCATGCACAGTTGTCATTGATCAATTGGACAACACTTCGTTACTCCTCAAGGGGATATGAAATTGCTCTCCAATCCGATAGGGCTCCGCTATGTGCAATTGAGCTATTCTTCAGGATGGTTGCTCTCTGAAATTGGGGTCTTAAGTAGACTCCCAAAATCCTTGCTCTAGCTTCATGGAGAAGCCAAGAACAAGAATTGGCAGTTGGGAGGAAGCTTCTGGATGCTTCCCAGCCCAAACCGCTTTGAAAATCATTGCAATTTGGTTATTGCAACTGATTTGACTCGGCTCTGGTCACCCGAGTTTGTTATAGTGCTAACCGTAGGTGTCAGCTATGGTTAGCATGTAGGATTTTGCTAACCATAGGTGTCATCCATGGTTAGCATGCAGGATTTTGCTAACTACAGGTGTCAGTCGTAGTTAGAACTGACTAGGCAAAGATGCCCAATTGAGTGGTAAAAACCACTGCTATACCTTGGATTTGTCCAAAGGTCTTTCATATGGTCTACAAAGGTGCCCATATGAGTAGTCACCCTCGACATGACATGTTTTAGGTGTCTATAGATGCCCCTTTTGTGATGCATTGTGAGATTGAACAACGTGTGAGCAAAAATAGACCTCCTAAAATGATGTCGAAGGTTGCATGATGATCATTAGTCTGATCAACATTAAATGCCCCAATCATGAAAAGAGCATGCATCATTGAATCATTGCCTTCGATGAGTTGAAGAACTTGATTCTAGCAAGCTTAAGTCAAAATCCTAGCCTTGATGACAATTAGGAGATAAGCTTAAGTCCAATCCTAGCCTTGATGACAATTAGGAGACAAGCTTAAGTCAAATCCTAGCCTTGATGGCAATTAGGAGACAAGCTTAAGTCCAATCCTAGCCTTGATGGCAATTAGGAGATAAGCTTAAGTCAAATCCTAGCCTTAATGGCAATTAGGAGATAAGCTTAAGTCCAATCCTAAATTAGGAGACTAGTTGCCCAGTTTGCTTGAATTTGATCTTGATATCTTGTTTATTTGCCCCAAGCAAGGAGGGTGCATGATTGTCTTTGACAATGATTCTTGAATGAATGCACTTAACAATGATTAAGCATTTAACTGTTGATTTTGATTATGAATTTGTTATTATGAATACCCCCTCAAGTGACGAGTCGATGAGGGTAATGACACTTAAATGAATCGACGAGGTCGCTTGACCACTATGAATGATCTTGAACAAATTAAGATTTAGCATTTGAATTCTTGAAATTATTTTTTTTTACAAGGCCTAATCAACTATGATTGCAACTGTTAATAGTAATTGTATATTTCTATCCCATGGAGCGGTCCAGCCACGAAGGCCTTCTTAGGGAATCGAGATGATAACAATTCCAATTATGCTTGTGTTGAATCACTATGTTCGATGATTTGCTGAATCATTTTGAATTTTGATTTATTTAATTTTTTTATTAATTTTGCAATTTTTTGAAATTTTGGACCTGTAGATTTGCTTAATTGTCCATTTTTAAAACTCCTTATTGTGAGTAAATGTTTGCGTTTATGACTTGAATGAAAATACCAATGATTTAGACTTCTTTGGAGCGTTTGGGGATCGATACTGATAATGCCCCAGTTGATACTTAAAAATATTTTTTTGTTTATTTTGATTTTATGTTTATGAGATGCACGTGGATGCAATGCTCATATGTTATGTTGATTTGATGCTATATGATGTGATGTATGGATAACATGCACTAGCTAGATGATGGATGTATGACTAGATATTGTGATCTAGATATGTAGATGGACTAATATGATGTATGCATATGGATGCACTACTTATTGTTAAATGCATGTTTAATTTGATTTATTTGTATGCATCTAATTTATGATGTTATGACATGGTGAATGCAATGTATGGTAATGCATTATTTACATGATAGTAATCTAATGTAAATGAACCTGTATGCTTTAATCACTTAAAACACATGGAATGAATGTGATACGTGTTTATAAATATAATGGATGACACCACAGAATGTATAACAAATCATGAATGTAATTGGAAATCCTCATTACAAGAATTTACTCAATTAAACACCCACATATGAGATGCAATGATATGAACTGGTATGAAATGGGTGATATCATATGTCACTCTATACTTCTTTTGCAATTTTTGAAATTTTATGCATGATATAGTCAATGGCCATCTAAATATCATTTCTGATATCCATCCGGTATCTATCCTATATCTTGAAAACTTTGTGCTTTATGTAATGATGTATCTTGGATTTGATACTTTGCAGTTTGATGATTGAATGACTTATTTTTGGATGGTTTGTGATATTTGGTATGTTGTTGCTATTAGAGAACTTTTTGAGGTTTTCCATGAGACTCAAACACCCTAGTAGACTTCTCAAATGTCACATACTAACTGTACAAGGCTTCTGTTGGACAAGGCTTTCATCGTGAAAGACCCAACTATTCATTACCCCTATGTGTGCATGTGAGTATTTTTAGATAGACCATAGGCATACCCCAGATGTCAGTCGAGACTCTTTCAACCCATATGTGAGATCGGGTTCCTCATATGTTCGTATCATCCTTGTTTCAAATTTGATTAGACTTATACAACTAGACAATCCTAGGTACCTAGAGCTAGCTCATCTTGCAAATTGATCAGGGCTACCCCTCCAAATGCAAGCGGGACTCTTTCAACCCATTGCTACGTTTGGGGATCACCCAATAGAACTACCCCTCCGATTGTAGGTGGGACTCTTCCAACCCATTGCTGCGATCGAGGATCACTCTATGGCTTTCAAAAGGTGGACAATCCAAGGATTCAAGTTCTCACCCTTCTTACTTGCTCATATGTAGTGATAAAAATCACTATTTTTTTACGTTTTTCTTGAGCAAGGGATTTTTATAGTGCTTTTGATTCACTATGTCACTTTATATTTGCTTTGAACTTTGTATTTGGAATTTGCACTTTGGATTTGAACTTGGGAATTTAAATTTGGATTTAGGGGAAATTCTTGTCCTTTTGCCAAAGTTCACCATTCTAGACCGACCTATTTGCAAGATAAGCAGGTCATGAAACCCATCTCTCTAGATACCTAAGACTGCTTTCGTAGCTTTCATCCTCTCTTGTCTTAGCAGGATTTTATATTGTTTTGCTTAGTGATGGGATCCTGATATGTCAAGTACTATCCCAACTACTGACCTCATCTACAAAAGCAAAGCAAACTTTTTATGACATCTGAGAAACCCACTAGGTATGGCTGAGTGACTGGAAAACTTTTGGATACTTACGTATTTTATAGCAACAAGCGTTGTGTATGAATGCAATGGATTATGATAAATGCAGAGGTGCATGATTTAGACACAAACGTGGTGTCGTTTGTAATACTGATAAACACGATCCATTCTACTACAGAATGCAATGGATGAAGAATGCCTATATGCAATGTAATGCAGCGAATGCATGTGTGAATGCAAATGAAAATGCAAAATGCAAATGCATATGTTTTTGGATTTTATGCTTTACCAATTTTTTTTGGATTTTTGGTTATTTTAATTTTTTTGAATTTTGAGCTCTTATATTTGACCAAACAATGAGTACATGTTGTTGGAGCCTTTGGATTGACCAAGCGGTTTTTTAGAACACACCTGTAGCTTTTGGTTTGACCAAAGGGATCATAGGCACCTTTGGAGCTTTTAGAGATGACCGAGCGATTTTCAAATCAAACCCTCGGAGCCTTTGACTGACATGACCAAGCGGTTTTTAGGAAACCCTTGGAGCCTTTTGGGATGACCGAGAGTTTAGGCAAACCCTTGGGGCCTTTGACTAACATGACCAAGCGGTTTTAGGAACCCTTGGAGCCTTTTGATGGGGTGACCAAAGGGCTTACAAATGCCTTTGGGGCCTTTTGTGAATTGACCAAAGGGCTTATGATACCTTTGGAGCTTTTTGTGCATGTGTATGGATTTTGATGTTTTCCATATTTTTGATGTTTTGATATTTGAATTTTTTATTTTTCAATTGTTTTTGAAATTTTAAATGTTTTATTTGAATATTTTTGAAATTTGAAAATTTTCAATTGTTTTTAAAATTTTGAATGTTTTTGTATTTTGATATTTTATGATTTTTTTCTTATTTTTATGTTTTTAAAGGGGAAAGTATGCTACCTTAAGTACCCCCTAGTGTGTGTGCCACTCAATGAAAGTGAGGAAGGTGTGATACCTTGAGAAGTCTCACTTTGCCTCATTGATCGTGATGTGGATGATGGGGAAGGTGTGACACCTTGAAGACCCCCAATGTGCATTGTGTTTGATGTGCCATGATTGGCTTGACTAGGAGGAGTAGTAGAAACTGATTCCCCCTACTGTGATGTGCAATTTTGTGCAGTGCCAGTGTCCCACTGAGATGAGACAAGCGAAGGTGAAACATTGGAAGATGCCACCGATTGCGAAGATCGATTTTGACAATCCTGTTTCTCTGTTACAACACTAGTCATTCCCACAAACTCTTGGGGAGGTTTATTGATATGCACCTGATTAGATTGTTCAACTTGATTGACAGGTGCTATGTTTACTTTGTGTGCATGCAAGGGGTCTTGGAAGACTCCTATCTGAAGCTCTTGCCTCTCGATCATATCTTGCACTACATCTCTAAAGGGATAACATGTCTGTATGTCATGACCTCTTTGTCGATGGTAAACACAATATAGATTTTCTCTATGCACCTTTGATCTACGCTTATTAGGTTTCAAAGGACATAACTCTGGAAGATTGATCCTTCCCACCTCATATAATCGATCAAAGAGTGATGCTAATGTCTCTGGAAAATCAGTATATTGTCATTGTGGCCGACGTTGTTGGCCCTGTATCTGATTCTTTTGCATATGATTTTGGACCAGAGGAGGCTGAGCTTGGTAATTATGTTGCACTGGTGGAGGCGGTGCACCCTGGTTTGAGGATCTAGGGATACTCAAAACAACTTGATTGATTGGGGTCACCTTTCGTTGCACACTGCCACCTATAATATTCTTGTTTGGCCATTCCTTTTTGTGGAGTTGAATATCACCCTCTTGTATCTTGATGTCTTCAATGACCTGGGCCTATGCTAAGGCTTCCTCAAATGTTTGATACTGTTGTAATTGCAAGAGAAGCGAGATATGTTTCGAACAACTTCTCGTAAACATTCGAATGAGCTCTACTATGGGTAAATTGAAAGGTAACTTTGACATCACCTTCCTCCATTTATTGCCATACTCAATGACTGGCTCATCATCAAGTTGATGCAAGCTAACCAAGTCAGTCAAGTTTGTCGTTTCCTTAGCACTAAAGGCAAAATATTGCAAGAATGCATCAGCCAATTGCTCAAAGGTGTATATGCTATGATGTGGTAAATGATTATACCATTCTAAAGCATCCCCAGCTAATGTTGTCACAAAGGTTCTCAACATCAAGGGGTCATTGTCTTGAAAATAAAAGCACATATGGATGAAGCTTGTCATGTGCTCTTCTGCATCTTCATCATCTTTGAACTTTTCAAGTGTAGGCATCTTGAAATTCGTTGGGTACATCGGTGATGACACTGAGGGATGCAAAGGTTGATTTCTAAGCTGTTTTAGCATGGGTTTTTGATAAACCAATCTTTGATTTTGCTTTTCGCATGCATTTATCTGATCAACTAGCATTTTGTATGCCCTTGATGAAATGATATGATCTTCATCTCGTTGCCCTCGATTAGGTAGAGGAGGTCACTTTTGATGTTGAGGTGGATGATAAGTATAATCATTAGGCACCTCATCATAATTGGATTTAGGGTAAGCATCCACTTCATCTTGATGTTCCCATTGGGACTTTACATATGATTCCTCATCGTATTGATCTTGGTACTGTTGAGGAGTATGAGGTTCATGATGATAATCAGATACCAACCTATGATGTTGAACATGATTTTTGCATGGCCTCAGTGAAATATTCTGAGATTGCACTGGGCGTCTTATGCGTTGTTGCATCCTCTGGTTGCTAGGCGTAAGTGCCACTTTACGCAATGTATTTTGCACTTGCTCTTGTTGTATCTCTTGTTGTTCTTGTATCTTTCGTTGATACAACCTTCGTAGGTGTGCTCGTGGCGAGTCCACCCATTGTTGATTTAATTGTTGTTGATCCAACTCGAGTTGATCCGTATGTTGTTGGTCAAGTTGTGGCTTGAGTGCTTGATGTGTATGATCCCGTTGTTCAGTTGTATGGGGGCTATGTACCCTCGTATTTGAATTACGGATGGGTTTATCATGTCTTTTCCCCCTAGTAGGATCTATTACTTGTTTTCCATACTCCTTAAAGGTTTCATTGACCTGATATTTTGAGTTATGAGTGGGCTCTGTATAGTTTGACGATGTAGAGCCACAATGTGGTTGCCCCACGTACTCTTCACAAGGAATAGGAGGATGACTTGGGTCCTCTTCCTCATCTATGAGAAATGATGCATACTCAGGCTCAAATGTAATCTCTGTATATTCAGGTTGCACAAAAGGCTCCCTATGAGGAGTAGGGGGAAGACTTGCTCGACCCGATGGGGTGGTTTGCTCACCCAAGCTAGGCCATGGTGTATGTTCATGATCACTTTCTGATTGATGTATAGAGAAATCTGGGATGTGAACCTGTGAGATTGACCTACTAGGCTCCTCAGTTGGTGGATTATTCCTTATATAGAATTCTATCAAGGTGTTCCAGTCAGGAAGGTTTCTTGGAGGACCTATGGGTGCTTCTCTAATAGGGATATCTCGAAGGTTTGACCCCCTATGGATGGTATTGATGCTATGATAAGACCTGGGATGCCATTCAGGGATGGCCATGTCCTCTGGACTGATTTGAATATGTTCAAGTGGTTATGGAACCCGATTCCCTCTCTAGATTGGAGGTCTTGCTCACCATGGGAGGTCCCCCGACCATATAAAAATTTTTTTGGCTTCCAAAAAAAGGTTAAAAGTGTTATATATCAAAATGATCAGTGCGATGAGCTGATCAAAATGAGCTATAACTCAAAAATATGATTTTCGGGTCAAAATTTTGTATTTTTGAAATAATTGGCCAACCGGGGCTCATGGAGAAATGCTCACTTTTAGGAATTTTTGGGATATTTTGAACCATGAAGAGTTAGGACCCAAAATTTCTGTGAGAGGTGCACAAGGGTACAACTAAGACAACAAAACAAATTTGGCAATTTTTGGAGTTGTCTAGACCATTTTATGACCATTTTAGTGCAGTTTTTCTCAGTTTTCGGGGTCGAAAATAGAGTAATCATAAAACCAAAATAAAATCTTCGTTATAGCTCTGATTTGCATGATTCTTGAACCATTGGATGCAGAATAAAAAAGATTTTTTATTATTATTAGGGTTAGGGTTTGGCCCTAGATCAAGGATCTTATGTTAATTACCCAAATAATAATACAACACACAAAGTAGACAATATGATTATCTCTTTTAAGGATTAAATGTGTGTCCTAAAACTGGTTTAGTGCATTTGATTTGTTGTGAATATACTCTGAACTCTTATCGTGTTTTTCATAAGTTGATGTTATACTCAATTTGTTCAAAGGTTTTCACCTATATACTCGCACAAGCCGAATATGGTAGTGAAGTCCATACTCAACGAGGTAGCATAGGTACTACCAACCCTCACCCAGCACACCGTGTGCAGTGATACACCCTTTCGAAGATGAGTGCATGCTATTTTGCATGGATAGGATAGTTCTTGGGTCGGCCTTGGCCACGAGCGGGTCTCGATAATACAATTTCAAATGAGCCAACCAAGTGGTAATGACATCCACTGTTGGTCTCAATCAAGTGGGTTGGATGTGAGAGCCCAACGCCACTGATGTTTAAATGAAACATGGTGTGTGGGGTTCTTTTTACTTTGCATGAAAATAAAATGCATAAAATAACATTCACATGATTCTCCTACATGCTTTTCAAAAGAACATTTGCTTTTAAGAGAATGCACAATTATACTAGATGATATTCAGAGAATGCAACTATCTATGATGAAAATGGCCACTGATTGGACCTCATACATGCAAACTCTAAACAATCAATATCCTAGACCACTGGAGACTAGGGCGGACTACAATCAGAGATCCGCTATTCCTAGCAACGACTAGTGGAAAACTAAAAAGCATCTAGGATTTTGCCATTTTACTTTTTGCAATGTTTTCCTAATTAGCATCCATCTATTGCATTATGCTTTTGTAAAAACATAGACAAAAAAATATAGAGAGGGAAAAATGCTCCTACCTCAGGTCCAAGTCTGTTGGTGATGTCTGATTTTGTTATTTTTCTATTCTCTATTGACCGCGTCTGTCAGGCGCGGCTGCGACTATGAACCACAGGTGTGAACCACGGTTAGCACTATGAACCGTAGGTGTGAACCATGGTTAGCACTGTGAACCATAGGTGTAAATCATGGTTAGCACCTACAACAAAAAAATAGAGAAAAACATCAATGATCATAAAATTTTTGGGGTTTCCATCGTGATCACCTTCTGTAACCACCAAAAAGGCTCACACCTGATCTAACTATTGCAATAATTGATGAAAGATACACAAATAGACATGAACATAAATTGATAACAAGAAATAACATGAATACAAGGAATCCTTTATTCATATATTCAAAGTAAATCAAATTACAAGTACATCCCTCTTAGGGATAATCATCTTGATACAATATTACAATAGGAGTGTGTAATTTTTTCCCTCTTAAGGGTAGGTGTGATTTCCAAGTGCCTTTCAGGGTGACACGAACTGCTCTAGGGTGTCGATGACCCTCTTCTTCGCGTTGAGGAAGGAATTGTATGCTTTGTCTCCTTTGAATTTGTTCCCTGCGATCAAGAAACAACAAGAAGCAATTAGTAACAAAGGAGGCCTCTCTTGATGAGGCTTTGAAAGGAATCTTGCATAAAGAATAGCATGAAATCAAGAAAGCATTTAAAACTATCAATCTATGCAAGAAATGAGGAAATTGTAATATAGCATGTAAAGAAGCATGAATCTAGCTAAGAAACATCCTAATTAACCATTAGAAAACTTGAATTGTATGAAACTAATCTAGATTAACAAATGTAAGGAAAGGTGAAACAAATCTACCTCTAATTCCTAAATTAACCGGTCAAATGTCTGCTAAAATGTAGATCTATGCTAGATTAAGCTATTTGCATCACTGAAAATGGAAATCTACTGCTAAAATGGAGGAAGGAGAGCATCAAACCCTAGCCATAGGTCTGAGGTGTGGTTGGCACTGTTAACCATGGCTGATAGCCATGGTTAAGATGAAAGTATCCTTTCTCTCGAAACCAAGGCCAGAAACTCTTAAATCCTCCAAGGAATTGATGGTCAAGGGTCGCTTGTGTTTTCTGGAACAGATTGGCGGTTGAATTCAATGGAATTAGCAATGGAGGTGTGTCAATTGTCAAGCTTGCTCCTCAAGCTCTTGAGATCTCCATTGTTGCATGCACAGTTGTCATTGATCAATTGGACAACACTTCGTTACTCCTCAAGGGGATATGAAATTGCTCTCCAATCCGACAGGGCTCCGCTATGTGCAATTGAGCTATTCTTCAGGATCGTTGCTCTCTGAAATTGGGGTCTTAAGTAGACTCCCAAAATCCTTGCTCTAGCTTCATGGAGAAGCCAAGAACAAGATTTGGCAGTTGGGAGGAAGCTTCTGGATGCTTCCCAACCCAAACCGCTTTGAAAACCATTGCAATTCGGCTGTTGCAACTGATTTGACTCGGCTCTGGTCACCCGAGTTTGTTACAGTGCTAACCGTAGGTGTCAGCCATGGTTAGCATGCAAGATTTTGCTAACCGTAGGTGTCAGCCATGGTTAGCATGCAGGCTTTTGCTAACCGCAGGTGTTAGTCGCAGTTAGCACTGAATAGGCCAAGGAGCCCAAATTGAGTGGTTAAAACCACTGCTTGGTCTTGGAAAGGTCCAAGGTCATTCATATGGTCTGCAAAGGTGCCCATATGAGTAGTCTCCATCGACATGACGCATTTTAGGTGTCTACAAATTTATTTTGACCTCTTTTTTTAATTTTTGGACCCTTATTCATCAAAATGAATAACCTTTTATAATTTACCCTTAAAACATGTTAGGGTCTCGATGACACCAACGAGTGGCTGAGATTAAAACATAATGAAGGGTTGTGATTATGATTTGATAAGTGGCATGGATCATGTTAAATGAGTGGCTAGGATTAAGACGTGATGGACGATTGAGATTTATATATACATACATACACACACACACACACACACACATATATATATATATATAATATTTATATATATACACATATATATTTATATATAATATTTATGTTAGGATTCTACTTCTAACCATCATCCTAGTCACTTATTTGTTAATTAGTTATTACTCTCTTTCACAAAGTTGTGACCCTTGGTCATAACTCCATGCATAGAAATAAGCACTCAACTTGATGTAATTTATCATCAATCAAATATATATTCATTTACATTTCATTGGGTGGTCTTCCTCCAATTTAATAGCGATTCCTTTATAACAGCGATTCATTTCTTATTTCTACATTTTACCTTATCCCTCCGATCGGTGTCCTAACATTTGGATCAGAGCCATACCAAATTTTTCTTTTCTCTCCCTCGGGACATCCACAAAAAAAAAATAGCCACGTTGTCATAAGCCCCGCTACCATACTCACCCTTTTCTATAAAAATCCCCACCACCTGTCGTTAGTCTTCGCCAACTCCACCCAGCAATCCTCGTCGCTAAATATTGTTCCAAATTATGGAACCCGTCTGCGTCATTGAAGTCAACTCCACTTTGCCAACTCTATCCACTGTGAACTCTACGCTAGTAAAATTTCTTGCTCGGCTTGGCGACAAGAGCAGTTGCCCCATAATTCCCTTGCACGGTCTCACAACAGACTACTGTCAACAACATTTTCATAACAAGAAACTCAAGGCCAAAGGTCAGCATTGGTGCTTGACTAATTAGTTTTGATCGCTGAACATATAACACACCAGCGGACGATAAGATAAAAAAAGTTTTTTCTGAACACAGAAGCTCACACAAATCCAAAAACGCAATAGGAACATCAACCCGTGAATCATTCTAAGGAACTCACAAAATTTGTAGGGCAAATTCGAAGGAAACGTCGTTAGATCGCAAGTTTTTTACACCTGACACCGTTTCGGTGAAGATAGACGAATACCAACAGGAAAAAAATTAAAAACCTAAGGTTAAATAGTAAATTATTTATCAATGGCTAAAATATTCTGCCTCAAAAAATAATTTCGACAAGTTTCGAGTTTCAAGGGTAGCAATTTATCCCATATTGTGTGTGGGGAGGAGTTCAGCAGGGTTTAAGTATAGCACTAGGCATATAAGCAAGTGCCTAGATTGCTAGGCACCCGCGACCCATACCCACGTGTATTGCCTTGTGTCGTCGTAGACCCTACCGTGCCGACACATGTCTATTGTCTTGACACTCTATCCGCAGTGCTTGCCGCCTGCCACCACTCGTTTCTTCCCTGCTCTGCCACCCTACCACTCTTCTACCGTTGTCTCGTGTCTCATACCCCCTGCCCTATCGTGTCCATTAAGTCTGTTATATGTGACGCTGTCGATCAGGATATTGCATAACTCATTAAAATAGTGCATTAGCCCAACAAATTTTTAATGAATAGCAATAAATATTTGCAATAACCCAACAAATTTTTAATGAATAGCAATAAATATTTGCAATAACCCAACAAATTTTTAATGAATAATAATAAATTAAAAAAAAAAATGGATACCTTCATTTAGAAGAGGGCACTCATTCAAACTAGCAAAACTACTGGAGGACCCACATTATGCCAAATCACTTCGGTGTGAGAGTACCAAACCTAATTTGAGAAGTTAGAAAACCACACCATAGGCCTAGAAGCCTTAGTTCTTCAGGATTGTTTTATCAATGGATTAAAGGAGGAGATCTGACTTGAGGTACAAAGGTTTAACCCTAGAACCATGATGTAGATCTATGGATTGGCAAAATTAGCCAAAGACAAATTCAATTATCAACATTGACTAGGAAAAAATACCTATTGGGAAGGCACAAACTACTTACACCACCACCAAACCTAATCAAATTTTACCAATTAAACATCTCAGCTTTGAGGAAATGAAGGAACGACGAGCAAAAGGTCTTTGCAATAATTGTGATGAGCAATTTGGACCCTACCATAAATGTGCTACACTAACATTGTATTTGTTAAAGGAAGTTGATCCTTGTCTCTCCATAGAGCAAGTAGATGAGGTAGTTGTGTCCGAAGTGACCAGTGCACCTACTCACATCAATGAGGAAGGTGAGGAAGACGTGCACGACATGACCAAAGCACCTGACCATTACAATGAAGGAAATGAGGTTGATTTTCCAGAAGTGCTCGATGCACCACGAAACGATAAGGTAGACATCCATGCAGTAAATAATGAAGGTGAGACATACACTCTCAAAGAGCTACACACAAGTTCATCACCAATAGTGATTTCTCATCGTATAGGTAGCCTGATTCAGAAAGGAGGCAAAAAAGTGAGTGCACCTTTATTTTCTTTTCATTCTACACAGGAAGCGGAAGCCTACCGTCATCATAATTCTCTTAAGGAAAATTTAACTATTTTTCCTGGAAATCCCCCACTAACACTCCGACCTTCACGATATCCTTGCCTTCGGAAAAGTGACATCAAGATAGTACAAGAAATTGCACAAATTCAACTTGGAAAACAAGCAACGAAGCTCCTTACTTTGAGCTTTGAGGACAAAGCTCTTTTAAGGAGGATGGTATGTTAGGATTCTACTCCTAACCATCATCCTAGTCACTTATTTGTTAATTAGTTATTACTCTCTTTCATAAAGTTGTGACCCTTGGTCACAACTCCACGCACATAGAAATAAGCACTCAACTTGGTGTAATTTATCATCAATCAAATATATATTCATTTACATTTCATTGGGTGGTCTTCCTCCAATTTAACATCGATTCCTTTATAACAGCGATTCATTTCTTATTTCTGCATTTTACCTTATCCCTCCGATTGGTGTCCTAACAATTTATATATACACACATATATATAATTAACTAATTATGGATGGTTGTGATTTGATTATGATGAGTGGATAATGAGTGGCTAGGATTTGGTGTCTATAGATACCCCTTTTTGTATCATATTGCATGAAACACAATATGGTACAAAAACAAGAGATAAATCATTTGGTGGAATGGACTCTTTCTTCAATTGCACAAGAAGGTTCTAGAAATAAAATTGTAGTTGTAGCTTACCCCCTCAATTGGTGAATTAGTGAAGAATGAATATCATGAGCCAATTGATAGAAATGTGGATGTTGTGAAGGATGCAATGAATGTGAATAATGTAATGAATGTGAATGGTGCACTAAAAGTGAATGGTGCAATGATTGATTCTACTTTTGCCCCAACAAAAAAAGGGGTTTTTTATTTGGATGATGCAATGACTGTGAATGGTGCAATGATTGATTCTATTTTTATCCCAATAGAAAAAGGGGTTTATGACATGTGGATGATATGAATGATGTAAATTATTGTGAATGATGCAATGATTGATTCTATTTTTTACCCAATAGAAAAGGGGTTTTTGACATATGGATGATATGAATGATGTAAATGAATGTGATTGATAAAATGATTGATTCTACTTTTGCCCTAATAGAAAAAGTTGTTTTTGATTTGGATGATGCAATGACTGCGAATGGTGCAATGATTGATTTTGTTTTTTCCCCAATGGAAAGAGAGGGTTTTTGATGATGAAAAATTGTGAATGATGCAATGAATGATTCTGATATTGCCCCCATAGAAAAAAAATATTTTTGATGTTGCAATGAATGTGTATGATGTATCCCAATGTGGGAAATCAAAATCAAATTTTGGTACCCCAAGTTTGGGATGATTCTATGTTTTTGAAAAATATGCTTTTTGGTGTCATTGAAATGCAAGATAAAAAATATGCAAAAATAAAAAATTAAATAAATATATCATCCTAGGGGTGTGTTATCCCTAGTGACTGGCTCTAATTTTTGAATTTAAAAAGAAAGGTGTAAAAGAAACCAATCGCCCTAGGATCAGGTTACTGCTAGAATCGAAATTCCTAGTGACTGCATGTAATTCTTGAATATAAAAAGAAATAATGTGAATTAAAGGTATCTATGTTAATTACTCCATGGAGGAGGGCATCAATGACAACTTTTGAGAAAATTAGTCTAAGCACAGTCTCACTCAAAAAATGAGGGACCAAAAAGATTTTGTTTTTGAACAAGAGGATGTTGGATGATGATATGAGTGAGCATCATTATAGTGATCTATCCATCCTACCAAATTGCATGGATAACCAATCACTGCAATCACCAGGGGAATAGAGTAAACCACTAGATACGAGGTTCACTTGATAATGTAATAGGGTTGATGATGGATTGAATGATTTTTCTTTTGCCCCAGTAGGATAGGATTTTTTTGTATGATTCTGCCTTTGCCCTAGCAAGATAGGGTTGATTATGGATTGATTGATTTTGAATGCAAGAAAAAGGGTGTAACCTTTGAAAAAATGGACAATATTTTGAACCTAGAAACTGATTTAATGAAGCAGTTTGTTGGACTGATGAGGAAGGTATGATACCTTAAGAACCCCTAGTTGATTAATTATTTTATTGGGGAAGGTGTGATACCTTGAACATCCTCAAGTGGATTTTTTTGACTTGATGTGACTGATGGGGGAAGGTGTGATACCTTAAGTACCCCGAAGTGTGATGATGGTTTGGTGTAGGCAAATAAATGAATAGTATTATTTTCTAATGATCATTTGTAAAAGTTTTTAGACTCTTGCTTGACCAATTTGATTTTTGTTTCTTAATAAAGGATACCAACATCTAATGTGAAGAACACAAGCTTATACTGAGAGGGGGGTGAACAGTATAAGACCACTTTTTAATTTTCTTTCCCAAATAGTATTAATCAATATAATCAATGGCAATATCAATAGCAATAACCAAAGTAATGCACAAATCATCACACACAATAGAGACACCAATTTTAACATGGTTCACCCAATGTGGGCTACCTCCACAGAGAAAATATTTCTTCTAAATATTTCTCAAATAATATCTTGGGAATCATTCCAAAATTACAATGTTTATGGACTTTTGTCCAAAGGAGATGTTGATCCCCTAATATCAAGTTCGTGGATCTCTTCCATAGGAGAACTCTTTCCCCTTTTGCTCTGGCTAGTGATATTCTAGAAGAATTTGTCTCTATGTTGCACTGATTGATGGATCTCTCTCCACTTGAAGACTCCTCACTCATATCTATCTTCAATTGTCTTGGTTGCTGGATCTCTATCCATTGAGACTCTGTCCTCTATACTCTATCACCTCCAAAGATCTATCAATAGGTTCACTCAGAACCTCTTCAAATTTTCTCAATAGGCTCACTCAAAACCTGCTCAAATATGCTCAATAGACTCACTTAGAACCTACTCAAATCTGCTCACTAGGTCCACATAAAACCTGCTCAAATATACTCACTAGGTCCACACAGAACCTACTTAAATATTCTCAATAGGTCCACACAAAACCTACTCAAATATGATCAATAGGTCCACATAGAACCTACTCAAATCTGCTCAATAGGTCCACACAGAACCTGCTCAAATTTGCTCAATAGGTTCACGCAAAACCTGCTCAGATCTGCTCAACAAGCTCACACAAAAATTATCCAAATCTACCCAATAAGATCACACAGAACTTGTCCAATATACTCAACAAGCTCACACAGAACTTGTCCAATATATTCAACAAGCTCACATAGAAATTTTCCAATCTACTCAACAAGCTCACATAGAACTTGTCCAAATTTTCTCAACAAGTGCTCTCTAGGACTTGCTCAAATATGCATAGCAAGCTTTCACAAAAGCTTACTCAAATCAGTCCACAAGCCTTCTCAAAGACTTATCTCAAATCTCAATCTCAACTCAAATCAATATCATAGAACCATAAAGAGAATTGTTAGAGACTCAAAATGTTCTATACTCAAATCCCAATCTCAACTCAAATCAATCTCAAAGAACCATAAAGAGAATTTTTAGAGACTCAATATATTCTATACTCAAATCCCAATATCAAATCAAATCGATATCATAGAATCATAAAGATAATTGTTAGAAAATCTATATGTTCTATACTCAAATCCCAATCTCAACTCAAATCAACTTAGCTCAATCTTATAGAAGCATAAAGAGAATTGTTAGAGACTCAATATGTTCTATTCACAAAATCAATTTCTTTCTCAACTCAATCTCAACTCAAATAAGAATATAGAATAGTTTGTTTTATGGAACTTGAACAACCACTTCACACATTCACTTGACTAGGCTCAAACAACTCTACTCAACCAATCACCTCTAGGAAAAACTCTTTCTCACAAACCCTAGTCCAAGAATGAATCAATCAAATTAAAATGTTTCCAACAATGTTGAACCACAAATATCACATAAAAATGATACTCATGTTCTTTTCTAACTCAAGTTCAAGTTATTTTCTCAAAAAATGAGCTTCAACAACAATGCTTATAAAATAAGGTTTAATCACAACACTCAAACCAGAAAACCTTGAAGCATTTAAACCAACACTTTAGAAAAGGAAACCACAATCAATCCTTTTCTCTCCAATTATATTTCAGAAACCAACCACCATAAACAATCAATAGAATAATGTGCCCATACCTTATTGATTCCAAGAAGTTGTCCACAAAATCTGTGACACTCAACACAAATTTCCTTTCCAATCTCAATGAGGGTTAGTGGAATTCAAAATAATAATCACAAAATAAAGCATAACCCAATTTACACCTTTTTACTCCAACTCAATAATCACATCCACCAAAGATATATTCAATAACCCTCAAGCAAAATATTTTTCTCAAGAATGTTTCAATAATTAAAAGCACTCTCCAAATAACATCTCAACAATGTGCCAAATAAGTCATAATCCTTATTACTCTTCAAACCACTTATACCCTAAAGAAATTAAAATCTATGCCTACCTACTTATCTCTCCAAAAACCACTTTTACTATTAAATTTATGTACAAATTTTAAACTAAATTTTAGCACCCAATAAAACAAAAATTTCTTTTAATTTTCTTTTACAACTTTAATGCATACCTTGACACGAATTTCGGAATATCAAACACAACATATAAACCTTGGCAGCATGCACACAAAAAACCACAACCAGCGCACTATTTGCCTTTTACATAGCAAAAGGAAGTTTGCAAGATTCAAACCTGAGTCCTGTGGCTCCTGCGTCCTAACAGACACTTGTGCACCACGTGAGCTAGCGCTCCACACAAGACCAAAAGCGCCTCACTCTCCTTTATCCTCCATGCAATAGCCAACACAAAACATATTCCTCCTTTATCAAGAAAAACTAAGTGCACGTGATTCAAACACTCAACCACTTGCCTCCCAACCCCTTTACGCTGCTCAAGTTGCCAACATGCCACACTGCCCACAATTTCTTTAGATTCGACCACACCTCAACTTATTCGCTACCTCTACCTTTAAATGTTTTTCACACGAGCTCTTTTCGATTTCTAATAATCACATTAACCACACGAGCAAAGATGAGGAATAATAAACCTTAGCCATCCTTTTATAGTCTTCTCCCTCATATTCGACGATGTCGGCGGATTACTTTTATTTTAATTTTAAAATTTAAATTTAAATTTTAAATAATTTAAAATTTAAACTAAATATTTAAAATTAAATATCTCCATCACCGGGGCACCTTTTTCGATGAAACGAAAATCCAAATTGGGTTTTAAGAAAAATCCATTTAAATTTGCCATCCATGGTTTTAAATAAAACCTTTTATTTTTCCTACCTTGGTTTTCACAAAAAGACTTTCCTTGCACTTTTCACAAAACATAGTGCATGCCATCATAGATTCTTTTGACATCAAAAAAACCTTTTGACATCAATGACAACATTTTAGCATAGGGACTCAAAATGTCCAACATAATGGTGGTATATGAAGTGGGAGACTCATATAATGATGTGATTATGGTATAATTTTATTTTAGCTTGTGGATAATGTATTTGTAATTGTTTTATGAAGACTCAAACATCCTAGTGATTTTGAATAAATTCAATAAATTTTGTAGAATCTCTCAGATACCAATTGTGTGTGTAGTAAATATTTATTTACCAATCATGAGTATAGTGATAACTCAAGTCAATCAAGAACCAATGTGCGTGTAAGTGATTTCATTTAATCATCTTGGGTAAATTGAGAGGAAACTTGTCATGTAGAATATTCAAAAGTTAGCTTGTCCTTATGTGCGATCAAAGGTCTCTTCAAGAGAGACGTGGTACTAGGCATGTGCATACTCCACTGCCAGTCAAGCATCTATAGCCCTAGTGGAGATTGGCTCCATGGTCCAATTATTTGATCTCTAATATCTAGGGAATCAGACTACCTAACCATCCAGATATAAATGTAGTTATATCCTTACTACTCGAGGATCTGTGGTGTGTGATTTGTAAAAAGAGTTAGAGCTTTGAGAAATCAGATTCTCAATTGATGTGAGATGAGAATTTTACCCTATCCTTACTACTCATTATTTTATTTAAAATTGTTGTGTAGTGGTGAAGACCACTATTATGATTTTGGACTATGTGCATAATGAGACAAGAAAAGATGATTTTTTTACTTTGACACAAGATGTTTTTAATACGTGTGGGATGTGTTTGGTTTAATATTGTTAGAGTCAAATCCCATAACTCAAGATTTTATTTAGTGAAAATGTGCTTTGGTCCTAGAGAGAATTTGACATGCAAAGAAGATTTCTTGAAACACTAGGAGTGGTTGAGTGACTGAAAATACCTAGGGATGATGGAAATTTGTATTGAAAATGATGACTTGACTTATGAAATGGTGCAACAAGATGGATGTGAACTCGTAGGTGTCCCTTATTAAGACAACAAGACTTATTGGATCAATTATTATCTAAACTAAGAAAATGACCCCTAATTTGGTGGATGGAGTGTGCACAAGTGATAATGAATGTGATTGTGCAGAATGGATGTATGAAACACAATGTGTAGTGTTTTTATTTTTTGTGGTTTTTATGTTTATTTTTATTTTTATGTACATATGTTTCATCAAATTATTGGGAGGTGATCAATGAAGTGGAGGTGGTGGTTCATCAATAGGTTCAACTCACTCCCTTGGAATAAGCAAATAGAATATGGGTACTTTTATTTTTATGTACATATGTTACATTAGATTGTTGTGAGGTGATCAATGAAGTGGAGGTGGTGTTTCCTCAATAGGCTCAACTCGCTCCCTTGGAAGAAACAAATAGAATATGGGCTGATGAATGTGGAGATAATACTCATCCTATTTAGTGAATGATGTGATTGGTATTAATTCTTATTTGTATTCATCTAAATCTATCAATATGACATCGCATTCTTCATAGAATTCCTCAAATTTATTGTTGTGATTGTTTTCCTCTTTTGAATCTAAATGGAGGCTTTGAAAATCTTGTTCAAAAGAGAAAGTGGAAGAATGTGAATGGTAACCCAAGCCTGAATAGTCATGTAATTTTTGATATTGAGGTTCAATGATATCATGCATACCATGTTAATGTCATCCTAGACCATACTCTTATCAATTAAATCAATGAAAGTGTCATGATGGGAAAATTATCATGTGCTCTATATTGGCAAGGATTGGCTGCTTAGTTTCATCTAGGAAGAGTGGATTGGATGATGAATTGACCCTCCCATGTATAAAATTTATTTGGTTAGTTTCTAAATCCATATGGTACACTACTCCTATAGATAAGGGTGGGTCACATGGATGACCATAATCCTTAGCAGTTTGGATGTTGAGCGGTGTAATTGTGACATATTGAACCACATACTCACCAATGCTAGGACTAGCAAGGTGGACTGCAACTTGTATGGGTGATGATGTGGATGGAGTGGATGTGGATATGTGAGGCTCATGTGTGGATTGTGGATCAAGTTATGGGAGAGATGTATGTTGAAATGACATCTCACAATCTATCAAATCAACTTGTGAAACATTGGTTGATGGAGATGAATATGGATTTGGATGATGAATTTGATGGATGATTGGTGAGTCTAGTATGGATGAAATGATAGTGGGTGTTTGTGGATTTGGTTGTGTGTATGATGATGAATGGGTGATAATGGATGATATAAATTATATGGAAAGTATGGAGGGATTCCACTGGTGTGTATATGGAGAGTGTTGATTGGGATCAACCACATGTACATATTGATGGTTATGATGAAGGTGGGGGTGTGGAAGTGGAGGCTTGATGTGGGGTAGTGATAGGGAGCTCCTCAAGAATAGGATATTTGGATGAGGAAGTGTTGTGATGTGAGGTGGATGGTGTGGTTGATGGGGTTAAGAACAAGTGAGTGGATGGAAGTGTGGATTTGTATGGGTTGGAGATGAAGTTGCAATATTTAAATGGTTTGATGTCTTCCAATATGTAATGAATCTACCCCTCATGTACATATTTCAAATATTTATGTAGTATTTAAGGGACACATTTCATATCCCTTATCCAAGGATGTCCAAGGAGTACATTGTAATCCATGGACCCCTCCAGGATATGGAACATAGTGTGCAAGATCTTAACCCCCACTTCTATGGGTAAGACCACAGTACCAATTGTAGAATATAGATAATAATTGAATGCTTGCAAGGTGAAAGTGTATTTGGTGATGTGTGAAGGTGGAATATTAAGATGTTGAATGGCGGAGGTGGCAATGGTGTTTATGGATGAGTCAATTTCATTCAATACTCGTTTGAAGGGCTTATCAACTTGAGCCATGATATGTAATGGAGGATCTGGTGATTCTGATGATATTGATTTGATATAAAAATTATAGAATGTGATAGATGTATCTATACATATTTGAATACTCCCCAAATTTTTTTAAAATGTATTAGGATATTGAGATTGAAGTTCAATGGATTTTAAGATTTCCATTAATACCTCACGGTGCATAGGATATTGTTGTATAAGCTCATAGATTGATAACTTTGCTGAAGCTATTTTGAGGCTAGTTATTAACTGGTTGGTTAGGGAGATGATAGGCCTTTGTGGATGGCTTTGGATATGAGTAATTTTGGATGGCCAAATTGAAATGTGAATTGGTAGATAAATGAATGGGTGGAGATGAATTAGTAGGTTGTGGAGACACATATTCTTGAGGTGACATGGGAGGTTATACTTCTTGAGGTTGTTCATTTTGGTGATTGGTGCTTCATTGACCTCGGGTGACTACATGAATAATATCCATAAAACCTTGGTATTGTTGCACATGATTGAATTGGTTAGGGGGAGTCATGGTATTTTATCCCTCAGTTGTCTTTTGAAGTTCCTCTTGATGAGAAAGTGGTGCTTGATAGATACCAATATTTTGATTTTTTTATACCAAGGGACTATCCAACTTAATAGCCCCTGTGTCTATCAAGTATTACACCATATGTTTAAATGAAAAGCAATTATTAATTTCATGTCCTTTCTATCAATGAAAAGGATAAAACAAATTCTCCTTATAGCTCTTGCCATGTTTAGTTGGATAATTTGTTTAACTTCAAGTAAGGTGATAGCATTAGTGTCATATAGCCTACATAATATGGAAGTATATGATTTGGATAAAGGTGCGTAAATGTATTTTTGTTAGATATATTATCAATAGGAGTTATTGTCCATAGTTGTAATTGTGTTATGGAATTGTTGTGGTGGGGAACTGCTTGATAAGATAATTATTGTGGTTGTTGCAATGATGGTTGTGGTTGGTGTTGACCATGGGGTTGTTGAGTCATTTAGGGTTGACTCAAAACCACTTGATTGAATTATCCTGGTTTCAATTAGACAGAATAGTTTCCCTTGGATTGGATCTTATTTTGCCATTCTTTTTTCTTTGGTTTGATCTCACCCTCTTGGATCTTGATTTCTTTGATGATGTAGGCTTGGGAAAGATCTTCATTGAATTTTCTATATTACGGTAATTGAAATAATAAGGAGATAGGTTTTAAAAAATCCTTGAAAATATTTGATTTAATATTTTCATTGGGAGGGAGAATGGCAACTTGGTGATGATTGCCCTCCAATGATTTTTGAATTCATAGACTGACTCTTCTTCAAATTGTCTGAGATTTTACAAGTCAGTCAAAGTAGTTTTCTTGCAAACATTAAGGAAGAACCTTTCTAAAAATTTATCCACCAATTATTCAAATATGTAAATACTATGATGTGGCAGATGATTATACCAATCTAAGGCATCTCCCCCTAATGTATGAGAAAAATTTTAGAGCATCAATACATCATTCTATTGGATTCAAAAACATGAATGGATAAATGTGTTGATGTGCTCCCCAGGGTCCCAAATACCTTTTAATTTGTCAACCTTCAATAGTGTAAAGTCTATTTGATAAGGTGGTGAAGGTACCAAATAATGAATGGATTGATTGACAAATTGTATTAATGTAGGTTTCTAGTACATCATACCATGTGTATGCATAATTAGGTTATCAATCTGATGTTACAAAGCTTTGGTCTTAGGGTCTTCCATTTATGTGTGAAAATATTGATTTGTTTGATTGGCATATGGGGGTGGTGTGTATTGGGTGATGAATTTTTGGGATGGAATATGATTTTGATCAGCAAATGGATTGATGGGTGTTTGGTGATGTTGGATGTTTTGCTGGTGATGGAGTGATTGGTGTTGATGAAGTCGGAATGAGATTTAAATAATTTGAACATGTTGGGTTATGGGGGATGGTATTTATGTGGTTGAAATATACCACCTATTATTGCTATTGTAAGAATGGATGGGTACTTTGATTAGTATTACAAAGTAATTTATTTAAGTGCTATCATGCTTGTTGTATAGCAATTGCAGATGCATATTGCACAGTTGTATAAGAAGTGGATGTTGATGTGTTGTGGATATTGGAAATGTGAGTTCAATTTTATGGAGGGTAAGTTACAAAGGGGATTGCAATTGAGTGAGGAATATCATACTGAGTTGTATTAAAAAACCCAAATGATGTGTTTGAGATGGATGGAGGTATCTATGAAGCAACATTAACTTGTGCTTCATAGAGTGGGTTAGAGTGGGTGGTAGTGTAAGTATACGAAATGGAAGTGCATTGGCTAAGTGGTTGTGGAAGGACTTGATATGAGGGTGTAGATGTGACCTCAAAAAGAGGGTTGGTGAGGACTTGATTGAAATTATTTGGGTGTGAGTGAGCAAGTTCATGCTGAGGAGGAACATGTCTGGTGGGATGTTGAGTGGTTCTAGAATAGGATTGGTTGGTCTTAAATAATCTCCAACTTTATCCATATCTATATAAGTGGTGTGGTGGTATGTGGGCATGGATGGTTCAATTTTTGGAATGGTAGTGTGGATATACCTTTGTATCACATCTACATTAGAAGTGAATACTATGTGAGAAGGTTTGGAAGACAAGTAAAAATAGCTTGTTTATGCCACGCTAATTGGGTTAGCCATATAAATGGGAAATGAGTGGAGCACTCCATGGATGAGGTAGACACCTGATGCATGACTATGACTTGATTTTTTATCAATACCATAAGCTATAAGCAAGAAGGGGTAGAGAATGTGCGGGATATGTGTGGAAAGTGAGATAGCAATGAAAAACACATAGATCAAACAAATAGTTGTCCTATGTTTTTGCAAAAAAAATTGATTTTTTTTATTTTGATTATTTTTTTGTGTGTTTGATGTTATGACTCCCTAAGCCTAAGATAACTATGTAGGGTGGATAGGTGTGTTCACACTCACCTCTCTAACAAGAAATGAAATGTGAATGGCTTCCTAAAGTGGAAGTCTTCAGAGTGGAGGATTTTTTGGTGATGAAATCTAGAAAAAAAACTCATGGGATACTATTGGTATCTATGGGGTGAGCCAATAGATGGAGATGAAGCCCACTAGCACTGGTATCGATCAGTGGATGGTGATGAAATCTAAATCACTGATGTTGAAGATGAAACATGCAATGTGTGTGGATTCATTTTAAGTTTTTTTTGTCTATGGTGTTTTTATTAAACATAAAATGCAAAGAAACCCTCTTTCACTCAACCAAGTTGGTGACTAGGAACACTAGTACCAAGGCCCTCAAAAGAATCTAGGGTACACTGCTTAAGATCCACTCTAAATTAGCAAGTGTTTCCAACAATGGAGGGTTCTCCTAGATCTTCCACTATGAATCGACAAATATATCCAATAGTGGGAGGAAGCTTGAGCACAAGTGACTTGTTCTAGCCTAGAAAAGTGAGAAGTGGGAAACTCAGCCTAAAGTGCAACTAATATGATTTTCAATTTATTGCACACAAAACACAAGGTAGAAAGAAAAAACACCATGAAAAATAGCAAAAACTTGAATCAACTGTAGTGAATGTCTAATGCAACTAGAAATGAATGCATAGGTGTAGATCTACCCCTATATGCAAATATATATGATTATAAAAATGTACTTTCTTTTAATTTTTTTATTGATTTATTGTAAATAAAAATGCCTACAAATGCCTAGAATGCCTAACAATGCATGATGTATTGCTTTAAAAAAATAGAAATATGAATATATATATATATATATATATATATATATATATATATATATATATATATATATATATATATTTTTTTTTTTTTAAATAAAAAATAAATACAGCTAGGGTTTTAAACAAAATGACTTACCCGAAAGTTTGTGTTTTTTTTTCCAGATTCACATACACAGTACGTATTGTTTCCCAGACGTAGTCTGACGTCCATGCAAGCATAGATCAAAACCTTACAGATTTTAAAAATCCTAGTCATAAATTTTGTAATTTTTGTACAATTATTATCTAAAAACCTGCATTAAAAACAAAAAACATAGATTAGAAACTCAATATTGATAAGGTAAATTAAAATGTGAAACCCTTTTGGGATCCCACCGTGATCACCACTTTGTAAAGCGAAAATGAAAAAAACCTAGATAATAATAACAAATCAACAACAAGATATATTGCACAATGGAAGAATGCTATTATATTGACTTTAGGGAGCTTGGATCTCCACTATTACAACATTAGTGTGTCCAAAAATAAGGGTCACACAATAACACTTATGTTGATACAATGATTTTACAATAAGAGGGTTGAAACCCTTGATCAAATGATAGTTGGTGTCTCTGGATCGTCTTCACTCCAAACAAGTGTGAGTGGGCTTGTGTATCCCTACGGGGCCACTCAAAGCTACAACAATCGTCACTAAAAACACCTATAACCTACACACAAATAGATTAGAATAAAGTTAGTAATACCTGTGAGGCCTCCATAGTGTGAGGCCCACTAAAACATGAAAGTGTAAAATACTAACCCTAATTGAAATACTTGCTAAATAAAATGCAGAAATAAAAAATGTAAGTAAATCAATAAAACTTGATATCTTATAGAAATATGTCTGAGTTGTTGAATCTACGCTCTTGATGGTTTGATATTATATTGTGTGGATGAACGAAAAATATGGTGGTAATGATGGTTTGTGCGAGTGTGAAGGGATGAGTGGGATGACATAATCCGACCTCTCCAATTGACTTCTTTTGATCTCATTCTTTTTAATATTTGGACCCTTATTCATAAAAATGAATAATATTTTATAATTTACCCTTAAAACATGTTAGGATCTCGATGACACCAACAGGAGATCGAGATTAAAATATAATGAAAGGTTGTGATTGTGATCTGATAAGTGGCATGGATCATGTTAAATGAGCGATCAGGATTGAGATGTGATGGGTGGATGAGATTTGTTTATACATATATACATACATACATACATATATATATATATATATATATATAAATACATAAAATATTTACATTTATATATATAAATATACATATATATATATATATATATATATATATATATATATATATATATATATATATATATATATATATATATAAACTAATGATGGATGGTTGTGATTTGACGGTGATGAGTGGATAATGAGTGGCTAGGATTTGGTGTCTACACATAGTTTGAATGAGGGTAAATCCTAAGGTATTTTAGTAGATATGAATGTTGGGGAAGGATAGCATTGGAGGTAGTTCTAGTTGATATTTTTTGAAAACTAGAAAGGAGGTGGCTCATTTATAGGCCTCATCACTTGGGAAAACTCCTGAGGTTCATTACCATTTTTGTTGATATTTTGATGATAGGTGGGTATGGAAATACTTTTTTCCTTGTGTCTAGATAGTGGGATACATCATCATACTTAATGCCTCTGTTTGCTTAATTATGGTGGTTGTCCTTATTCTAATCAAACAACCTTATTTACTATTATTGATAGGGCTAGTGTGCATGCCTTGATCCTATTTACCTTGTCCTTCAAGAATTTTTGATATCAATATTTATAATGTGGGTATGAAATCTCTTTTATCTAGAATAACTAAATAAGCAATTAAAATAATAATAATAATTTTATTGGTTTGGTGGTTTGTTCCTTGCATCTGTTGCCTACCCCATACCAATACGATCAAAGGTATTGCTAAAATTGGAGTTCCAAACTTTGGTAACCTAGTGTTTCTTCATGCAAGTTGGGTGTGTTTCATCTTTGGGCTAGGCCTACCATTCCTCCTCCATTAGGTTACTTCTACTAACTGGGTCATTAGATATCGTCTCCCCATATTTGTAGTAGGTTGCATTTAGAAAGACTACTTTGGCTTTGATCTTCCTCCAATAATCTCCTAATTTTGATTCATTTTTTTTGAAGAGATAGTATTTGAATGGTACTAGGAGATTAATCACTAGGTTAGGGCCTTTGTATAGTTTTCTTGTATCATTTTTTGCTAGTCATAGAGCTTATTCCAATCCACCCACTATTGCTCTTGGTAAGGTGGAGGTGATAAGCGCAGGATCAATTAGGAAAATTTATAGTGGCTTAACCCTACATATCAAAGATATATAAAAGGGTTTTTCTTAAATGTGCCTAGCCAACTATGCCTCATTTTTCCTCTATTTTATTAGGGTTTCTTTTGGGTTCTTTTCAATGGAAATTCTAGTTTCTACTTAGATTTCCTCTGCTAGCTTGAAACATTTTAGGAGGATCCAAGTGTTATTGTTGGTGTTCACTAGGGAATTTGGTAGATGTAGACCTAGAATACTTATGATGGTGGGACCCCTTTTGATCTGGTCAATCTAATTTATTGTAAGCCTTTAATGGCTTTGGGTTTGATAACTTTAGCAACCCTTGAATAATGATTGAAGGGTCTATTCATCTTCTATATATATTCCCATTTTCTCCCACATGACTATTTTTTTTATGGAGCGATCATTGGGGTATGGACAACCTAGCATTGGGATGGTACCTTTGGCACTTATTTTATTTATGTCACTACCTAATATTGAAAATCATGTTTGGGATGATGACCAGGATGAGTCCTTAGAACTATTTTGTGGCTCATTATTGGATGCTCTTGATTCAATTACTGAGGAGGAGGACCCAATAATATTTGATTTTTTTATTGCCTTATTTAGATAAGCAACTCCTAAAAAAGTACCTACAATTTCCTCCTCATCTTTTCCATTTTAGTTTTAGGTCAAGGATTTTGTAAGGGGTGGAAAGGGGAAGGTTGAAAGTGAGGGAGGAGACGATGAGTTGTTTTGTAAACATGTTTAGGCATAAGAGCTATGGGAATAGGGGTATTGAGGGTCTTAAGGATAACCTTCATATCTAGATAAGGTCATTTTCTACCTAGATAGCAATTTGGTAGGCCCTTGATAAGGAGTTTCCTCCCCATATTTTATTCATCATGGAAATGTTTGAATTGAAAGAATTGAGGTAGAAAATAAGTTCCATACTTGGAGGATCTAATATCATTCAATATTCTATACCACATTTTATGGAATCAAATATTGAAATATTCCATTGACTCCATGGGTTCTTGCTTGATGTTCATTGGGTGTTCCAGTGGGGATGGCCCATATACCTTCTCCCCAAATCTATCCACCAGTTGGGTGGCTAATTGGTTCCAATATTTTAGTAAATGTGAGGGAAGTGATAGGTACCAGTCTCATGCTTTGCCATTAAAATATACCACAAAAATACTCAACACTATATTTTATGCAACCACATTATGCACCATGTAAAGGACTACCATATGATGCATATGTTCTAATGTGATGATTTAATCTTCTCCAATCAAAGTTACAATGGGAATTAGATTCCATATATTAGGTGGAATCGAGGAAACCAAGAGGTCTCCATCATTACATGTCAAGGTTCTCCTAGGATTTAATTGCATATTAATTTTTTGGTTCATATAGGTTTACCAAAGGAGGGGGTGGTTAATTTTGCTTCAAAAAGTTGATAGGTAGGGATTCCCATAAGGATCTCTATCTAGAAATTTTATGTGATTGATTTTAAGATCACTTTCAATGGAGTCAATGAAGTTAAATTGTTCATTGACCAAGAGAGTCATCAAATAAATTATTATAGTTCTTTAATATGTAGGGGACTGAGGCCTTCATAAAAACCTCAATTTACTAATCTAAGTTCATATTCCATTAGATGTACCAGTTGAACTTTTGGGGATCAAAATTAGTCCTTATGCTTTAAGAACTATGACCACCCATAATACAACTTCGTTGGGTGTGACTGATGCTCATGCCTCACTTAGAGCACCAATCCATGAAGTCTATGAAGCATGTGATGTGTCTCCTTTGAATGACCTCTAGGATTTTTTATCGAGGTTGAATCCTTGTGTGGATGTGATATTTTATGTTTTTTTGTGATACTATGCTAGCCTAATCTAATAGAATATTTCCAAGGAAAAGGGTTAGAAGAAAACACAATAAATGACTAAAAGCAAATAATGAGTAAATTTAGTACTATCTTAAAGGGGTGATGTGTCAATGATTTGAAACTCTCTCCACCATGATGGATTAAATGAACACATGCACCATAGTTGCCAAGGCACAAGGAGCATAGTTTCCCCAAATATGAAATAATACAAACACACACATGAGAACTAAGAAACAAAAGTAGTCATAGCTTCTCATTGTAGCACCCTAAAATTGGCGCAGTAAAATTATAAAATTTACATTCACCTTAGTAAATAATTTTAAAATCAAATTTAACCTCCCAAACCGCCCGTTAACCGTCGGGTATTCCGTTTCCCCCTTTTTCGCGCCAATTTTAGAGGTTGTTTTGACCGTTTGACGATATCGTCGCCGATCAGGACGATATCGCCCCGGATTTGACGATTTCGTGCTGGACTAGGACGTCCAAACGATCTTGTCACAAAACTGAATTTGCATAGTTGGAATCTGTTCCAACGGGTCTCCAATATGGGCAGAAGCGTGTCTGCGCCGTTGGGACCCTCCCCGTTGGAGATCTCCCAAATTGGGATGATCTCCAACCTCCTACCTACTCCCTCTAAGCCTATTTAACCTCTAGGATTTTCCCTCCCCAACCCCTGGCTGAAATTTTCTGCAAAGTGATTCCCTCTACATTAGAACATCCTAATCTTGCATTTGCACTAGTTCCACATCGATTTTATTGCAGGTACATCATTGTTTTTCGATCGGAGCCAGCATCCATCGTCGTCGACGAACCTGTTCAGATCGGAGGCGATCCTGTCGAATGCGAGACGATTTCGTACTGATGCGAGACGATCTCGACTGCAGCCCACATCGAGGCAATCAGTGCCTGGAGTTTGCTTTTCTCAACTCTATTTCTGTCATTTTATTCTGTAAATTAGATTATTTATTCAGTTTTTATGTTATTTTTGCATTTGGAGTTCACCCATTTAGCTTAGATTGCATGCTAAGTTCATGATCTGCTATTAAAGTATAGTAATTGGCTTTAAATTCTGTTCTTAAATATTGTTCAGTATTCATATTGCTATTTGGTGTAATTTGCCTCTGTTAGCACAATAGAATTTCTTGTATTTTGCATCTGTTTTCTGTCTTGCAGGTCTCTGGCGAATTCGTCTGACGAATTCGTCAGATCTCAGACGATTCTATCAGTTTCAGACGATTACGTCGGTTTAGACGATTGAGGATTACAATCTGTCGGATTACGGGCGATCCGGACCGCTTCAAACGTCGAGAATCTTCTGCGGACATCCGGATCGGGTATTTTTCATTGTCATTCTATAAAATTCTCTGTTTTTCGCTTTCAAATCTGTTTCTTTGTATTCATGAAAGTTGCATTTTCATGTAGTTTTAATTTAGATTCATTCGGCCAAACCTAGGATATGAATGCTTAAGGTTAAAACGAACTCATCAAACACATTCCAAAACCTAGGCGTGGAAGCGCCGCTAAATGTTTCCTGGTGAACCCACCATCCGTCGAAAAATCACCAAAATACACCTCCCTTGAGAGGCGGGACCTTCGCAAAGTCCTCTCAGTCCGAGGTATCGCGACATCCTTTTCCCATCCTCCTTACGGGCGCGGATCCTATAGCTTTGAAGGTAGGGATGCGAAAAATTTGGAGCGATACATTTTGGTGAACCCGACGTGAATGCATCATAACCTTTTGAAAACAAAAACAAAAAAACAAAAAAAAAAAAATTAGAACAACTAAAACTTAGATGCATTTTAAAACATTTAAAGTTTAAAGTCATGTTTAGATGGTAGCTCCTAAAAAGAGGTTAGCAGTTACTATAAACGTAGAAAATCAATTGGCAGCTATAGAAGTTAATTTTGTCCTTAGTATCCCTGAAACAAGTAGAAATCAATCCTTGTGGGACGAACTTGACAGGAGACTTAGTATCATCTCATCTAGGTCCACACAACTTAAACAGATTAAGAGGCTAGTCTTGGATAGAATCCTGGATCCTCATCAATTAGTTTTTTATCATGAACTTCAGAGAGCCTGCCATAGATGGTTAGCCTATAGGAGAGCTTTAGTATCTTCAGAATTATTCACCTTCGAGGAATACCTCGAGAACGCAGCCATTGTGCACCAATTCCTAGGCCTTGTAGAAGACCAAGAGGTTGTTCTTACAGATAGGGAAATATGGAATAGAGTTCCTCGTGCTGTGTTATATCGAGAGTATTGCCACGAGCTTTACTTCTATCAACCAGCATCTGAGAGCAGGATAATATTACCATAGCCCTTTTCATAAAATTCTTAAAAGAAAACTTTCAATTTGAAGAACATTTCATGACCCCTGAACAACTCGAACCTATTAATGATATTCATAAGTTATTCATAGAAAACTAGCTCATTTACTTTCAGTCTTATTATTGCGTGCATCTATTGTTTTATTTGCTGTCTTTATTGTATTATTTCCAAAAATTAAAGAAAAACTAAAAAAAAAATTAAAAAAAAAAACTTAGCAAAAACTTAAACATTTCAATTTCAAATATTATAGTAGGTATATAGTAAATATATACCTCTTAATTTGTTGCATATATATATATATATATATATATATATATATATATATATATATATATATATATATTTGCTGAAATCAAAACTTAGCACCATGCCTAAACTTAGGAATGGCAAAGAAACTTTAGGGGAAGGAGAAGATTGGTTACAAGATACAACTGAGAACCCAAATGTCCTTCTTGGAGATTCAAATCCGGAAGGAGAAACTCTAGGTCAATCAGATGAAGACTTAGGGGAAGATAAAGAACAAGAAGCAAATGTTAAAGAGGATGGATCCTCATCCCCTAGAGTAGCTCCAAATGGAAATATTGCCTTTGACAATGCAGAGCATTTCAAGAGATTTCTCATGGAAAACATTGATGACCTTAATGTGGCCATTCGCCTTGATAAAGGGCAAATTAGTAAAACTCAAGCAGCCATGGAATATATGTGCAATATGCAGACTAATCCCTTGTCTTTCATTGATCAAGAAAGTGACAAGGGTGGACCATCCAATACGGATATGGTCACTATAGCCCAAAGCATGTCAAAACAACAGGTTACCCAACCTCCTAAGGAACCTGTTACTCAACCTAAAATCACTCCCGCACAAAAGAAAATTCCCTTCACTACTTTATTCCGCCAAACTATTGAGCAAAATGCTTTAAGTAAACAGAAACCTAAAACTAAGCCAAATACAAACTTTCAGCAATCTGGAATACAACATAATCCAACTTCAAAATTCCTCCATAATACTTTTCCTACCAATAATTTACACAACAGTAACATGGCATCTAATCTGCATGTTCCTCCATCCTACGCCCATAACACTCATGTCAATGCCCTACCAAACCAATATGGGGGGCAAACTAGTAATCTGGAAGCCATGGTGAAACAATTAGCTTCACGTATGGACCAGATAGATCCCTACCGTCCCTCGTATAATTATCGAGAGATTTGTAGTCAACCTTTGGATCCCATAGTTGTAGCTCAACCATACCCTAAACATTTTCCCATGACTGTTCTGCCTATATATAAAGGAACCGAAGATCCCATAGAGCATCTTCGCATGTTTAGGATAGCATGTCACGACATATCGCATGACGACTTGCTATTACTAAAAATGTTCCCCAAAAGTTTAGGTGGAATGGCATTAGAGTGGTACTATCAATTGCCCACTCATTCTTTAAGAAACTTTGAAGAAACAGCTGAATCATTTGTCCATCAATTTAGTGCCTACATCGAGAGGCATGTAACTATTAAAGACCTATACAATTTAAAACAAGATAAGGATGAATGCTTTGCCGATTTCTTAGCTAGATGGAGGCAATTGACAGGAAAACTGCACTTTGTGCTACCCTATAGGGAAATGTTAGACATCTTCATCAACAATTTACAAGAACAACTTTCTTATGAGCTATCAACAACTACTTTGACTACCTTCGATCAAGCTATAGATTTAGCTCGAAGAGTAGAAGATGCCCTCATTAGGAGAGGCCAACTTAGGAAGAAGGATGATGAGAAAACATCTAGAAATCAATATAAAAACAAACAGGTTGTCGGTGACGGAGTCATTGACAGCAGAAATGTTGCTAATATCAATGCAACGAAGACAACGAAAAAATTCATATTGAAACCTCCTGACAAGCCTCCTCGAGAATTCACTAGATTAAACCAACCTTTGTCAACTATTTTACCTCAATTACTCGAAAGAGGTTTAATCCAATTACCCGCTATCTGGGAACCTGACCCAAGTATACCCGGATATAGAGCTGATTTGCATTGTGATTTCCATAGAGGACCTGGACATTCTACCAACGCTTGTAAGAGATTGAAACATAAAATACAAGATTTGATTGACAATAATGAAATGGAAGTGCAAGCCTTCCAACCTAAACAAAACCCTCCTAATAATACTCAAAAGACCATTCCCCAAAATCAAAATCAAAATGCCAATCAAACTTTAGACATATTTCAACACCCTTTACCAAGACATGGTAAAGAGGTGGCCAATCAAATCGAACATCATAATGTTCCCCCTCCTACCCGATATGTAGGAACCATTAGCGGACAATTACATAGTTCGGGATTCTCAAATATTTGACACGACCTTATCCCTAGTTACAACCAGGCCCTTACATAATTTTCAAACTTCGATTCTAGTGATATAGAATCGGATAGTGAAAGTGAACTAGACATTACTTCAAACCAATCGAATAGTTCTGAAAATGAATCGGATCCTATTCAACTTTGTCACGGATGCTATGGTTCCAGAAGAACCATTTCCTAGAAGAGTCACTACTCGACCTTCTTCTAATATAGTCCTTCCTTATGAACAAGCCATAAATTCTCAATCGAGACCGTTTCAACGTCATCACTATAACATTGTAGGAACCATTGGAGTCGTTACTCGACAACAAGCTCAAAATTCCCAACAAGAATCAAACCAGAACGATGGATCAGCTCCATTCGTTCTGAAAAACCCTAATAAAGGGAATCTTGCTTCTAATGCTCAACCTAAACCCCCTTACAGTATTAATGAGCAATTGTCCAACACTACGGCCAGAATTTCCCTCTTAGATTTATTAAGATCCTCTCCCACCCATAGGGATGAGTTGATGCTTACATTGAGCCAAATGATGGTGCCTCAAAACATTCAACTTGAAGCTATGGCCAATACTATCATCACTCGAGAGATTGATTGTATTGATTTCCGGGATAAAGATATCCCACAACACAGTTTACATAAGGACAATCCCTTATACATTATTGCTTTAATCGGGGATGTAGCTGTCAAACGAGTTTTGATTGATAATGGCTCATCTCTAAACATTTGCACCTTTGACTTCTACCAACGATTTGGCTTTAGAAGTGATGAAATGAAGAAAACCGATATGATCATCAAAGCTTTTAATGACGAAACACAAGAAACGTGTGGAGTTATCACCCTCCCATTGCAAGTTGGTCCTAGAACCCTAGAAACAACCGTGTTTATTGTACATTGCCCGACATCGTACAATATACTTTTGGGTCGCCCTTGGATCAACGCCATGCGAGCGGTCCCATCAACTTTACACCAATGTGTTAAATTTGAGTTTAAAAATCAGTTGGTCACTATTCATGGTGACCCTAGACCTTTTGATATGTGTGCTTTGGCAGAACCTGTTGGAGTGCAATTTTGCCCGACTCTGTCATCCACACATCCTAGTTCTTCTTTTTCATCTAAAACTGTGAAACATAAACCCATAACTTCACCTAGTTCCCCTCCATTAACTTCATCCTCCTATATAGATCAACAACCCTCTAAACAAATTACTTTAGAACCTCAAAAAGATTTCAAATCTACAACCAATTCTTCAACTACTACCCCTACAAATTCAAAACCTCTAGACACATCTATCATCCCTTCCACATCTCAAGACATAGGTAATAAACCTTCTACATCTTATGCCCTTTCGGTTGAACTATTACCGGATTTATCTACAACCTTAATATCAGAAAAAATGAATGCTTTCATGCAAGATTCAAACCTTTTAAATAAATTGCCGCCATCTCCTCGTACTTTGGGCCTCCCACAACCTATGGGAAGTACTTACCAAGTCGGGAGTTGTGCCTTCATTTATAAAGGATATGAGCGGGAAGAATCCCTCGGAATATCAAAACTCATCATGAGGGATACGCTCGGTGCTATTTTACCAATGATTATATTAAAGCTAAACCCATGATGCTTAAAATGGGATATGAAGGGAAAGGCTTGGGACCTTTCCAAAATGGCATGAAAGAACCTTTCGAGGTAGAACCGTGGCCTGCCTGCTGTGGTGTGGGCCTATTTCCTAGTAAGGGACAACCCTTTCCTTTTGAAGAGGATGATCACCTCATATGCTATCAAGATTATTTGGATAGGCATGTTGATTTGCCTCTTAATAATCAGTCGTTTTCATGCAACATGCTATCCATAGCATACCCTGAAATGATTGTTGACCCCGATGAAGAGTTGGAAGGAGATATCTTCCATGATGTCTCTGTTGAAGAGATGTTACACAATGGGTTTTATTTTGATGGTTCTATACCAACTATAGCCCAACTTGAGGCCACTGATCCTCAGAATGAATTATCTAAATTAACCTTACAAGAATTACAAGAATTGGGCGTTTCACCCACCCCACCTAATTTTGAAAGAGATCTACACATGGAGGTAGAAAATGTCATTAAAATTAACATTGGAACCGAGGACAATCCTCACATAATCAATATTGGAGCAGAACTAAGTCCAGAAAAACAAGAACAATACATTGCATTCCTTAAAGAGTATGAAGATGTCTTCGCTTGGACATACGAAGATATGCCGAGTCTAGACCCTTCCGTAGTCATGCATCATCTAGTGGTCCATCCGGATGCTAAACCGGTTAAACAAAAACTTAGAAAAATGCATCCCAAAGTGGCTTTGCTAGTCAAAGGGGAGTTAGAAAAACTCCTGAATGTTATCTTTATACAAGCTATTGATTATCCTTGAATGGATCTCAAATGTAGTTCCAGTCACCAAGAAAGAAGCTACCAAAGTTAGGGTTTGCACTGATTTTAGAGATATCAACGTTGCATGCCCTAAAGACGACTTTCCTCTTCCAAACATGGATCAAATTATTGACTTTACTGTCGAAAGTGGGATGATGTCCTTAATGGATGGATTCTCCGGTTATAATCAAATTCGGATAGCTCCTGAAGACCAGGCTAAAACAGACCTTTATTACCCCTCAGGGTACCTTTTCTCTGGAAAGTGATGCCATTTGGCTTAAAGAACGTAGGTGCAACTTATCAACGAGCTATGACCTACATTTTTCATGATATGATGCATGATATCCTACATGATTATGTAGATGATATTATAGCTCGCTCTCTTATTGAAGATCATCATTTGGATGATTTGCGAAAAGTCTTTAATCGATTACGAGAATATCTCATTCGATTAAATCCAGCAAAATGTATATTCGGAGTTAAGTCCGGCAAACTATTGGGGGTTTTAGTTTCTTTACGTGGTATCGAAATTGACCCTCTCAAAATTGTGGCTATCACCGATATGCCCGCACCTACTAATATATCTGAATTACGAAGTTTACAGGGTAAACTTCAAGCTATCCGTCGCTTCATTGATAAGCTGGCGGACAAAACTGGTCCTTTTCTCAAACTTCTTAAGAAGGATGTCCCTTTCAATTGGGACACAGAATGTAGAGAAGCTTTTGAACTTCTCAAACAATATCTCCTTAACCCACCGGTGCTTTCACCGCCTAAATCTGATCGCCCATTTCTCCTCTATATTTTTGCTTTAGATTATGCCTTAGGAGCTATGTTAGCTCAACTCGATGATGAAAAATGAGAACGTGCTAATTATTATATTAGCCGAACCTTCATCAGTTATGAAACCCGCTATACAGCGTTAGAGAAGCTATGTCTAGCAGTCATTTTTGCTACGCAAAAATTACGACATTATATGCTTAGTCAAAAAATGTATGTCATCGCTAAATACGATCCCTTAAGGTATCTCATGAGTCGACCTTATTTATCGGGTCGCACAGCCAAGTGGGTTCTTGCTCTAAGCGAGTTTGATCTCACATTCATAGGACAGAAGTATGTTAAGGGTCAAATCATAGCGAGATCAATTAGCTGCTTGCACCCTTAGAGTCTACTCATCCCCTCATTATCGAGTTTCTGATGAATGCCTTCAATTAGAGGCGAGACCTTGTTGAACAATGGTCCTTATACTTTGATGGAGCCCGATGCATGAGTGGGGCGAGTGCGGGTATTATTTTAATATCTCCGCAAAAACATCTTATTCCTCTGTCCTTCAAACTGACCTTTGCTTGCACCAACAATACTGTTGAGTATGAAGCTCTAATCCTTGGATTACGAGCTGCTCTAGCACTAAAAATTAAAAACCTCTTAGTTTTTGGGGATTCCCAATTAGTTATAAACCAAATTAATGAAGTTTATCAAACCAGAGATGATAAAATTTGCCCATATAAGGCCTATGTTTTACAACTAATGTCCTTGTTTGATCAAGTCACCTTGGAAGCCATTCCTCGAACTAGCAACCGTGCGGTGATGCCATGGCCGCATTGCATCTCTCCCGCCCTTGGAGTTAGACGACGAATATGCCACTATCATTATTCGTCGGCTCCAGGAACCCGCTTCAACTAAGTCATGCTTAGAGCCTTTGGATGTGTTTCTAATCAATGAAACTACTCTTGAACCTTGGTATCTGAGACATATTTGATTTTCTCCAAAATGGGACTTTCCCTGACAATGCTGATAGAAACCGGCGTCGGTTATTACGTCGACGAGCAAGTCGCTTTGTAATAATTGGCAATACTTTATATAGGAGATCTTTTGAAGGTATCCTATTAAGATGTTTAAACTTAGAAGAGTCTAAATCAGCCTTGAGTGAAGCCCACGATGGATCTTGTGGAGGACACTTTAGTGGTAGTGCCATTGCTAAAAAGCTCCTTCGGATAGGATACTTTTGGCCTACCATGGAAACGGATGCACATGAGTATGTGCGCCATTGCGACAAGTGTCAAAAACATGCTGACCTTGTCCATGCGCCTGCACAAGAGTTGCAGGCTATTTCATCTCCTTGGCCCTTTTCTAAATGGGGCTTGGATATTATTGGTAAAATCAATCCTGTGTCATCTGATGGACACAAGTTCATCATAACTGCCACTGAGTATTTCACGAAGTGGGTTGAAGCTATGCCTTTAGCTTCTTGCACTGGCACACAAGTTTCTAAATTTATTTTTAATCAAATCATTTGCAGGTTCGGAATTCCTGCCAACCTCATCTCTGACAATGGAACTCCTTTCAAAAATAAAGATGTTAAAAAATTATGTCAAAAATATAAGATTCAACATCGTTGGTCCACCCCCTATTATCCTCAGGGTAATGGTCAAGCAAGAGCATCTAACAAAACTTTAATCAAAATTCTCAAAATATTAGTCAATAAAGCTGGTCGTGAGTGGCATATTCAATTATATCCGAGCCTTGTGGGCTTATCGAACTAGTGTTCGAACCCCGACGGGCACTTCACCATTTGTTTTGGTATATGGTGCTTGAAGCAGTTTTTCCATTTGAATTGGAAGTTCCTTCTTTGGCTCTGCTACTTCAAGATACCGAAGTAGGAGATGAATATCGTCTTGTGGAGACTCGGTCGATTGGAACTCCTCGATGAAAAATGCATCAATGCTTTGGAGCATCTCCGTGCTTACCAAAACAAGCTTAAAAGATCATATGCTAAGAGAGTTCGTCATCGATCCTTTGAGATTGGCGACCTTGTTTTAAAAGAAAATCAAAAAAATACAAATGCAACCAAAGAACTTAAAGGTAAATTTGAGCCCAAGCTGGCTCGGACCATACATCATTACTGCTAAATTTGAATCAGGAGCATATAAATTATCTACCTTAGATGGTAAAGAACTTAAAGAACCCATGAATATTTTGCATCTTAAACGTTACTATGCATAAACTTGGTCTTTTCATCCATGTATATATTTGTTCAAAATTACTATCTTGTATTTCTTTCAATTTATTCAAAAACACCAAAAACATTCATAAATCTCCAAAAATCTTCAAAAACTATCTATTGCATTTATTTAAAGCACTTGTTAAATTGTTTGCTCAAAAACTAAAATCAAAATAAAAATCTAAAAACAGCTATATGCTTGACTCTTTCGAAACCAAAACAATATACAGAAGAAAGAGAGAGTCAACATTCTCAAAACTTCTCAAAAGTGTTTATATATATTTTCTTACAATTATTGCGGTTATATGTTTCAACTTATTTTGGATAAATTAGCATTTATTTTGAATCCCTCACTTGCACACTCACAAAAAAATAAATATCTTGCTTTTATCTGGCATGATTACTAATCTCTCTTATATCAAAGTTCACAAATTTCAATTAAATAAAGTTTGAGCATAGAGAATTGATCTTGTTATTTATTTAAACCAAGCACATCTTTTCACAATAAAATGATTATATTTGTCATTTCCATGTTTTGCTACATAGTAGAACTGATTTCTTGAGTGAAAAGTTTCCCCTGCTATCCTATCATGCACATGGTCTAGAATCTTTGAGAATTGGCAAAAGGACAAGCTCACCCCTACCCAGAATAAAAATCCCTTGCTCTACAGCTAATCCGAGCAAGTATCCCTAGCAAAGAAAAAGAGAAGAAAAATTCAAGAAAAAAGAGAAAAGAAAAAAATGTTCTTTTATCATTACAGCAATGTTCCAAGCATTATCAAGCAAAAGAAATACAAAAAGAAAAATAAGCAAAGTTCAAAAGAAAGCAAGAAAGCAATAAAATCCCTTTCCCTACCCTTTGAAAAGAAAAGAAGGGTTGATGAGCTTGAATCCCTGGAATTCTCAATTATTCGAAAACTGTGAGGTAAGCCCCATAACGGGTGGTTTGTGCCCAACCTGCTTGGCCTTGGGTAACTCCTAGCGTGGCGATATGTACGTCACATTAGCGACCTTCTTTTGTACAGACCTATGTCTGCTTATGGATTAGCTAGCTCTTGATAATCCGGTCTACATAGTAGTCTAATATGGTTATATGCATCTACATCATGGTTAATGAACACTTATTTGGTTTCTTCAAATCACTTGTATCATAGTATCTTGCTCAAAGCTGGTAAATGAACAATGCAATTGCACACACATTTGTATTTGAGAGATTTTGTTTATCATTAGGATAAATCAAGATCGGAAATGAATGCACATATGCACATGGGATTCCTTATAAATCTAACTTTTGTCTTCAAAATACTTTGAAATATTATTTTTGCAACTTGTTTGGAATAATCAAGTACAATTATTTTTCACAAAGACAACTATAGAATTAGAAAAATCAAAAATTTCTTCCAAATTACACAAATCAAATCATATATATCTGGTTGACTTTCGTGACGATGGTATAGTTTCAAAACCAAAATTGGAATTTTATGCCTAGCGCAAGTCCTCATTTTCATCTTTTCTGTTCATCAAAAAATCAACCATGCAATAAAACTATCTTTTTTTTTTGATTTTCGCGATGATGGTATAAGTCTATACCTACATATTCTATGCCTAGCGCAAACCATTGTAACAATTTTTATTCCCCATTTTATCAAAAATCATAAAAACCATATGACTTCATTTTACACAAATTATGCTTTTCAAAAGCAAACCCATTTTTTTTCACTATTTTTATGTCATTATGTCAACCTTCAACTTTGCAATGATGGTATAATTCCTAAGGAATTATTCACAAATTTTATCACACTTAGGAATTTATGCCTAGCAAAAATCATTTTAAAAATATTTCATGCATAATATTTTTCATGAAAGTCTGAAAACAAACCAACCATCATCATCATCATTTGCACTATCACAACAAAGTCTTAAGACAGTCTCTTAAGCACTCTTTTACTTTTCGCAATATTTCTATACTGGGATTAGCTTGACGACCGAGTGAGCGGCGACTCCATGAAATGGTCTATAATAGCGACAATGTCCTTTGAAATTATTGTTAAAAGTCCCCTTTTATTTTTATCAAATTATTGCATCACATACAATCACTTTGTTACATCAGATTATTTCATTTAAAATTTTATAGCATGACATTCAAATCATATTTCCAACGACATAATTACATGAATTTTCAAATCAATCAATCAAAATATAAAAGCATCATAAAAATACATAACACAAGTCATATGATCAAAAAAAAAATCTCATCTATATATATATATATATCTCAAAAATATATGTACATCATCTCAGCTAGATTGGTATGCCACAATCCATATCTTGGCATACTCAATCAAATGTCCTCCGAGCAGTGTCTCGAGAGCCCCTAGAGCTCTCGGCCTCATCTCCTCCCCCGCCCTACGGAGGACGAGGTGGCCCCATCGTAGTATGTGTGGTACTGCGAGTCCTCGTCGTCGATCGGGATGAGCTCCTCGATGACCCTGTCCTGATCGGATCTGCAATAGCATCCGGCAGCTGTACCCTCTGGCCCTCGGGCACCATCTAAAAATAGATCCCCTGGTAGAATGCGGTCTGAGCAACCGACCGCATCAGCTCCTGAGTGCTCGCCCCTCCGCCCCGTGCCCTGAGGCGTGCAATCTCGTCTCTGAGCTGTGTCACCTCAGCTCGATGTCGTGCAGCCTCGTCTTGCAGAGTCTGCACCTATGTCTGGAGACGGATATTCTCCGTTCGGAGAGTCACCGTCTCGCTGCTCTCTCCTGTGTCAATGCCCTTGCCCTTATCGGGCGATGGTGGCCTCTCTCTCTGTGGAGATGGGGGTCTCTCCTCCCTCCTCTCCCGCTGTCGCGGCCTCTCCTGTGCCTGTGGCCTCCTCTGCTCTCTCCCACCGTGACCCTGGGCCGCCTCTATCGTTGCCTGGCGCCGCCTCCCTATCCGATGCACAACTGCATGGATCGGACCCTGTGCCCTCGTCATCCGTGGAGGGCGGATGCCTGCGTACCAGGCATCGTAGCCATATGCGACCCCCGCGTCGTCCCCATCCACTGGCTGGATGGGGGCATCGTCTGCATCCTGGCTCCAGAAGCGCTGCATGTCAGGAGCCCCGCTAACCGTGGTGTTATCCCGGACAGTTCGGGAAAACTCGTAGTCCCTGAGAGATGGGATCCCCTGCTGCAGACCGAACTATCTCAAAACTCGGTCATAGCGGTGGAGCTCCACCTCTCCTCTCTCCATCCGTAGCCGCGAGACTCACGTCTGATGCGAGCCAGCTCCTGTCCAGTCCTCGGCCCACCCTGGGTGCCCTCTCCATGGTCTCTAGGTGATCGGTCCTGGGACCAAGTCATCCAGTAGCCTCCGGGACATCGGTAGGTCGATCCGTCGCTGTGACCCTCTTCGGAGCCACCAGTAGAAGACTCGGGGCCTCTCCCCGTCCACCCCTATCAGTGGAAGCCCTATCGGCCTCCGCACTGCAATGTGCTCCCAGCACCAAACTTGTAGGAGCGATGTCATCACCAGACATCGCCCGCCCTTGTACACGACCCCATACAGGATCCTGTACAACCGGCATAGAACAAAGCTACCCCAGCAAAACCTGTACCCATGGTCTCTCATATCGTAGATCACATCTACGAGCATCCATGGTACCCCTGCATCCGCTCTCGGTGGCACGGCGAAGTCCACCAACCACTCCGGCTAGAACTCGTGTGAGTCCGGATGCCCCGGGCATCCGGCGTAGTGCCTCGATATTCACTCCGCCCTTCTCCAGGGGTGAAGCTCGGGTCACCACACAGCCGTCCCATAGCGTGGCCCTGATTGGCCGTAGGAGTGATCATCCAGTCCTTGTATGGGGATTCTCAGAATCCTCCATACATCCTCTAGTGTGGGAGCCATCTCCCCTGTCGGTAACCAAAAATAGGAAGACCCCGGATACCATCTCTCTGCTAGGGCTATTAGAAGCCCCATGTCCGTGGATACTTGTGGCATCTCCGCCACATGCTGTAAGCCGACCTGTGCCAGCAGATCTCGCTCTGCCTGTGTCAGAGCGGCCAAGTCATCTCTCAAACCTCCATATTTCCACTCCCTGCTCTTTAGTAATCCTCTCTGCAACATAAACAACATAAACAACAAAACAACAAGCAATCATTAATAACAATTCCAGTAATTAATAATGCAACTTAAAGATCAATTTCATGTAATTGATGATATCGCCCACTATTGGACGATATCGTCCCAAATTTGAGCATAATCGTCTCCGATCTCGCTTGTCGAAATCGTCTCTAGATTGACGAAATCGTCCCCCTTTCGCCGATTTCGCCCTTGGGCGAAATTGACGAAATTGAGACGATTTCGTCGAAATCGGGACGATTTCGTCTCGACGACGTCGACGGCCAAAAACGGCCGCGATGCTCCAAATTCACCTAAAAATCACTTAAAAAGCATGTAAAAATTAAATTAAATCAGTTCTAGCTAAGTCTAGGCTCTTACCCGTAGACCGCGCCGGACCTCTGCAGATCTGTGCGTCGTCTCCACCATTTTTGCTTCAGAGCTCTAAAAACCAGGAAAATGAACAGTAAAAATGAATTAGGGTTTTACCCTATTTTTCTTAATTTTATTCAACAATAATTTTTTTGCTTTTTCGCGTTTTTACCTCAAACGTTCGATTTGGGTAAAAACACGGAGGGGGCACCATAGTAAGTCGTCGTACGATTCGACCAAGAATCGTCGCCTAAAAATGGGTATAATTTTTTGCTTTCTCGTAGATCGAGAAGAACTCATCTTTAACGCATTTTCTTCGGAAAATTCGCTAAAGAGGGGGCAAAATGTAGCACCCTAAAATTGGCGCGATAAAATTATAAAATTTACATTCACCTTAGTAAATAATTTTAAAATCAAATTTAACCTCCCAAACCGCCCGTTAACCGTCGGGTATTCCGTTTCCCCCTTTTTCGCGCCAATTTTAGAGGTTGTTTTGACCGTTTGACGATATCGTCGCCGATCAGACGATATCGCCCCGGTTTGACGATTTCGTGCGGACTAGGACGTCCGGACGATCTTGTCGCAAAACTGAATTTGCATAGTTGGAATCTGTTCCAACGGGTCTCCAATACGGGCGAAGCGTGTACGCGCCGTTGGGACCCTCCCCCATTGGAGATCTCCCAAATTGGGATGATCTCCAACCTCCTACCTACTCCCTCTAAGCCTATTTAACCTCTAGGATTTTCCCTCCCCAACCCCTGGCTGAAATTTTCTGCAAAGTGATTCCCTCTACATTAGAACATCCTAATCTTGCATTTGCACTAGTTCCACATCGATTTTATTGCAGGTACATCATTGTTTTTCAGCCGGAGCCGGCATCCATCGTCGTCGACGAACTTTGTTCGGATCGGAGGCGATCTGTCGAATGCGAGACGATTTCGTGTCGATGCGAGACGATCTCGACTGCAGCCCACATCGAGGCAATCAGTGCACGGAGTTTGCTTTTCTCAACTCTGTTTCTGTCATTTTATTACGTAAATTAGATTATTTATTCAGTTTTTATGTTATTTTTGCATTTGGAGTTCACCCATTTAGCTTAAATTGCATGCTAAGTTCATGATCTGCTATTAAAGTACAGTAATTGGCTTTAAATTCTGTTCTTAAATATTGTTCAGTATTCATATTGCTATTTGGTGTAATTTGCCTCTGTTAGCACAATAGAATTTCTTGTATTTTGCATCTGTTTTCTGTCTTGCAGGTCTCTGGCGAATTCGTCTGACGAATTCGTCAGATCTCGGACGATTCATCGATTTCGAACGATTCGTCGGTTTCGGATGATTACGTCGGATTACGAGCGATTACGTCGGATTACGAGCGATCCAGACTGCTTCAAACGTCGGAATCTTCACGGACATCCGGATCGGGTATTTTTCATTGTCATTCCGTAAAATTCTCTGTTTTTACGCTTTCAAATCTGTTTGTTGTATTCATGAAAGTTGCATTTTCATGTAGTTTTAATTTAGATTCATTCGGCCAAACCTAGGATATGAATGCTTAAGGTTAAAACGAACTCATCAAACACATTCCAAAACCTAGGCGTGGAAACTGCCGCTAAATGTTTCCTGGTGAACCCACCATCCGTCGAAAAATCACCAAAATACACCTCCCTTGAGAGGCGGGACCTTCGCAAAGTCCTCTCAGTCCGAGGTATCGCGACATCCTTTTCCCATCCTCCTTCCGGGCGCGGATCCTATAGCCTGAAGGTAGGGATGCGAAAAATTTGGAGCGATACACTCATATATAGAATGGATGGATTACATACATACTAAAAAAAGAGGCTTGTAGACACCTAAAAATGTCTCAATTAATCTCTTGCAAAATCAATTAAAATAAAAGAATAAATTAATACAAAAGCAATTCAAGAGGTACAAAATCAATTCAAACCTTTTCAATAATAAAAAATCAATTGAAAAGAACAAGAGCAAAATCAATTCCAAAAAAGGAAAAATCAAATCCAAAAAGAACAAGAACAATCCAAAACCCTATAATTAAGGCAAAAATAATTAAAAAATGTTTGGAAGCAAAGAAATAAGAAAAGTCTCCCCCTATTTCAATGTAGACACCCCTCCCATTCCTCCTACACACTTTCTTATGCATCCACCTTTACACTTTGTCAAAATCCACCTACTTTTCTTAAATGGCAATAAATGGAAAGTGTTAAAAAGTGGTATTTTCGTACTTCCAACATGTGACATGGGTATGGAGCACCCATAATCAATTAAGACAATTGACACAAAATTATTTCACCTTGAAATGCTTATTAAAGAGTCCCTTTCTCCCTCTTCCACCTCATCACCTCCTTCGGCCTATTTTGAAATCTATAAATAAGGGAGGTTTCCTACGAATTTAGAGGAGAAAATAAGTAACATTATGCTACTAAAATCATGTCTAAAGTTATTTTAACCCCTTTATATGCATGATATTTCTCCTCCACATTATCCATTGCATGAGATTTTAAAATTATGTTGCATGTAGGGTTACACAGTATTGTAGATAGGTGTAGCTCCAGGTGGCATGCTTTATAAGCTCACTTCAACTATGAGGAATCGAAGAAAACTCCTTGGTGTGCTATGAATAATATCGATGGCTAGGGTCTCTCTTTATGATTCCATATTTTGTAGCCCATGGGGCATGTTGTAAAAGAGCTACATAACACACTTTGTAACACATTTTACACATATTAATACAAGCAACATATTTTTCTTCTATTTTCATTTTGCGATCACAATTTTATATTGCTTTTGTTAGTTTCTTAGAATTCTAACAATTTTGTGGTATTTTTATCATTACAGGTATCCAAAAATGGGTATGGACTCTCCCAACATCCTAATATACACTTCAAGCTCCATATCACCAACCTTGTGTTTTGCTTTGTGTCAATTTTTTTAGGTTTTGCCTTAAAATAGGTTTTTCTTCAACTTAGAGAAATTTTGATATTTTCTAGAAAATTTGTAGGCACAAAGCAAAAAAGCACCTGGTTCCTATCTTCTAGACCTTTTACAAGTCAAACCTTGGCCAAAACACCACTTTTTGGGGAGAACACACCTTGAGGTATGTTCTAGCCTAAAAACGCACCCCAAAGGTATGTTTTGCATTTTGACACATGTGGCAAATTATTACAGTCCACAATAGCCATCCAAAATTTGAAATACATAGGTAGACCATTCAAAACCCTTGACTTGACCTATTTTTGCTGACATTTACACATTGAGTCATCATTCACACTTTGCTTTTCTAAAAGTCTTTAGCACGTTAGATTGTTTCACAAAATCATAAAATTTATTTCCAAAACATCATTTCTTTGTGTGTTTTCTTTATAAAAAACTCCTAGATCACTAGGAGAAGTTTCAAAATGCATAATTTCTTCTTGAATACATATTTATTTTACAAAAATTCTTTCTCAAAAGGTACCTAAATCACTAGGTCACTTCCAACATTAGTATAGTTTATTTCCAAAAGGTAATTTCTTTCCAATAATGCATTTGAATTTGTTGTCTGCATCTTGTTTACTTTAGCATAGTTTCACTTTTGCATTTCCAATTCCTTAAAAATGAATAAAAATTACTAAAAAACACACACTCATGCAAAGCACACCTTTGTTTTGTGTTCGATTTCATCACCAACCACCAAGGTATAACAATGGTTTGTGTTGGATTTAATCACCAACTACCAATTGAGACCAAAAACATTGGGATTCATCTCCAATCGTTGGATCATCCCCTAAACACCTTAGTGGCCCCTGTGAGTGTTTTTACAACATTGATCACCAAAAATCCCCCTACTTTTGGATGTGCCTTGAGGTAGGTAGGTTTACAATCCTGTTAACTATAGGGTTTAATAATTGGTAGACATAGTTGTCGTTCTTGTCCAAGCTCACACGAGGGTGAAGTGAAAGACTAGATGGGTCGGTAGCAGGACATTAGATAGTGTGGCCCCTTTGAGGGGTACTTTTTCCATAAGGTTACCCATAATCCATTCATCATCCTAGATACCATTCTTCTATTTTTGCCTCCTCACTCCTTGTGTACTTTCGAGTATAGCGAGGATAGGGTGTGCATTAACATACCTTTTTCTAGAAATCATTTATACACCTTGAGTTTGTAGCATTCTTTTTACATAAAAACACACAAAAAATTACAAATCAAGGTAATATCATCTCAATTTCAACATAAAATACACATTATTTGTTGTTTGCAACTTATTCAAAATTTTAAAATAAACGATCACAAAAGCTCTCAAAATATCACCAAAACTATTCAAAATTGTGCAAATATGGTTTTAGAGACCTCCCAAATCAATCTGGATGTTGGAAATTTTGAGTCCTAAAAGTTAAAGTTGTCATTGATGTCAAGAAATGAAGTCAATATTAATGTCAAGGACTTCATCAAGAAACAAAGTTGTCAAAGTTATCATTTGATATCCAGGAAGAAGGCCAAAGGTCAAGAGAATCAGTGCAAAGTTAAAAAGGAGATATAATATTTATTTTATAAATTATTTAAATTCAATGAGAATTTAAATTTTATAAATAAATATTATTTACACCATGGTATGCAATGAGAATGAAGTAATAAACTCAAAAGGATATAATATTATAATATTTGTTATTATAATATTAAGTGATATGGTTAAAAGCCCAAAGTAAAATATTTATAATATTCATTATAATATTTTACAATACCCAAAGATGGGTTTGGAGTTAAAAATATTCAAAGTGCCTTTATCAAGGTCTTAACCTTCATCGACGTTACATGGTGGTGAAAGCATTCAAAGTGCCGAATTTTTACAAGCATGGAGGAAATTAATATATATACCTATGCTCAAAGGGCATTAAACTTTATCCTTGCTTGATTGATTATTATTTTGATGTGAAGTGAAAGAAGAGCTTGTGAGAATTTTGTAAATTTTGTGTGTGGTGAATAGTTCAAAATAGAAAGCATAGATCGTTCGAAGGCCAACTAGGCAGCTTGGCCTAGTGGTGAGTGGGTAGGTGTAAAAGCATTTTTTGGCAAGAGATCCAGCGTTTGAAACATTACAGTGTGCTTGGTAGTCGTGTTGGTTGAAGGCACCAAAGGTGCACATTTTTGCAAAGGGGAAGAAGGGAGACATGACTTGAAGCACGTGGTGCTTTGTTAGTCTCAAACAAGCACGTAGATCATGTGGTGGTTGAAGCCGCAACTAAGGCATTCTTCATGGGCATTGTTGAAGGTTCAAATCCCTTTGAAGGTGAGGTAAATATTTTGCATTAAATTTTTATTATTTGCCTAAGTTGGGACGTATAAGGGTTGTTGGTGGAATTGTTTAGAAATATTGCTTATTGGATAGTGGTGGTAGTTGAAAATTATCACTTGGAGTAATAAGGAGGTTTTTGGTTTTAATTTTTAATAAAGTCTTAAATTACTATATTGGCATATTGGAGGATTAAGACTTTTGAGTATTGTTTTAATTTTAATAGGGGGTTTTTTGTTTTAAAGAAGATTATTGTGAAGGTGTTGAATATTATTTAAGTTAGAGTGATAAGGTGCAGTTTTTGATATCATTTTGTATTGTGTTTTTGAGGAAATTATTATCTTCTAACCCTTATTTATATTGGCAAAGAAGTGAGTTTGAGTGTGGCAGATTTGTGAGATCAACTCCTTGTCAAGCAAAAAGGTATGGGTAAATTCTTCCTTGGTTGAGTTGATTGATTGGATTTCTAGAAAATAAATTTTGGAGTGAAGAGATTTGATTAGGGTTTCCTTTTCGAAAATGTTTGAGTTAATTCTTCAATATTTTATGGAATTAAGTGTTGTGATTAAAACCTTGTTTGATAAGCATTGTTGTTGAGTATCATTGTTATGTGAAGATTGTTTTATGAGCATTGTTGTTGAAGTAAGTTGTTGTGTGAAGAACTTGAACTAGGGTTTGAAAATAACATGGGTATCATTGTTATGTGAGATTTATTATTGAGCATTTTTGAAAATATTTTGAGTTGGTGGTTATATGCTTGGACTAGGGTTTGTGATTAAGGGTTGTCTCTTGAGTGATTGGTTGAGTAGAGTTGGTTGAGCCTAGTCAAGTGGTTGTATGAAGTGAGTGTTCAAGTTCCATAAAACAAACTATCCTATATTCTAATTTGAGTTTAAACATATTGGGTCTCTAAAAATTCACTTTATATTTCTATGATATTGGATAAATTTTGTGTGAGCTTATTGAGCATATTTGGACAAGTTATGTGTGGACTTGTTGAGCAGATTTGGAAAAGTTCTGCGTGGACTTATTGAGAAGATTTGGATAGGTTATGAGTGGACCTATTGAGCAGAGTTGAGCAGGTTCTGAGTGGACCTATTGAGCATATTTGATCAGGTTATGAGTGGACCTATTGAGCATATTTGAGTAGGTTCTGAGTGGACCTATTGAGCATATTTGAGATAGATATTTGGAGGTGACAGAGTAGAAAGGATAGTAGTCTCCAGTGGATAGACATCCATTAGCCAATGCAGTGAGGATATGTCTTTCGAGTGGGGATAAGAGTATTCAATGGAGAGAGATCCACAAACTAGTGCAGTGGAGGTAGTAGTCTTCTAGAGGATCATCAACCAGAGCAGAGGAGAAGAAGTTCTCCTATGGATAGATATCCATGAACTAGATTTAGGGTATCAACATCTCCTTTGGACAGAGATCCATAAATATTGTAGGGAAAATATTCCCAAGATAATTTATTTGAGAAAAAATTATAAAGAATATTTTCTCTATGGAGTAGCCCGCATTGGGTGAACCACGTAAAATCATGTCTCTCATGTGTGTGATGCTTTGTGTGATATTTACTACTTTAATATTGCTAATGATATTATTTGGATTAAAAGGCAAAATTTTTAATTGTAAACTGTTCACCCCCACTCTTAGTATAAGCACATGTTCTTCAATTGGTATCAGAGTGGGTCTCTCCATGAAGAGACTAACAACTTGGAAGAGAATCCATCGATAGCACACATGATTTCAAAAAGTGAAGAGACTATTTTTGACATAAAATAAGAATTCTTTGCTGCTCTCAAAAAAATGGAAATACTTAGAGAAAAAAATCTAAGCTTGAAGGAACAAGTTCAAGAAGATGAAGAAACAAGAATGGAACTTATACAAAATATCACAGAAATCAAGATTAGGGTGGAAGAAGGAAATAATATTCAACAAGATATGATAGATCTATTAATATTTAGGAAAACAAATTATGAAAAACTGGAAGCAAAAATTGTTCTCCTAAGGAATAAAGCCGAAAGGACCAAGGTACTACAAGATCCATAATATGAGAAATAGAAAGGGGAATCAAATCTTCAAAAAGTAGAAAATTTAAACAAAGATAAGCAAGAAAAGGATATCATAAAGGAATAAAGCAAAGGATAACCCTAGATAAGAGTTAATTAGAAGAGAAATATGGCTTCTCCACAAATTTTAAGACATCCAAATAGGTTACATAATTTCTTCCATGGTCATTGCTTTTCTTGCAATAAATATGGTCATAGAGCTACACACTGTATTCATTATGCAAGATACCATAGAGATTTCAATTTCTTTGCATCTCTCATGGATGATGATGTTATATGTTACAAATGCAATAATCTTGGGCATAAGGCTAGATGGTGTAAAATTATGCTTCCTGAGTCTAGAAAAACAATTTCAAAAACTAGGAAAGATGAAAAGAAAAATGTTAAGGCTAGATCAATGTTAGTGCAAACAACCCTTCATGCTTAGGATAAATAAGAACAATGGTATCTTGATAGTGGTTGCCCTAGTCATATGATAGGAGACAAGAATAAATTTAGTGTACTAAAAGAAACAAATAGAGGATTAGTAAGCTTTGGTGATAATGGGTTAGCAAGGATTGGTGGAAAAGGAACTCTAAGTTTAGACAATGAAAAAAAAAATAGAGAATGTTTTGTATGTTAAAGGATTAAAACACAATCTACTGAGTATAAGTTGTGATCAAGGATACATGATCACCTTCCATCCAGATAGATGTGAGATAAGGAAATCAAAAACTGGAAAAATAATTTCCAATGCAAGAAGAACCCCAAACAACTTATACATGCTCAATGAGATCAAGGGGGGGAAAGTGCTTTTTATCACAAGAATATGAGAGTTAGTTGTGGCATAGAATATTGGGTCACTTGAATTTTGACAACATAGTCATTATAAGCAATAAACAAGCAGTTAGATACTTACCCAAAATAAGAAGACCTCAAAACACAATTTGTGCACCCTGTCAACATGGAAAGCAAACTAAGACAACCTTTAAGCTAAAAGGTTATATGTCATATGAGCAATTGAGCCTAATATATACTGATTTATTTGGTCCTACTAGAACACAAAGAATTCAGGGTGAGAGTTACTTTATGTTGTTTATAGATGATTATTCCAGAATTGTTTGGGTAACCTTCCTAAAAGAGAAGTCAAAGGCCTTTGAAAAATTCAAAGCATTCAAGGAATTGGTTGAAAATGAAATAGGAAAAAGGATTAAGTGTCTAATGATATTCTCACAATGACACTGAGAGGGGGGGGTGAATCAATGTAACTATTTAAAATATTGAATCTGCTATTCTTAAAACTTAATACTGCTAGCTTAAAAACAAATAAAGCAAATATAGCACAAGAGCATCACACAACACAGGATTTAACGAGGTTCACCAATGTGGCTACTCCTCAAAAATGACTGTTTGGACTACAATCCAAATCCAGTCTTTGCAAGGATTCTTTCTTTACAAATGATTCTCCAGCACCCACTGGAAGGAGCACCAACCCCTGATTTTTTTGCTGCAAAAGATAGGAGCACCAACTCCTTTTACCAAGCACCAACTTGGATTTCAAATTTTAATAAAATATTGACATAGAAATGCCTTCTCTATTGCAAGACCCTGACTGGTCCTTAGCTCATTCAATTTTGTCACAGAAGCATAAAAAGAATAGTTACAATCTCAGTATCTTCTTTTTCACAGTCAAAACCTCTCTATTGATTTTTCAATAAAATTGCATTCAAGTTCAGGTTCTTGTTCTTTCACTATGCTTCGAACAACACCCTTTCCACAACCTTCTCTCTTTTATTTATTTTTCATGAATATTCACGGTTGCAGTAACCTCCTACTATGCTTGTTCGAGTCTTTTTATATGATTTTCTCGAATGACTCAATTTTTAAAATGGCTCGACTTTCCCTCCTAATTTCCATGCATTCTCGGCTACGGTCAATGTGTCAAACCCACTCTGACATGTTCTGCCTTTTAGCCACTTTCTTTCTGACTCACTCTGACATTCTGACGACCTTTTTCTCTGCACATTACGATAGTATTTTTCTCTGCACTTCTGATAGCCTTATAGCGCGTTTCGAAGCTCTCTGATTCTTTTCTTCCAAACTATATGAAACTGCTCTCTTAACGCTTTTGCACTTTTTGATGACACTCTTTTCTATACTCTGTCGATCCTTCTATTCTACCTGCAACTGTCGTATCTGATATGCACAACCATCGAGAGGATTTCTTGTTTGAAGAGATTATCTGGAATACTGCGCTTATGACAGCTTGCAGCATCACGGCCCTGCAATAGCTGTTCTTTTATTAAATGCATTGCATCGTAACTTCCCTTGTCACTCCAGTTAACAATTGCAGTATTTTCTCTAATATTTCCCCAACACCTATCACTGGGAACTGTAGATCTGACTCTAGTTAACTCTACGTAACTGGCGCTATTTTGACACCTGTCACGGTGCATGCATTTTTGGCCTTTTTCCCGCCAAACTATTACCTGTCGCGATATCGCGACGTTTTTCGCCTCCTGGACCTTCTCTCTGCATGCACCCGCGAAAATGATACATGTCACAAAATCGCGACACTTTTCGCTTTCCGGCACCTTGCTCCGCTTCCACCCGCGAAAATGAAACATGTCACGAAATCGTGACACTTTTCGCTTTTGCTGACGTCATCTTCAAAGTTGTCGCGAAATCGTGACGCTTCTGGCTTCCAGCGGCTTCTCTCGCAACTTGTCACGAAATCGTGACACTTTCAGCTATTTCTGACGTCATCACCAATGTTGTCACGAAATCGCGACGCTTCTGGCTTCCAGCGGCTTTTCTTCCACCTTGTCGCGAAATCGCGACACTTCTCAGTTTTGCTGACGTCATCCTCCGACTTGTCGTGAAATCGCGACGCTTCTGGCCTCCGTACAATTCTTTCTTCATGCAGCCACGAAAACCTTACTTGTAGCGAAATCGCTACACCTTTCTGACTTAACATTTTTCTTTGTTGCGGTTTCCAAAAATCTAACTTTGTTGGCTTGGTGTTTCCTCTTGCTTCGACTTGCTGATCTCAAGACTTGTAGCGAAATCGCTACCCCATTGTGTTTTGTGTTTTGCACTTGTAGCGAAATCGCTACACCTATGTCCCTTGCTTTTCAAACTTGTGTCAAAGTCGCTGCCCCTTTGCACCTTTTATTTCGAACCTGTAGCGAAATCGCTACACTTTTCACCTTGCATTTCGAAGCTGTAACAAAATCGCTACACTTCTCCACCTTGCATTTTGAACCTGTAGCGAAATCGCTACGCTTTCTTCACTTTGCTGCTTTACCTCCAACATGTCACGAAATCGCGACAGTTTTCATGAACTTTCTCTCTCCTCTTTTTTGTCGCGATATCACGACACTTTGCGCCCTTAGTGCTTTTCTTCTAAAACTGTCGCGATATCGTGACACTTTCTCATGCACTTTCTCTCTCCTCCTTTTTGTCACGAAATCACGACAATTTTGCTCCCTTAGTGCTTTTCTTCCGAAACTGTCACGATATCGCGACACTTTCTCATGCACTTTCTCTCTCATCCTTTTTGTCGCGAAATCGCGACAATTTTGCTTGCGCCTTCTCTCTCCTCAGCCATGTCGCGAAATCGCGACAATTTTGCATGCATTTTCTCTCTCCTCCGTTATGTCGCGATATCGCGACAATTTGGTCTGCATTTCTCTCCCCGCTTCTCTCTCCTCGGTTTTGTCGTGAAATCGCGACAGAAAACATGTCGCGATATCGCGACAGTTTTCTTCCTTGTATTTTTTGCAAATTTTTGGATCTGGGTCCCCTCTGTTTTCCTTGAAATTCACTGCACTTGATCTGTGACCTCTGAACTGCCTCAACTGCACCATTACATGTGTGTTGACAACAATGACAATACTTTTGCAATGCTTTTGCTGCACCTTGCTCAACAATCTCCCCCTTTGGAATTGTTGGCAACACACTGTAACCTTGCTCAATTTCTTCTCCCCCTTTGCCAATAATACCAAAGGGCTGCTGCAGACTCCCCCTGAGTCTATGCACAACATTCTCAGGCATAATGCTCCCCCTGAGAATGTGTTCCCCATAGCTAGTCAGTGCTTGGGAAGGGTGACTACTCCCAACTTACCCCTAAGGTATTCAAAAACTTCCTTGGGCAAAGGTTTGGTGAATATGTCTACTACTTGCTCTGTAGTTGGAACAAACTCCAATTTGACCTCTCCTTCTGCAACCTTATCCTTCAAGAAGTGATAGCGGATTGCAATATGTTTGGTGCGGGAATGCATGACCGGATTCTTTGAAATGTTGATTGCACTAGTGTTATCACATTTGGTGAAATGGGCTCAGTGAAGTGAATACCTAGATCTTTCAATGTTTGTCTCATCCATAGTATTTGTGTACAGCATGTTGTTGCTGCAATGTATTCTGCCTCGGCTGTGGATAGAGAGACTGATTCTTGCTTCTTACTGTGCCATGCTACCAATTTATCTCCAAGAAAAAATGCTCCTCCACTTGTACTTTTTCTGTCATCAATACATCCTGCCCAATCAGCATCAGAATAGGCAAAAAGAGTGAAATATTTTCCTTTTGGATACCATAGTCCATACTCCATAGTGCCCTTGAGATACCTGAAGATCCTTTTCACAGTTGTTACATGAGTTTCTTTTGGACTAGCCTGAAATCTTGCAACCATGCAAACTGCCTGTAAGATATCCGGTCTTGTGGCTACATCCAAATACGATGAGGCTCCCAATCATAGATCTGTACATTGTTTGATCAACATCTGGAGATTTATCATCCTTGCTCAACTTGCAACTTGTTGTCATGGGGGTGCTCACCGGCTTACTATCTTCCATGGTGAACTTTTTCAACATTTCTTTCACATATTTAATTTGAGAAATAAAAATCCCTTTTTCGGTTTGATTAACTTGCAATCCAAGGAAATATGAAAGTTCACCTATCATAGACATTTCAAACTCTTTCTGCATTTTGTTTGCTATGTCTTTGCATGATTCATCATTGTTGCTCCCAAAAATTATATCATCTACATAAACAACAAGGACAATGAAATTGCCATTTTCAGTTTTCACATATAAATTGCTATCCACCATACCTTTCTTGAATCCTTGCTTAGTGAGATAGTTGTCCAATCTTGCATACCAAGCTCTAGGTGCTTGTTTCAAACCATACAATGCTTTCTTTAGCTTGCAAACAAAGTTAGGATTATCACAAAGTTGAAAACCATCAGGCTGTTCAATATATACTTCTTCTTCAAGATTTCCATTCAGAAATGCTGATTTTACATCCATCTGATAAACCTTGAAATTCTTATGAACAGCTAAAGCCAAAAATAGTCTTATTGCTTCAAGTATGGCCACAGGTGCAAAAGTCTCTTCAAAATCAATCCCCTCAACTTGAGCATATCCTTTGTAGACTAATCTTGCTTTATTCCTTACAACCTGTCCGTCTTCATTCAATTTGTTTCGAAATATCCATTTAGTACCAATTATGTTTTTATTTTCAGGCCTTGGTACTAATTCCCAGGTATTATTTTTCTCAATTTGATCTAGTTCTTCATTCTTGCCTCCATCCAACTTTCATCTGTGCTTGCTTCAATAATATTTTTGGGCTCAATACTGGATAACAGAGAATAGTTATTTACTACTCTTCTTCTTGTCTGAATGCCAACTGTAGGGTCCCCAATAATCTGCTCTTTGGGATGATTTTTCTGCCAGCTGCCTGTTCTGAATTTCCTGTTTTCTTCTCTTTCCAAATCATCTGAATCTGATTTTTGTCTCTCTTCCTTTTCTTGATCTTCATCTTCTTCAATAAATTCTTCATAGGTTGGGTAGTTTTCATTATTGCTTGATTTCTTGTTTCTGCCTTCATCAACCTTCACATCCGCACTCTCCACAATTTTCTTTAGTCTTTTGTTGTAGCATGTGTAAGCTTTACTTTTTGTTGAGTAACCAAGAAAGATACCTTCATGAGCTCTATCTTCGAATTTGCCAAGATTGGCTTCAATCCGTTTAATGTAACACTTGCTGTCGAACACTTTGAAGTATTTTGCTGTAGCCTTTTTGCCAAACCACAGTTCATAAGGTGTTTTGCTTTCATGCGGCCTTAACATACACCTATTACGAATATAGACTACAGTATGAACTGCCTCTTTCCAGAACATCATCAGCAATTTTGCTCTCTGTTAACATGGTCCTTGCCATTTCCTGCATAGTTCTGTTCTTTCTTTCAACTACTCCATTCTGTTGAGGTGTTCTTGCTGCTGAAAACTGTCTTCTTATTCCATGTTTTTCACAGAATTCGGAAAACTCATTTGAAATAAACTCTCCTCCTCTATCAGATCTCAAGCATTTAATTCTTTTTCCAGATTGATTCTCAACAAGATTTTTGAAGGTTTTAAACATCTCAAAGGCTTCTGATTTCTATTTTAGAAAGAGTACCCATGTCATTATGGAAAAATCATCTATACACAGCATAAAATATTTGTATCCATTTATGCTTTCTGTCCTCATGGGTCCACATAGATCAGTGTGAATCCGTTCTAATGGCTTGCTTGTGAAATACTCTTTTGCTTTGAAAGTAGATCTGGTTTGCTTCCCCTTTTGGCATGACTCACAAATGTTGTTTGATGGTTTACCAATAGTGGGTATGTCTCTTACTGCTCTTTTCGAGCTGATTTTTACCAGATTATCAAAGCTTATGTGATCGAGTCTTTTGTGCCACAGCAAATTTTCTTCTTCTGTCCAACCAAGCAAGTTCCTTCTGAAGTCTCCGAGAGAGTATACAAATTTCTAGAAGTTCTCAGTCCAGTGGCTATTAACTTTCCATTTTTTGTCTTTCTTACTTCACAACCCTCCTTCTTGAAAATTACTTCATGACCTCTGTCACAAATCTGACTTACACTCAGTAAGTTATGCTTCAGTCCTACCACAAAAAGAACTTCCTTAGAGTTGATTTTACCGTCACTTAACTTAACTGATCCTTTACCCACTATCTTTGCTCCATCATTGTTTCCAAATTTTACAGAACCACCTTCGTATGTCTGTAGCTTGTCAAACTTCTGTTTGTCTCCTGTCATATGACTGGAGCATCCACTGTCCAGAATCCAAGGTGCAGATTTATTCTGGGCTTTGAGGGCTGTTTGAACGATCAGAGATTCCTTGTCTTTCTTCGGTTGCTCCTTTTCTTTCCACTGTGATTTGACAGCAGATCTGGTCACTTGCTTTACCTTCTCCCTTTCATTGGCTTGTGACAGTTTTTCGGGAAATTTTATGTTCTGTTTTGATCCAGTTGATTGATACTTTCTTCCCTGGTATTTATTTCCTGCAAAAGAGCTACGACAATTCCTTGCAATATGTCCGAAGTTATGGCGAGTTATAACATTCTACGACATAATCTATCAAAGGAGAAAAAATATTTCTACTAGTAAAATTTCTTTGTTTTACATTATATCTACAACTTGAGATTTTATGACCATATGCATTGCATTTAAAACAATAACCAGAAAAGGAACGAGTGTACCTGGGTAATGGTTGTTGCCATGTTGTAGTAGGAGCAATGGGTCTTCTTCTTCTTTGATATGTGACTTTGGTAAATCCATCATTTGCAGATCTCCTTTCAAGCTTGGACTTATTGCTTTCTTTTGCATGATACTTGTTTATCTTGATCAACCTTGATCTTGTCTTTATTCTTAATTGGTTCTACGATTCTGTCCTTTGAGTCCTTTGAGGATTCTCCTTCATCAAAGCCTAAACCAAATTTGATACCCGTAGGCCTTTGATCATTTAACATTTTATTCAGCTTCGTAGAACTGTCTTCAAATTTATGATGACAGCTCAGTTTCCGATTCATCTCTTCTAGCTGCAATCTTAATCCAACTATGTCTTCTTCTAGCTTGTTGCACTCATTTATTTTCACGGTTAGCTGTGCTTCAAAATCTTTAGACTTTTTCTTATATTCTTCAGTTTGTACTTTCAAACTGATTATTAAATTGCTAGCATCCTCAAATTTCCTTGAAATCTTTTTATTTCTTTTCCTTTCTGCACTTAACTCTTCAAGTGCGAGCAACCAACTCACCTTCCAGATCTATCTCAGCCTCATCCTCTAATTTTTCTTCACATTCCTGGGTTTCTTCTGTTCTCTGTTCTTCAAAAGCCATGAACAAGGCTTCACCAGTTTCTTCTTCTGAGTCCTCACTGGAACTATCTTCAGAAGAGTCAATATTCTTTGAAATGAAGCTTTTCTTCTTGAAGTTCCTTTTTCTAAACTGTGGTTTCTTTTTCCAGACATTTCTTTCTTGGTGTGTCCCTTCATCACTTCTATTTTTCTCATTCATTGGGCATTTTGTTGCAAAGTGCCCGATGCCTCCACGATTAAAGCACTTGAGCGGCTGACTTACCTCTGTACTTTCCTTTTCCCTTTACCAATTTTCTAACAAAATTTGCTTCAGTTTCATCTGTAGATTCTTCTTCCTCGATTCTTGTTTAGATTTTATATTTTTATGTGCTTGAAAAGCTGCTTCTCTGTCTGAGGGCTTAGTTTGTCCAATCCTCATTTCATATGTTGTTAGAGAACCATGCATTTCATCCATACTTGAAAAAATTTAAATCTTTTGCTTCTTCTATGGCGAAACCTTTGCATCAAACCTTTTATTTAGAGTTCTTAGTACCTTCTTCACAACGATTGCATCTTCCATTTCTTCCCCGAGTCCTCTTATTGCATTGATGATTCCATTTACTCTCGGCAGATAGGCTTCAATGTTCTCATCATCGGTCATCTTTAATGCTTGAGCTCGGGCACGATGTGTTTGCGGCTTAGCTTCCTTGATTTTGCTATCTCCTTCATGAATGCTTTGCGGTTTGTCCCATATGTCTTTAGTAGATTTGCAGTTCATGATGCGTATCAACTCACTGTCTACTAATCCACACATAATAGCATTCTTGGCTTTCGAGTTGTTCTCAAACTTTTTCTTCTCACCCGCATCTGTTGGAGGAACAGTGGGTATGGTGTATCCATTTTCAGAGATTCCCAAATGTCATAACCCAATGCACATAGATAAGTCTGCATCCTCAGTCTCCAGAAAGAATAATTTGTTCCATCGAACAGAGGAGCTTTGTTAGAAGAAAAACCTTCACCATCGGCCATTGTGTTTATTCCAAGATCACCTTAGCTGATTAAGCTTGTACAGGTGCCTGGCTCTGATACCAATTGATATTCTCACAATGACACTAAGAGGGGGGGTGAATCAGTGTAACTATTTAAAATATTGAATCTGCTATTCTTAAAACTTAATACTGCTAGCTTAAAAACAAATAAAGCAAATATAGCACAAGAGCATCACACAACACAGGATTTAACGAGGTTCACCAATGTGGCTACTCCTCAAAAATGACTGTTTGGACTACAATCCAAATCCAGTCTTTGCAAGGATTCTTTCTTTACAAATGATTCTCCAGCACCCACTGGAAGGAGCACCAACCCCTGATTTTTCTGCTGCAACAGATAGGAGCACCAACTCCTTTTACCAAGCACCAACTTGGATTTCAAATTTTAATAAAATATTGACATAGAAATGCCTTCTCTATTGCAAGACCCTGACTGGTCCTTAGCTCATTCAATTTTGTCACATAAGCATAAAAAGAATAGTTACAATCTCAGTATCTTCTTTTTCACGGTCAAAACCTCTCTATTGATTTTTCAATAAAATTGCATTCAAGTTCAGGTTCTTGTTCTTTCACTATGCTTCGAACCACACCCTTTCCACAACCTTCTCTCTTTTATTTATTTTTCATGAATATTCACGGTTGCAGTAACCTCCTACTTTGCTTGTTCGAGTCTTTTTATATGATTTTCTCGAATGACTCAATTTTTAAAACGGCTCGACTTTCCCTCCTAATTTCCATGCATTCTCGGCTACGGTCAATGTGTCAAACCCACTCTGACATGTTCTGCCTTTTAGCCGCTTTCTTTCTGACTCACTCTGACATTCTGACAACCTTTTTCTCTGCACATTATGACACGAAGCCTTATAGCGCGTTTCGAAGCTCTCTGATTCTTTTCTTCCAAACTATATGAAACTGCTCTCTTAACGCTTTTGCACTTTTTGATGACACTCTTTTCTATACTCTGTCGATCCTTCTATTCTACCTGCAACTGCCGTATCTGATATGCACAACCATCGAGAGGATTTCTTGTTTGAAGAGATTATCTGGAATACTGCGCTTATGACAGCTTGCAGCATCACGGCCCTGCAATAGCTGTTCTTTTATTAAATGCATTGCATCGTAACTTCCCTTGTCACTCCAGTTAACAATTGCAGTATTTTCTCTAATCTTTCCCCAACACCTGTCACTGGGAACTGTAGATCTGACTCTAGTTAACTCTACGTAACTGGCGCTATTTTGACACCTATCACAGTGCATGCATTTTTGGCCTTTTTCCTGCCAAACTGTTACCTGTCGCGATATCGCGACGTTTTTCGCCTCCTGGACCTTCTCTCTGCATGCACCCACGAAAATGATACATGTCACGAAATCGCGACACTTTTCGCTTTCCAGCACCTTGCTCCGCTTCCACCCGAAAATGAAACATGTCACGAAATCGTGACACTTTTCGCTTTTGCTGACGTCATCTTCAAAGTTGTCACGAAATCGTGACGCTTTTGGCTTCCAGCGGCTTCTCTCGCAACTTGTCACGAAATCGTGACACTTTCAGCTATTTCTGACGTCATTACCAATGTTGTCGCGAAATTGTGACGCTTCTGGCTTCCAGCGGCTTTTCTTCCACCTTGTCGTGAAATCGCGACACTTCTCAGTTTTACTGACGTCATCCTTCGACTTGTCGTGAAATCACGACGCTTCTGGCCTCCGTACAATTCTTTCTTCATGCAGCCACGAAAACCTTACTTGTAGCGAAATCGCTACACCTTTCTGACTTAACATTTTTCTTTGCTGCGGTTTCCGAAAATCTAACTTTGTTGGCTTGGTGTTTCCTCTTGCTTCGACTTGCTGATCTCAAGACTTGTAGCGAAATCGCTACCCCATTGTGTTTTGTGTTTTGCACTTGTAGCGAAATCGCTACACCTATGCCCCTTGCTTTTCAAACTTGTGTCAAAGTCGCTGCCCCTTTGCACCTTTTATTTTGAACCTGTAGCGAAATCGCTACACTTTTCGCCTTGCATTTTGAAGCTGTAACGAAATCGCTACACTTCACCTTGCATTTTTTACCTGTAGCTAAATTGCAACATGTAGCGAAATCGCTACGCTTTCTTCACTTTGCTGCTTTGCCTCCAACATGTCACGAAATCGTGACAGTTTTCATGAACTTTCTCTCTCCTCCTTTTTGTCGCGATGTCGCGACACTTTGCACCCTTAGTGCTTTTCTTCCGAAACTGTCGCGATATCGCGACACTTTCTCATGCACTTTCTCTCTCCTCCTTTTTGTCGTGAAATCGTGACACTTTGCGCCCTTAGTGCTTTTCTTTCGAAACTGTCGTGATATCGCGACACTTTCTCATGCACTTTCTCTCTCATCCTTTTTGTCGTGAAATCACGACAATTTTGCTTGCGCCTTCTCTCTCCTCAGCCATGTCACGAAATCGTGACAATTTTGCATGCATTTTCTCTCTCCTCCGTTATGTCGCGATATCACGACAATTTGGCATGCATTTTCTCTCTCCTCCTTTTTGTCGTGAAATCGACATTTCTCTCTCCTCGGTTTTGTCACGAAATCGCGACAGAAAACATGTCGCGATATCGCGACAGTTTTCTTCCTTGTATTTTTTTGCAAATTTTTGGATCTGGGTCCCCTCTGTTTTCCTTGAAATTCACTGCACTTGATCTGACTGACCTCTGAACTGCCTCAACTGCACCATTCTGTCTGTGTTGACAACAATGACAATACTTTTGCAATGCTTTTGCTGCACCTTGCTCAACATCTAAGATCTTATAGAGGAGGAGAATTTACTTCAAATTAATTTATAGAATTTTGTGAACAACATGGAATCAAAAGATAATATTCAACAGAAAGAACTTCTCAACAAAATAGGGTAGTTGAAAGAAAAAATAGGACTTTTGAAAATATGGCTAGAGCTATGTTAAATGAATGTAAGTTATTATATGGTTTCTGGAAAGATACTATAAACATAGTAGTATACATAATCACTAGGGCTCAATTGAGGGTAAATCATCACAAGACTCCATATGAGCTTTGGAAAGGAAGACCTGCCACTATAAAACACTTTAGAATTTTTGGAAGTAAATGTTACATAAAATGTGAAGATCAAAACTTGGGTAAGTTTGATCCAATATGTGATGAGGGAATTTTTCTTGGTTATTCCACAAAGAGTAAAGCCTACATATGCTTCAACAAAAGAACACACACTATGGTGGAAAGTATGAATGTAACAATTGATGAGAAGATAGATTCCAGAGAACCAGTTCAACAAATTGTGTATCAAGAAGATGGATGTTGTCAAGAGGAATTTTGTGAGGAATTAGATAAATAATAAGAAGGAACACAAAGGATTATTCCCTAAACTCCATCCAGGTATGTACATAAACATCATCTAAAAGAACAGATCATCAAAAATATAGATGAAAGACAGACAAGAAGAAGAATAATAAAACCATCTCAATAAGCAAATTTTTCTTTGCTATCTAAGATTGAGCCAAAAGACTTCACATAGGAAAGTGAGGATGAATTTTGGGTTAAGGTAATGAATGAGGAATTGGATAAGATAGAGAAGATAAAAACTTGGGAACTTGTTTGACAACCAAAGGACAAGAATGTGATTGGAAAAAAATGGTTTTTCAAAAACAAGTTAAATAAAGACAAACAAGTGGTCATAAATAAAGCAATGTAAGTATGCAAAGGTTATGCATAGGTAGAAGGAATTGACTTTGATGAGAATTTTGCTCCAGTTGCATGACTTTAAGTTATAAGGATGTTTTTAGCCTTATCAAGTTTCAAGAACTTCAAGGTATATTAGATGGATGTCAAGTCAACATTTCTAAATGGGGTTATAGAAGAAGAGGTTTATATTGAACAACCAAAGGGATTCATACTAGCAGATAAACTTGATTAGGTATGCAGATTGAAAAAATAATTATATGGTTTAAAGTAGGCTCCAAGAGCATGGTACTCAATATTGGATAAGTATCTTCAGGAATAGGGCTTCAGAAAAGGAATAACAGACAATAATTTATATATCAAAAATGAAGGGAGTGATCTTCTAATAGTAGTTGTTTATGTTGATGACATAATTTTTGGGGGAAACAATGATAATATGTGCAAATATTTTTCTAAGAATATGCAAAATGAATTTGAGATGTCTATGCTTGGTGAATTGTCCTTCTTTCTTGGACTTCAAATTTCACAATTAGAAAGGGGAGTGTTTCTCTCTCAAGCCAAGTATATAAAGGAAATGTTAAAGAAATTCATATTAGAAGATTGTAAACCGGTAAGTACTCTCGTGGTCACAGGATGCAAGTTGAGTAAGGATGATGAATATCCAGAGGTAGAATAAATATTATACAAATCTATGATTGGTAGCTTATTATATGTTATAGCTACAAGACTATACATAGTATAGTTAGTGGGATTAGCGGTAAGGTTTCAAGTAGAACCTAAGGAAACACATGTGGCAGCAGTAAAAAGAATTTTTATTTATCTAAAAGGGACTATGTATTTTGGGCTTTGGTATCCCAAAAGTGACAGTTTCACACTAACAACTTATACAGATGCATATTGGGTCGGCAACATTGAATACAGAAAAAGCACAAGTGGAGGAGCAGTCATTCTTCGAGAATGTCTAGTCTCTTGGTTAAGTAAGAAGCAGGTTTTAGTATCTTTATCTACAGTAGAGGAAAAATACTTTGTAGTAGTAGCCAGTTGTACACAAATATTATGGATGAAGAGAACTCTAGAAGACTTCAAGATAAAGCATGATCATCCCATTCCTATACTATGTGATAATACAAGTGCCATAAGTATCTCAAAAAATGTAGTAATGCACTCCAGGACAAAGCACATTTCGATTAAGTATCATTTAATGAGAGAACATGTGACAGATAAACATGTCATATTGGAATATGTCACTACAAAGGAACAAATAGCAGATATTTTCACTAAGCCACTTTCAAAGAAAACTTTTGAGTATCTTTGAGGAAAATTGGGAGTGAGACTCCCACCCCATAATTAACCACCTTAAAATAAGGTGGGGGAGGGGCTAAGCTAAGAGGCTTATTCTTAGCCCCGAGCCCCAAAGGTGACCCTTTGCAATTGATGTCAAATGGAGAGAGATATTTAAGTATTAGGGAGAGATTTGATACTTGAGAGATCATTGAGCCAGGGGGAGCAGTGTCCTAGGGGGAGCAGTGCAAAAGAAGTCAAGTTTTCGATAAAATTTTTTTGGGTTGCCATCAATGACAAAGGGGGATATTGTTGGACATTTTGAGTCCTAAAAGTTAAAGTTGTCATTGATGTCAAGAAATGAAGTCAATATTAATGTCAAGGACTTCGTCAAGAAATAAATTTGTCAAAGTTGTCATTTGATATCTAGGAAGAAGGCCAAAGGTCAAGAGAATCAGTGCAAAGTTAAAAAGGAGATATAATATTTTTTTTATAAATTATTTAAATTCAATGAGAATTTAAATTTTATAAATAAATATTATTTACACCATGGTACACAATGAGAATGAAGTAATAAACTCAAAAGGATATAATATTATAATATTTGTTATTATAATATTAAGTGATATGGTTAAAATCCCAAAGTAAAATATTTATAATATTCATTATAATATTTTACAATACACAAAGATGGGTTTGAAGTTAAAAATATTCAAAGCGCCTTTATCAAGGTCTTAACCTTCATTGACGTTACATGGTGGTGAAAGCATTCGAAGCACCAATTTTTTACAAGCATGGAGGAAATTAATATACATACCTATGCTCAAAGGGTATTAAACTTTATCCTTGCTTGATTGATTATTATTTTTATATGAAGTGAAAGAAGAGCTCATGAGAATTTTATGAATTTTGTGTGTGGCAAACAGTTCAAAATAGAAAGCATAGATCGTTCGAAGGCCAATTGGGCATCTTGGCCTAGTGGCGAGTGGGAAGGTGTGAAAGCATTTTTTGGCAAGAGATCCAGCATTCAAAACATTGCAGTGTGCTTGGTAGTTGTGTTGGTTGAAGGTTCCAAAGGCACGCATTTTTGCAAAGGGTAAGAAGGGAGGCATGACTTGAAGCACATGGTGATTTGTTAGTCTCAAATGAGCACGTAGCTCGTGTGGCGGTTGAAGTTGTGACTAAGGCATTCGTCATGGGTATTGTTGAAGGTTCGAATCCCTCCGAAGGTGAGGTAAATATTTTACATTAAATTTTTATTATTTGCCTAAGTTGGGAGGTATAAGGGTTGTTAGTGGAATTGTTTAGAAAGATTGCTTATTGGATAGTGGTGGTAGTTGAAAATTATTACTTGGAGTAATAAGGAGGTTTATGGTCTTAATTTTTAATAAAGTCTTAAATTACTATATTGGCATATTGGAGGATTAAGACTTTTGAGTATTGTTTTAATTTTAATAAGGGGTTTTTTGTTTTAAAGAATATTATTGTGAAGGTGTTGAATATTGTTTAAGTTGGAGTGATAAGGTGTAATTTTTGATATCATTTTGTATTGTGTTTTTGAGGAAATTATTATCTTCTAACCCTTATTGATATTGGCAAAGAAATGAGTGAGTGTGGTAGATTTGTGAGATCAACTCCTTGTCAAGCAAAAAGGTATGGGAAAATTATTCCTTGGTTGAGTTGATTGATTGGCTTCTTAGAAAATAAAGTTTGGAGTGAAAAGGATTTGATTAGGGTTTCCTTTTTTAAAGTGTTTGAGTTAATGCTTCAAGGTTTTCTGGAATTAAGTGTTGTGATTAAAACCTTGTTTGATAAGCATTGTTGTTGAGTATCATTGTTATGTGAAGATTTTTTTATGAGCATTGTTGTTGAAGTAAGTTGTTGTGCAAAGAAATTGAACTAGGGTTTGAAAAGAACATGAGTATCATTGTTATGTGATATTTATCATTGAGAATTTTTGAAAACATTTTGAGTTGGTGGTTATATGCTTGGACTAGGGTTTGTGAGCAAGGGTTGTCTCTTGAGTGATTGGTTGAGTAGAGTTGGTTGAGCCTAGTCAAGTGGTTGTATGAAGTGATTGTTCAAGTTCCATAAAATAAACTATCCTATATTCTGATTTGAGTTGAGAAAGTGTTTGAGCATTGAGTTGAAACATATTGGATCTCTAACAATTCACTTTATGTTTCTATGAGATTGGATAAGTTCTATGTGAGCTTATTGAGAAGATTTGGACAAGTTCTATGTGGACTTGTTGAGTAGATCTGGACAAGTTGTGGACTTGTTGAGCAGATTTGGATAGGTTCTAAGTGGACCTATTGAGCATATTTGATCAGGTTCTGAGTGGACCTATTGAGCAGATTTGAGCAGGTTCTGAGTGGATCTATTAAGCAGATTTGAGAAGGTTCTAAGTGGACCTATTGAGCATATTTGAGCAGGTTTTGAGTGGACCTATTCAAAAAATTTGAGACAAAGCTTTGGAGGTGATAGAGCAGAGAGGACAATAGTCTCCAGTGGATAGAGATCCATTAGCCAAGGTAGTGAGGATATGTATTCTGAGTAGGGACAAGAGTCTTCAGTGGATAGAGATACACAAGCCAGTGCAGTGGATGCAGTAGTATTCTAGAGGATCATAAACTAGAGAAAAGGAGAAGAAGTTCTCTTGTGGATAGATATCCATGAACTAGATTTAGGGGATCAACATCTCCTTTGGATAGAGGTCCATAAACATTGTAGGAAAAGGATTCCCAAGAGAATTTATTTGAGAAAAATTTATAAAGAATATTTTCTCCATGGAGTAGCCCGCATTGGGTGAACCACGTAAAATCATGTCTCTCATGTGTGTGATGCTTTGTGTGATGTTTACTGCTTTAATATTTCCAATGATATTATTTGGATTAGAAGGCAAATTTTTTATTGTATACTATTCACCCCCCTCTCAATATAAGCACATGTTCTTCACTGACCAAATTATGACTCCAACAACCTATTTTTCTTGAAAATATAGGTCAAGGTGCATTTTGACTTGAAAATGCACCCTGAGGTGTGTTTTCCAAAAAACTACATCTGTGTCCCAAAACAGAGCTTGTAACAGCTCAAACTATTGTTTTTTATTCATTTTTTACTATTGAACTTGATTTGCATTCCTTTCCTTTTTTTAAGTGAAAAACCCCTTGCGGGGTCGCCTTGGTCTGAGAGACCATGAACAGGGGGTTCTATACCATCAAATTCACCCAAGAGTCGCACCCGACCTTGCCCGCACCAACATTATCAATTGGATTTTGGGTACCCAATTCATTTTTTTTGGTAGGGTGGAGATTCGAACCTAGGACCTCCCTTGGAGGATTGCCCTCTCCTCTCCAAATCACCTACAACACCTGGGTAAAACTAATTTATAGTGGAAAAAACCCCTTTCGAGGTGCCACTTTCAACAGGTTGGGCATAGGAGGAATGGAGCCTTGTCGGCCTCTACCAGCACATAGGATATTCCTAACTATACCATATATCTACAAGATGGAGACAAGGGGAATGGAACCTGGGTCGGCCTCTACTAGCACCCAGGGCATTTACCACTGCACCACAACAAGCAGATCAAAAATTAATTTATAGTGGAAAAAACCCCTTTCGAGGTGCCACTTTCAACAGGTTGGGCATAGGAGGAATGGAGCCTTGTCGGCCTCTACCAACACATAGGATATTCCTAACTATACCATATATCTATAGGATGGAGACAAAAATGGAACCTGGGTCGGCCTCTACCAGCACCTAGGGCATTTCCCACTGCACCACAACAAGCAGATCAAAAATTAATTTATAGTGGAAAACACCCCTTTCGAGGTGCCACTTTCAATAGGTTGGGCATAGGAGGAATGGAGCCTTGTCAGCCTCTACGAGAACATAGGACATTCCTAACTATACCATATATCTACAGGATGGAGACAAGGGGAATGGAACCTGGGTCGGCCTCTACCAGCACCCAGGGCATTTACCACTACACCACAACAAGCAGATTAAAGTAATTTATAGTGGAAAAAACCCCTTTCAAGGTGCCACTTTCAACAGGTTGGGCATAGGAGGAATGGATCCTTGTCGGCCTCTACCAGCACATAGGACATTCCTAACTATACCATATATTTTTAGGATGGAGACAAGGGGAATGGAACCTGGGTCGGCCTCTACCAGCACCTAGGGCATTTACCACTGCACCATAATAAGCAGATAGATTTGCATTCCTTTTTTCAATTGCTATGGTCTACACACAAAGCAAAAAGTATGCTAAAGAGTGTGCATTTTTGAATAATGTCAGAATTAATCCCTTTTTTGAACATCAAGGAGAGTCATCTTAATAAGAGCATCTGACTGAACCACCAAATTCATTGTCTTTGATAAGTTTCATGTAAAATCCTCTCCTTTACCACAAACACATTCTTCAAATCGAACCATCGATTGTCTCCCAACTTGACATGCCAATTTTTGATCTCCATCTTCCATCCACTTCCTCATTCGTCCATTCTAATTACAACCCATTTGCTGCCACATCCATATCTCCCACTTTCATCTTCTCTAATCCCCCGTTGACTGGATTGTAGTAATATTTTACCTTAGGGACTTCCACTAGCCTCCCATATTCTACCACCATTGCATTCTCATTCCCACCACACATTTTGACACCCCACATCCTTCTCAACAAACCATGAACCAATTCTTCACTACTCTAGCTTCTTGGACATTTACTCTGCCTTCCATGACATCTCTTGGACAACACATACCTTTATCAGTTGCACAAGGATTCTCTCAACTATCATTGCAAAATAAAGTTCCCATTCAAGGGCTAAATCAACAAGGGAATACACAAATCCCTTTCAACACTCAAGTGCCCAATCAAGGGCTAAATCAACAAGGGAATACACAAATCCCTTTCAACACTAAAATGCCTATTTAGGGGTGAAATCCACAAGGATTTTCTCCAAACCCATTGCAAAATAAAATTCCCATTTAGGGTAAAAATACACAAGGGTTTTCTCCAAACCCATTGCAAAATCAAATTCCCATTTAGGGTAAAAATCCACAAGGGTTTTCTCAAAACCCATTGCAAATTCAAGTGCCCATTCAAAGGCTAAATGAACAAGGGTTTCCTCCAAAAATATTATAGCATCAAGAACCCATTTAGGGGCTATATTCACCAAGTTTTTCTCAAAATCCTTTCCAACCTTAGGGGCTTAATCAATTAGGGTATGATCAAATACCCTCCTAATAGAAAGTCCCCAATAAAGAATTTTCTCAATAAGATTTTAATCACCCACAACACCAACAACAAATTCCCAACCAAGGGATTCATTAAGTAGGGTATGCTCAAATATCATTCCAACAACAAGTCCCCAATCAAGGATTTATCCAATCAAGCTCTCATCCCATACAACAACAACAAAAACAAACACCCAATCAAGGATTTATCCAATCAAGCTCTCATCCCATACAACAACAACAAAAATAGACACCCAATCAAGGATTTATCCAATCAAGCTCTCATCCCACACAACAACAACAAAAATAGACACCCAATCAAGGGCTTAATAAAATAGGGTATGCTCAAATACCCTTCCAACAATAAATCCCCAATCAAGGATTTATTCAATCAAGCTCTCAACCCACACAACAACCATAGATGCCTATGCTAAAATACCCTTTCAAAAAATGTTCCCAATCAAGGATTTGTTCAATCAAGCTCTTATCACACTCAATAACAATAATTACAACAATCAAATCAGGGGCTTAATCAAATAGGGTATGATCAAATAGCCTTCCAACAAGTCCCCAATCAAGGATTTATCCAATTGAGCTATCTTCATAGACAAAAACAACAAAAAATACCCAATAAAGGGTACAATAAATTAGGGTATGTTCACATACCCTTCCAACAACCAATGACAACCAAGGTCCACCCCAAAAAGGGTTCATCTATTTATACCCTAATCAATCATCATTCCCTTTGATGGATAATCAACAAATCTTTGATCCTAGCCAGTGTACACAAACACCATGCCACAATAAATAGTTTTAAATCCCCACTCAAACTTAGTATTATGAAGGACCTAAATAAAACTATCAACAAGATGCCATACCCATGATAAATCATAGTCTGCATCAAAATATAAATTCAAGGATGCATTAAAACACCATTGTTTCCAATCAAGCATCATGAGCCAAACACCACATACATAATCACACTCATCAATATCAATCATTGGTTACCACCCCTTTTGGTTCTAACCTCATTGTGTTTGTATTGCTTCATGGTATTCAAAGCATGCAAGTAGAGATCAAGCAATTGCAAACACATTCCAATGCCTATGGGTCTACCAAATCCACTTACAGTGAGTTATGCTCTGAAGCCATCCATCCATTTATCCACATGCCATCCTACCCCTCTAAATTTGACCTCAAATTTGATAAATTTAGAGGGAAGGAGGAGCCTCAAGAGAATTTGAGAAATTACCAATTTGCATGTTATCACATCAATGATTATGATGCCTTCATGCTGAAAATATTTTTGCAATCACTTGGAGGAATAACTCTAAACTGGTATGACAACATACCCCATCATAAATTATAAACATTTAAAAAATTGGCTAATATATTCCTCAAATATTTCACCCTCAATATTAAGAAAAATATAGGACTAACCGAACTCTACAACTTACAACAATTTGAAGATAAATCCATCAGTGATTATATCACACAATGGAGAGTTGCTATTAATGATATCCCTTTCCCTCTTCCTAAAAATAATTTGGTTAAAGTGTTTATCTGTAGTTGCATCAAATACATCTCTATGAATCCCAAAATTCAACCATATAGCACATTTTAAGGAAGCTTATAATCATGTCAAGCTAATTGAGAAAGTTAAAATTGAAAAGGAGAAAATCAAACCCTATAAAAAAATTGACTATAATCCAAACAGGTTCTAAAAAGGTAATTCTAGTTAGAACCCAACCAAACCACCTCAAAATACCAACTTAGTGCTCACCACAACCACCACACCACCCATTCATAATACCCCATTGCAACAACCACAAGTTCATCCACACCCGGGGAATGCATTCCCTCCACCATCGCAATCCAATCTATGAACCTCTCAATGTCAAGTTGATTGTCCACCCCAGATGTGAATCCCATTAACTGAAACTATAGGTTGTATCTTTCAATACTTGATGATTGTTGGTCATTTAGCCTTACCTCAAATTCAACTCGAAGATCCTACCCTAGTCAAACACAAAGGGTGCAATGAATATGCTCACTATGACTATCATCATTACAATGGACATGACATTAGTAATTGCTACAAGTTTTACCATCTCATCCAATATCTCATCGATAAGGGTTCCATCAGGGTTGAAAATTCCCTAGCTCCCTCCAATCAAAATCTAGATGTCTTTTGAAACCCTTTTCCATAGCATAATACCAACCAAATGTAAGCTTCAACATCCAATGCACAACCACAAAATCCTTAAGTCAATCATGTTCCTAATCAACAAGGCTTTGTCGGGATGATCAACATCATCACACAAAATAATAGATATCCTACTTGGTCTAATCCACCATATTCACCAATACCTCCACCATATTCCACATCTCCACAAGCTCAAGGTAAGTCTCCACTGTTGAGACCTATCATCATCATTTGCAATGGTCCTACAAATCAATTTCAAACTGCCCCTACCAAGATATCTATATAGGACCTCTTATAGTAGTCATAGACTCATTGTGAGGCATTAAACTACATATTGAGGTTGATAAATTTGCAAATAAATTATAGCAATGCTTTTGCTAATTTTATCAATAATGTGTGTACAAGCATGCAACCATCCATTGTGTTTTACAATAATGATATCACAACTCTCATAGGCCCTAGATTAGATCCTCCCATGCAGTTAATGGCTAAAGTTTATGGTACCAAGTACAAACATGTGTTGATCAACACAAAATATTCCATAAACATCATCACCTCTGCCATCCTCAATCATCTCAACATTCTACCCAAGCATCACACCGCTCCTACCATGGTCTTATGATATTTCAATGGCACACTTTGTCAAACATTGGGCACCATTGTCCTACCAATAAAGGTAGGTTCCAAAACCATATCCACCCTCTACCACATAATTAAAGGTGAAATGCAATACAATCCTTTCCTTGGAAGACTATGGATCGAGTACATGCAGTGTGTTCCCCCAATCATTCATCATTGCCTTAAATACATACATGTAGGAGTAGTACATCAAATCATAGTTGACGATGATCCATTCCAATTTTGCAATTTAATTTCTCTGCCATGTACTACCACCCAATTTTCCACTCACCTTCACCACACCCATAAAACATTCAACCAATACTCAAACAACAATCATTGAAGCATCCACATCCTCCACTCCTCCTCCAATTACACCTCCTCATCCTCCATCATGCTCCTTTTCCTGACCACCTCATCAAACTACTTCCAATACCTCTTTTTAATACACCTCTCCTCGTCATCCCTCATTATATACTACCATTTTATCTCCACATTACTTCACAACTCACACTCCCCCTCACCAATCCTCACTTTCCAATTCCTCCACCTCTTGCCCACCTCCTAGACCTAGTAATTTTCACCTCTCATTTCCCCCTCACCTATCAATCATTCACCTGAATACCAAGCATCTTCTTCTACCTCATCCTTACCACATTCTAGATCCTTTACATTCTAAAACATCCTTAGACACCATATCTCTCAGTTATTATAACCAATTCAAGACCTAGAGAGTACATCATCCATAATGCTCACCTCATACTACATAACATCCAATCCACATGTGACTTTGGCCATACCCATAATGCACCCTTCACAATCAACACCATCATTCCAATGGGGTTCCTGTTGGAACAAAATCTGCCTTCGGTTAATAGTGTTGCGCCTTAGACTTTGCCAACATTGAATAGACAGATCTTGCTTGAGATCATCTGTCTAGTCTCCAGAGAAGGCTTGGTTCCTTTGAGTTTTTTAGAGAAAAGGGGAACAAGAGATAAGGGAAATATAGCCTAAGCTAGAACTTTTCTCATGGTACAGATTAGACAACAACAAACATTGATGATGCAGATTACTACTTTCAGAGTTTTCTTTATATCTTCTTATAGAAAACACGAATTCCTGAGTGTGACTTTTAGATGTTCGTCTAAATACATGTAAATATATTTTAATGTTCAACTCTAGAAACAAGGTTTATACGTGCACAGTCCAGATTTCAGAATAGATACATTATAAAACTTAGAATGAATAAAATTTAAAACACCAGATACATACACTTGCACACAGAAGTTTTGAAAGCCAGAAGAAGAAATATTTTATTGCTTGTAATCCAGTACATGTACATCAAGCTTGTAAACGTCCAAGAGCCGACCCTTTTCATGGTCGACTCACTCCTATTTATACCCTAAAAAGAGTATCTTCTACTATGTACATTTAATTTCTTCAATCAATTACAAGTAATTGTCTGTAGTTTCTAAGAATATACAATGGATTTCCCGTAGATTGGATAGATTTCCTTCTAGCTAAATTTAGATGAGCCTATTATTCTGCAATCGTCCAGCGGACCTGCCAGGTTATAATCAACTGACCATTCTTCAGAAATCAGCACCAGATGTCAGTGCATGTCCCAGTTGCCAAAAATATACTCTATTTCCTTGGCAAAAATTGGACATGTCACGAAATCGTGACACTCTTGCTTCTCTGCCTACCTGCCCTTTTTGAGTCACGAAAATGCAACATGTCACGAAATCATGACATTTCTATGTCTTCAGCTTGATTCTTCTTCTTGCATCGTGAAAATGCGACATGTCATGAAATCGTGACACTTCTGCCTCTTTGTTCTCTTTTGTCGCTTTTGGCCACGAAAATGCAACATGTCGCGATATCATGACACTTTTTCCTTCTTGCTCTTTCTCTTCTCTTTTGGTGAAAATGCAACATGTCGCGATATCGCGACACTTTTGCCTCCTTGCTCCCTTTTGTTGCTCTTAGCCACGAAAATGTAACATGTCACGATATCGCGACACTTTTGCCTCCTTGCTCCCTTTTGTTGCTCTTAGCCACGAAATATAACATGTCACGATATCGTGACACTTTTGCCTCCTTGCTCCCTTTTGTTGCTCTTAGCCTCGAAAATACAACATGTCGCGATATCGCGACACTTTTGCCTCCTTGCTCCCTTTTGTTGCTCTTAGCCATGAAAATACATGTCGCGATATCGCGACACTTTTGCCTCCTTGCTCCCTTTTGTTGCTCCTAGCCGCGAAAATACAACATGTCACGATATCGCGACACTTTTGCCTCCTTGCTCCCTTTTGTTGCTCTTAGCCACGAAAATACATGTCGCGATATCGCGACACTTTTGCCTCCTTGCTCCCTTTTGTTGCTCTTAGCCGCGAAAATACAACATGTCGCGATATCGCGACACTTTTACCTCCTTGCTCCCTTTTGTTGCTCTTAGCCACGAAAATACATGTCGCGATATCGCGACACTTTTACCTCCTTGCTCTTTCTCTTTGCTTTTTCCCACGAAAATGCAACATGTCGTGATATCGTGACACTTTTACCTCCTTGCGGTATTTTGCTTTTTCTTTGATCTTTAGCATATGGGCCACTTCGGTCTTCTTGGAAAATATGCAAAAAGGTGCATCAACTATTTTTTTGTAGTTAGTCACTTTTTGACTAACATTCTTGGCGCCTTCCAGGGGAATTTTTGCTCGCAAAAATAGAGACCAGGCCTTCATCCATTGGGAAACGGAGTCACCAGCACAGTTGCGAAAAGTAAACTTTCGAGCAAAAAAACAAAGATAAAAGAAAAAGAATGCACTTTGGAATATAAGTGATCTTTACCTTATCAGAACCTTTCTTTTACCGCTTAGGTATTTAACCTTTGTCTGAAGAACACAAAAATTCAATTCTGGGAGCTGGTCCCAGCTCTGGCTGCTGGGATTTCTCAGGTGGCTGGGACACTTCGGGAGCAGAAGAATGACCACTTCCTACGCTTGGAGGGATTCTAACAGGGAAACTTCCTCCCCAGGAGTGAGTGCCAGTTCTTCTTATTGTCCTCTGGAAATATTAGGCCGTAAAAAGGGAAATATTTACAAAACTTCAAACTTATAATATACTGTACATATAATGGTGATCTGTAGCTTTTACTGGAAATACAATTTTAGGTGAAAAGCGTTCACCGTGATGGGTAGAACCCATCCATCTTGATCTTTTAACTGGAAGGCATTGAATTGCTTTTCTGAAACAATTTCGAATGGCCCCTCCCGAATGCATCAAACTTGTCATGGTGTCCTGGCTTTGCTTTCTTGACATTCCATTTTAATACCAGGTCACCTGTTTTAAATTTCCTGAAAGTGGTTTTCTTATCGAACCACCCGATTGTTTTTACCATATGCTTTTGATGATGATCGTAGGCCTGTTCCCTAGATTCTTCAAGCTGCAGAAGTTGCATCAGTCGAGCATCCATTGGATGACCTTCATCTTCGTTAACTTGGTTTAGCATCCTCAATGCGGGTATCTCCATATGAATCGGCAGAACAACTTCTTTGCCATAAACCAAAGCATATGGCGATGTATTGATTGATTTTTTGATTGAGATTCTATCGGCCCACAGGGCTTGATTCAGGAGTGAGTGCTTGATTGGGTATATTATCTTAGCCTGCAGGAGTTTTAACAACTCCTATTTCATTAAGGCTTCAATTTTAGGATTCACAGGCCTCTGCCTCTGCCTAAAAGGTTTAGCTCCTTCCTCTAGTTCGATGGTATGTTGAATGACCTCTTTCCTGTACACTTTCAGATCACTATAAGTCCAGGCTATTATATCTGGATATTCTCTACATAACTATTTTATTTGTTCTAGTTCTACCACTGTACAATCGGTCCCCACTTTGATCATTTTGCCCGGTTCTAGTTCTATTTCCTTATACCGGCGTTCATCTACCTTGATCCTTCGACCTACAGCTCTGTCGCTATTGTCAAAAAGGCTCTCCAGGGTGATCAGTCCCCTAGGGATATGATTATTTTTTAGTTGAATAAGGCTCTCTTCGTCCTCTTCTTGTAACGCTCTTTCTGTAGAGCAATTCATCTCATGAATCAGAAAATCTTTTTTTTTTCTTTTTTTTTTTTTTTTTTTAATACCTGCCAGAAAATGTCCTTGTCGGGCACAGAAGGCCTGTATATAAGTCTAACTATTTTAGACTTCTGAATAACATTGTTGACTGGGCAAAAATTTGATCCTACTGATGCTAACAGGTCTGCATGTGTGTTTTTCTCTCTGGAAATGGATTTCATGTTTAGTGCTTCAAAATTTTCCAATAGATCTAACACTTTGTTTTTGTAAGCTCTTAGGTAATGTTGCTTACAAACGCATTTGCCAGTAACCTATTTAACAATCAGCTCTGAATCTCCATAGATCAGCAACTGTTTTGCACCCAATTTTTTAGCTTTCCTGAGTCCCAAACACAAGGCTTCGTATTCAGCTGCGTTATTGGTGCAACTCCATGTCAACCTATATGAAAAGACTTTTTCTTTTCCAGTGGGTGAAATCAGAATGATTCCAGCTCCTGCTCCATTTTTGCACCTTGACCCATCAAAGTACAATTTCCATAACTGGTTGGCCGAATCATCTGTTTTAGGGACAACAATAGGGAGCTTTTTTGGTTTCTCAATGGAATAGCTTCCCATTTCTGTCTCTATCATAGCATTGAAGTCTTTCATTGAAAATTGATCCTCAGATTGGAGTTCCTCCAGGGTTTCTTCCATTAAATCAATATTTTCCAATTCCTCAGACATCATGTTGATGGTGGTTGTTTCCTCCAGTATTTCTACGTGGAAAGTAGATGGTTTTTCATTGTAGATCTTGACTCTTTTACCTTTGAAAGGTACCTCCAAATGAGAATAATCTAGAGACAGATAACCACCCATTTTGGCCATGAATTCTCTGGATAAACACATACCAAAATATGGTTCTAAGTCTACAACGACTACTTCTTGTATGACGACTGCTTCTGGCATTCTGTGGAGTTGAATAGGGATATCTTTGATCACCCCGATAGTTTTTATTGGAGTACCATCTAATTGCAACACACCAGGATGACTTCAAGTATATTCCATCCCCATTATGTCACATACGGCTTTCGGCATCACCGTAGTTGTGGCCCCTGAATCAATCATACAATTGTGAACTATCCACCCCTCCATTTGCAAAGATAGATAGAATGGGGGCGGTCTATTTTTCCCAGAGGTTGGCACCACATTTTCTTGTATGACATTTGAGAAGGAGGCATCATTTTTTAAATTTAGGGACTCTTGGAGGAGGTCAATCTGACCAGGAATTTGCAGTGCATCATACATGCTTATCTTGGAAGGAGTCCTCTTCATTTCTTCTGCAATGTTGAACGAAAGGGTTGCAGTGGGGGATACCTCAGCACTCTTTTCCCTTCCACTAGTAGATGCATCGTATTTGTCTCTATAGACCTGCGTGGCTTCCATTCTTTGCCTTTTTTTCAATGAAGGAAATCTGAGTCTTTCCTTCGCTTGCTCTTGAGCCTCGCTCCCTTTTCTAGGAGGAAATTCTTTTCTTGGTGTAGCCGCAGAAGTCTGAGGAGGGTCAAAACGTCCTTTCTCATTGGACTGGTTTTTCTGTGGAGTTGCCCTGGGGGCAGGAGGAAAACCTAGTGGTTGGAGTTCCTTAGGGTCGACTTGTAATGACTTTTTTCCTGACCTTGTCAGGACTGAGACTTGTTCCATGGATGGCATTGCCAAATTGTGGTGGACTTCTCTGATTATGTTCACCTGTCCCTTGCCAGTTTCTTTGACTCTCTCATTAATAACCGCTTGCACATGATGTTGATGAATCATGCATGAATCTTCTCCATGAGGATCATTGCAAGTGGTACACCAGTAGTCAAATTTAGTGGGTTCTCCATTATCTCCTATCTCATTTGCATACACCACATTTTTTTTATCTTGTCCTCTTCCACTTGTTGAAGCACCTTCCTTTTGTATCTGTGGAAATCTTCTTGCTTGGATATTCCGTTCGCCTCTCTCTTTTTCATGGATGCCATTTCATTTGACAATGTCTTCATTGTATCAATTATGGTCGTGTATTGATCATTGGGGGGAGCTGATGCAAGGGGTGTGGCTGGTAATGCAAGGAATGTAGGAGGTGCGGCTATAGATGGGAGGGCCTGCGTTGATGGGAGTACAGGCAGTTTAGAAATTGATGCTTGGGAAAGCTCTGGTACAATTGGCAATAGACTCTTTGATGGATATCTTTTTGTAGCGATGAGATCAGCTTCGCCCTTTGCTACCTCTAGATAGATCCCAGGAAAAGTGGTTACATGGGATTGCCTTATTATCATACTGAGATCTGAATCAAAAGCCCTTAAATAATAGCATATAGCTTGTTCTTCCATGGGTTTTAGGCCTTGTGGTACTCTATCACGAGTTCTGGTAAATCTGATGTTGAAATCTTGGATTTCTTCTTGTGGATGCCTCTCAATGACAGTGAATTGATTCAGCAATGTGAAAGGATCCGCATGTATATTAAATTCATCGACCAGATGGTCGACAAGTACTACCCAAGAAGTAATGGATCCAGTGGGAAGCACTCTGTACCAATAGAGCATCTTTCCTTTCAAAGATATAACCAACAATCTGACCATTACATCTTCCTGAGTGATATTGTAAATAGATGCTAGCGATGATACATCTAAACAGTGCTCATCTATTGTTTTGCCTATTTCGTCAAAGGTTGGTAATGCTTTTAGTGCAGCTTGTGGAATTTGGTGGTGTGCTCCCAAGTTCAAAGGGCCA